>OX596077.1:7824134-8448634 GCA_951394005.1 Protophormia terraenovae | reverse complement strand
CAAGTTCATTTAGTAACAACTAATTGCACTCACTGTAGTCTAACGCAAACATGAATTGCTTAATCGCATAAACAAGATAAGATTTATTTTATTATATTTTGAACCCAAAAAAAAAAAAAAAAGAAAAAAAAAATATTAACTCTTTTATTTTGGTTGTTGTTTTTTTTTTTACTTCCTTTTCTTCTACGACTGATAGCAGAGCAAAGGCTTTCAACGTTTCTTTGTAAGACGCAACAAAATTCAATGGTATTGGGCTCCAGTATTTCTATCATTTTGGGTACTTTTGTACTATACTATTGCCATACCAGCATTTCATCGTCTCCCGAAACCCTTGAATATAAAAGATGAAGCTAAATTTCCCGATTCATTTATAGCCGAACGTGCTGAAATTAATTTACAAAAATTGGTTGAACTGGGACCTCGTGTGGTGGGCAGCAGTGCCAATGAACAGGGTGCCATCAAATATTTTATGAGTTATGTGCAAAAATTGAAATCGGAAGCAAAAGATTTGTATGAAATTGAAGCTGATGTTCAGGTTGCCTCGGGCAGTTATGCGCACTGGCAAATGGTGAATATGTATCAAAGTATACAGAACTTTTTGATTAAGATAAGTCCCAAGGGTTATAATGGCACTTCATATTTACTGGTGAATAGTCATTATGATACAGTGCCCTTTGGACCGGGAGCCGGTGATGATGGTGCTATGGTGGCTATTATGTTGGAAACTTTAAGAGTTATCTCACAATCGAATAAACCTTTAAAGCATCCAGTGGTATTTTTATTCAATGGCGCTGAGGAAAATCCTTTACAGGCTTCTCATGCTTTTATAACCCAACACAAATGGGCAAAATATTGCAAGTAAGTCTATTAACAATATATTGAATATATTTACTATATGTTTGTATTTTATAATGTTTCTTAAAGGGCTTTAATAAATTTGGATTCAGCTGGAAATGGTGGTCGTGAAATTTTATTCCAGTCGGGACCTAATCATCCTTGGCTTATGAGACATTATCGCAAAGCCATTGTACATCCTTATGCCTCCACCGTAGCCGAAGAAATGTTTCAACGTCATTTCATTCCTTCCGATACCGATTTCCGTATTTTCCGTGATCACGGCAAAGTTCCTGGTCTCGATATGGCTCATCAATACAATGGTTATGTTTATCACACTCGTTTTGATCGTCCCGAAGTTTTACCTCGTGGTACTTTACAAAATACCGGTGACAATGTCTTGGCTTTGGTGCGGGAATTAGCCAATGCTCCCGAACTAGAAGATAGCCAGGTATAATGGAAAAAATCTTGTCTAAATTAAAAAGATTATAAAATTCCTTTTTTTTTTGGCAGAAATACTCTGAGGGTCATACCATCTTCTTCGATGTTATGGGTTCATTTTTGGTCTTCTATTCCGAAACCGAGGGTATTATTCTCAATGTTATTGTATCTTTGGCTGCCTTGGCCGCTTGTGGTTATTCTTTCCAAATGATGGCCAATAATGCTGGCGTAAAATTGGTCACTGTTTTGAAACGTTCCATGTATACATTTTTGGTGCAAGTAATTGCTGTTATAGCAGCTGCTACTTTATGTTTCTTTGTGGGTATTTTTATGGACTTGATACATTTGCCAATGTCTTGGTTCACGAATTCCTGGTTAATTTTGGGTCTTTACTTCTGTCCCCTGTTTTTTGGTTTTGCCATAGTGCCTGCTATTTATTTCCATTACACCCAAGATGTAAGTGAACTTTAGCAAAAAAAAAAAAAATGATATTTTAATTGAAATTTATTATTTTCAGGATCGTTTTCCAATTGGCCATCGTGTGCAATTATTGTTGCATTGCCACTGCACTTTCCTGGCCATGTTAACTTTGGTTATGACTGTCTGCAAAATACGTTCGGCCTTTATGTTCATGATTACTTTGCTATTTTATACCATGGGTTTGATTATTAATTTGGTTACTAAACTGCATAATAAACGTAAGTTTTTAATTTATTTTCTTATTAAAGAATTTTGATGATTATTTATTTTATTTTACAGCCGTTCCTTGGTTGATTCCCCATATTATTTGTGGCATACCACCATTCCTTTTCTATGCCTATGTCTCTCATGGTTTCTTTGTTACCTTTATACCCATGACTGGACGTTTTGGAGCCAATGTGAATCCAGATTTAATTATTTGTGCCTTCACTGTAGGTGTGGGCATATTAACCGGGGGCTTTATGGTAAGTTTAATTCGTTAATACCAGAACAATATAATTCAACTTAAAATTATAAATTTCAGATTCCTGCTCTTAACTTATTCCACAGATCAAAAACCATTATTTGCTCTTTGTTGGCTATAACTTTGGTTTGTTTGATTGTGGCTGCCACGCCCTTAGGTTTTCCCTATAGACCTGAAACTAATGTACAACGTTTCTCCATTATTCATGCTCGTCGTACTTTCCGTGATATGAACAACGATATAAGACGTGTGGAAACCGGCTATTTCATGTTGCCTCAGGATAGACGCACCTATTCGGTTAAAAGTAGTTTTATAATTTGTTAAGATTTTAAAGAAATATTTCTAAAATGTTTTTCTTGTATTGTTTAGAACATGTTACCAATATGACATTGGCTCAATCTATTGTTAATGATTGCGAAAGTGAAATGTTTTGTGGTTTACCTTTGTACAATCATAGATGGCAAAAGGCTAAGTAAATAAATAATTTATATATCATTATTTTATATTTTAATAAAATATTTCTCCTTTAACAGAGCCTCCAGTATTTGGATACCAGCACCTAGTCCCACATTCGATTTAATTCCCTCGGTTAAAGTGTTGTCCAAAAATCAATTGAGTAAAACGAAATTACGTTACGAAATGGAATTAACCGGTCCAGATCATATGGCCATTTTCTTAAGACCAGTGGGTGAGGGTAAAATTACAAATTGGTCCTTCCACTGGACTCCCTTGCGCATGGACTGGAAACCACCATACTTTATTTATTTCTCTTATGGTATACATAGTGATCCTTTGAAGTTCTGGCTAGAGATTGAGGTAATTTTTGGAATCAAATTGAAAAGAGATTAAATGATTTTATAACTTTTTAAATTTTCGTTATCTTTATAGAGAAAATCGGGTGATTGGAGTACTCCTGCTTTTGAAATAGGTTTAACAGGTCATTGGAATCATGATGAAAGTAAATATACTGAAGATTTCAAGAAGTTTTTGGCAAGTTTCCCCAATTATGTAGACCCTATTGCTTGGCCAGCTTCTTATGATACATATTATTATTAGATGTCATAGAGACTTTTCTTTTTTTATTGATAATTTTAAAAGACTAATTTTTATTAATATAATATAGATAAACAAGAAATAAACATTTTGTATATGCACAATGTGCTTTTAATGATGAAAATAACTTGTTTATAACTCTAAACTTTGCACTAAATGAAAATCAATCATAAATTATACTAAAATATCAATAATATTTATCTGGGATCGCATAAAGTATAATATATTTTGAATTTTTACAGATAGAGGAATTGAAATAATGACGACTAAAATCAATTTTTGAATGTAGTTTTACTTCCTTCAATTCCAAGAAAGCAGCCAATTATTTAAAAATCAAAAAAAAAAAAAATTGAATAGAAACAAATCTGCAGTTTCCACACTATTGGTCCGATTTGAATGAAATTTCTCATAGTTATAGTTGGGTTAAATTTTTGATCTTGGACTATATAGACATAACAGGGGCGGGCTCATGGGGACCCAAATTTAAACACCTCAGGTATGGAAAATATTTAAAATGATCCTAATTTGTTATATCTAAACCGAAATCTTATCTTATTACTTTCTTCGGTAATGAAACTTAAACATAATTGAACCCTTTAATCCCACACGAAAACAAATATCAACATATTTTTTATTATTCACTAATCTTTGATAAATAAAATTCCAATTAATCTTTTGTTCACTTTTAATCAAAAATAACCTTAGTATACATATATTAAATATAAACTGAGTTATTTGAATAAGTCTAATCATTTGACTGATACTATTAACTGATAAGATCAATCAATATGATTGCATTTTATTTTATTCGTTTTTTTTTTTTTTTTTTTGGCTTCAATTACCCACTTTTTAACATTTTTTTAATTTAGTATCGCAACGTTAGAACTTCTGAACAGAAGTTTCATATAATTAATATACAAAATGACTAGTAAAACATTCGAATTAAATCCCGATCCCAAACAAATAAAGAAAAATAAAAAATTTTCCTGGTATTTGTCACCGGTTTATTGTGTCGCTTGGTTTTTACTTTTCTATGTGGCTGCCATACCCAGTTTTTATTATTATCCTGAAACCATTTTAATACGTGATGAATCTCGTCATCCTGACGAATTTGTGGGCGAAAGAGCTCAAATGCAATTATTAGGTTTATCCTTGATTGGTGTTAAACTAACGGGTACAGTGGAAAATGAAGTGCATGCTGTGAATTTTTTACTTAAAGAAATTGATAAAATTAAAGCGAACGCTCGTCAGGATCTCTATGACATTGAAGTAGATGTTCAATATAGTTCGGGAGCATTTATATTGTGGGGTATGGCCACAAGTTATCATAATGTTTCGAATGTTATTGTTAAAATATCACCAAAAAATTCCACAAGTAAATCGTATTTATTGGTTAATTCACATTTTGATTCGGAAGTTGGTTCACCGGCCGCTGCCGATGCTGGTGTTATGATAGTTGTTATGTTGGAAACCCTAAGAGTGATATCAATTTCGGAAAAGGAACTTAAAAATCCAGTGGTGTTTTTATTAAATGGTGCAGAGGAAAGTAATTTATTGGCGGCCCATGGTTTTATAACACAACACAGATGGGCACCTTATTGCAAGTAAGTGATAATAATTGTGGTTTATTTTATGTTCATTGATTAAAGTGGAGCTAGTATTTAAATCCTTCAATATTATTAAAATATTGCAACTGCAAACAAATTATAAAAATGCCATTAGAGAAACTTGAAATTAATTTAACAAGTTTATTATTTGATGTCTAGACCTGACAAACAATTATCATAACTCCTATTAAAAAGTCGGTAGAATGACTGATAATTTTTTTTATCAATATCTGCTACAGTACAACCAAACAATAACAATTAAAATTATATTTATTAACAAGAGAAAGTTGTCAGAGTTATAAAACTGCTAAATTTTCATTACGTTTTAATAATATTAATCAATGGAGTCATACATGATAAATTTTTATCATAATACAAAATGTATCACATCATTAAAAGTTATCTATCTTTAATCTAAAATAAAACAAAAATATTTATAATTCCAGAGCCTTAATCAATTTGGATTCAACTGGAGGTGGAGGCCGTGAAATACTTTTCCAAACTGGGCCAAATCATCCATGGTTAATAAAGGTATTTTAAATTATAATAAATTAGGAAATGTTAAATTTTTAGTTTAAAGCTGTTACATACCTACATAATTTCTAGAAAACTAAATAGAAACTTACCAAGGCAAAACAGTGGACCTAATAAATTAAATGTGATCGTATTTTCTTGCAAGACCTGAGTAATGAAAACTTTAGGCTTTGAATTCAAATAAAATGTAAAAACACTCATAAACAAAATTACTTTTTTCATTAAAATTATCATCATTTTATTATGAAAGACGTAGTTCAGGAAAAAATATTGGGTACTTAACCAATACGATAGGGGTATGTAACATGTTTTTCTACCCACTTTTACCCACTGTGTTACCCCAAATCAAATCGAAAATACCTTAGGCCTGGCCGTGAGGAATTTTATTCAGATATCTCTAACAATTTACTAGCTGCAGAGTTGTTTCCAACAAAATATTTTGGAACCACTGTGCATTGTGCCAGAAAAAATTTATATAAAAATATATTTACGGCCTTTTGCATTTGCTGTCATGTTTTTGGTTCTGCTGTAAAAAACCCAAGGCCTCTTGCATTTAAGACGATAGCTAAAAATATTTTTTTAATAATTTTCCAATACCTTTCGCTGGTCAATTGTTTGACAAATTTATTTTTTAACACTCTTTTAAAATTTTTAAAACATTAATATGTATTTTAGTTTTTTATTTAATATAGATTCAAAGTTAAAAATCCAAATTTTGTTTCCTGTTTAAATTATATTACTTTCCAACACTGCCTTGCATTTAAAAAAAAACTAATTTTACTTCCAAACACAGAAAAACAACAACATTAATGCATTACGAAAACAAAAACAAAACACATGTAAAATAAAACATAAACAAATTTTTTGTTCGATTTCAATAAAATCAATTTTTTTCTTTTACTATTTAAAATTGTTATTGTGAAATTTTTTGTAAAAATACTTTTGAATATCATTAAGTACACATTTATAAACAGTTTTGTTATATTTTTATGTTAATTTGCCGTAGTTTAATATTATTAAATTCACTTTTTCTTATGACAAATTAAGATGCGCACACAATAATAATCAACCGGCTAACTAACTAGTAAACAAAAACAAATAATGAGGTAAACAAGAGAAAAAGAGAAATAGAGCACCGTTATTTGTTAGTAAAAAAAGTTACCAGGTGTATCAATAAGACTTAAAAGGTGGGAATTAAGTTAAAAAAAAGGAATTATTTGAATTAAAAATGTTTTAAATTCTATGAATAATTTGATGAAATCTATTAAATTTTATTATGTAAAAATTGTATAACAAATTTATAACTAATATTTATTATATAACTAAAAATTTTAATGAAATTATCTTTATTTTTAGTATTATCAAAATGCTGCTAAACATCCATATGCCACCACCATAGCTGAAGAATTATTTCAAAATAATTTCATACCTTCTGATACAGATTTTCGCATCTTTCGAGATTATCATGGTGTGCCTGGTCTAGATATGGCTCATGCTTATAATGGTTATATTTATCATACGAAATATGATAATTTTCAAAATCTACAACGAGGCACCTATCAAACTACTGGTGATAACGTGTTGGCCTTAACTTGGGCTCTAGCTAATGCTGAGGAACTTACGAATCCCAAAGCTTATGCAGAAGGTCATGCTGTATATTATGATTTTTTGGGTTGGTTTTTAATAAGCTACACCGAACCTACGGGTATAGCAATTAATAGTGTAGTCTGCTGTTGTGCTCTGATATTTACTGGACTTTCAGTATTTTTTATGGCCAAAAATGAGCAAAAAGAGAGTGGAGAAAGTAAAATTGTTTATATGAAATTTTTATATATACTCGGGGTACAAGTGATAACGGTTTTTGCTGCTGTGGGCTTAACAGTTTTGATTGCAGTAATTATGGACGCTTTAGGTTTAACACAATCTTGGTTTTCAGAAGAATGGTTAATATTTGGTTTATATTTTTGTCCCATGTTTTTTGCCATGACCATGATACCAGCTTTATATATACAGTGGACGAAAAAAACGGTGAGAAAAAAAAAAATAATTATGAGATTTTTTATTAATTAATATTTTTATTATTATTTTTTTTTTTTTTGGTATTTTAGAATCCTTTGGGTATAAATGATACTATAACCTGTTTCATGCATGCTCATTGTTTAATATTGGTTATTATTTGTATAACCATGACTGCTATGGCTATTAGATCTTCTTTCTTTCCCATGATAGCTATATTTTTCTATACTGGCTCAGTGGTTTTGAATATGTTTTTGAATAGATTTACCACAAGTGGGTGGAACAATTTAAAAATGTTTTTTTTTTTTTTTTTATTATTATTTAATTTATATTTTGTTGTATTTTTAGAATGCTATTATTTGGCCTTACATCTTGTATGTCAAGTAATGCCCTTTTGGTTTTATACTTATTTGGCCTTTGTTTTCTTGAATACTTTTATACCCATGCAGGGTCGTGATGGTCCCGAAAATAAACCAGAAATTTTAATATCATTATTTGTAGCCATATTTGTTTTACATTTTGCAGGATTTATAGTGAGTAGAATTTTTATTATATTTTAAAGAGTAAGAGTAAACATTTTTTTCTTTTGATATTTATAGCTGCCTATTTTACACAAGTTCCACAAATCAAAATCTTTATTCTCTATTTTTGCGGTTTTAACTATAATATTTATTATTATTGCTGCCACCCCGGCTGGTTTTCCCTATAAGAAAGATATAGCTCCTCAAAGATTTTATGTTTTGGTAGGTTTTATAAATAAAATTTATTTTGTATTATTTTTATATTTTAAATTTTTTTAGCATACTGAACGTGTAATACGCGATTATGATGGTCGAGTTGTTAAAAATAATACAGGCTTTTATATACAACCTGTTGATACCAGTCCTAATAGTTTGGCCGATACGACTTTCCAAAATGCCCTACCCAGCTCATGGATTAAAGAAGAATGTGAACAAGAAATATTTTGTGGTTTGCCATTGTATAATTCAAGATGGATGGATTGGAAGTAAGTAATAAAAATATATTAGAATTTTTTATTTTATTTTATTTTTTTTCTTTAAAATTGAGAGAATTCCCATTAAAAATTGGGAATTTCTATTAAGAATTTCAAATTCTTTAATATTTAATTAAAATTTGTATTCCTCTTTCTTTAATTAAATTTTTCCACTTTCTTTAATTAAATTTTAATTAGAGAATTTTTCTAAGTAAGAATTTCCTTTTAAAATTCTTAAATGAAATGGCCCAGGAAAAATTGTATTAGTTCTACAACTAGTTCCAGAACACATGAAAATAGCCTGTACTTGTTCTTTTTTGGCGTTACGACCAATGATTTTTGTTTGAAATTGTCACCTCCAGAAGTAGTTCTGTGGAATTGCTAGCTAGCTAGTACCTTAGCTTAGCTTCTATTTTTAAAAGCAACAGCTTCCTGTATGCATTATAATGTAGCCATATTCGCCACTCACAGCATTACCAAATAGTACTTCAATAACTAGTATTTAGCAAATATGAAAGTAATTTGATTTTTACGTGGCTCAGTTGTCTAGAGCGCCTAACTATAAAAACGTGTATTTAAATTCAAAGAGAGTTCAACTCCCACTTAAAGCAAATGTTTTTTTTTTTTATAAGTTGTGTTTATTTAGTTCCCTATATGAAAACCACTTTTTAGCACATAAAAATATAAGTCGATTGCAGGCGCGGATCCAGCTCAAGCTTTTGGGGGAGGAAAATAGAATCATTTTCTTAACTATTTCCTTAAATTGTATGATTTAGTGAAGATTTTTTATTAAACGTTTTCATTTTGGGGAGGGAAATTTCCCTTTTTCCCTTCCCGAGGATCCGCGCCTGGTCGATTGTGGTGTAGCGAGTAAGACGGCAGACTAACATACACAACCAGTATGTTGATTAGTGGGTTCAAAACTCAACCGAGCCAAATGTTTTTTCTTGTGCGTAAAAAAAAATCAGCATCCAAAACAACTCTTTTGGAACCCAAATAAAAACTTATGAAATTTTGGACATCGCGAACAAAATTCATCAGTTATAGCACTAAAGTGGAAGCTGTTTTTCATACTGATTTCGCACACAAATCACGTTATTTAATAGGCGAAGTTTTTGCTGGGACCCTTTCTATGGAACGGTTCTAGAACTAGTTCTTTAATTAGTGATTTTTGTTCGAAATTGTCACATTCAGAACTAGTTCCATAGAAGCGTTAGGAACCGGTTTCAGAATCTGTTTTTTATTTTATTTTTTCTTTTATTAATTTTGTAAATACTCCTTTTTTAATTTTTGAAATTTTTTATACAAGTATTTTAAACAGTTCTAGGAAGTCATTCGAGCACCAGTAATTTGTTCTCAGAAGTGGTGTAGAAGTCATACAGAATTAGTTCTTAAGCACTAGTTCTCTAAAACATTCCTTAAAACGAATTTAGAATCTGAATAATGTTCTACTCCATTAGTGTCAGAATTGGTTGTGATAATACTAGTTCTGAGGATGTTATTAAAGAATCTGAAGTGGTTCTGATTACACCAGTTCTAGAACTTATGTTTTTAGAACATGTTCTAAAATTTGTCCTGGGGGAAATTAAATTTGAAATAAAAGAAATCCATTTTTAATTTTATAAAATTTAAAATCGATTAATTTTTTTAATGAATTTATTTTAAATTAAATATAAATAATTTAAAGGCTTTTATTCAAAATTAATAATTAGTCTTCCAAATCAAAAAAATGCTAGCGAGGTTAAAAATTTGTATCCAAAATTCAATTCTTTTCTTTTTTTAATTTCTGTTCAATTTAATTCGAAATTATTACAATTTAATAAAAACTTTTTTTCTGATTAAATTTTAAAATTTATTTATGATTTAAAATTTAATATTGATATGAAAATGTTTAAAATTCGAAATTACGAAATGATATGCTAAATTAAGTACTTAGTTCAATTCTAAACTGTACATAATGTAATATTTATTTTGAAATTAAGAACTATAATATTAAAGAGTTAAGAAAGATTTATACCCAATTGAGAATTTCTATTAAAATTTTTATCCAAAAATAAAATGTTAACCTTTTAACGTTTCTAATGGAAACAAATAAGTTTATTCACTTTTTGACTTTTAAAAATGTAACAAAAACATTTAAAATAAAATGTTCTCAATTTAATTAAATTTTCAGAAATTCAACTAAGTGGATACCTGCAGAGCGTCCCAATCTTGTCATACCTACAGAATTAAAACTTACTGCTAAAGAGTTTAAATCAAATACTACTATACGTTATGGTTTTAGCTTAAAAGCTGCTGACAGAATTGTTATCTATGTGGATCCATTGGCAAAAGTAAAAGTTTTAGATTGGTCTTTTGATACAACACCCTTAAACGAAAATTATAAAACACCCTACTTTATCTATCATGTCTACTCTATGGATGACACACCATTCAAATTTTGGATAGAAATAGAGGTAGGTTATAAAACTTTTTAAAATAAACAGATATTAAGAAATAAACATTTTTTTTTAATTTTTAGCATGATTTATCTCAATGGGAGGGACCTTATTTACGCTTAGGTGTAGGAGCTCATTTTCTTTATCATACCCACACTTATACTAAGGAATTTAAAGATTTTCTTAAAACTTTTCCAGAATGGACTTATACTACTAATTGGGCTGCCTCTTATGAAAGTTGGCAATTTTAGAAAATTTGTAAATAAAATAAGAAAAATGCATATTATATTTTAAATTAAAAAGTTTTATATTTTAAATAAAATGTTTTTTTGTATATCAAATCGTTGTGTAAGGGTTTTTTTGTTGTAAATTACATTTAAATCTAATTAAATGAGTTCGCTTAAGGACTACATATATAAATATATAAATATACGTACATATAATATATTTTATTATTATTACATAATATAAATAAAATGGTGTTAAGGACAATGTTTGTTTTATATTCTCTAATATCTTTCGTACGTTCATTGTTCTAAACACTTTGTTCATTTCCAGTGGCAACAAATAAATCACTAAATAAATATAAAATTAAAGCTACAAATTTAAGTTTATAATCTCCAACTTTCGAAAGAACTCGTCCAAGAGCTAACATAAGCCCAGGCGGGGAACGAGGCCAAAAATTGTCTAAAATCATTGGTATTATAGATTTCGTCATGAATCTTATGGCCAATAATGGCAATATCAAATGTTGAACCAGACCAATCGGCACTGTCACGCTGTAAATATATTAATAATTAAAATTAAACCTTGTGTTGTATTTCAGTGGGAACTTACCTTAAATTCCAAATTAAATCTTAAAGGTGTAGGATCCAAAGCATATGAAAAGTATACAAAATAAGGAGGTTCAAAATTCTCATCCAGCGGTATTTTGGTAAATGACCAATCAACTAATTTGGCACCATTTACCGGTTCGATAAACATACTCATATGATCGGGTCCCGATATTTCCAAGGTAAATAAAATGTTTGTAGGGGTGGTTTGTCTTTTCGATATTATTTGCATTTTAGGCCAACCACCTTCATTTGGTGGAGGGGCAGGTACAAAAAAACTTTGTTCTCTTTAAGTAAAAATAAGTAAATATTAAAATTTTGTGTTAAAAAGTATTTTAGTAGTTTATTAAATCACTTACTTCCAACCCAACCATCGGGTACTGTAAATGGGATAGCCACACATCAATTCGGTATCACAATCCGCCTTGCCAGATTTTTGAAGATTCATATTTTCAAACATATAATCAATTGTGTGAGGACGACGATCAACGGGTACCACATAGAATCCTGAATCGTTACGACGAGCTGTCATATCTGGATCACCTTCGTGGAAAGTACGAGTTGTATGCTAGTGAAAAAGAAATTAAGTTTAGAATTAATATTTGAAACTTAATGTTTTTTAAGTATTGAAATGTAAACATAAAATTTTTAATAATTTTCGAAATTTTGGAAATTTAGAAATTTCTTTTGAAAATAATTTTTTGTTTTATTCGAAATTTTAAATTCGTTATACTAATCTTAATTCCATTCAAAATTATGAATTTAGGTTTTCTTATGATTTTAATTAAAATGTAGACTTATTTGTTTAGTTAAAATTAACTTAATTATTTATTTTTATAAACTTACCACAGCATAAAATCTTTGTGGTGCCTCTTTTTCAGCATATGGGAAACCAACAGGAGTAGCGACCAAAATAATGAATACTAAGCAAATGACACCAAATAAGGAAATTATAGTTTTTGATTTGCGGAATAAACACAACAAAGAAACCTATTAATATTAAAAAAAGAAAACTATTAATTAAACATTTACATTAAAACTACAAAAAAACCTTCTTACCAAAAAAGGAGCAAATAATAAACACATTAAAGCAGTAAAACCACCTATTAATAATTCTGGATTCGAGTTAGCACCATCACGACCCTGCATGGGTATAAAAATAACATAAAAAGCATAACAGAAATAAGTGTAGATAAGGAATGGCATTATCTGGCAAACACAGTGAGGTATAAGCCAAAGGAAATCTAAAAAAAGAAAAATAAATCAAAACACAAAAAACAATAATAATAATAAACAAACTTACTTTTCTTATGAAAACAAGTAACAATATTCAAGATCACCGATAACGTATAGAAGGCTATACTCAACATTATCACAAAGGCCGAACGTATACCAAATGAGATCATGATTATAGTTATAATGGTCAATATCAAACAATGAGCATGCATTAATAATTGCAAGGCATAGGCCAAGGGCAAACCATGTTCTTTGGTATAACTTAAGTATATAGCTGGTAATATACCCAAAACAAAAAACATGGGACAGAAATATAAACCAAAAACAATCCATGTTTGTTTAAACCAAGGCATTGATAAACTAACAGCATCTATAAACCACGCTATGAATATTGTTAATAATAAAGCTAGTACAACAGCAGCTAATTGTATGGCAAATAATATGCCAAATTTGGTAAATATACGACGTCTGAACATGCCCGTTTGATGAGCCATATTCCAAATATAGGCCAATAGGGTAAGTATAGAAAGAACACATACAACGATGTTAATAATAAGACCAGTTTGTTCGGAATAGTAGACAATAAACCAACCAAGAACATCAAAGAATACCATATGACCTTCAGCGTATTTCTGTTATAAAAAAAGGAAATTTATTTAGTTTTAAAATAGGTTATATAAATTGTTGTACTTACAGCTGGATTTTCCAACTCAGGGGCATTTGCTAATGCTTTTACCAAAGCCAGAACATTATCTCCAGTAGATTGATAGGTTTTCCGGGGTATAGCATTGAAACGATCATATTTGGTATGATAAACAAAACCATTATAAGTGTGGGCCATATCTAAACCGGGTATATTACCAAAATCACGGAAAATCCTATAATCTGTTTCGGAAGGCACAAAACCATTTTGAAATAATTCTTCACCAATAGTAGAGGCATAAGGATGAACAATATTGGCACCATAATACTAAATTTTTAAAAACCATTTTACGTTAATAATAAATATTCGATAAGAAATTTATTTTATTAAAAACAAACCTTCATTAGCCAAGGATGATCCGGACCAGATTGGAACAAAATTTCCCTACCGCCTGAACCAGCTGAGTCCAAATTAATAACAGCTCTAAAAAAGTATTAAAAGAAATTTAAAATTACATATGTATTTGATTTTAATGAAATAAAGTAAAAAAATGAAACTTACTTAACATGTTTCGCCCAATCGTGTTGTGTAATAAAGGCATGGGATCCCTGCAAAGGATTTTCTTCAGCTCCATTAAATAGAAACACTATAGGGTGCATTAATTCAGTTTCATATTTTGTTATAATGCGCATAGTTTCCAACATAACAACAATCATCATGCCAGCATCACCAGCACCCGAACTACCAGGTACTGTATCATAATGACTATTGATCAAAAGTGCAGAAGTGCTATTAGATTTTTTTGGTGAAATCTTTACCACAACATTTTGTATACTCTGATAACAATTGACCATTTTCCATAGAACATAATTGCCCGAAGCTATTTGAACATCCTCGTCAATATCATATAAATCCGTACGAGCTTCTTCGCGAATTTTTGAGATTTCCGCTAAAAGAAAGGATACTGCTGATTGTTCATTAGCTGGACTACCCACTACCTTGGGACCAATTTTTGTTAGTCTTAATAAAGTATTTTCAGCACGTTCTCCTATAAAATGACCAGGATTATTTAGCTCATCGGCTATGGTTAATGTGTCAGGTAAATAATGAAAACTTGGTATAACGGCCAAATAGAATAGAAGAAACCAAAATGCTATAAACACTGGAGCCCAATACCAACCGAACTTACTGCGGTTGTATATAATTTTCATATTTTCATACTTGGAATTCATCATTGGTAGAAAGAGTCTAAAATGAAGAAACAAAAGAAGACAATTTATAATTGATATCCATATTAAAGAAATATTATTGGGGATTATAATTCTAAACAAACATATTAATAAATAATTCTTTTTGAATCTAACCGCTTTACAATTAGTAATAAAATTATAATTAAATTATAAATTCATTTAAAGCTTGATAACAGTCATTTTTATGAGAGAATCTAAAAATACAACTCTGCCTTAATAAACCCCTTCGAAGTGTTTGTTTACTAGGGGGTCGTCAAGTGTTTTTTGTTTGTGGTTTTATTATAGAGCAGAAACTTATAGATAAGAAACTTATTTATTTTATTACTAATCTATAAAATCAATTTTAGGATAGGTTTCAGTTGTTATACCCTTCACCACAGGTGTAAAGGGTATATATAAGTTTGTCATTCCGTTTGTAATTCCCACAATTTTCGTCGGAGAGCAAAAAAGTTTACATTTTCGGGATCCTTGTAAGAAATGATGACGATAGGACCATGTCCGTCCGTCCGTCCGTCCGACCGTCCGTCCGTCCGTGTGTCGGTTGAAATGGCGTTTATGAAGCCCACCGATAACTGACATATATAATATATATATCAAACGATCGGAAATGCTTTCGAGAATTTTGCTATTGGAATTCAGCAAGATCGGTTCATACAAAGCGGAGATATGTTAAGAAAACCGGTTTTTAGAACCGGTTTTCCAGTTTCTGAAGCCTCTGTATATACTAGGGACTTCGTTTTTACAAAGAAGTCTCGGACATTTTTTTCTGAATTTTTGTTCTGAAAAAATGAAATAAATCGGTTCAATAATAACTGAGATATCGAACAAAACGCATTTTTTATTTTTTGAAGCCCTGGTTTAAGCTATAAATTTTTATTTTTATACAGATCGGTCACAAATATTTTTATAAAATTTGGGTTTTTTGAATCAGCAGGATCGGTTTATAAATGGCGGAGATATGCTTTAAAACCCGGTTTTTGAAACCGGTTTTTCAGTTTCTAAAGCCTCTGCATATACCAGGGACTTCGAATTTTCAAAGGAGGCTCGGAAATTATTTTCTGAATTTTTGTTCTGAAAAAATTAAATAAATCGGTTCAGTAATAACTGAGATATCGGGGAAAACGAATTTTTTATTTTTGAAGCCCTTGTTCAAGCTACAGATTTTTATTTTTATATAGAACAGTCATAAATGTTTTTATAAAATTTCGTTTTTTTTAATAAACCAAATTCGTTCATAATCAACAGAGTTATGGCCCAAAAACAAATCTGTTAAGAATATAAATACACACACAAACATGTATATTAAGCATTGTAATGACTATTAGTGACGTTTTTTGTTTTTTTGTATAGACAAGTAGTTTAGTTAGAAACAGTAGTAATATAATGAATAACAGTGTTGTTGTTGTTCTTTATATATGCAGTCTGTACAAAAATAAATATATATGGAATTGTTGTTGTTTATTTTTAAAAACTAAAACATATCTGTTAAGAATATACATAAATACATACACAAACATGTATATTAAGCATTGTAATGACTATTAGTGACGTTTTTTGTTTTTTGTATAGACAAGTAGTTTAGTTAGCAACAGAAGTAATATAATGAATAACAGTGTTGTTGTTGTTCTTTGTATATGCAGCCAGTTTGTATATACACACATAAAAAAATATATAAATATGGAATTGTTGTTGTTGTTTATTTTTTAAAAGCAAAGCCTGCTATGATTGTTTTTTTTTTATATATTCAAATTTTCGTAGTTTGAAAAAAATTTAGATTTATATATGTGAAAATATGAAAGCATACGTTAAGGCGAAAATTTTATTATTTGTCGGTAATATGGTAATATGATGTCGATAAGATAGTAAGATGGTAATATGGTAATATGGTGAAGGGTATCAAAGATTCGGCATAGCCGAATCTTTTTTCAATTTCATTTTTAATTTAAAATTTATATTATTGTTGACTGCATTAATTTTAAATTGCATTTGTTTAAATTTTAGTTGAAATGATTAAGGTCCCTTTAGAGCAGCTGATTAGAATTCGACTTTAGTCATATATATTTAGATTAAACGTTTTTAATCTAAATATTATACTTGTAATCTAAAAGAATTTCGATTAAATAATATTTTGTCAGGAAATAAAAAATAAAAGTTGTGGTATTTAATAGAAAAAATTTTAATAGCAATAAAGATCTTTATCAAAATTTAAATATTTTTTAAAAATTTGTTGCTACTTTTAGAGATAAATTTTAAATATAAAAAATTTATAACTTTTTTGATCATTTTATAATAATTTTGTGAAATTTATAACTGCCTGCTGTATTTTTATGGCCGAATTATAATAAAAAAATGTTTTTTTTTTTTTTTTTTTAATTCACAATTTTTATACCCTTCACCACAGCACAGTGGTTCCAAAACGCTTTTTTTTAGAAATAATTCATTAACTAAAGAACCGTTAGAGGTATCTCAATAAAATTTCACATGGTCAGAGCTGAGGTGTTTTCGAGTTTATTTGGAGGAGTACAGGCCCCTAGCGGGTGAGGGGGGAAGTGGGTGGCCCTCCAAAGTTGCCCATCTCGGGTATGTAATTTTTTTTTAAAAATCGCCAAAAATTCATTTATATGACAGAAAAGAAATTTTATATATAGATAGTCCTTGTAAATCTCTATAAAAAATACGATTACATGTGTAGGTTATCTCTTTTAGTTTAAGAGATATTCGGGTCGAAATAAATTTGTACCTCATTTTTAGCCTCGCCTTTTTTTAGTTTTTTAAACTTGGCGTGCTTAATTTTGCCCATAGAATTTTTCTAAAGTGTTTGCCAGATTCCCTGAAAATTCGGATTTTTTTTAAATTTTTGTGTTAAAAAAGTGAAATAAGTCGCTCCAGTATTTACCGAATTATAGGCCAAAACGCGTTATTACGATTTTTGCAGGTACTATTTCCGCTATGGTCTTCGTTCTTGTACAGATTGATTATTAATATTTTTTTCGAGTTTCGGTTTTTTAAATCAGTTAAATTGTAAAAGTTGTATCTCTATTAGTTTAGGAGATATGAGGTTAACGATTTTACCTGTTTTTACCCTTTTTTACTCACTAAACATTCGAATTTCCAAAAATCCCGTCTTAGTGGATCTATTCGGTAGAAGACCAATCCACAGTTCATATTTCATCTTTCTACCCTTAACCGTTTAATGATGAATTATAGAAAACATTTTATATATATAGATAAAACCAAATCTAATACCATTTCAACGATGGTGAAGGGTATATAAGATGCGGCACAGCCGAATATAACGCTTTTACTTGTTTTTGTTAATTTTAAATACATTACAGTGGTTAAAATAATGGAACAAGATTTTTTTTAAATACATATGAACTCATAGTGAAATTATAAAGTGTAAAGCTACTGCACATAATGTCAAAATATGAGCAAAAAAGAAGAGTAATAAACGCGGCAAAAAATATAACGTACGAATAAAAAAACAATTTGACAGTTTCGCGAGGTACGCACATGAAGAAATAGCAAATTAGCTGTGATTACGAGGTCACTTTCTTATTTCATTATGTATGATTCAGAGATACAAGCCGATCGGCTTCAAGCTGGCTTCTCGCCTCCGCCGGGGAATTTTTAACTTCATGCGCCGCCGCCGTTTTCATCGGCTTACGTCGACTCAAAATCAGCCACCGAAATTTTTATTAAAATTCTACAAGGAACATATATTTCTATATTATTCGAATCTATTATTATAATTTTACTTACATATGAAAAATTTGTTATAATTAAGGATAATTGAATGCATAAAAGTGAATTAATAATTAATAAATGATGAAATCCTGACTTCTATTTCAACTACTTCAAGTTTTTTTTTTTTTTTTTTTTTGAAGATGAGGAGCACCCGGGCGGCACAATGTAATATTTACTAAATCCCATCCGAAAATTTAGCCGCCGTCGAATTAGTTAGGCTACACTTATTTTTATTAAGAAAAGGCTACACTTCGTCGATTCGACGACGGCGATTTTAAAACAGTTTTTGTTCAAACTATAATCTTGAACATTTTTCGAAATCTAACTTTTTGAATTATTTAATTTGTATATAAATGAAATAAAATGAGAAATTTATTTGTTCCGTCCACTTTATTACCAAAAATTAAGTTTTAAAATACTGCTGTTTTTGGTAAAAACGATAACACTGAAAAATGCGTCGTCGATTCGACGATGTGTAGCCTTGCAGGGTTAAACGATTTTGTGTCACAATATATTGTCTTTAAAGCTAAATAATAATTTACATATTTTCTTATAAATATAATCCAATTATTAATTTTGGTATTTGCTTATATGTTTAATAGACCTTTGCACAGATTTACATTCAACTTATTAATTGATAAAATAGATTAGATTTTAGCAAGTTTCTTTAAAACCAGACGATAAAAAATAACATACTTATGATTAATCAAGTGTGCATTAATCAAATTTATGATTGTGTGCAACCTGGAGAGGCAATCACCTGTTAATTATAAGAATTAAAAAAAAAGAAATACTTTAGATTAGATTCGCAGTAAGCAAACGATTATAAATATGTGGCAATTGTAAGAGTGTTAAAATTATTAAACAAAGGTCGTTTGTTTTTCAG
This sequence comes from Protophormia terraenovae, assembly GCA_951394005.1. NCBI lineage: Eukaryota > Metazoa > Arthropoda > Insecta > Diptera > Calliphoridae > Protophormia > Protophormia terraenovae. The sequence goes on along the minus strand of OX596077.1, from coordinate 8,429,179 downwards.
ACTAAATCAATGTGATTTTATTAAATATAATCTTTTTTTTTTCATAAAAACCATATAAATAATATTAATTAAGTAAATAAAAATTAATAGCTTTATCTATTTTTAAGAAACATAAATTATATTTTAAACCTATAAAAATATAAATAAATAAATGTATTGAGAAAATCCTCTACTAAATGCTGGAAATATACATATGTATTTGAGTCCTTTTTTTTAACTAATATGTATAAGAAATTTTATTTTAATTACTGCTTTTTTAATTTCTGTTTAAACTTTGTGGTTATTCGCATGCAGTCGTTAATCTGTTTACACATGCCTATAAAGTACTCTTCTCACATTAACATACAACTTGGCAAAAAAAAAAAAAAAAAAAGAATTGATGACCATCACTTTCGTCATCAAATGAAATGGAAAGTATTTTTTTCTTTTGTTAATGAATAACAAAACGAAATGAAAGAAACTTAGATGACAATCTAAATAAATCAATATGTTTAATATTGGATTTTTATATCACAATAAACCAAAAAAAAAAAAAAGAAAAACGTTTTATTAAAATATTTAATATAAGCAACTACAAAATCACTTTCATACACACAAATAGCAGCCAGCATCATCATCATACATATTATTCATGTATAAAACTAAAATATTAAACAATCATAAATCGTTTCTTTTATAACACTTTATGATTCAAATAAACTAAATTATTGAAATAAAAAAAGAACAAAAAAAAAAAAAAACCGAGATGAAATGAAAATTTAACGCCATCGTTAAAAAAAAACAATTCTCATACACTCACATTATGTGTGCTACACATCATGAGAATTGTTTAAATTCCATGCATAAATCCATACATAAATGAAAATGAAAAGAAATTATAAAAATAAAATTAATTAAGTTCACAAAACTTTGTCAACGTTATTATTACAAAAACAACATTGATATGTATATCTAATACAACAAAGAGAACAACAAACCAAAACAATAATACAAAAACAAGAAAATAAGAAAAAAATTTTTCATTTTCCCTCTGGCTAATATCAAAGTACAACAAAAAATAATAATAACAACAATAAATATGCATAATCAGTTTTATTGTGTGTTTGTATATTTTTTATTATTTTTCCACAAGACAATAACAATAAAAATACTCTTTTATAAAGAACTAGTATTTCCGTAAATGAGTGACTGAATGAAGAATGAATATCAATGTTTTGGTGTTATGCTTGAGATGAATTGAATGAATGACTTAGGAAATGTATTTATAAGATATGCAACCTACAAAATATGTCTGCATACATATTTGTTTATAATTGTATGTATGTTTGTCTACACATTGCATGAAATGAATTGTATTTTGTACATTAGACTCATTCACTAAGAAAGGGTTATCCCCTGATTATGAAGTTACATAAGCTATCATTTCTTAAATTTATTTTCTCAAACTATGATTCCTTTTTACCATTATACAGTTATATAGGGTTTTGGACTAGAGCTACCAATATTGGTTTCTAAAGTATTTAGTTCTCATCTGCTCAGGTCTAAAAATTTAGCCGAATTTGTAAACTTCCCAAACCAAAAGTTTGATTTAAAATTTGAGAGTGATTTGAAATTAACTTTTTTCTTAAATGTAAACGTTTAAGAATGATTTGAGAATAATTTAGAAATAATAGCATTCTCAGCAAAAAGGTGTCAAATTTCTCCAATTTTGTCTGATATTTGAAATAAGGTTTGAAATAACCTTTGATATCAAAAAAAAAAAAAAAAAAAAAAAAACATATTTTTTCAAACATTTGAAATATAATTCTGTGTTTTCTGGGTTGTGCTATTACTGTGTTATTACATATACTGTATATGTATAAATTTATCTTAAAATCAGAGAATTAAAAAAACTCCCACTATTTTACATGATAATACCCAAAATCCCAATACGTATAAAACGTGTTTAAAATTTTTACTTTTTTCATTGAAATGGTCATCATGTCGTTATAACGGACGCCCGTCAGAAAATACTTTTTGGGTGTTTACCTTACATATGGACCCAGGAAAAATTTTATTAGTTCTACAACTAGATCCAGAACGCATGAAAATAGTCTGTACTCGTTACGACCAATGATTTTTGTTTGAAATTGTCACCTCCAGAATTAGTTCTGTAGAAGCGTTTTCTAGGCAGTACTCAGTCTATGGAACGGTTCTAGAACTAGTTCTTTAATCAATTATTTTTGTTCGAAATTGTCACATTCGTAGGGTATTGTTTCAGAACCAGTTTTTTTTATTTTTTTTTTTTTTTATAATGAGCCATTTATTAGAGGTCGATATAATTTTGTTAAACTCTTTTAGTATTTTTTTTTTTAAGTTTTTGAAATGTTTTCAATTTTTATCCAAGTTTTTTAAACAGTTAAAGGACGTCATTTGGGATGATGTAGAAGTTACTCAGAATTAGTTCTTAAGCGATAGTTCTCAAAATCATTCTCTAAAATGAATTTAGAATCATTATAAGATTCTATTCAACTAGTTGTGAAATCATTAGTTCTAAGGATGTGATTAAGAACCTAAAGTAGTTGTGATTACACCAGTTCTAAAACTAATGATTTAGAGCCCAAACACAACCAACGGATTTCAATGTTGTTTTCCGCTCTAAGAGAGAAATGCAAATTAAATGAAGACGGCGTCCAGCAGCGGATTTCATATATATTTTGTTTCTTTATATTTTTTGTGTTTGGCAACAACACAACTACATATATAAAAAAATATTTATCTTCCTCTCTTAAATTCCACACATAAAAAATATAAGGCAAATCTATCTATCTCTTTCTTTCTTATATAAATTTAATGTAAACCTATGTGATTCATTTTGCAACAACGGCAACACTGACAGAGAGGGAGAGTGAGAAAATGAGAGCTTTTGAGAATCCGTTGTGAAATTAAAATAGATTTTAATTTCCAGCGGATTCCGCTGTGTTGTTTTAGTTGCCAAATCTTCATATAAAAATGAAATTGAAAAAAGATTCGGCTGTGCCGAATCTTTGATACCCTTCACCATATTACCATCTTACCATCTTATCGACATCATATTACCATATTACCGACAATTAATAAAATTTTCGCCTTAACGTATGCTTGCATATTTTCTAAATCTAAATTTTTTTCAAACTACGAAAATTTGAATATGAAAAAAAAAAAACAATCATAACAGGCTTTGCTTTTAAAAAAGAAACAACAACAATTCCATATATATTTATTTTTGTATGTACAAACTGACTGAATACACAAAGAACAACAACAACACTGTTATTCATTATATTACTGCTGTTGGTAACTAAACTACTTGTCTATACAAAAAACAAAAAACGTCACTAATAGTCATTACAATGCTTAATATACATGTTTGTGTATGTATTTATGTATATTCTTAACAGATATGTTTTAGTTTTTAAAAATAAACAACTACAATTCCATATCTATTTATTTTTGTACAGACTGCATATACAAAGAACAACAACACTGTTATTCATCATATTACTGCTGTTGATAACTAAACTACTTGTCTATACAAAAAACAAAAAACGTCACTAATAGTCATTACAATGCTTAATATACATGTTTGTTGGTGTATTTATATTCTTAACAGATTTGTTTTTGGGCCATAACTCTGTTGATTATGAACGAATTTGGTTTATTAAAAAAACCGAAATTTTATAAAAATATTTATGACTGATCTATATAAAAATAAAAATCTATAGCTTGAACAAGGGCTTCAAAAATAAAAAATTCGTTTTCCCCGATATCTCAGTTATTACTGAACCGATTTATTTAATTTTTTCAGAACAAAAATTCAGAAAATAATTTTCGAGCCCCCTTTAAAAATTCGAAGTCCCTGGTATATGCAGAGGCTTCAGAAACTAAAAAACCGGTTCTAAAAACCGTTTTTTAAAGCATATCTCCACCATTTATGAACCGATCTTCCTGATTCAAAAACCGAAATTTTATAAAAATATTTGTGACCGATCTGTATAAAAATGAAAATCTATAGCTTAAACCAAGGCTTCAAAAAATAAAAAATGTGTTTTGTCCGATATCTCAGTTATTACTGAACCGATTTATTTCATTTTTTCAGAACAAAAATTCAGAAAAAAATGTCCGAGAATTCTTTGTAAAAACGAAGTCCGTAGTGTATACAGAGGCTTCAGAAACTGGAAAACCGGTTCAAAAAACCGGTTTTTTGAACATATCTCCGCATTGTATGAACCTATCTTGCTGAATTCCAATAGCAAAATTCTCGAAAGCATTTCCGATCGTTTGACATACATATTATATATGTCAGTTATCGGTGGGCTTCATAAACGCCATTTCAACCGACACACGGACGGACGGACATGGTCCAATCGTCATCGCTTCTTACAAGGATTCCGAAAATATAAACTTTTTTGCTCTCCGACGAAAATTGTGGAAATTACAAACGGAATGACAAACTTATATATACCCTTTACACCTGTGGTGAAGGGTATAAAAATAATCCGCTAGGTTGTGTTTGGGCTCTTAAGAACGTATTCTAAAATTTTTCCTGGGGATATATATAATTAAAATACTTTTTTTTTAATTTCCAAAGCCCCAAGCTCTTCCGAATTTACTTTACACGCATTTGCATTAAGATTTCCTTTGAAAATTAAAAAAAAAAACTATAAATTCAGAACAAAAAACGAAAAATCTGAAAATGAAAGTTTCAAATTCAGACTACGATGGACAGTATTTGGCCAATAACTTTTTTGTTTTTGAAACATTTTCAAATAGCACCTTATAGAAGAGAAATAATTAAGTCAAAATTCGTTACCCTAGATAATCTCTTGAGCCCTATTGTGTTTTCAGCAGAAGGACTTCTTAACTGTCATGAGGATTCAGAAAATATATGTTTCACGTCCTCTTAGAGGAATACTTCGATATGTTATAAATGGAATGACAAACCTGTATAAAATATAAGTTTATCTAAGCATTTAAGTAATAAGTTCGTATAACGGAATTAACTTTTAAAGTCCTCAGATATGTAGTATACGCTATTTACACAGATTTATTAGAATAACATTCTAGATTTAAAAAAATCTTAATAAATCTGTTTAGGTTTCTATGGAAATGGATAAGACGTCAAGAATGCCGATGAAGTGTGTAGTGGTACAGAAAATACGTACTCCATTCTGCTGGTGTTTAATTATAGTCCACAAACGCCAAACAGAGACAGCAAGGCAATTTAAGATGGGAATATGTGGAGGTAAAGATCACAGATTTTGGATCTACATATTTTTTTTAAAGCATATAATTTGCTGATTATTTATTAGACTGAAATTACTACAATTAATAAATTTCTGCTTCAGAGGGTCAACATATTTCAGAGCCGATCTAATGAAGATACAACTTTTACATTTACATGCAGTTTTTATACCCTACACTACCAAAGGTGGTTGGGGTATTATGTGTTTGTGCAGAAGTTGTAACGCAGAGAAAAAATCTTCGGACCACCACCTTAAAGTATACTGTTCGACTCAGAATCACTTTCTGAGTCGATTTAACGATATCCGTCCGTCCGTCCGTCTGGTCGGCTGGCTGGCTGGCTGTCCATGTAAAGCGCAAAGTACAGGTCGCAATTTTTAAGATAATTTGATGAAATTTGGTACATATACTTTTTTCAACACAAGGACGAAGCCTATTGAATTTGGTTATGATCGGCCCATTATTTCACCTAGCCCCCATACAAATGTCCTCCCGGAATAGAGTTTTAACACTTATAGCTGCCTTAAAAATAGGAATATTTTAATGAAATTTAGTACAAATAAGTTTTATATCAGCAAGAATCCGTCTGCCAAATTTCATGATCAGTCCATAACTGACCATAGCTCCCATATAAAATCCTCTCCCGAAAATCACTAACGTGCATAAATCCCATACAAATGTTAGTATTATGTTAATATTTAACACAAGTAAGTTGTATATAAGTAAAAGCAAAATTATGTAAATATGAAATGGTATAGGGTATCATATAGTCGGGCTTGACCGACTATATCTTCTTCTCTCGTTTTAATTAAACTTTTTATTATATGGATACCAAGTCAAATATTATAACATTAAAAGGAAAAAGCTAAAAGAAGTTTAGAAGACTTTTGATTTATTAAAAATATTAATCATTTAAGTAAATTCCTCCCTAATAGGTATTCAACATTAATTTTTTCTAAAAAAAAATTGCCTAAAACTGGTATTAATTTCTATTATATTTAGAAAAACAATACCTATTTTAATAAAATCTTTATATTTACTTTTAACTAGAAAATATACAACAAAACTTACACTTTTAAGTTACAGGCTATTTAAATGTCTACAAAAATCAATTTATCATTTTAAATTTTAAAGAAAACTGAAAATCTCGTTCTAATTGCATAAGTAGAGACTAATTAACTGGTGTCAATTTAAGATCATTATAATTTCAGTCTAAAAAACAAAGCAAAGACAAACAAGAAAAACAAATTAAAAATATATTAGACAAAAAGTGAAATTTAATTGCTTTCTTAATTACTTGGTTGTAAAAATAGAATTTCTTTATGATTTTTTTTGTAATATTATTATTTATCAGTTTATTATTACATTTTTTAAGCGTATTGTAATTGCAACAAAAAAATTAATGATAACAGAGCAAAGATATATTCATACATTTATGCGGGTGACAACTTGTTTGTTATCGACATATTTAAGAGAATTTACATACATTTTGAAGTAAAAGAGAGAAATTCAGAAAGAGTTTTCTCTGTTGCCTAAGAAGCGGAGGAGTTAAGTAAAATGAATTCATTAAAAAATATCAAGTGGGTAGAGTGTTGTAGTGTGTTTGAATGACTTTTTAACCTGCAACAAAAGTGAGATTGTGAAACCATTAAAGTGTGTAAATTTTTATAAAAGTGTTTCCTTGATTTTTAAAAACAGAAAACTCATCAATGTTATTGATATGAAAATTATTAAAAATACATTTTATTTTACCTTGCATCTATAACAAAAAAATTATCAGTTAAATATTTGTTGTATACGGTCATTACTACAATATTGATGAGATTAATTAATAAAACTAATGAGGCTGATTGTTGTGATCAGACAAAAATTTACTTAAGTATATATACATATATTAAATATGTAGTAAAATAAAATGGGTGTTGATGATATTAATATTAAAAAATGTTTATTATAACAAAAAAAAAAAATAAAAATGTATTTAGAATGATTGAGTTTAGTATTCATTAAGTGCATATAGTATGTACTTATGCTAAGCAAAATTACAATAAAATGACAATAAACAGTAGCGTATCGAATGAGTAATGTCAAAGGGATTTTTTATATCCTGTATGTTTTATTAAAAATTTAGAAAAATTAAACAATTTTCGCAAAAACATTTTTTACAAATTTTATAAATTTTTTTTTTTCTTAATAAAATCTTTAGAAATATTCAAATAATTTTAAATAGTTTTAATAATTTCAAACCTGATTTAAATTAATTTGCTTACATTTTTTGTTTTTTGATTACGAAAATTTCTCAAAATTTTGAACATTTAAAAAGTAATTATTATTTAAAATTAATTATAATTAATTTTTGTAGATTTTAGCTACATTAGGAAATTTAAAATGGATTCAATATGTACAAGACGTTTAATTATTTAAATAAATAATTTTAAAAAGATTTTAAATATTTCTATTCACATTGGAAAATTTGAAATTGTAAATTTTTTTAAATTAAACAAAATGTTATAACAAAAAATTTATAAAAATAGTTTCAATGAAATAAATAATATGTTGGAAAATTCAAACTGATTTAAAATTTTCAATTATTTCGTTTAATTTACAGTTTTATATTCAATCACAATTTCAAATTTTGAATATATCGAAAAATATGTTGAATTTCGAAAGATCATTTAAAAAAAAATAAATAAATATAATATTTGCTTACGTTCAGATTTCGATTTTGAATTGGAAACTTTTTTTCAAAACTTATTCTGAATTTTCAAATAATACAAAAACATAAAAATGTATATATGAATAAAATATATAAGGCGAAAAATCTTCACACTATTTAAATTTGTTAAAATTATTAAAAATAAAAAAATATTAAAAATTGGTCCTACAAAAAATTGGCTAAAGAATTAAAGGTCTGCCGTCAAACTGTTTCTAATGATATTAAACAGTATGAGGAGAATTTAAACATTTGGGATATTGGGAAGGCTAAAAAAAATTGAAAGCATATTGAAAAGAGCTCCAAACACATCTGGTAGAAAAGCTGCCCGATTAGCTCAGTTCTCTGACTATTTGGTACGAAAATTTAAAGCCAGTGCAGGCATGGAAATATACAAAGTCCAAAAAGTTCCAGACAGGAATGCTGAAAAAAATTTACAAGCCAAGAATAGGGAGCGAAAATTAAAAACAAATTTCATACAAAAATACTCATGTTGAATAATAAACGACGAAACGTAAGTACTGACAGATTATTATCCGCTTCCGGATCAAAATTGTTATGCTGCTAATGCTCGAGGAAATGTTGAAAATAAGTTTGGGACCCAAGAGCAGATTAAATTTTCTAAAAAATTTCTGGTATGGCAAGTTGCGGCAAAAGAAGTCATTTGTTACAGTGGACCAAATACCAAAATTTCCATCAAAGAATGTTTGCAAAAAAGGCGTCTTTCTTTAATAAGAGAGCACAATATGTCCACATATTTTTGTCCAAATTTGGCATCATATCACTACGGAAGAAAGTTATGGAGTGCTACAAAAACAATAACATAATCATTGAAATTGTCTGGAACTAAGACCAGTTGAGAGATATTTGGCTTTTGTAAAAAGAGAATTGAAGAGCACAAAAAAGGTGTCCCAAAATGTTGATGATTTTAAAAGGAAATGGTCAAACTGTTCCAAAAAAGTGACTGAAACAACTATCAAGTCTTTAATGGAAAAAAGGTCAACGAGTTCATAAGTAGTGGTTAGAACCATAAAAGTTATATTAGAAATATAGAAAAGAAAAAAAGTATTAAAAACCTGTTGTAAGATTAAAAAAAAAAAATGAAATAAAAAATAATTTAATTAAATATTTTCAGTTTTAAATAGTTAAGTTTCAGGAATTAAAAAAAAAATATCTATATTTTTTTATTAATCGTTTATAAAATTCGAACATAAAAATATTTTAAGAATTCTGTCCACTTATTTTTATATATTTTTCAATTTCGATCATAAATTTGAAAAAAAAAAATCTAAAAAAAAAAATTATTTAATAATTTATTTCATTTATTTACATTTACTTCATAATAGTAAAATCTCTTAATTAATTATTTGATCAAGTTTGAAAAATTCGAACATAATAAATATTTTATTAAAAATAAAATCTCTATATAATTTATAATTTTCAATTAATCAAAATTAAATTTTAATAAATTTTCGTTGAATGCTTTAAAATTATTTAAAAATGTTTAATGTAGTTTAAACCAGGGTCTGTAACAGTTATAACTTTTATCATAGAAGTCTGAGAATAACAGTTATGTTGTGATTTTTATTTTTTAAAGCAAAATTAACTGTTATTTTGTGATTTTTATATTTTTGAGCAGAAATAAATTATTTTGTGATTTTTTTTTTTTTTTTTTCGATCAAAAATAACAATTTATTTTTTCGAACGTAAATAAAAGATGTTTTGTAATTTTTATGAATTGAAAAATCACATTCCAAAAAGCATAGCACTTTATGAAAGCCGAGTACATAACGATCGCAATGATGTATTTAAATCAGTTGTCCGATATACAGCTTTTTTTATTTAAAAATAACTATTATATACAGTCCCTGGCAAAGAGTAACAAAAGACGAAAGTAATTGTTAAAAACCTAAGTCGGTTGTCAAAAACCTAAATCATGCAACAACGAAATACATGTAATCAAATATATTTTGTTGTTGTTAAAATGAAATAAAAAAAACATTTTTCTTTACAAAACAACAATTATGTTTAATTGTCAATCGAGAATTTCGCCTCTATATTTTACTCTATGGTCCCTGATTTAAACAAATCTGACATAAATTTAAAAATTTTATAGAATTTATTTTAAAAATATTAAAAACTTTTTTATTTATGGTTAAACTAAAACAAATACATTAAATTTTTATTTTCTTTATACAAAAGCAAAATAATCATTAAATTTAAACTAAAACTTTTATTGTTGCAATATTTTTTAAATTGTCTGTCTAACGATTAAATACTAAATATTTTTTCTCTTTTTTTATTTCTAAATAATAAACACAAAATATGTATATTTCCCACTTTTTAAACGTAACCCAAACGTTTGTATATTTTGACAAATCTGTCCGAAATTTTGCACATAAAAATTAGACAAACACACGTAAAAATTATAAAAACAATTTGGCTCAAAAAATAAAAATATTTAAAATTTAAAAAAAAAAAAAAGCACATGTGTGCAGAAGACATAATTTTTGTTAATATAACTTTTTGCATTTTTGATTTATTTTCTAAAAATAAAAAATAAAGACATTTTAAAAAATTCACTCATAATTACATGTTAAGCATTTAATTTTTGCTTAAACACAACAAATTAAACAAGAGGGGAAAGAAATAGAGATTTAAAAATAAAATAAAAATTTAGAACACTTTAACATAGAGAGGGAGACTAACTAACTGACTGGCTAAATATAATTTAAGTTTAAACAAGTTTGTGTGTAATGCACATTTTATAAAGTGTATTTTTAGTACATGTTGGGATAAGTTGTGCAAAACAACGACTGAAGTAAAAACTATGTATCTCTATGTTCTCGAGTTTTTATGGGAAAATATTGCAAATTTGTTGAAGATCAAAAGGTGAAACAGCTTAGGCCATAATTATTTAAATAAATAGTTTGTTTTTTTTTTTTTTCTTTATTTATTTCAAATTCTGTATGTATATTATTTAAATTATATTATTTTAATTTTGCAGTCATAAATTCAAATCATTTAAGACTTAAGACAAATAAGAATAATAAATATTCAAATTGTTATAAATTATTTTAATTTTATTTTTCATTGAGTGCATACAAAAATTAGAACAAAATATATGCTTAGGAAAATTTCCGGGGAAGGATAGATAAGGAAACAATTAAGAAAATTAATCAAAATTGTTTTTAGTTAAACTTTGTTGTTAAGAGAATTATAAACTTTGAACCCTAATTTCAAAGGATATTGACGCTACTTGGTATATTAAGTTTGAAAGTTTCTAAGCCCTTTAATTTTTAATTTTACCAATTTTATTCCCCGACATTTTATATCGTTGAAATTACAACTATCTGGGTTTTAGTTTTACACTATTAATTCAGCCAAAGTGATATTATTTTTTTTTCATTAAAAATCATTTAATATGTAAATTTTTTGCTTAAAACTTATATAATACTTCCGGTTTTTGTTTTTGCTTTAATTCTGTACATTTTCTTTGTGTTTACACTGTTTTAATTAAATTGCATTACAACAGATGTTTGAACTTCAAACAAAGAATGATCAAAGGTTAATAAATAATAAAAAAGGCAACGTCTACAGCATAATGCTAAAATGAATTATTTAAAAAAATAATTTAAATTATATCTTAAATAAAATACTAACAATTTTTTAAATTAGCACTTGTCAGCAATGGGTTAATGTTGCACCAAAATTCAATTGGTCGGCCGTTTGTTAAACTTTTTTTTTTTAATTATTACAACAATAATTTATTTTCTTTAGATTTTCTTGCATTTAGTGGGCATAAAAAAACATGTCTAATTTTCCTTCAAAATGAGGAAAACAACATTTATTAAATGCTTGCACACACTCTTCTATACATATAATAATCACGGCACAGAAATAAATATGAGACCAGAAAAATGACCGCAAAAATTCGTCAAACGAAACACTAAAATCTTGTTTTTCTTTAATATTTTAATTTTCCTCTTTTATATATATTTTTTTTATTTTTGTTTGGGTTTTTTTTTAACGTATTATTTATATTTAAATTTTGTTGTATTTATAAAAATAAAAAAAAAAACAACAAACACTAAACAGCCGTAAAACTAACAATTTAACGTAATGAACGCGCGCTACGTTAAGATCACGATCTTGCCGGTTTGATGTTTAAAATACTTCTGCTAGCATTGCTCATACAAAGTGATAATGCTGATGATGATGTTGGTGGTGGTGGCCAATGAATGCAACAAACAAAACCTCAGAGATTTTTTTTCTCCTCAACATATAAATTACACTCTTATTAATAATTTCTTTGCTTTCGTTTCTTAATTAAACAATCATTTCTTATGTTTTCGTTTGTTAAAAGACAGAGAAATTTTATAAAATCTTCTCTTAAATTAATTTAAGAGTTTTTATTTCGTTTGAGTTTTATAAAAAAAATTCAAATATCCTTTTTTCTTGTTTTAACTTTCGTTTTAGTTTATTTAATGAAATTAATACCGAAAATTCCTATAAATATAGAGCGTTTTCTTTTACCGTATGTTTTGGTGTCGATTTTAATGTGCTACTGAATTTTTTGCTACTGAAGTAGTTCCATTTTATAAACTTTTTAATATTGCTGTTTGTTACTTTTATCATTAGTATTTTTATTTATTTACAACTGAATATTACCGAAATTATTTTCTAAGGTTCGTTCATTCACTTCTTTTATTTGAGGCGGCTTTGTCCCCACTATCATATAAAATAATAAACATTATTTTGCACCCCCCATATGTGGAAAGTATGTTGGTTTCGTCTAATCATTTCGGCTTTTTACGATTGTGGATTGTATTTTTATTTTATAATTTAAACAATTTTGTATAAGTATTACTGATAATAAAAATTACACTAATCGACAAAGTTTTTAGAAATTTTTAAACGTTTAAAATTATTTGCTTTTTTTTAAGACAAAAGATCATTTATTACTCCATCATATTTAATGGTGCTACAACGGATTTTGAATCATAAGGGAGAAGTTAATTGATATTAAGCATCTAATATCCTCCATATGGTCTTGATTTGTCATTGATTAGAATGAATGTTTGGTAAAAAATTATGTATAATGTAAGTCACAAGAGAGGAGAGATTTCAGAGAATATATATTTCTATCTCTAACATACCCTTTTTAAATTGTTTAAACACAGATTCCTGAAATATATATCATATTTCATAGGAATGCTCAATTTGCAAACATTTGGAAAAAGCTAACTACCAGATTTAAATCGGATTGACAAATTCAATTACAGTTCTAGGATATTTCTATGTATTGCTTGTAATACATATCTGTTTCTATAAAATCTTTTGATACTATGGGTATCAGTAGCATAATTCGAAATAACTTTTTTTTTTTTTCTCAGATCCGCCAAAAGATGATTACGTACAGGAGCTTTAGACGCAATATTTAGTTAAGATCTATAGAACGAAAGACAACCATAATCTATATATATATAATTGTATAGTATGTTTTCTCTTTCCCGAGCTTTATAAAGCTCCCAATATGGGGATTTTATATCATTTTTTAAACATGTTTTTTTCTTTCCAGAGATTTTTCTTTCCAGAGATTATAAAGCTTCCAGACGACAAAGAATATTTATGTTTGGGTTATTTGTAGAAGGTATTCCTCCTAAAGTTTGAAGTCGACATCTTCATAAGTCAAAAAATAAATGATTTTGAATTGAAGTTTGCGAAAATTAACAAACAGATAAACGGAAGGAGGGACAGTAGAATTCTCTAAAAAAAATCCTAAAATTCCAAAAATAATTTTTTTACTTTTCGATCAATATAAACACCAAATGTAAATATTAAAGTATTGATATCACATTTCCCTAAATTAAGCATCACTTTCGACCTGTTTAACCCCAATATATAGACGGACTGACATAACCATTCTGCAAAAAAAAAATATTAAAATTCAAAAAATTCACTTTTACCAAATAATAAATAAAAAAACGAGAAAGATATAGTCGGTCAAGCACGACCATATGATACCCTACACCATCGCGTGCATCAAAATTCGGACCGATACTTATATTAAGTGTAAAATAAAGCATACGAATACAGAATATTACGTCGGTACTAACATTTATACAAATTAATTAACTTTAGGTTGATTCCCGGAAATGGGCCGTATATGGGCTTTGGTAAAATATTAACCGATCTTCGTAAAATTTGGCATAATATTTATATTTCTATAAAAATCGAATATTAAATTGATACTAACATTTGAATGATATTATGCCCGTTACAGTGATTTTCTGACGAGGGGTTTATATAGGACCGACTTTCATGAAATTTGGCACACAAATTTAAACTAATAAGGAACTTATGTATGCCAGATTTCATTAAAATATTGATATTTATGATCGTTAAACCCCTTTTCCGGGAGGACATTTGTATGGGGGATAGGTGAAACATCGTTCTTGAACTATAAGAAACTTTTGTGTCAAATTTCATTAATTTATGTTCAAAATTGCGACCTGTAGTTTGATTACAAGTCTTACATGGACAGACGGACATCGTTAAATAGACTCAGAAAGTGATTGTAAGTCGATTGATATAAATTAAGGTGAGTCTTAGACCAATAATTTTTAGTGTTACGAACTTCAGTTCAAACGCATAATATCCTCCCCACCTATGGTGTAGGGTATAATAAAACGTTATCATTAGAATATCAATATAACCTTTTCTTAAAGTAAGCGCCATTGTACGACGTAGAAAATTAAAATTCAACTTATAAAACTATTCGTCCCACAAATCTTAAAGGAGACATATTTTAAAAATTTCTATCAGGGAGCGTAGATACAGGGCTTATATTCAAAACGGGCCACATGCAAAGCACCATTGTTCAGGAGAATATAAAAACTGTTTATTTCCCTAATTTTTCAATATTTTGCAATCCGTTCTTCTACGAGTTATTAATATTACGTCTACTAAACCACACACTGAAAAATAAATCTTTTAAATCCATTATTCCCGAAGTTATAGTCGATAGCCCGTTTTGTCTTAATTATTTTTAATGTATGTTATAAAATGTTCATATAGCCCGTTTTGTTTATTGGAAATTAAAGAAGTAAAACATAATATTTTTGGAAAAAAAAATGTGACAATATGTTAAATTTATGATATCATACCAATCAGGAGATAAAAAAAGCGAAATTTTGTGATTGGCTGGACCATTTTTAATCGTTAAAAATTTCAAATAACAGGAATGTTTACTAAAAGGACGAAAATGTGCAAAAAAATTGTTTGCAAAAAATATTTTAGAACCAATTAAAATTATATTAAATTGCATATCAACAACTGTTTATTGCACTTCTTATTTAATTATCATTTTTTTAAGAAACTGCTTTTGGTATCTAAGATATTTTGCTTGTAATCACCAATTTTATTAAATTTTGATCCCTCCTGTCTTCAAATCTATGGTATAGTGCTCCCACTTATTTTCATAAAATGTTGATTGGTGTACGCACGTATGATCTATAAACATCTAAAAAAGTTAAAAATCTAACTTCAATGGCTTTTTTCTTCAGACTGCATTGAGATAACTAAATTTTTGTGAGATATATTAAGACTCTAATTCAAAACGTTTAAAAAAAGTTCAAATCACAAAGAAAATTCTCATTATTTATCAAGTTTTACATTTCTTTGAAAATCAAACAAAAACTTGCAGGTAGCCCGTTTTACCTTAAAAAAATATACTGTGTACGAAGCCGTTTTTAAAAATCTATCTATCAGGGAGCGGAAATACGCTTACTTATATATAATTTTTTTAAAAAACATAGAGAATTTAAATTCACCTCAATTTTTAAAATATTAGTCTTACAAATTTGCTATACTCCAAATCTAATCGGAAATTAATTTTGAACAGGAAGCTCATTTTCAACTTTTTTTTTTTTTTTTTTGTTTTAAAAAGTTTGCTAAAAGCATTATTATCCAACAAAACAAAATTTTATCGTCAACTATTTTAACTTCAAATATCTCATTTCTTTAAAAGATTTTCAGATTTTTTGCGCATATTGTTATTATTATATTTTTTAATACACAAAAACTCTGAAAAATATTTCTTGCAATATTTAGATAGAAATTTAAAATAAAAAGTTTCACCAAAATCTTAAATCCATTAAAATCGAATCATATGCATAATGACATCACATTTAGTCAAATAAAATTGTTATCATTTAAATTTAATTTTAAATTATAATTATCTATGATTTTACCTTCAAATTATTAGCATAACAGATATTTTCATTTTTAACTGTTTTGTTTTGTTAACATCCAAAGTTGTTCGAATAAAATTTACATTATTACAATAAAACATTTACATTGTTCATCAAACATAATTAGAAACTATTACCACTAATATTAAAAGATTAGATAAATGTTTATAATAATTTCTTAACAATTAAAACAATAGTCACTTAATCTCCTTATAGAATGTATGACATATTCATACGCTATAAAAAGACTTGTTGACTTATCGATTGATTGATAGATTAAATATTTATATATGCATGCCCAAATATAAACGAATACATAATGAGTAAATGAAAAATAAAAAAATAAAAAATAAATAAAATAATCGATTAAGAAACGTGTTAATTGCGATTAAAGCACGTTCTTGTAACAAACGTGCAAGATTTTAAAATTATATGTATGAAGTATTTCAATGAAAATACACTGAAAAAAATATACAAAAAAAAAATAATTAAAAATACATTTATTAATTTAACAAAGCATTTATATTATTGAAGATTACTATTTTGAGTAATTAATTTAAAAAGAAATTAGATAGTTTGAAAATCAGTTATAACCAGAGCTTCGAAAGAATGAATTCTATTTAGAATTAATTCACGTATAAACTTAATTCAGCTTATAAAAATTTAGTTTAGCATTCTGTAAAATCATTCCTCAGAAAATAATTCCTAGACTTAATTTTTTACGCTTAATTTTGTATTGAATTAATTCCCTAGAGAATTAATTCCTTGAAGAATTACAATTCAATTTGAATGATTCAATTTTTCTTTCATTCCATTCTTTTCCAAAATGAATGAAAAATATGTAGAATTAATTCCCTAAAAAATTAAATTCAATTGAATGATATATTTTTTTTTCTTTCATTCCCTTCTACTACAAATTGAATGACAATATTTTTCTTTAATTCTATTTTTATATATATTTTGAAAATAAGTATTAAAAGAGTTGAAAATAATTGGTATTTTGCTAAAATCAATACAAAAACAACATGTTACTATCCAGCTAAACTCTACAAAAAATGGAAGATGATTCTGTACAAATAAACTTTGTAAAGATGCTGAACTTCACAGTTAACAAGAAAAATAATACTCGTAATACGTTCTCTGTAAGATGTAGGGATAAATCCTATGATTCAGAATAAGCTAAGTACATATAACAGATGAAATTTAATATACGTTCAATACAGAACTAACAAAAGTATCTGATATTAAAAGAAGCGCACGCCACGAAACATATGTGTACATAAATATAGCTTACCATACACCGTTATGCAATCATATAAAATTGTTCAAAATATAAAGAATTAAAAATAAAACTTTCATTCAATCTAGTACAAATTGAATGGTTGAAAATTTTTATAAATCAATTTGTAATAGTTTGAATTTAAACAAATTTTAATGAAATCAAAAGAATTAAGCATTCTCAAAGAATTAATTCACAAATTAATTAATTCCATTTTATCAAAAGCTTTAGGAATTAAGCTTCAGAATTAATTACAATGAATTTATTAGAAAGAATTGACAATTCTATATAATTTAATTCAATTTTAAAAAGTGAATTAAAGAATTAATTCTTTCGAACCTTTGGTCATAACTATGTGAAAATAACTTATCTGTACTTAAACACAAGTTAAAATTTTCTATATAATATTTTCTTAAGAAAATACTTGTACTTTGGAAAATATTATTATTATTTTATCAATTTATTTATTTTTTTCTTCTTTTCTGTGAATTTTATTTAATTTTTATAATTTTTTATTAGAGTCTACATTGTAGACTACATGTTTCTTTATTTGTTTATAATAAATAAAAATTAAATAATTATATCTCTCTTTTTTGTATTGATTTATAATATTTCAAAGCCAAGACATACATATTTTCATAGAAATGTCTAAGAGATTAAATATTTAACATTATCTACTGTGGCAATCTTTTAAGTGGATATTTTTTCAGGTTCAACTTTCATAGACGAAATACAGTAAAATTTAGTTATAATGAAAACTATATTATTGATATGTCCAAAATCTTGTCATTTTATACTATACAGTTCTCCAATTTTTTTATTATTTCTTGTTAGCACTGTTCATTTTAAACAAACTTCACTTTATATATTTAACTATAATTTAATTTTGTCTAATTTCTTTTTTTTAATGATAACGATTACTCACTATCATATCAGAGTTGTTTTTTAGTGTAAAATACCCTGTTTTAAGAATTATATCGCTTAAAAGTGAATTTATCACTTTCATCAAACCTAATAAAATAATATTTAAATTTGTTAAAAAAATAGTAATAATAGTCTAGTGATAGCGATATGAATGTTATTAAGATCAATGTTACGATTAGCTGCTTTCTAATTATTATTATAAATACTTTTAACAATAATCATTCATAATCAAATTTAAAATTTATAACACATGTATGAAACAGTATTTTGAAAACTTTTGATATGTTTTAAATTTGATTATGAATAAAGCTGTTTAAAATTCTGCCTTTTAATGAAGACTGTAATAATGAAATGAAAAATCTATATACGAAACTAAAAACTTACAGAAAATATGTATTTAAAATTGTTAAAAAAAAAAAAAATAAATTAGTACCCAGAAAAAACAACATACCGTTTACATTACATAGAAGTAGTAAGTATTTCTAATCCGGTATGTAATTACTTCTTTATGATCATATTTTAAAAAAAAAAAAAAAAAAAAAAAAACTTTTTATTTTTTGCTGGTTAGTTTAAAATTTTGAAAGTTTTCATACAAAAGATATACAAATAAAGTTAAATGAAATATAATTTATCTCAAACGATTCTTATTAAATAATATTTAAAAAAATATTTGAGTGTTTTTTGAGTATTTTAAGCAGACACTCAAATGTTGATAAGAATTTGAACTGACCATAATGGTTTGTTTTCATTTGAGTAGTTATAAATTTTATAATATAAAACTAATGTTGTTACTCAATAGTGATGGTAATATTTTGATATTTTGATTTTGAATCTGAATTCAGTAACGGAGGAAAAAAGTATGGGTACAGGAGAAAACAATTAAAATTGTGTTGTGGAATAACTATTTTAATCTTTTATTATCGTTTAAAAGTTTTGAAACTATCTTATTTCTTTTTTAATTAATAGAATTACCAGATTTATATAGTAGTCGGTGTTCACACTCAGTAAATTTTTGGTAAAGAGAATGTAAAAAAAACTTCTTTCTATATTCTTCTAACTCGGAATTGCAGAAAAATTATTATATGTAAGTTGGATTAATGTTTGCTCTTCACCAAAGAATCATCTTTTCCGAAAAAAAATATTTTTTTTAATAATGGCAGTTTTTTTTTAAACACTTTTTTACAAAAACATATTAGAATCATTTGAGAGAGTTTTTAATTCAAATTCTTGTTATGTCAAATAACAGAAAAATAAAAAACAAAAAATAAGTATCAAAAAATAAAAATATAAAAACGTTTTTGTTTATATTTTAATTTCGTTTTTTATTGAAACTTTTTTTTTCGCAATTTATCTGGAAAAAAGTTGTGTTGACTACAATAAGCATATAAAACATAATGGTATCGGCTACTACCTCACTATCAACAACTTCCAATTATGCCATCTATATCCTGCCATGGAGTTGTCGCAAAAGGACGTTTACTGGAGATGCAAATAGATGTTCCGGCTGGTCTTGTAGTTACCAATAACAGGAAATATACAGGACTTCAGAGTAGTTGGTAGTTAATGTAGAATCAGTCCATGAAAATAATTGAAAAAAATTGAAAAAAAAAAAAATGGTTTAAAAAAAATTATTATTTTTATTTTTCATTTTTTTGATATTTTATTTTAATTTTTTTTTAATTTTGTTTTAATTTTTTTTTTTTTGGTTGACAAATTCAGGGTAAAATAAACTGAGAGCACTCTCTCTAATGATTCTACCTTCTGTTATTTTATCATGGTTATTATATTAAGAAAAATAATATTTTAAAATACTTTTCTTTCAATATGTATTTCACAAAAAAATAGTTTATAACCCCCATCCAAAAAGGCATGATCCCATAAAGTATATCGTCACCTAAAATGCAAAAAACAGTGATCACACTTGAATAAGAAATAGATAAGCCTAAAACACCCTTCGAAACAAAATTTTTTTAAATGGAACAAATTTTACAACTGTTTCGTTTAAGAAGTTGATGTTACGGCCTTTCAGCTTTTGTGATTACTGATGTAATTTTTGAAGATATGAAATTTTTTGTGTAGACGTAGTTTAGGTCAGCGCATTATAATATAGTAAATAACCAACATAAAATTGTATAGTGGTTACGGCTTTTTGTATTTTAGGTGACGATATATAAAAGACTCGGGCGACAACATTTTATTAAAATATTTATCTTATACGAACTGTAAACCCGCAACTTCGTTAGCGGAAATTTTTTATAAAAACCATACTATATATTAAATTTAAACTAAGATTCTTAACTCCCTTAGGAACATTTTTAATAATGGTGTTATGTCATCCATAAATAACAATTTTTCTTTAATTTCAGGTTTCTAATCTTAGAATAACGAAAAATAAATATCAGAATTATGAAAAAGTATATTAGAATAAAGAAAAAGGACCACAAAAACCATTTTAAGGTTTCTAATTCACTTAGGACCTTACATCTTCAATTTTATGTTTCTAAGGATAAAAATTGCTGAACATTCAAGAAGTTCTATTAGAAAAACGAAAAAAGATACCAAAAAGTCCCTTCTTATTTATTCATTTAGGACCACATATCTTTAATTTCATGTTTCTAGATTCATAATTATACAAAATTCAAAAAGTACCATTAGAAGAGCAAAATAAGTACCACAAAGACCCCTCTTGTGAATTCTTTCTCACATAGGACCATGCATATTTAATTTCATGTTTCTACTTTAAATATTACAAAAAGTTCAAAAAGTACCATTAGAAGAACAATAAATTACCACAAAGTCCTCTCTTATGGATTCTCATTCGCTAGCACCACATGTTCTTAATTTCATTTTTCCAGGTTCACAATTACAGAAAATTAAAAAAGTGCCATAGGAAGTACAAAAAAGTACCACAAAGTCCCTTCATATGGATTCACATTCACTTAGCACCACATATACTTAATTTCATGTTTCTATGTTAAATATTCATATTTATAGAAAATTCAAAAAGTACCATTAGAAGAACAAAAATGTACACAAAAACCTCTCTTATGGATTCTTATTCATTTAAGACCACATATCTTTAATTTCATGTTTATGGGCTAAATATTATAGAAAATTCAAAAAGTACCATTAGAAGAACAAAAAAGTACTACAAAGCCTCCTCTAATGAATTCTCTTTCATTTAGGGCCAAATATCTTTAATTTTATGTTTCTATGTTAAATATTATAGAAAATTCAAAAAGTACCATTAGAAGAACGAAAAAGTACTACAAAGTTCTCTCTTACGGATTCTCATTCACTTAGCAATTCATGTCCTTAATTTCATAATTCAATAAAAAATATACAAAAACTGTTTTAAACAAAGAACGAGAACACTGAAAATATCCATTCGCCAAATTAAGATTTCTATTTTTAAATGAGTGTGTGTTATAATATTGCATTTTTTGATTATTTGATTATCTTTTTGTCGTTTTTTGAGATAAATTTTTACGTATTAAAAATTCCCTTTATTTTGAAAAAAAAAAAATTCCCTCCCTTTTTCCCTTCGGCTAAAATTTGCCTTAAAAATTCCCTCAAAAAGGGAAAATTCCCTCAATCTGACATCACCGCTCTTTTATATATATAGATAAAGTTTGCTTGGTATTGAAAATGGGAAAAATTGTTTCATAAAAAATAAAAGTTTAGGCCAAACACTACAAATATAGGGTGTCCGCTGTAACTCCAGTTCATACTTTTCCGCTGACATCTAATAAAAAAGCCTTACAAATTTTATATATCTATGTACTTAAGGGATCAATGTAAACTTGTTAGGATGGAAAAAAAATTGTAGATATTGGGTTTATTCGTCATGTTCGAATATAATTTTATCACTTGTATTGCTATATATATTTTTTATAAATTGGATTTGTGGTAAAAAATTGGATTTAAGTAAAAAATCAGTTTGTTTTGAAAAAATTTGGACTTTGGGTGAAAAATCAAAGGAATTTAATTTTTGGTAAAAATTAAAATTTTTTTGAAAAATGTAATTTTTACAAGGTTGGCTACCGTCACCGCTAAAATACCTTTACCGCTAAAAAAAACCTATTCAAACTAACTATCATTACCGATAAAATACCGTTACCGCTAATATACTGTTACCGAAATAAGACGGAATACCGATAACGTTAAATTACCATTACCGAAATAGGCCAAAATACCGAAAACTCTAAAATACCGTTACAGTTATTTCTCGATTTAAGAAAAAATTTTATTTTTAATAAAATTAAAATAAAACTTGTAATAATGTGATGAGTATCCTAGAACGACTTTATAACACTTGACTCCACTTTATATTTCTTGGCTATGAACCGATAATACCCTTACCGAAATAATTCAAAATACCATTACCGTTACATTTTTACCTTTTTGAATCGATTTCCAACTTTGATAACTGGTTCTTGAACTGTTCCCTAACGCTGCTATTAAAGAACGAACTCTAAAACCGTTCTGTAAAATCATCTTACTAAACAGTACTTAGGCTGAGTAACACTCTCAGAGAATTGTTCTTGATGTGTAAACAAGTTTGCAATCGTAAATTGCCTTGTTGACTCTGTTTGGCGGTACCAAAGCAGAGTTTGTGGACTATAATTAGACACCAGCATAATGGAATACGTATTTTCTGTGCCGCTACACATTTCATCAGCATTCGTGGTTTCTTATCCATTTCGGTTTCGTTGAAACCTAAACAATGTGACAATTTCGAACAAAATTCATGTGACAATTTGAAACAAGAATGAGAACGGGCTATTTTGTTATACATTATGAAACTAGTTATAGAACTAACACATATTAAATATTAATTATAAAAAAATTTTGTCAAAATTTATACATTTTCCTTTTTACTTTTTTTTTTTGATAATTGGTACTTTTTGAATAATTGTAATTAAGTATTTGTATTTTTAATTGAAAATAAAGTACTATATTTTTGCGATGTTTGACGACTAGGGTTTGGGGTTTCCCGTGATATTTTGTTTCCCGGGAAACGGGAATAAAAAATTTTAAAAAAGAAGCAATGATTTCTTAAAAAGAATATAATTTTTTATATTTAATACTATAAAACAACATTATAAATTAAATGTATGATTATTTAAGGTGGTTTTACACTATAATACTATATATTCATACCAGATTTTAATTTTCTATAATAAATATCAAAAAATGTATTATGGAAAGTATTATTAAACGTCATATTTTTAATTTTCTTGATTATTATATTAAAAAAAAAAAAAAAAAAATAAAAACCAAAACGTAACAGAATTGAATACAAATAAAACTATAAATAAAAAAATGTGCAGAAATTAACTTTAAGAGATGCGATTACATTTCAACATTCAAAGTATTGAAAGTGTTTACAGCATAATATGTACATTTTAAAATATTATAGTGTAAAACCAATTAAAAATTTAAACAATTTTAAATATTTCATACAAATAAAATAAGTGCATATTGTAAGCAAAGTTCCAAAGGTTTAATTCTTTAATTCACTTTTCAAAATCGAATTAAACTTATTTTCCCATTCATTTTATCAAAGCTTTCATAAGAATTCAAATTCATAGACTTAAATTCTTTGACTTCACAAGAATTAATTGCTTAAAGAATTACACTATTCAAGCTTAAAAAAATATTGAATCATTAAATTTGTTTTCTATTCAAATCTATTACGAATTAGCTTTAGAAAATATTTTTTGATTAATTTGGGAAAATATTAGCTATGTTCCCGTATTCTAAATTGGGACCACGCGGGATGCCTATTTTACCCAAAAGTGTTTTCGTACTCGAAATTTGGGAAGTAAAAGGGATTTTAAGAAAATAATATTCTACTTCTTGCACAAGACAGTTCAGACAATTTCTTTGGATAAACTTGGTAAATAAACAAAAAATAAAACGAGAAAAGTACAGTCGGTCAAGACCGACCATATGATACCCTACACTATTCCGATCAACATAATTTTGTTTTTACTTATATAAACCTTGTTTGTGTTATGTATTAACAAATACTAACATTTCTGTCGGATTATGCACGTTAAAATAATTTGCGGAACAGGGGTTTATATGGGAGCTATGGTCCGATATTCACAAAATTTGGCAGATGGATTTTTGTTTATATAAGACATATTTATGCAAATTAAAATATTCCTATTTTTAAGGCATTTTTAAGTGTTAAAACTCTATTTCTATATTTTATTTGTGTTACTAAGAAGAAACTTTCAATTAAAAAAAATTAAGAACGTTGATATATGCTAAAAAAATAACATTCACATATGAATTTCCAAATAGTTTGATGTTTTATTTCTGGCTAAAAATTAGTTTTTGTGTTCCCGTATTTTTGAACATTTTTGAGAGAAACCTCAGCCTTTTCTCATTTTACTCAAAAAGTACAGGAACAAACCTATTAAAAAACATAATATAATGAATTCAATGAAAGAAAAAATATATATAAAATATTTAAAAAATATAAATATAAAGATTTGAATTAACAAAAATTCAGTAATTCCTTTATAAACTGATTCAATAGAAGTATGATTTTGTGAATGGTGCTATGGAATGAAAAAATAGTATTTAAATGAAGTTTTAAAATGGTACATCATCATTAAATGTTTAACAAATTATAGAAATATGTAGTAAAAAAAAAATTCGTGTATTCGAACTGTGAATACAGTAGTGAAAAGTAGTTAAATAGAAATTTTCATCAGCGCACCGATGAAATGTTTTTCGTTAATATAAAAAGTCACTTGTATCTAATTTTATTTATATTCTGTATTAACATTTAAAAATGCCTTTAGTAAGTAGTTTGTTTACATTAATGTAAAATTGTCACTGAAGTGATACAAACAGTAAAACTTTTTGTTATAGGATTATAAAACTACATGAATATTAAATTTCCCGTTTTCCCGGGAAAATTTGAATACCCGGGAATTCCCGACGAAAAAATCACGGAAATTCCCGGGATTTCCCGCCCGGGAATTCTCGAACCCCCGAAGACAGGCAATGTTTTTTCCACTCTCATTTCTACATAATTAACTTAATTATTGTGACGAAGAGACTTGGCTACTTTCAAAATAACCGTCTCATCTCCCTGTAAAAATTTTGAGTTTGGGATAGCACAGAAGTTCTAACTGTTTTTGCACTCTAAAGAATTATTATTTTATTATTATTTTTTCTTTTTATGACAGTTTTGTGTCAAACAAGCTATTTTTATTATCGCGTTTATATATAGTTTGTTAGTCATATTTATAAAAAAAATTGAAAGTAAATCACCTTCCAATTACATCAAATCTTTTTTAAATACATATTTTAGTTTTGTACTTCTTTGCTCTAAGGCTAAAAACCAACTAACTTAAAAACATATTTTTTCAATTACACTAAGCTTTTTTTCTGTTCAAAAAGTAATAAAATTTCAGGCAAAAATTGTTTTTTATTACGAACACCTACTACTTACTCTCCAATACTAAATACATATGTATATAGTATAGCTATACATAACAGATAAACAACCAATAAGATTTTAGACATATCTTTGTTAAAACAAATCAACGTATGTTAAACATAAAAAATTATATCAAATATTTGATAACTAAATATATAAAGTGGGTAAATAAATACTAACTCGTAACGATCAAACGACTATTTGTTATATATTTTCATTCCATTCATCCAATTCAAGTAATAAATAGTTAGAACAAAGTTATTTACGCCAATATTGTTAAGAACATTAATGTATAGAGTTTAATTGTTTTTTTATCATTTACGATATCGCAGCTTTTTAGATAACATGAACCCTAAATATCAAATTAAAAACTTGTATTATTTAATATTTGAGAGAAATAAATTCAATGAAAGGTATCAATTGGATATGAAACTCGTGGCCTTAAAGACGTTTTAAGTGAAAATAAAAAAAAGAAATAAACGAATTTTACAAGTGAAAATAAAGCGAAAAATAAACGATAAAAAAATCCTTTAAGGATTAAAAAAAAAACTAGACAAAATCCTTGTTGTTTGTCAAAGAGAGTTTAAAAATTTTTAAAGATTTATTTCTTTAGACGTTTTAAGGATAATTATTGTGATTTTCGACAACAATCATGGGTGTATGTATTAAAAATAAAAACTATTATTGAAAGAGAAATTTAGTGAAAAAAAATATTTAAAAATTTAAAAAATATGTGAAGTGAATATATAATTTTTAATAAAACTAAACAAAATTTTAAAAGATTTTAAATAATGTTTTTTCTTGATATAAAATGATTTTGCGAAACATTTAGGCATATCACAGTATTAAAAACTTTTGAAAGAATTTTTCATCTTAAATGGTTTTGAAAACAAAATGTAAAATTTGTTAATGAATTTAGTTCTTGTTTTTTAAGAAACAAAATTATAAAAAAAATTCTGAAAAAAAAAAATGTATAAAAAATAAAAGTTCTAATGAGAACCATTCTTAGATGGTAGTACATAATCTGGCTCTCATGGAAATATCATAGACATTAAATAAATAAATTTTCTCGAACGAAAAAAAAAATCGAAAATATTGATTTTAACAACTGTTTCTTGAACCGATCCCTGACGCTTGTATCAAAGAATACAAAGAAAAGAAACTGACTCTACTTGCTACAACAATATTTCTCCCTCCTCAGATACATACATGTTCTGTGTGAATACAACACTCTTGTGAGATAGAAAAATAACTTAAGTTTTAGGAAAATTACATTCGCGACACATTATTTAACACGAATATTTTCCACAAACTGAAAAAAAAAATTTTATACTTTTGACATTTCTTTTTTGTATGTTGAAATTAAAAGTTTGGTATTAAAAAAAATTTAAAATCATTTTTCTCATATTCATTAACTAAAAGCCAAAAAAATTTAATTAATTATATTTTTAGATGTAATCTGCAACAAAAGATGGAAATTTTTACAAATCTGCAAATGTGATGCAAATTTTTAAAATACTTTTTTGTGCAACTGTGTTCTTATGATGTTTCAGAATTATTACATATAAATAAAATTTTACTAACACAATCATAATCTTAGGTATTCTTTGACAACAAAGTTAGGTTTCCATTCTTTGTATTCTTATTATTCCTTGTAACGCCAAACTAGAATTAGTACAAACTATTTTCATGCGTTTTGAAACTATTTCTAAAATTAATAAATTTGTCCCTGTGTTAATATATTTTTTAATAATTTAATAATTTTGAAAAGTGATTTATAGCATTATTTAATAAAATTATTTATTACCTTTTTAAAAAATTGAGTGTTATGTGCATTTTAATTAAAAATGTTAAATAACTGTTTGTTCTATTAGACAAGTGTCTTATCTTTTTAACAGGGAAACCAAAAATATCCAATATAAAATTTTTCGCTATTCATTAATGTTCGTTATTTATTCGTTTTGAAATATTTTAACACATTTGGCATCGGATTTGTAGATCATATTTTTAAATAGTTTTGAATATAAATCACTGGGTTAAGGAATATTTTGGCATTAAAACCGCATATCTTTGCATATTTTTCACTTATTTCCTTGAACATTTTTCTTTAATTTCAAACAAGTTAAAAAATTTGAATTTTAATTAATAAATGAACAAAAATTTACACCAATAATCTTGAGAATAATATTTGTTAATATGATCTTAGTCGAAATTATTTTATTACATTTAAATTATATCAAAGATTGAGTTAAAGAATAAATGTAAATACTTTAACTGATTTAAACCATGATAATAGAACACTGTTTGGGATTAAAGCTTAATTTTTCGGAAAGTACCCGGACGGACATAATATCTTATCATAATATCAAATGGTGTATTAATAAGTACATATTATCTTCTACAGTTCCATACACAAATTTCCTTGTAATGGGTTAATTGGTTTCTAAGGTATTAATAAAAAAGTACAGTAAAAACATTTTTTTATTAAAAAACAAAAAGATAAATATTTAGTACAAAAAATGCGAAGATAACAAGTAATTTTTGTTAGTAACTCAGAAATAAATTGAGCAATCATGATGAAAATTTACATATAAAAGTGAATCTCAAATAAGTTTGCCATTTTATTTTATACCATTTTGTTGGTATAATTACGTCCGTCCGCATGTCCGGCGAAGAGGCAATGTTTAGCTATCCTCTGGCAATATCCGCAAATACAATTTTAAGAATCCAATACTCAAGATATCAATTTTACGTTTTATATTTATTTATGCAAGGATTTCATTTGCAATGACAGTGAGACCTCGATTATCCATATTTTTGGAAAAAAACAATGAACAATACATAAGGGTTTCATTTTACGTAGTTTCTTAAAAAATCATATAATGTAATTTGTTTCTTCTTTTTCAAATTCATATTTTCCTTAACTAGCTTTTAATGAAAGCAGTAAATTTGGATTTTTCCTTGCTCTGACTCACCTTATTAAAACGAAGGAATTCCCCTTTTTTTGTTTTATTCAGATTGTGTTTGATTGTTTAAAATCCCGAATAATAGAGGTAATCACGGTTAATTGATGCAAAAAAAAAAAAAAATAAATAAATAAATTAAGTGGATAGAAACAGACAGTTAAAAATTTTTTTCCCAGATAATCGATGTTGACGGTTAATCGAATCACGGATTATCGAGGTCCTACTGTATTTTTCATTCAAAATATTTAAATGTAATCTGTACAAGAATTTTAACCACTTGAAATTTTTGACTAAAATTAATACCAAGTTCTTCATCTAAAATGATATAAATAATAGTCCTCAAGGTTGAGGAAACGAAAATAATAATCGTTCGAGATGTTTGCTGAAAAATTGTTAAGTAAATTAAAAATTTTATAAAATTTCAAACATTTTCATTTATTTATTTATAATAAGCTCGTATACACATTCCATTAAAAATTACTTTTATTTTTTTATACCAAATAAAGATTATTTAATACTTGTCATTATTACTCAGTAATTTTATAGCTCGAAATAAAAATTATAAAATTTATTCCTTATAATTAAAATGATCAAACGAATTTTAATTATTTTCTTTTAAACCCCAAAATGTTTTTTTTTTAACAATTTTACATTTTGTTGCCAATAAACAAAATTACGATAAAGTATTTTGCGGTTCTTTTTTTTATACCCTTCACCACAGGTGTAAAGGGTATATATAAGTTTGTCATTCCGTTTGTAATTTCCACAATTTTCGTCGGAGAGCAAAAAAGTTTTTATTTTCGGAATCCTTGTAAGAAGCGATGACGATTGGACCATGTCCGTCCGTCCGTGTGTCGGTTGAAATGGCGTTTATGAAGCCCACCGATAACTGACATATATAATATGTATGTCAAACGATCGGAAATGCTTTCGAGAATTTTGCTATTGGAATTCAGCAAGATAGGTTCATACAATGCGGAGATATGTTCAAAAAACCGGTTTTTTGAACCGGTTTTCCAGTTTCTGAAGCCTCTGTATACACTACGGACTTCGTTTTTACAAAGAATTCTCGGACATTTTTTTCTGAATTTTTGTTCTGAAAAAATGAAATAAATCGGTTCAGTAATAACTGAGATATCGGACAAAACGCATTTTTTATTTTTTGAAGCCTTGGTTTAAGCTATAGATTTTTATTTTTATACAGATCGGTCACAAATATTTTTATAAAATTTCAGTTTTTTGAATCAGGAAGATCGGTTTATAAATGGTGGAGATATGCTTTAAAAACCGGTTTTTAGAACCGGTTTTTTAGTTTTGAAGCCTCTGCATATACCAGGGACTTCGAATTTTTAAAGGGAGCTCGAAAATTATTTTCTGAATTTTTGTTCTGAAAAAATTAAATAAATCGGTTCAGTAATAACTGAGATATCGGGGAAAACGAATTTTTTATTTTAGAAGCCCTTGTTCAAGCTATAGAATTTTATTTTTATATAGATCAGTCATAAATATTTTTGTAAAATTTCGGTTTTTTTAATAAACCAAATTCGTTCATAATCAACAGAGTTATGGCCCAAAAACAAATCTGTTAAGAATATAAATACACCAACAAACATGTATATTAAGTATTGTAATGACTATTAGTGACGTTTTTTGTTTTTTGTATAGACAAGTAGTTTAGTTATCAACAGCAGTAATATGATGAATAACAGTGTTGTTGTTGTTGTTCTTTGTATATGCAGTCTGTACAAAAATAAATAGATATGGAATTGTAGTTGTTTATTTTTAAAAACTAAAACATATCTGTTAAGAATATACATAAATACATACACAAACATGTATATTAAGCATTGTAATGACTATTAGTGACGTTTTTTGTTTTTTGTATAGACAAGTAGTTTAGTTAGCAACAGCAGTAATATAATGAATAACAGTGTTGTTGTTGTTCTTTGTGTATTCAGTCAGTTTGTACATACAAAAATAAATATATATGGAATTGTTGTTGTTTCTTTTTTAAAAGCAAAGCCTGTTATAATTGTTTTTTTTTTCATATTCAAATTTTCGTAGTTTGAAAAAAATTTAGATTTAGAAAATATGCAAGCATACGTTAAGGCGAAAATTTTATTAATTGTCGGTAATATGGTAATATGATGTCGATAAGACGGTAAGATGGTAATATGGTGAAGGGTATCAAAGATTCGGCACAGCCGAATCTTTTTTCAATTTCATTTAATTTCCTTTTACTTTTCTATGACAACAGTTTGGTGGTCAACAATTTAGAAATTTCATAAAATCATAAAAATATTGTACTACCAATCAGTGAAGGTGGTGCTTGTTTTGCAAATATTTTAGTTAGTTTAAAGGAGTTGTTTCTTATTGAATTTTATATTTTTATTATAGTTTAAACTTGATAAGGTAGAACTTATTCTTTCTTTTTATCAACATATTTTTTTATAAATTTATTTCCAGGTATTTTTGGTTTTATTGGAGACTTTTTGGAAGCTAAAATTTTTATATACCTATGAGTTTTAAAATTTCGTTAATTACTTAATAATTGCAAAACAAAAAATGTCAACTTAAAAAACAAAGTAATAATGAAAATTAAAAATATATGGAGGAAGAAAAAATAGTAGTGATATTAAGGCTATGACAACAAAATTTTTACTGATTAATAATTGTTTTCATTTAGGGAGAAGCAGGAAGTCTTATCTTAGTTTAAAATAAACTAAAAGTCATAAAAAGTGTAATATAAGTAAAATTATAAAAAAAATTAGATATAAAAACCTGGGGGTAAAAATAAACATACAAATTATAAATTTTATAATAAAGTTAAAACCAATTTAGATATAGCTTATAGGGGGCATAAGATATACATTTCAAAAATAACAAGTCCATAAAGAATTGCAAATAATAATCGATAAAAAGCAAAGATATTTATTGCAAAACAAAAAAATATAATAATAAAAATTAACTAAAAACAAAGCAAGTTAAGATAAAGAAATTTTGAAAAATGCATTTATGTATACAAAATATTAGGTTTTTTGGGACGCAAATCAAGGACATTTAAAAATTCATTTGCTCACTTTATAGAAGTTTAATTGACCTTTATTAATTGTAGTGCCGGAAGTTTTTTAAAGTGTACTTGCATGTTCTATAATCCATTGTGTGGCAAGAATATACATATTTGGTAGAAACTGATTTTAACCTGAATAATTCTCCAAATTAAATCCAATTAATCCATAATAATAAATAAAGAAATACTAAATAATACATTATTCCACAGATCATTATATAATTATACAGTGGTCATATTATGTCCGACTGGCTGTCTTTCCGGGAAATCAACATTTAATCCCAAATAATTCTATTATCATGGTTTAAATCAATTAAATTATTTTTACAAATTTTTGTATTTTTATGCAAGATTTCGATTCTCCTGAACTATCCTAAAAGAAATTTATGTCTTTAATTTATTAGTGTTCGATATCAATTAGAAACAATAATACAAATATGTTTACCAGCAAAATATTTCCTATATGTATAGTAACTATTTATGTAGACACATAAATAAATGTATGTTTTAGCACTTTAGCTACGTATCATTACAATTCTGATTAACAAATGTTAATCAAATGTAGTGTTAATTAATAAAAACAAGTTATATAGAAATTTTGTTTACTTTAAAATATTTCCGTAAATTTTGTTCAAAAAAATTGATTAAAGAGCAAACATATAATTGAAATTACCTCACGATACTTCAAAAAGCTTTAATCAAAAAAGTAACTAATGCCAAAAAAAATAGTACAAACAGTCTCGAAAGAAAGGAAATCGTAAAACAATTCCAGACAAAAAAAATTAGTTCTACTAAAAAAAAAAGAAATGAACTTTAAACATAATTTGCACAAAATAACGCATTTTACTCATAACAAATTTTAAATTATCATTATTGTTTTAATATAAGTAGTGAAATAAAACACCTACAAATATTCAATATGTTTTCTAATCAATAGCATTAGTTTTTGTTTATGCCAAAAAAAGTGTTATAAACCTAATAAATTGTGTGTGCTAATTGCATTTGTAATAAGTTATCAAATACTAATTAAATAATAACAACAATTAGTTAATTTGGTCATAAAATGGCGCATAAAAAAGAAAGGAAATAGCACATTCTTTTAAAGAAAAATTGCAATAAAATAAAAATTAAACGTGTGTAGACTTTTATCTGATAATAAATTTAATATCAGGGTAACTCACCGATAAATACTTATTGCATTCCTTTTTCTTCCCCACAGTTCAAATCAAAATATCATATTGATGTTGACTTTGAAGTGCCGAAAAAGATTAATTGGTATTATGCTCCATTTTTTGGAGCATTCTGGTTAATACTTTATTTATCAGTGGTGGTGACACAAATTGATCATTTACCCACAGCATTAAACCGTAAGGATGAAGAAAAACATCCCGATAGATTTATAGCAGAACGTGCTGAATTAATGTTGATTGGTTTGTCACGCATCGGACCCAAAGTGGTGGGTAGTGTGGCGAATGAAGTGACCGCTGTGGAGTTTTTAAAAAATGAAATTGCAAAAGTCCAACAACAGGCTAGTGATTATTATGAATTTGAAG
Organism: Protophormia terraenovae; assembly: GCA_951394005.1. Lineage (NCBI taxonomy): Eukaryota > Metazoa > Arthropoda > Insecta > Diptera > Calliphoridae > Protophormia > Protophormia terraenovae. The sequence goes on along the minus strand of OX596077.1, from coordinate 8,395,692 downwards.
TTGATATACAAGAGGCCAGCGGTAGTTATATGCATTGGTCCATGGTGAATATGTATCAGTCTATACAGAATGTGGTGGTTAAAATGAGTGCAAAAAATTCAACAAATGATAATTACCTGTTAATTAATAGTCATTATGATAGTGTACCCGGTAGTCCTGGAGCAGGTGATGATGGTTCTATGGTTGTAATAATGTTGGAGGTTATGAGAGTGATTTCAAAATCCCCGGGTCCCTTAAAACATCCTATAGTATTTTTGTTCAATGGTGCTGAAGAGAATCCTTTGCAAGCTTCACATGCTTTTATAACTCAACATGAATGGGCCAAGAACTGCAAGTAAATAAATTATAGAATTTACTTTTTATGTAATATTTAACTAATAAAAATTATATATTTTTCTTTTCTTTGAAAGAGCTTTAATAAATCTCGATGCCGCTGGCAGTGGTGGCCGTGAAATTTTATTTCAATCTGGTCCTGAAAATCCTTGGTTAATGAGATATTACCGTGATGTTCCTCATCCTTTTGCTACCACCTTAGGTGAAGAAGTGTTTCAGGCTGGTCTTGTACCCTCGGACACCGATTTTCGTATATTCCGTGATTATGGTGGAGTGCCTGGTAAGTGGAGAAAATTTTGTTGAGATTATTTGTTGAGTGATTTTAATAAAATTATTTTAGGTTTTGATATGGCTTACATTTTTAATGGCTATGTTTATCATACTGAATTTGATCGTGCTAATATTATATCAAAAGAATCTTTACAAAATACTGGAGATAATGTTTTGGCTTTAGCCAAAGGTGTAGCAAATGCTCCCGAAATGGATGATCCCAATAATCCCGTAAGAAAACATAACAATTTTTATGCATACAAGTTTTTATAATTTTCCTACATAAGATGGAAGAATATGAGCATTTTAATAATTTTAAACTGTTTTTAGATTCAAATTTACTTAAAGAATCAGTATATGTCCGATGTCTGCTAGTCTGTAATCCACACACATTTTGTCTGCTACAAAAGCATTTCATTTTTAGAATATAATTTAAAATATTTTATTACATTTTTTACATTTTAAATCTTTGTAGGATAACAGCGAAGGTCATGTCATTTTCTATGATTTCTTGGGTTGGTTTATGGTGTTTTATACCCAAAACACCGGAGTTATAATTAATGTAGTGGTGTGTGTTATAGCTCTCATAGCTATAGGAGTATCGTTATTTTTTATGTCCGCTAGATCGGGCCTATCTTGGCCAGCAATTTTCAAACGCTATGGAATCTCATTTGCCATACAAATTGTTTCTCTATGTTTGGCGGCTGGTTTAACTGTACTCGTAGCTGTATTTCTGGATGGTATTGGATGTTCTATGACTTGGTATACCGAAAATTGGTTACTCATAGGTCTATTCTTTTGTCCCATGTTCTTTGGCATGGCCATATTACCCGCATTATATTTGGAAAAAACAAAGAAGGTAAAAAAATAAAAAATTAAAATATTTAAAAAGTATCTTAAACTTACTCTGTAATATTTTTATGACTACAGGATCCTCTTAGTTTGGGCTTTCGTATACAATTATTTATGCATTCTCATTGTTTGTTTTTGATTATTCTGACTCTGGTACTTACCGGCATGGGCATACGTTCGGCCTTTATGTGCATGATGGCGGTTTTATTCGATATTACAGCTTTAATTATAAATCTATTAACCAAATGGCATCGTAAGGCTTATTGGTTTGCTATAGCGGTCACGATTTTGCAGATAATACCCTTTATTTATTATACTTCTATTACACATGCCGTGTATATAACATTTATTCCCATGACCGCACGTTCGGGTTCAGATTCTATGCCTGATCTACTTATGAGTGGTATAGCGGTATTTATGACTGTACAATTTGCCGGAGTTATTGTAAGTATTTCTTTTATGGCTGTCTAATAATTTACTAATAGAGATTTGATTTTCTTAGATGCCTCTATTTTTGTTTTTCCGCAAAACACGCACAATTATTTCGACCTTTTTGATATTAACCATACTGACCATAATTATTGCTGTTACTCCAGCAGGATTTCCTTACAAAGCTAAAACATCGGCACAAAGATTTTCCTTACTTGTAAGTAGAATTATACAAATTTTAAAACTAAAACAAAATTTTAAATTATTTTCGTTAATACAATTTAGCATGCTCAACGTACCCTACATGATGCTCAAGGCAATGTACGTTTAAATGAGGCTGGTATATATGTTTATCCCCAGGATCGCCGTATTGATAGTGTGGATGGTAAGAAAACTCTCTTGACTTTTTTAAAATTAGAACTAATTTTTTTTATAATCAACATTTTATAGAATACATCAAGGATATCGGAGAAAAACATCGGGTTAGTGAATATTGTGAAACGGAAATGTTTTGTGCTATGCCTGTCTACAATCATAGATGGAATAAAGCCAGAGATAATAGTTTTTGGATACCCATAGATGAATTTCCCATATTCCCTGGACCCAAACCTCAACTAACCCTAAAATCAATCAATGATTTGGAAAATCCTAACCAAAAACGTTTTGAATTCGAGCTGCAAGGACCAGATCATATGACAATTTTTATAGATCTAAAAGGTGAAGCAAATTTAATTAACTGGTCCTTTAATGATACCATGATTAAGGAGAAATGGGAAAAACCTTATTTTATTTACTTTTCATATGGCAAAGATAGTAGAGCTTTAATTTTCACCATAGATGTAGAGGTATAATGCTAAATATTCTTTATTTATACAAATTCTTTAAAATAATATTAAACATTTGTAATTAATTTTTAGAAAACTATTGAAACCTTTAATACTCCCACATTAGAAATTGGCATAGGTGGCCATTGGATTCATCAAGATATACAACGTACACAAAAATATCAAAAAACTCTTGATAGTTTTCCCGAACATACCACAATTTCAGATTGGTTGGCCTCTTATGAAAGTTGGTATTTTTAAATCTTATTTATAGATTAATAAAACTTACTCGAAAATTATTTTCTTAAATGTAAATAAATAGTTATTAGTTTTTATAGCGTATTGTATATAAACGATTTTAAATAAGTTTTAAGAAAAATATGAATTTAATTTTAAGTTTATGTAAGAAAATCAAAATTTATTAAATATGCAAAGAAAATAAATTATTATAGTAAACTTATAAAATGTTTTTAATTTTAGTAGTAGGCTAAAAATTGTATTGTGTTGTAAGATCCCAGCAAAAACTTTACTTACCAGGTAAGCCAATATATTACATCGCTAAAAGAAAACAGAGCCAAACAAGATTCGGTAATATGATAAGTAAAAAATTGTTTGCATTAAAATGCAGAAGATAAATAAAAAATATTTTATATAGTGGTTACATCATTTTAGTCAAATATTTGACTAGTCTGAACATACTTTTAGTATTAAAAAAAATATATCATTAAAAAAAATTTACTTTTTTCATAAAATCTGCACTCCTTCTTTGGTTTTTGGCCGAGCGGAAAGCAATTTAGACTCAAATCGATCTAAATTTATTTTATTATTAAGTTTCGTCAATAAATTTAAAAAATCTTTAGTGATTTTTTTCATTAATGGATAAAAATGATTTTTTTAATCCTAATCAAATTTGGTAGTATTTTTATAGCCACCATCAAAAAGATGGGGATATATTGATTTTGTCATTCCGTGTGTAACATGTCGAAAAAATTATTTAAGACCCCATAAAGTATATATTTTCTGGGTCCTGGTTAGATTCTCAGTCGATTTAGCTATGTTCGTCCGTCTGTTGAAAGCAGGATACGGCTCGAACGGGACAACGTAGGGGGACAAAATTTGCTTCAAATATTTACTTTAAATAAGGTTTGTTTGGTATCGGTTAATAAACCAAAAACACAGTTTGTCCGTAGCTTCATTTCATACTTTTCTGCTGATAGCTCTTAAAGAAAAGCATGTACGACAACGAAATTTTATACAGATAGTTCAAGGGTCGATATTATTTGGAAACGAAAAACGGGCATAATTCGCCCACTTTACCGCCCATCTCCCACATAAGGTGAAACGTCAACGAACGTAGTCCAACCACTTTACCTCACACCCATGTAACGTAAAATTTTAAAAAGATGATGGTGGGTATATAGATTTTGCCGATCCAAATATAACATTCTCGCTTGTTTTGGATTAGAATTCTTGGACAAAAATATAATTAAAAAGCAAAAAAATATAAGTTTTAGATTTTAGGTAATTTGGATTATTTTTTTTTTTTTTTTTAATTAGAATTCTTGGAGAAAATACGAATTTTTAGTAAAAAAAAATCTAAGTTTTGGTGAAATCTGGGATTTTTTGTGAAGTTACGAAATTTTGGAGAAAATTCTAATTTTTTCTTGGTGAAATTTTGTATTTTTTTGTAAAAATTTTAATTCTTCCAGAAAAATTTAATTTTTGGTGAAAAATCTAAATTTTACTGAAAGTTCGAACCTTTGGTCAAAATTTTAACTTTTAGCTAAGTTTGGCGAAAAATTTTATTATTTATTCAAATTCGGATTTTAGGAAAAAATTTTAATTTTTAGTTAAAACCCGAATAAATCATGAAATCGGGATGAGGGTTATATGATTAAAAATGTATGATGTTGACACAAGGTCAATTTATGTATACTTAATATAATTGAAACAAGGTCCTTGACTTTCAAAACAATCAATTGCCGATTAAACATTTAAAGTAATAGCATATTGGGATTTAATAGTAACAATCTCTTAGTAAAGTTTATTATTATTTCAAATTAATATTTACATTTTTAATTGTTGAAAGATTTTATAAAATATGAACTACTAATATGGAAGAACAATAAAATATTTTGACTTAATAATAACCTTTTCCAATTAAGTTCCCTAAATCTTATTACACCCAATTAAAAATAATGTTATTATAATCAAATCATTCATTACATACAAAACATTTCACACATACACACACAACTTGAAGATAAAAATGAGAGAGTCGTGTGTCACTAACAATAATCACCTAATAAGCAATAAATAATTTCCTCAGAGACTTTAAGCAGTTATTTTAAAATAGCTTTTAATTTCAAAAATATCACACCTTAACGCACATACTAAGTGGATATGAAAAACAAAAACACAACTTCAAAATTACCCCTCTGCAGAAAGGCAGGGGAAGTGAAATGTAGCTATTCATACCTACTGAATTCCCATGCGAGTACAATTTGAAAGCTCAATATACAAGTGATTTTCGTAATAGCAATTTTTTATTATTATTTAAAGGTTTTGTTGTCTGTATGTTAATCCGTTCTGGTTGACTAACGTAAAAACATAACAAAAACATTTACAAATGATACTAAATACATACATGAGAGTATAGCAGTGCTTCAAAAGTATTAAATCTTGAACATTTCTCACGAATTTGGACCTTGTTATAAAATGTCTAAAGCTATGTTCACATTTGTCAAATATTTAACCAAATTTGCCTGACATCTAGTGTTACAAAAAAATTCTTTGACATTGTTTGATCTTGCAAATATTTTTTAAGAGAAAACAGCGTCAAACAAGATTAGGTAAAATGTCAGCTATGATTAATGATATGTAAAAAATATTTTCCCATTAAATTGAAAAAGTTAGAAATTATTTTATAAAGTGGTTACGTCATTTTGATCAAATATTTGACTAGTCTGAACATACCTTAGTATTTAAAATATTATTTTGTTCTAAATTTTTTTTCGTTAATAACTCAGTGACTTATGGATCAATTTTTGTGATTAACAATAGCAAAATTCCCAATAATATTTCCAATATATAGGTGTATTACCCATGTCCCTAAGTTATCTGTGGACTTTGAAAAGCTGATTTCAACATACACATTGACATTGCTGAATTATATAAGGACCTATAATAGATTTATATAAATGTATAACTTTATGGGATCCTTGATAAAGGATATAGCAACAAATTAGATTAAAAAATATGTATATGATGTTATTCATTTAAATTAAAAAAAAAAAAAATATATATTTCAATCTCTTACAAACTGTTCCAACATATTTACATTCATATGTAGAAATATGAATAAACATATTCACTTTTTTTTTTTTTTTTTGTTTGTTTTTGTTTGGTTTATTTTGAGTAAATTAATTTGTATCAAATTGTAGACTATTTGACTTTTTACACAGTTAGTCTCTCACTATCTTTGGTTGGTTTTTGTGGTCTCTATCTTGTTTCCTACTAAATGCAGACGTTGTGATTACGCATTTGAGATTTCACAAAACAAAAAACATATTAAAAGAGTCAGTTAAATTTTTTTGGGGGACCTCTTTGATAAGAATTGATGCTGGCTAGAATTAGTTTAAGACTACGACTGTGACGAGTGGACGTAAATACCTAAGAACAAAAAAAAGAAAAAAAAAAACGCTTCTATTTTTAAAATTTAAAGAAAATAACAATCAGCGCCAAAGATATCAATTTAAATAAATATAAAGTAAGTAATATATTTTGCAGTAGTAAGATACAAGATTTTTTTATCAAAATGAAAAAAGATGAGTTATGTAAGAAAAAACAGTTAATTTACATAATTATTTATTTATAATTTTATAAATAAATATTGTTTAATAACATTTAAATAGCGGTTTTAGTATTTACAACAATAAGAAAATTGTATATACAAAATTATTAAGTTAATCAAATATTTATTGTGTGTGGATCAATAACGAAAGTGATTTAATCTTAAGAGACTAAGATTATAAATGTGATTTAATCATAAGAGATTTCAAATATTGTTTACTTATGAATTTATTAAAAAAGATCTTAAGATTATATTATTTTTGTTTTTTTTTTTCTATTAAATTAAACCCAATTGAAGTCAAGCTATTTACTCTCCATGCAAATTTAATAAATTTAAATTATGTATATAACAAATACTTATCTGATTCCTTTATCTCTGGAAATCCTAAGTAGAATCAGATAGTATTAATCATAGAACTAATAAGTAGCACTAACTTACAATTTTTTATTACACAAAATTTCCTATTTATCACTTAAATGTTATGGAGAATTCGCACTTATTTCTTCTCTTTTTTTATTAATTTAAATATTGTCTAAGTTTAGTATATTTCCGATAAAAATAAGTAAAAGTTTTAGTTAAAAGATAATAAAATGATTCATATCAAGGTTTTTAGCGTTATCTTAAAAAAAAACAGAGATTCTTTTCGTGATTTAAAATTATATTCATCTGGTTTTTGAATAAAGTATACAAAGATTTCAAAAGGAAAACTAAAATCTAAATCTTTTGTTATCACTACCCAGTAAACACTTGGTATTAGCATGTAGTTACGGATGTAGTTTCTTTTCAATGACTAACGACAACGTATACATTACACAGAAGTAGTTTAGTGACTGCTTTTTATTACACGGTATGTAATTATTTGTCAGAGTTTTTGAAAACTACTTTTCATTTGTTTTTTATTTAGTTTACCAATTATTATATTTAAAAATATATATGACGAGACAATATACGCTTATGAATTAATTTTTAATCTAAAATAGTTTTTAAAATATTAAATGTTTTCTTATTGTTTTTGAAATTAAAATTTATAAAATCTGTCCACGTTTAAAATTAAGAAAGAAAAAAAACAGCTTTTATATCTTAAAATTTCATTGCCCATGAAAAACTTGTCATTACAAGTAAAGCCCAAATTACAATAGCGCGTAGTCAGCAACAGTATCAGCAAAAATTATCAGCTGATCACTGTCAGCACAACATGTTGCTGCCGTTATAATTACAATTCAGCGTAAGCAGCCAGAATTTACAACCACCATCTTACTTTATTCTACTTGTGTATTTAAGCCTCTCATTTATTTGCTCACTCTCTTTGTCTCGCTCTCAATCTGAAAGCAGTGCAGTGAATTTAGAAACAGGGCTAAATGAAACAGCACTGCAAACTGCTGCTGACCAAATGTAATCAACACCATAACAAACAGTGCATTCTAAATAATCAGCTGATTATGGCAGCACACACTGCTGCTGACTACGCGCTATTGTAATTTAGGCTTAATACTTGTCATTAATAGTAATAACTCATTGATTTTAATAATCAATGAGTTATTGAACAACTTCTACATCTAAGTATTGATATGAGGAAGGTAGTTGCCTCTAATGTCATTACCGTGTTAAATAATGAGTTATTCAGTTAATGTGTAAGTAGTGTAAAGCCAAGCAACCAAAGTTTTTGCTGGGTATTTTGCCCATAAATTAAAAGTTTACAAAAAATAAAAAAATCATAACTCGTACTCTATTTTTACATGGATAATAGGCCACCTACTTTGCTTTACATTGTGTTTCTTAACCGGTAGAACCTTTGATTTTTCATGTAGATGCTAGGATGAAGTACATATTTTATAGGCAGCATGTTACGGTTCTTAAGGCTGTATTTTGGCAGCTTTAAAATTTTCTTCATTAGGTGTCACTTAGCAAAGGAGTCTACGCTGGAGCAGCATAATTTATCACTAATCGTCCAATCGTCCTATATGTACCTAATAAGGTTTCTTTATACATAGTAATTACAATGATGTTATTTGAGGAGGTACAAAGGCTATTAAAAGTGACCCGAAGATCTTCGGGTGATTCACAGTCAAAATTGGATTCCATTGACTAGTTCTGGAAGAGTGTGACGTAACTGATGGTATTGAAGGCCTTCAACAGGTCAAGTGGTACGAGGATAGTCCGTCCGGCCTCTGCTGGTTTAAGCCATATGCGATTTAAATGGCTACGGCGGATAATGCTATAATGTTGCTATACAAGAAATCCATGCTGGTTACGAGCTGCTGGCAGGTGACAGTTCAGCTGTGGGAGGTGAAGGAGGGAATTTGTCCTGTATGATTGTGCCTTCCCTATACTTTCCCGGCATTTATAAACTGAATGATTTTATCCTTTTTCCAGGCATTGATTACCACTCACAGGGTAAAAATGATTGTCAAGTACTCAACTCCTTGTACGCTAAGATTCTTCAGCATCAGCAAAGAAATTCCCTCTGAACCAAGCGCCTTGGAAGGCTTAGTGTTATTGATGGCCTTTGGAGGGATGTGTAGTTTGCGAAATAAATGGTTATATTTTGCCTTGTCACTCTCTATGAGTGTTCAATAAATTGTTAGCAAAAAGCACACGAACTTTCCTTAGGGTCGGTCAAGGTGGTGTCTGCAAAGTTAGTTGCAACCAGGGATGGAAAATGAACAAATTTTTCGGTATCAAAATAAATTGCAAATAGTACTTTTTTCACCTTGGAGTACTAAAATTTAAATTTCTGACAGTTACTTATTTTTTATCTAGTGCAAATCAAAGAAAGTAATTTGCATATCTAAAACGAAGGATTAAATACGATAACAAATCATTAAATGTTTTTATTCAGGTTAAATATGAAGATCTTAATAAATATGGGTCTGTTATTGAAATAAACTAACGGATAAAAAGACATAAAAAAATCAATTCGAGCACTTCAGCTTTATTTTTGTTTAAATATAATTATCTGTAGTGCGATTCAGTAACTTGTTTTAACGATAATCGAATCGTTAAAAATAGTAAACAACAAAATTGTCGATTTCGTTATTCTGTAACACTTTTAACGATACTTGTTTGGGTTAACTTAAATACAAAAATTTTTGTGTTGTTATATTAAAAACAAAAAGTAGCCAAGAAGTCAACCCTACGACTAAGTCGCTCTTTTGCGGATGTAATATGTACTTCCAAGGTTATAGTCCATGCTTCCACGTTTTTTGGAAGTAGTGATCATTTTTAAGAAAACCATTAACTGAAGCATATATTAATCTATATCAAAGGCATAATTTAATCAATCGCCGTCTTTAAATTGTTAAAAAATTTCGATTTGTCTTCAATTTTTTTGTTTTTCTTTTTTATTTGGTTTGGAACTTTACTTTTTTTTAGTATTTCCTTGTAGGGAGATGCCACATGACAGCAATAGTTAAATACAATTGTTTAAGAATACTTAGTGAATCAAACAATCGTTACTACAAACAACAAATGCTATTGACAACTCCAGCGATTGTCGAATCGTTAAAAGTTACTAAATCGCACTACTGATGTCTTTGAAATAGAAACTCGTAGTTATTAGTAATGGTTCTGCAATTTAATAAAGAGTTTACTTTATAAATTAAACATACAGCTCAAATTACTTATTTATATTATTCTAATTACGTGTCTCATTTTTTGGAAACTCGAATAGCAGATAGCCAGAGATAGTGTTCATTAAAATTTCATTATTAATTCAGAACAAATTTTTGTAAAAAATAAAATACTGCTTTGTTAAGATATCTTAACGAAATTTTCAGCGATAATTGACTTTCTCACTTGAAATGGTAAAATATAGAAAAATTTAAGATTTTTGTAAAATAAATCCTAAAATTCCCAAAAAACTTACGAAATTATATTTTTGGGAGATTTTGCCCACAAAGTCCACATTTATTGCAGGATTCGAAAAAGCTGTTGGCATACTTTTTAGAACATATTACAGTTTCTGAAACTGCATTCAGTTTTCAGAACTAGCCTTTGGGATATTATAACATATAGACTAATTTGATTCAAAATAGGACAAATTCGGGAGAGTCTGTATATAGTCATGTTGGGTAATTGTGTTTACTTCTAATTTTAAAATCATATCTGTGAAGATACTTTTAAGAAAAGTGTAAAATTATTAAATGTTCTTAAATAAAATTTTGTGAAGAGTGTAGACACTTTTACGGCCAAAAAAAATCATAATTTTTTAAATTTTGAAATTATAAATCGTTTATTTTTGGACTCGGAAGATATATAGATCTCCACTTTTATATTTTTTCCTTAACTAATTATTTTAAAATTTTACTAAAACTGATAAAAATATTGGGATATATATTGAAGAAATTGGATAAAGTTTTTGCAAAATTGAGGTTGAAATTTCAAATGCAAATAACTTGAAATCTATAGGATCATGTTTTTCATAGGTACAATTTTTGAAATCGGATAGGAAACTAAAAATTGACAAGCGATGAAAAGTTTCCTATGCCAGAGGTACCCTATTTTTAGCCCTAATAGCTCTGTTTCTGAAAGGTATGTGGTGCCCCTTCTAAACTTAAAACTGTACACTCCTCTGTTAAGCATATTTTATGTAAATCCAACCAGCCGATTAGAAGTTACAGATTTATTTCCAAAAAATTTCGAGTCTGCCCCACTGTGCATTCTTTCATAAAATCTCTATATTTTACTCAACATAGAGAGTCTAGTTTTTTAACTCATTGTTTCGAATAAATAAGCACAGCAATTTGTCTTTTAGTTATTTTTGATAAACCAATACAAATCGTAAAAATCAACCAATTTAGGCCATAATTTTTTTTATTTATATGTAGATATGTTTATTCTTTTTTGGATAAAGCATAAAAAAAGAAATCAAATTTGATAACAATCTAAACTGAACCTATAAGTAACCAAAGATTGTAAGTTTATACTCTCAATATTTCAAAATTTTGATTTAGTTGGCCGTGGTAAGAGGTTGCGAAAAGAACTGATTTTTTTAAGAAAATAAGAATAAAGAAAAAAAAAATGACAAAAGCAGAAGAAATTGTTAGTGAAAATGTGTTTTTAAAACAAAAAGGAAAATTAAGTAATTAAATATCTATTCTTATCCTAGTTAACAACAAAAGAAGAACTTGGCGAGGTGTTACTGGAAGAAGACATGGCTTCGGCTAAAGAGAAAAGCACTAAAATAGGCTGGTATTATGCTCCAGCATTTTTACTCTTTTGGTTTGTCTTATTCTTTGCTGTAGTATTGCCAATATTTTTCCATTTACCCGAAGGATTAACAGTAGAAAATGAGAAAGAAAATCCTGGACAATTTATAGCAGAAAGAGCGGAACGTATATTATTTGATTTTGATTTGATTGGACCCAAAGTAACGGGTAGTCATGCTAATGAAAATCTAACTGTACAATTATTACATGATGAAGTTGAAAAAATTCGCAGAGTTATGCAGCATGATCTTTTTGAAATGGAAGTAGATGTACAAGTGGTATCCGGTGCCTATATGCATTGGGAAATGGTGAATATGTATCAGGGATTGCAAAATTTTGTGGTCAAATTAAGTAGTAAAAATTCAAAATCACAAAATTATCTCTTGATTAACAGTCATTTTGATTCAAAGCCAGGAAGTCCAGGTAAGTTATTGAAGTGAACTTTACACTAATGAAATTTACATTTGAAATAAACGACTGAGACTATCTTCGATAGAAAAAATATGAATATTTTGATTAAAATTTAGCTGGTGTATGAAGAAAATAATATTTATGCTTTAAATTATTTTAAAAGGTTCTGGAGATGATGGCGCTATGGTTGTGGTTATGTTGGAGATATTACGTGTATTAGCCACAAATCGTGAGACGTTTCAGCATCCCATAGTATTTCTTTTCAATGGTGCAGAGGAAAATCCTTTACAAGCTTCTCATGGTTTTATTACTCAACATAAATGGGCCAAACGTTGCAAGTACGTTGAATATTTAATACTGATTTATATAAATAATATATTTAACAAAATATTTCTTTTTAGAGCTTTAATAAATTTAGATTCTGCTGGTAGTGGCCATCGGGAAATTCTATTTCAATCTGGTCCCAACCATCCTTGGTTAATGAAGGTGAGTTGATATTTTTTTTAGAAATCTCTGAATTACAAATTAAAATTTCCCATTATATGAAAAATCAATTGAAATCTTAATTTTCATTGAAATCTTTAAAATTTCAAATAAAAATTATGCAGAATTTCATATTCCCAATATTGAAATACTTTAAAATGTTTAATTTTAAATTGTAATTTTCATATTTGTTAATTTCTTTATTTTAAATTTCTAATTTGTTTTAAAATTGTACACATAATGTCCTAACTTATACGCATTAATATTAATTTTAAAATTAATTCAAAATAAAATTGTTTATAACATTTGCAATTTCCCCTATAAAATAGTTTAGATTCTAGACTGACCATAATGTTTTTCCGTTTGAACTTTGTTCCGCGGCAAATCTGTTTTTATATAAAGTCCGTCTAGATTTACTAACGTCAAATGGTTGGCTCTTTTTCTAATGGTCAGATAGCAAGATATCTGAACCAGTTTATTAAGTTAGTATTAAATTCGTTATGTTATTCAAGTACCTAATTAATTATGTATTAATTGATTTTTAATTATTATTATTATGAGTATATTACAGTCCACTTATCGCTAGTATATTGTTAACAACAACAAAAACATTGTCATAAAATAATCAACCAACAAAATAAAGTTGAAAGTATTTCAAACCGTGTCCAGATATAAATATTCGATAAACGCATAATTGCTGTTAAATATTTATGAATTGTTCAAAACCAAAAAAAAAAAAAACAATTTATCTATATAACCCCATCATAAAGTGATAAGATTGGATGATATGCATCCATTATCTACCCACATATAAGTACAATCTATTTTGCTTTGTTTGTTTAAGCAATTTTTTTTTTTCTTTTGTTTTGATTTATATATATTTGTTTTTGTTTTGAAATAGAACAAGCCCACCTTTTGATAGGAATAGATAGAAATCTATATTTGTTCAATATTATACTAGGCTAGGTTGGTTAGGTTTAGCTCACTTGGGACCAGAATTGAGGTCCCATTGTGTTAGAAGAAGAAGTTCATCCTGAATGCTTCAACTCTAGAGACACATGATTTGTCCGTAATTCTTCGTAGGCCAAAAAGTCGATGCCTCTGGTCCTCAAAGATCGGGCAATGTCGGAGAAGGTGCTCCGTAGTTTCTTCCTCCTCTTCGTCTTTGCAGCTTCTACAATAGTAAATAATAATGGAGTCCTAGTCTTTTAGCATGTGTGCCGAAGAGCCAATGACCAGTAATAACACCGATAAGGTTTCTCAGATGACTTCTTGACAGCTTTAGCAACTGCGCCGTACGCAGGTCTTCCATCAAGGGCCAGATTTTTCTTATATATACGCTGTGGATTCTGAGGTCCATCTCTCTATAGCCTTAAGATGGAATTCGTGTGATATTAGCTGCCTAAATACAATCTTCGATGTAGCATATACTCCCGACAGGGAACTTAAGGCCGCTTTTTACTAAAGTTTTCCCGAAATAATTTTCGCTTTTTGGGAATTAATTTCTCGAAATTGTTGTGATTCCATTTGCAAAGATATTATTTTTTGTATTCCTTTGTATAAGTATTTTACTTGAAAGTAGTTGAGAGCTGCAAAAGTATTATATATTTTATACATTATTCCATGTCTACTTTCTTTCAAGTTTCTAAAATCCGTCCATGACTTCTTCTAACATGGGGGTTATATTTTTGCACACTTCTTGATATAAATAAATAAAACTTTCACAATACAATGTTATGTGATAAATTTTCGATAACATTTTTATTTCTTTATTGTGTTATGTTATCTGGCACATTGCCCAGCTATGTGTGCAAGATAATATCACAATTATTTGCCAAAGAGCTGCTTAATTCCTCCCTGTTTCCACCAATATGAGGAGAACTAGATCTTCTGCTATTTTTATTGTTCTAAAAGATAAATTGTTTATCCTAGTCAGCATGGTCCGAACCAGTATATATATTTACACAATTATTAATAGCTATGAGCCCAAAAAATATCTTATATAGATCGAAATTAACAATTTTAAAATGATTTAAAAATTATGAAAAGCACTTCGGACCTAGCTTAAAGAAATTGGGATAGTATTACTCTACCTATATGAGAAGGGAGGGGAATCCGTACAACATATGTTACTGTTCAGCTCTAAAAGAAGGCAAACTGAGATTTCTCTGTAGGTAACTTTTTTTTCATCATATGGACTATCACATCAATGTGCTTCGTCCATAGTAGTTTGTGCGGATATAAGTGTTGTATGTCTTTAGAATCCTATAGGGAAGTTAGGATATCACAATAGGCCTAAAGGCTTCCTACTGCACTCGTTTATAGCGAGGAACTACTACTAGGAATTTCATAGGGATCTTCACCATATAAATAAGGACTGCGCCCGAAAAAATCCTTGCATACTTTAGGGCTTTTAACTTCTGATGTGGCGAAAAATAAATAATTATGTTTAGTAGCCATGTAGGTTAGGTGTGTCACAAAATACAGTTTCTCGGGTCATCTATCTATATCTTCTATATAATTTGCTAAGCAGACAACGTAACAAATTAAAATTAAATTAAATTTTTTATGTAGTTTTTGTCCTACGAATCCAAATGGAGCCGGATTTTTTAATTTCTATCAGGGAGCGGAAATAAGCGGATTTATGTGTAATTTTCTAAGCATTTTTCTGTTTCCAGAGCTTTCTGAAGCTCTCAGACGTGGTAGAAAATTAAAATTCGGCTTACTTATAAAACTTTTTGTTCTCCAAATCCTAACGGAACTAGATTTTAAAATTTGTATCAGGGAGCGGAAATAATCGGATTTATGTGTCTTTTTTAAAGCTTTTTTTCTTTTTCCAGAGCATTCTGAAGCTCCCAGGCGTGGTAAAAAACTAAAAATTGGCTTAGTTATAAATATGTTTATCCTACAAAAATTTTTTGATTTGCTATAATCATTCTCTGCTCTCCAATACATATCTAAAACTGATTTTATATTTCGGGTATAAGGCAGGCTTATACGCTCGTATATATATATAAAAATGAAACTGTGTTTGTTTATTTGTTTGTTCGTTTTGGCTTTATAGAAAGCTAAACCACTGGACCGATTTTCTTGAAATTTTCTGTAATGCCCAAAAGTAAAATAGGCTACTTTATTATTCTATAAGAGCAGGGGAAAGGTATCCCCCCTACAAAGTAAATATTTATTATCACATAACTCTAGAACTATTACAGATAAAGTCCTGAGATTTTGTGCAAACAATTTTGTTATCAATTTATATGATTGAGATGAAAATGGGGCGGGTAGCTCTAGGGGGAGTGATAGCCCCCATACAAAGAAAATACTAATTATCGGATAACTTTAATACTGTTACAGCAAAAGTCTTTAAATTTTGCGAGAATGTCTTTCTTATACAGCCACCAATTTGAAAATGGAATGGATAGGACCAAATAGTACCCCCATACATCAAAAAAGTATTCTTAATTCTAAAAGTATTCTTATTGGTATATCTAAAGAACTATTATAGTGAGAGCTGTAAAATTTTGTGAGAACTATTTTATCATAGTGTATTGATAAAATGCAAATTAGACGGATAGGGCCAGCGGGAGGGGTAGCCTCCATATAAGGAAAATATTAATTTTCGCATATCTAAAGGAGTAATTTACTAAAAGTCTTAAAAATTTATACAAATAATTTTCATATAAAATTTCGTATAGGGTAGATAGGTCCAGGGGAAGTAAAGCCCCTACATAAACTAAATATTAGCAATCGCATCAAATGGTGTTGCGAAGCGCACCGGGAAAAGCTAGTAGTAATATACAACGAAGTCATGACCACTGAAAGGAAATCTGGAGGTGAAAAAAAAATTGTATCTTCAGACTGTAAGACTCAAACAAAATAGAAAGGATTTTAAGAGAAAATCTCCTCATCTCAGGAAGAAAAGTGTCACAAAAAGTAAATTGTTCTGAATCTTTGTTAGAAAAGTTCAAAGGAAATCTAGTCTGAAGACATACAAAGCACAAAAAGTTCCTATTAGAAACGCAAGCAAGAATTTGAAGAATAGTGTGAAAGTACCACAGATGAATTTTGTTAGTGCATAATAGACTATGAAACGTTTGTACCGGCTGGTTTTTTCCAACTTATTGGCCAGAAATTCTATGTTGCAGATGCTAGAAAGAATTAAGCAGAAAAATATCGTGTACCAAAGAAATCAAAATTCCCAAATAATTTGCATGTGCGGGAAACACTTTATTCATAATAAATGGTTTCATTAACACAGAAATATACGTGAAATAGTATCTTTGAAAAATACTCTCCTAAGAAAATACAGTGTATTAATTTTTTTGGCCAGATCTCGCTACTTCTCATTACAGCAACAAGGCAATGGAGTGGTATTAAAGAAATTGTATTGTATTAGGGAGTTTAAAAATAAGTTGACTTGTTCGAGAAAAAAGGTGACCGAAACACAATAAAAGTTTTAATGGGAAGAATTCTGGAAAATATCAGATATTTTATTAAAAACTAATAGAAAATAATTTGTTCTTTTATGATTAGAACTTGAACATAACAGGCATTAATAAAAATATAATATAAACAAAATTTGCCCATTGGTTTAGTTTCTATAAGCAGATTTGTAGGCACGGATTTTTTCGTGCGTACTTTTACAAGTTTCTAGTTGTTTGCGCGGGATTAAGTAAATGTCTCTGTTTACTCTCCTTGAATCGATAAAATTGCCAATTATGATAGAGAATCATGTCTGTGATTGCAGTAACACGAATTGTGCAGTTAAAAAGGCCTTAGTGATACCAGAGTTTACAGGTGGTACCAAAATCAAATTTTACACTGTTTGTCCTGGTTATTGTAACAGCTATAACTATATAATTCTAATCTAGTTGTTCTGCTTGAAGGTCAAGGCTAAAAAAAATTGCGTTACTTCTACGGGACGAGTCCACAAATCCTTTGGACTGAGTAAAGTAGGTTTGACCGGACAACGAAATCTTAACAACAGGTAGTGAAGAGCGCTGTTAAGACTTCGTTTATGATAGCTACAGGTTACGTACAATGAAGAAATTATGCTTTTAATTATGATCATTTGTAGTATCAATATGGAAAATTATATCGAAAATAAAAATATAAGAGTTTCCTTTAATAAAGACCCCTAATATATATTTATATTTGTGCTAATTCTGTGATTGTGCTAATTCTGTGATTTCCTTTCTTTTACAGTACTATAACAAATATGCCATTAGACACTATGCTACATCTGTGGGCGAAGAACTGTTTCAAGCCAATGTTATACCATCCGATACAGATTTTCGTATATTCCGTGATTTTGGTGCAGTACCTGGTAAGTAAACAAGTCCAATTATCATATGTGAATAAAATAAAATCTTCTAAACTCCTTAAAGGATTGGATTTTGCTCATTTCTATAATGGCTATGTATATCACACCAAATTCGATAAATACAATGTTATACCAAGAGGTACTCTACAAAATACTGGCGATAACATTTTAAGTTTGGCTAAAGCTTTGGCAAATGCTCCAGAAATGGAAGATCCCAAAGTATGTATGAACAGAAATATTTTAACAAAAAAAGTAAAAAATATATTTCAATAAACACTTTTTTAATTTTAGAAATATTCGGAAGGTCATTCGGTATTTTATGATTTTCTGGGTCTCTTTTTTATTTATTACACCGAGACCACTGGTAAAATTATAAATACTTGTGTGTCTTTATGTGTGCTGATAGCAGTGGGTGTTTCATTGTGGCGTATGGCAGCCACTTCTTACATTTCCATTGGCAAGATATTGAAAACTTATGCTTTAATATTGATATTACATATAGTGGGATTAGTATTGGCTCTTGGTTTACCCATATTATTGGCTGTTATTTTAGATAGCGCAGATCGTTCAATGACTTGGTTTACAAGCAAATGGTTGGTTTTTGGTTTATATGTGAGTCCTGCACTATTTGGTTTGGCTCTACCAAGTGTTTTATATTTAAGTTTTAATCGAAATGTAAGTGTTAATTATCTTAATATGTGCATCTAAATTGAATTTTTCTTTTATTTAAAATTGTAAATATTATATCCGTTTTTTGTTTATTTTAGGATAAATTAAGAAAAGGTTTTAAAATTCAATTAATTCTACATGCTCATGCTTTATTGTTGGGTGTTATTTGCATAATAGCCTCATTTTTGGGTTTGCGCAGCTCTTATCTCTTTCTGATACCTTTATTTTTCTATGGTGTTGCTTTAATTTTGAATCTCATTACAACCGTTCATGGGCGGGGTAAGTTCTAAAGTTTATCATAAAGGTATCTATAGTTATAAACAAGATATTATTTCTTATATTTGTAGGAAATTTCTGGAGTATTTTGATAATTTTGGGTCAAATTTTACCTTTTCTTTATACTGCCTATCTTTTTTTAATATTACTTAGTACTTTAATGCCCATGATGGGACGTTTTGGTTCTAGCACTAATCCAGATTTATTAATTAGTGCCATATGCGGCCTTGCTGTCATATTAAGCATGGGCTTTTTGGTAGGTTTTTAATACTAGTTAATAATATAAAAAAATATTTTAATTGTTTTTTTTTTTAACTTTTTTTATTACACAGATGCCCATGTGGAATTTGTTCCGTCGTTCCAAAGTTCTACTTTTATCATTACTTTTGATAACATTTATTTTTGCCATGATTGCTATAACACCTGTGGGATTTCCCTATAGACCCAAAACAAATGTCGGCAGAGTTAATTTTTTGGTAAGTTATAAAAACACATTTGGTTGCAAATTAAATAATATTTTTTTTTTTTTTTTTTTCTTAACAAGAATGTTCGTCGTGTTTTTTATGAATACGATGGTTCGGTGAGTCGTAATGAGTCTGGTTATTTCTTTGATTTCCAAGATCGACGTATGCATTATCCTATTGAAGAAGCAATCGATCTTAGTAATATGCAAACGGTGGCAGACGATTGCGATGAATACATGATGTGTGGTTTGCCATTATTTAATCATCGTTGGTTTAAGGCACGCAAACAGGGTGTATGGTTGCCTACCAAAGAACCTGCCGAAATACCTGCTACTCCTAAATTAACATTGTTAAGTAAAACTTTTATAGATAACAATTATACAGCACGTTTTGAATTCGAATTAAGTGGCCCTCCACATATGAGCATATTTTTATTACCCAAGGAAGGAGTAACTATAAAAGATTGGTCGTTCCTTAAGAAATTGCTCGAAGAACCTCGGGAATATGAACCACCTTATCATATATACTTTGCCTATGGTAAATTATCAACACCACTAAAATTCTATTTCGATTTAAAGGTAAAAACGAAAACAAAATCCAATAACAAAGGTATAACTGCAACTAATAATTGTCTTTTTTTCAGTTAACGAATAAAACCCTAGATAAACCGGTATTCGAATTGGGCATTTCGGGTCATTATGTCAGCACAGAATATCCTCGAGGTAAAAATGCTCAAGAGTTTGTTAAACAATTTCCTGACTATATTTTTGTTATGGAATGGCCCAGTTCTTATGAACGTTATATATTTTAAGTTACGAAAAATAAAACTTGCCTTTTAGTAATTTAGTAAATTTACTATTAATTTTAACATTTTAATATTTTTACTTAAAATGTCTATTATTTATTTACTTTTTTGTTTAATTTAAATATAAGCAAAAACTTTATACTTTATAATATAAATTTATTATAATACATATTTTTTTATAAAAACACTAATATTTTTATTTAAAGTTTATAAACTACCACTCATAAGTTTTTGTATGGAACGATCGAATTTCCTGTAAAGAACATAATTGTTTTTATTGGATTTTAATACAAAAAAAATTAGTTAAAGAACTCACTTGGAGTTTAAAGGTTCACCGGGTAAGTAAAAGGGATTACAAACAGCATCGGTGTAAAGCATATGAAGATTACGAAACATCTGCGAAGGATCGATAGAAAATTTAATATAAAGATGTTATTAGTTTTTTTATAGATTTGAGTGGAATTTTGTGACATTTATAATAAGATGTTAATGTAAAATTTTACTAGTAATAATGTATATTAGCTTTAATTCTAAATTAATAAATTTTGTGCAAATGCAATGATCATTTAGAATTATATAACTCCAAAAAAATCATTAACTTGAATTAACTTGTTTACGAATAGATTATTTTGGAGAACATAGAGTTAAAAGAAAATATTTAAATCTCAAATTTATTTAAGTTAAATAATTTTTTAAATTGTATACATATGTAGAATGTGAAGAATTCTGTTAATTGGAATATATTCTTTTTGTTTTTTAATTGAAATTTAAAAAATTAAACCTCCCCAGGAAAAATTTTAGAACATGTTCTAAAATCATTAGTTCTAGAACTGGTATAGTCAGAACCACTTCAGATTCTTTAATAACTTCCTAAGAACTATTGGTATTACAACCAATTCTGACACTAATAGAGTAAAACTTTATTGCGATTCTCAATTCGTTTTAATGAATGCTTTCGAGAACTAGTGCTTAAGAACAAATTCTGTATGACTTCTACATCACTTCTAAAAAGAAATTACAGGTTCTCGAATAACTTCCTAGAACGGTATAAAAAACTTGTATAAAAAATTTAAAAATTTGAAAAATTTAAAAAAGAAAAAAAAAGTATTTACCAAATTAAATTGATCTTAAAAGTGCCCTTTAAGAAATAGCTCATTAGAATAAAAAAGGTTCTGAAACCGTTCTCTTACGCTTCTATAGAACTAGTTCTGAATGTGACAATTTCGAACAAAAATCATTGATTAAAAAACTAGTTCTAGAACCGTTCCATAGAATGGGCACTGGCTACGTAACACTTCCACAGAACTAGTTCTGGAGGTGACAATTTCAAACAAAAATCATTGGTCGTAACGCCAGAGTAGAACAAGTACAGGCTATTTTCATGCGTTCTGGAACTAGTTGTAGAACTAATACAATTTTTCCTGGGTCTTTGAAATAAATTTTGAAAAATGTTTTTATTTTTATACCCTACACCACCATAGGTGGTTGGTGGCTGTCTGTCCATGTAAACCTTGTGAACAAAGTATAGGTCGCAATTTAAAAGATATCTTGATGAAATTTGGCACAGATAATTATTTTGGTACAAGGACGAAGCCTATTGAAATTGGTTATGATCGGTCCATTATTTCACCTCGCCCCCATACAAATGTCCTCCCGGAATAGGGATTTAGCGATCATAAATGCCGTAAATGTAGCAATATTTCAATGAAATTTGGTACAAAGGAGTTTTATATAAGTGTTAATCTTTGTGCCAAATTTCATCAGGATCGGTCCATAATTGACCATAGCTTCCATATAAACCCCTCTTCCGAAAATCACTTAAACGTGCATAAATCCCTTAAGAATGATAGTATCAAGTTAATATTCAACATAAATAAGTTTTATGTAAGTAGAAACAACATTGTCAAAATTTATGAGAATCGGTACATAATTTACCATTGCTCCCATATAAACCCTTTTCCGGGAATCACCCTAAAGGGCATAAAATCATATAGATGTTAGTATAAATGCATTGTTCTGTATTTGTATAATATATTTTATATTTAGTAAAAGTGTTGGTTTACGATTGGACACAGGTCTAATGGTGTAGGGTATCATATGGTCGGTCTTGACCGACTATAGTCTCTCCCTCGTTTATAAAATATATACAACGCAATCAAATGTATAGATTAATTAACAGACAATTTATGAAATGAAAATGTTGGTTACAAAAAAAAAGTCATGTTCGACTAACTCACAAAGCATAATTTGAATGCGTTGTAAGTTTGGATAACATCGTTAAATTGGTTCAACAGACATAAACATATATTCTTACGATACTATTTCTAAAAGTTGGAGGAATAAAAAAAATGGAGGAATAAAAACTGCTAAAAACTATTGCATTTAAATAAAGAAAATACTACTTTTTCCGTTTCCCATGCTAATGAATTCGAAATATGAAATTTGATAATGATATAAGCATCTGTATTCTTTCACATTCATTAATTTCCAATCATCAGCAGAATTGTCCATCAATGAATTAATACACAATGATAAACATTTTATTTACAAATAAAAGTATCGTAGTTTACCAACACCCTTTTCCCAAATTACTTTATTAAAAGTTATCAAAATACTACAAGAGATATGAATTTATGTTTATCACTTACCGCTCTAACTTCATTTTCTCTTAAAGCAATATTTCCTGAATCTATAACCAGTATAAATTTAATTTTTGTATTTGTTACAAATCCATAACTAGAAATAAAAACAACACATATTTTTATTAAAGAAATTATCCTTTTTACATCAATCACCCCACCAACTTACATTTTATGTGTCTCTGTCGCATACAATAAGCCCAAATAAACTTCCTTGCTTTCCGGTGTTCCCTTGGCAACAGGTTGACATTTTTCTTCAATAACATCGAGAGCAGCATGTACGCGATACTGTAATTCCAACTCTTTGTCCATATCCGTAGTGGACAGATAAAGTGGGGCGTTCTTAAAGATGCAAAAAATATTTCAAGTATTTTAGATTGCTATTGTTAATGTTGTAGAATTACAAAAATTTACTTACATCTTTACCAATTATGGAAATACAAACAGCCATGGTTATTTATTTTAATTTTTAGTTTTCTTAATTCCTTTAATAAAATAAAATGTATATTTTTTTGGTGATTTTAGTTATAGTCTTCTTCTTATTATAGTTTTGTTTACATTTGCATTTGCTTTAAAAACAGTGCTGCCAATTAGTTAATACCGGAAAACTGCTGTAATAAAAATATAATCTCCGTGAAGAAATCAAACCGACAAGTGGCAACACCAACAAACTTTTTGCACGTGTATGTTTGTTTACACAAAAAAAAATGTAAACAAAAAATGATAAAATTTTAATATAATTAAATTAAAAGAAAAAACTATCTTTCTGCATGAACATTAAAACTAAAAATGAATATCAATAGAGGATAACCCCAGGAATCAAAAAATTTGACTGTCACCCCCGAAAATTTAAGATGTTAAGAGACATCCCATAGCAAACTTTGGAAAATGGTGAAATCAAAAATTTTAATAAAATCTAAAGTTTTCGGTGAGCGTTAAAACCGAAAACAGGGTTCGATAGAGGGCAATCATAGGAATCAGGAAATGTGACTGTCACCCCCCAAAAAACTAGGGGTTAAGTGCTACCCCCTAACAAACTTTAAAAAATTAAAAATTTTTGGTGAATTTAAAAATTTTAATAAAATCTAAAGTTTTCGGTGAGCGTTAAAACCGAAAACGGGGTTCGATAGAGGACAATCATAGGAATCAGGAAATATAACTGTCACCCCCGAAAAAATTAGGGGTAAAACGCTACCCCCTAACAAACTTTAAAAAATTGAAAATTTTTGGTGAATTCAAAAATTTTAATAAAATCTAAAGTTTTCGGTGAGCGTTAAAACCAAAAACAGGGTTCGATAGAGGACAATCATAGGAATCAGGAAATATGACTGTCACCCCCGAAAAAACTAGGGGTAAAACGCTACCCCCTAACAAACTTTAAAAAATTAAAAATTTTTGGTGAATTCAAAAATTTTAATAAAATCTAAAGTTTTCGGTGAGCGTTAAAACCGAAAACGGGGTTCGATAGAGGACAATCATAGGAATCAGGAAATGTGACTGTCACCCCCCAAAAAACTAGGGGTTAAGTGCTACCCCCTAACAAACTTTAAAAAATTGAAAATTTTTGGTGAATTCAAAAATTTTAATAAAATCTAAAGTTTTCGGTGAGCGTTAAAACCGAAAACGGGGTTCAATAGAGGACATTCATAGGAATCGGGAAATATGACTGTCATCCCTGAAAAAAACAGATCTTAGATGCCACTCCCTAACAAATATATGTTATTTTACGCATAGACCGTGAGATATTTTAAAGTGACAAAACTCGAGTTTTTTATTATTAATTTTATATATTTGATTTATATTTTAAAATAATAACGATTCATTACATTGTAAATGTAAGAAATCGTAAACTTCATAATATAAATTTTACAAATTTTAAAAAATATATATAATATAGAGTTTCAACAACTATTGGTAGTGCTGTGCGACTACTGGAATAACACTGGTTATAGCCTTTGCCCTTTGTCCGATCCATTAGTGGATGTGATGTGACCACTTCATGATGGAAGATGAGTTAACTTAAGCCATGCTATGCCAAATCGAATCAATTTTTTAAAGTTTGTTAGGGGGTAGCACTTAACCCCTAGTTTTTTCGGGGGTGACAGTCATATTTCCTGATTCCTATAATTGTCCTCTATCGAACCCCGTTTTTGGTTTTAACGCTCACCGAAAACTTTAGATTTTATTAAAATTTTTGAATTCACCAAAAATTTTTAATTTTTTAAAGTTTGTTAGGGGGTAGCGTTTTACCCCTAGTTTTTTCGGGGGTGACAGTCATATTTCCTGATTCCTATGATTGTCCTCTATCGAACCCCGTTTTCGGTTTTAACGCTCACCGAAAACTTTAGATTTTATTAAAATTTTTGAATTCACCAAAAATTTTCAATTTTTTAAAGTTTGTTAGGGGGTAGCACTTAACCCCTAGTTTTTTGGGGGGTGACAGTCACATTTCCTGATTCCTATGATTGCCCTCTATCGAACCCTGTTTTCGGTTTTAACGCTCACCGAAAACTTTAGATTTTATTAAAATTTTTGAATTCACCAAAAATTTTTAATTTTTTAAAGTTTGTTAGGGGGTAGCACTTAACCCCTAGTTTTTTGGGGGGTGACAGTCATATTTCCTGATTCCTATAATTGTCCTCTATCGAACCCCGTTTTTGGTTTTAACGCTCACCGAAAACTTTAGATTTTATTAAAATTTTTGAATTCACCAAAAATTTTTAATTTTTTAAAGTTTGTTAGGGGGTAGCGTTTTACCCCTAGTTTTTTCGGGGGTGACAGTCATATTTCCTGATTCCTATGATTGTCCTCTATCGAACCCCGTTTTCGGTTTTAACGCTCACCGAAAACTTTAGATTTTATTAAAATTTTTGAATTCACCAAAAATTTTTAATTTTTTAAAGTTTGTTAGGGGGTAGCACTTAACCCCTAGTTTTTTGGGGGGTGACAGTCACATTTCCTGATTCCTATGATTGCCCTCTATCGAACCCTGTTTTCGGTTTTAACGCTCACCGAAAACTTTAGATTTTATTAAAATTTTTGAATTCACCAAAAATTTTCAATTTTTTAAAGTTTGTTAGGGGGTAGCACTTAACCCCTAGTTTTTTGGGGGGTGACAGTCACATTTCCTGATTCCTATGATTGCCCTCTATCGAACCCTGTTTTCGGTTTTAACGCTCACCGAAAACTTTAGATTTTATTAAAATTTTTGAATTCACCAAAAATTTTTAATTTTTTAAAGTTTGTTAGGGGGTAGCGTTTTACCCCTAATTTTTTCGGGGGTGACAGTCATATTTCCTGATTCCTATAATTGTCCTCTATCGAACCCCGTTTTTGGTTTTAACGCTCACCGAAAACTTTAGATTTTATTAAAATTTTTGAATTCACCAAAAATTTTCAATTTTTTAAAGTTTGTTAGGGGGTAGCACTTAACCCCTAGTTTTTTGGGGGGTGACAGTCACATTTCCTGATTCCTATGATTGTCCTCTATCGAACCCCGTTTTCGGTTTTAACGCTCACCGAAAACTTTAGATTTTATTAAAATTTTTGAATTCACCAAAAATTTTCAATTTTTTAAAGTTTGTTAGGGGGTAGCACTTAACCCCTAGTTTTTTGGGGGGTGACAGTCACATTTCCTGATTCCTATGATTGTCCTCTATCGAACCCCGTTTTCGGTTTTAACGCTCACCGAAAACTTTAGATTTTATTAAAATTTTTGAATTCACCAAAAATTTTTAATTTTTTAAAGTTTGTTAGGGGGTAGCGTTTTACCCCTAGTTTTTTCGGGGGTGACAGTCATATTTCCTGATTCCTATAATTGTCCTCTATCGAACCCCGTTTTTGGTTTTAACGCTCACCGAAAACTTTAGATTTTATTAAAATTTTTGAATTCACCAAAAATTTTTAATTTTTTAAAGTTTGTTAGGGGGTAGCGTTTTACCCCTAGTTTTTTCGGGGGTGACAGTCATATTTCCTGATTCCTATGATTGTCCTGTATCGAACCCCGTTTTCGGTTTTAACGCTCACCGAAAACTTTAGA
Source organism: Protophormia terraenovae (assembly GCA_951394005.1). Taxonomy (NCBI): domain Eukaryota; kingdom Metazoa; phylum Arthropoda; class Insecta; order Diptera; family Calliphoridae; genus Protophormia; species Protophormia terraenovae. The sequence goes on along the minus strand of OX596077.1, from coordinate 8,368,815 downwards.
TTTTATTAAAATTTTTGAATGCACCAAAAATTTTTAATTTTTTAAAGTTTGTTAGGGGGTAGCACTTAACCCCTAGTTTTTTGGGGGGTGACAGTCACATTTCCTGATTCCTATGATTGCCCTCTATCGAACCCTGTTTTCGGTTTTAACGCTCACCGAAAACTTTAGATTTTATTAAAATTTTTGAATTCACCAAAAATTTTTAATTTTTTAAAGTTTGTTAGGGGGTAGCACTTAACCCCTAGTTTTTTCGGGGGTGGCAGTCATATTTCCTGATTCCTATGATTGTCCTCTATCGAACCCCGTTTTCGGTTTTAACGCTCACCGAAAACTTTAGATTTTATTAAAATTTTTGAATTCACCAAAAATTTTTAATTTTTTAAAGTTTGTTAGGGGGTAGCACTTAACCCCTAGTTTTTTGGGGGGTGACAGTCATATTTCCTGATTCCTATAATTGTCCTCTATCGAACCCCGTTTTTGGTTTTAACGCTCACCGAAAACTTTAGATTTTATTAAAATTTTTGAATTCACCAAAAATTTTTAATTTTTTAAAGTTTGTTAGGGGGTAGCACTTAACCCCTAGTTTTTTCGGGGGTGGCAGTCATATTTCCTGATTCCTATAATTGTCCTCTATCGAACCCCGTTTTTGGTTTTAACGCTCACCGAAAGCTTTAGATTTTATTAAAATTTTTGAATTCACCAAAAATTTTCAATTTTTTAAAGTTTGTTAGGGGGTAGCGTTTTACCCCTAGTTTTTTCGGGGGTGACAGTCATATTTCCTGATTCCTATGATTGTCCTCTATCAAACCCCGTTTTCGGTTTTAACGCTCACCGAAAACTTTAGATTTTATTAAAAGAAATTAAAATTATTACAAGTTTGTTCATCTTTGTTTACATTTTTAATGTTTTCTGTTTACATTTTTATGTATTTTTGTTTACATTTTTTATGTAAACAAACGCACGTGCAAAAAGTTTGCTGAAAGTTTGCTGGTGTTGCCACTTGTCGGTTTGATTTCTTCACACAGGTAAAAATATAACGGTATTATAAAAAAAGCAACGTACCATAGTTTTTAAACAATAAATTATATATAGAATGTTTTGATTTTTTTTTTTTAATTTTTGCCAATGATTTATTATTTTGCTTAAATTTTTATATACCTCATTTACTTCAAGAACGCCATAACTCAAAAACACTATATTTTTAATATTGCAGAAATACATATGCGCTATAGCTTTTATGGTTAACGTTTGGAAAGTAATATGTAATATTTTTCTTCCGCATTCTATGGTAAAAATTTTTATTTTTAAATAAAAAAAAAAGTTTCTTAAAATAATAAATTTGTTTTAAGACTATAAGGGTTTTCATCCAAACGGATAAATTTACTCAATTAGTAAATTTATACGTTTTACACAAATGTTTCATGAACGCCCCCTTGCAAATGTGTGTGTTCCGTTTTATTTTTCTTGTGAAAATTTGTAAATAAAACGTGTTTCTGAACTTTTTTATTTCGTAAATTTCATTTGCTCTTCATTTGAACATGAAAAAATATAAAAAGCAATTTGATTATTTTATTTCAAATTTGATTTTATAAACGTAAAAGCTTACGAAGTAGTTTACACATTGAAATTGAGGCGTAAATATTAATGAATTGTGTAAATAATTTTTCAAACAAAATTTGACAAATTTTATATTTATCAGTTTATGAGGCATTTATTTGATTGTATGAAAACCCCTTTTTTTTTTTTTTTTTTTTTGGCATAAAATACCATAGAGTAACATATAGAGACGAAATTCTCGACTGACAATTGAAAAAAATTGTTGCTTTGTAAACAAAAATGTGTTTTTATTTTCTTCTAGCAACAACAAAATGTATTTGATTACATGTATTTTGTTGTTGCATGAGTTAGGTTTTTGACAACCGACTTAGATTTTTGACAATTAGTCTCGTCTCTTGTTACTCTTTGTAAAATACTGTCTTCAGTCGCAAAGCAGCTCTGGGTGGATAAACATCTACCGCGTCATCGTCATTATCGCTTAAGGGCGATCAGGCTGTACTTTGTTTTTTTGCCTTCGAGAGTTTTGCGTCTCACTCTCGCATTTGGCTAATGTTATACGCGTCGTATAACTGTACTGCGTTACGGTTCTTCGAGGCTTTGCATTAACCATATGCAATTATTTTGAATTCTGGAAATTTCTATGGTTTATCGTGGTGGAGTACCAAACAAAACTCAATTTTGAATACGAATAGGAGTTGAATTCGAGGACTCCGGCTTCCTGCGCGAAGGTGTGGGTCGAAGGCAGTTTTTTCGGAGGAGGCTCCTCAGGCGTTTGCCGTAATTAGTGATGGCGTTATGGATAATTCCGAGGCCAAATAATTCCTCTTCAATGGTACAGTTCTGTTGAAGGGGTAACTTAAAGAACAAACAAACAAACAAACAAAATACTGTCTTTAGATAAATGTTCAGCTTTTGAAAATATGGTGTTTATTCCTTTTTCTTTTTTTTTTGAACTACATATATACATAATACGATTTTCTGTTAAAAGGTTTTATAAACTAAAAAATAAAAAACATGTTCATGAAAAAAATTTCGAGGTTGTCTTTTTGTAGCCTTTTAGAGATTTTTAATGGCAATTTTTAGGACCCCATCTTTGATTATTTTATAAAGCAATTGAAAAAATGAGTCACTCCATTACCAATTTATTTTTAAATAAAAGTATTTATTTTGGAATTATAAAAAGTATTAAAAAACAATAACTGTTTCAAAATATCAACAAATACTGCATGGGATTTTATTTTCTATGAGCTACACATATCTCCAAACCTAACAACACTTTGAAAAATAAAGAACCTGCAAATTACTAACAGAATTGAAGATGTTGTCAAAAGTCCACATATATGTTTCAATAAATATTCCGAAACATTTTAACTGAATTTTTGAAGATTTCCTTAATTCAGGAATGTTTGCTGTTGTTTTAGCAGCAAGAATTGTTCTTGCTGAGTTGACAGCTCTTGGCCGAGGTATCTCGGTTCATTCCGGTGCGTAGAACCGGCAGTTGTGGAAATGAAGAATGTTTGTCGTTATTATTGATTTCATAAATTAAGAATAAAGCCTTACAATTACGACAGACGCCATCAATGTAAAACAACTAAAAAACAAAATTAAATTTTATAAAAATCTTTCGCAATATCATAATTCAAAACATTTTTTAAATAACCAGAAATATGTATATATTCTTAAGATCAGAATTAGGCCCATAATTTTTACTCTTATTAAAATGTTTTTTATCTAAAAGTATAAATAGAAAAGCACAATTTTAATTTTTAATAAAAAAAAATCCTTTTCAAAATAGCACTTTTCCAAAATAATAAATGCTCATTCCTTTATCTATGCAGCAACACAGAAAACAATTTAAACACAGTTACTTAGTACTTATTATTAGAAATTTATTGTTGAACAATTCAAATTTATTTTTTAACTTCTTTTATTGGCTTTTTATTTTTTATATTTCTACAAGGAAAACCTGCAAATGAAAAGAATAACAAAAAATAATACATTTTACCAACAAGACAATATCACAGACTTATACCTAAAATGTCCAGCTTCCAATAAAAAAGAAATTGAACTAATTGCTGTATTTGTTGTTGTTGATTTTGTTGACATTATCTTAGGCAGCTGCATCTAAACGCTTTTGACGCTCCAACAATCTTCTCTCACGTTCGAATTCCTTCATACGCAATACATAATCCTCATATTCGCAGGTCATGTATTCGTGTTTTTCATGATGGCATTTGTACAACCAGGGGAATACATCTGAGCGACAAGCACGATATTTCAACAATTTGTCTGCACAATAATCGCGATCGGCTAATGGCAGTTTAGCAGAAATCATTTCTTCATTGGTAGCCTTCATGACACGTTCTTTGCGATTTGGTGCTCCCAAAAGGGGATCGAACGTGGGTACACAGTCGGGACCTGGAAAGGTGTCAGGATGAATCGCTCGCATGTATGCATTACCCATTTTTCTGTTGAAAATTTGCCTAAATTAAGAAAATTTTACAAAAAATTTAATTTAAAGAAGGCAAATTACGTAAATTTGCAGCTAAATGTTTGACGGTATACAAATGTCACGGTGACAGTTAATAACAAACATATGTTTTTGACAAATTGTCAAAAATTTGTAAAAGATTAAAAAAATTATTGAAGTTAGGCATTCACGATGAAATAGTAACCTTTCAAAGGTCGCAGTGCTGTATTTAGCACTGGGGCTACACATGATTTTTTTATATCATAATATGTAACAGAGAGTGTCAAATCCGCTCTCTGAGAGAATTATCTCACGTGTAGACTAAAATATTAGTATTATAAGAAATATTATGAGACTGTTGTGATAAGATTTTTCTACACAACTATCTTATAACATTTACTCTCAAAAAATACACATATACGAAAGTTTGTTTGTGTGTGTGAATGTGTATTTTTAAAAGTACTTAAAAACAATGTTTTTTTTTTTTGTAAAATTGTTTTACTTTAATGGTTATTCTACATTCAGAGCATATTTTCATTAAAATTGTGCTAAAAAATGTCGAATTTCTTAAATAAAAAGTATATGTTTACTCTGTGGCTGAGTGAAAATAATGAAATCTTATGAGATTTATTAGAATACATTTACTACTTGCTTACGTACCGTCTAACTAACCTTTCTCTTTCTCGTGTGGACCGCAAATTAAGATTTAACATAATATAAACAAAATGTTTACTCTCTCCTGCCGTCGTTATCTTACATATTATATCAATATTTTGACAGTTGTATACTTCGGTGCTGCAGTTGAGCATTTTTCATCTGAATTACTTTAAGCAGAAATTTGACGTATTGCTTTGCTTCCGTTCCATACAAATTCGGGTATTTTACTTCATTTGTTAATTGTAGTTGAAGCAAAAGTATCGTATGTGTTTTAGGCTTGGGCCTTAAAAAATGCACAAAAATATTTCTGACTTAAAAGTCGACTTCGACTTTTCACTGTTTTTACGAAAGTTGTTTATTCATGACGTTTGAAAAGTCAAATAGTGTTTACTAAACTGACATTAAATATACCCCTATGATGTCAACTTTAGTCAGTCATTAATCATAAAAAAGGAAGTAGTAGATTGCTTGCAAGTGTTTATATTGTGTTTATAAAATTTTCTGTAACGTTTCTTGTATTTCCTAAAAATTTTTTATTTCATATTCTTTTTTATTTCCAAAACATATCAAACCAAAAACCTAAAGCTTTCAATAAAAATTCTAAAAGTTACAAATAAAATAATACAAAAATAAATTAATGTGGAGCGTTCAAAGTTATGGATGGCGACGCCTCCTCATTAATGATTGTTAATTTTGCAAGTGAAAAAAAAAAAATAGAATTATAATTTGGGTGATATGTCATATTAACACAAAGATAAAATGATTGTTAGACAATTATACATACTATACCAAAAAATGGAGAATAAAAATTAAACCAGCTATAAAAAAAATGTGAAAATACTTTGTTAAAATCATCATTTATATAAAATGAATATAATAAAAATGTATACCCTCAAAAAGAGAACTAACAAAAATTAACTAAATTTCTTTCTATGCAGACCGAAATAAAAAATAAAAACTTGTTTTTAAGATTTTTATACATACGGTTTTTTTAATATGAGTGTAATGTATTATAGACAATAACGATACAGTTAAAGTGAAGTAAAGTGGTTGCTGGTTTAGTTTTCGTAATTTAGAGTTAAGTGAAAGAAGTGAATGTGAAGTAGATCGAGTGAAGTGGATGAATTAAGTTCAAATTTTGTGAAAAATATTATTATAACAATTATAGAAGAAAAACATTTATAACAAAAGAAGAGCAGACAAAGAAAACCAAATTTAAAACAAGTAAAAGAAAAAAGACCAACTAGGAAGTAACTAAAAACTAATTTTTGTTTTTGTCTTCCAATGTAAACCGTCTTTTTTCCAATTTCATTTGTTTATGTTGGTTTCTCAACTTTGTTTGAGTGTGTATTTATGTTTTGTTGTTTTATTAAATGCACGCATACACATTCATTATCATAAATATCTTCGTCATCATTTGAACCATCAACCTTAACGTAATCAACAAAAAGAAAAAAACAATTTGAACAAAAGGCAACAATAACACTAACAACAAGATGTCATCATCGATTAAAGTTGCTGTCAGGGTTCGTCCCTTTAATACAAGGTAAATAAAACAAAATAAAAACTAAATAAATGTCACAAAACATTTCAAATTGGACAAAGACATTTACCAATGTGTACGGGAATTTTTTCTGATGTTTATTCAATAGGATTATGAAATCAATATAAAGATTTTTTGTACAAGATAATAAACATAAGTATACACATTTATACTACATAAAAATAACATAAAAATCAAAAGAATATAATAACAAAACGTATGATGGGAAACAAATATACATATTACTCATCAAGAAGAAAAAAGTTTGGCAGCCTTATTTATAACAACATGTTTGTATTTATCAAAGGTTTATAAAGCAATTTTGTTTTGTTCATTAAATATGTTGTTGCGAGAAAAGCCTTGAATGTTCTGAAACATTTTATAATTATTTACATTAATAATATTCAGAAATTAATGTTAGGCTGCAAACAGGATATTTTGAAATGTTATTAAAACTAATTGATATGTAATAATAGTTTTTGTATTTAAAAGAAAAAAAAAAAAAATATTTTAATAAAACAAATTTTTATAGAAATATTATTTTACAAAGTTACATATGAGTTACATATTTTTTTATTTAATAATTTATAACAATTTGATTGTTGTATTAAATCAGGCCCTATCTAAAATTTGAATTTCTAAAAATATTACATAATAATTTCATATTTATTTACTTAGAGCTCATTTACATTGGGGATTTTCCCCAGAAAAAATCGCTGCAACTTTTACGTTTGTAGGCAAGAGGTGTAGAGAGGCAAGCGGGTTAAGAAAAGTTGCATGTCGTCGCAAAGCCAAAAAATTTCATGAAATTTTTTCAAATTTATTTTAAATTTTTATGATTTGTTGTTTTTTGTCAAACATTTTTGAAAAAATTTCACAATACAAATTTATATGTGTAAATGCAGAAGGGATTTGGAAGCAACTTCAAAGCAAAATATCATTAAAAAATGCTGCGATAATCCCCAATGTAAATAGGCTCTTACACTTTTTTATAAAAATATAAAAAAGTTACCAAATTCACAAAGTATATTATTAATCTGTTGTGTTATCCCAATAAACCAAAAGATATTATAACGATATCGAAACGATATCATCTAGGTGATAAAAACTATCACTAGTGATAATCGTTTTCGAATCTATAACGATAGTTTTTACGGACTAAAGTGTACCTTTCCTTATGATATCGTTTTTCCATAAAATTATGATATCGTTTTCGGTATCGTTATTTCCAAAAATAACGATAGTAAAATCGTCATGAACCAAATTTTGTTCTGAACGCTATTCAATACTAAAAATTATGTTTATTTGCATTTAAATATACTAAATATAATTATAAAGAACCATGATCAACTCAAATGAGAAAAAATCCTAAATAAATATATTAAAAAATATAAAAATCATCATACATAACATATTTTATGCAAATATTATCAACAACATTTGCAAATATGATTATTCCTTAAGGACATACATATTTCTGCAATTACATACCTAAAAAACTTGGTTTTACCACTAAAAATCTGCAAACTATTGAATCTTTTGTATTTAATTCCCAGCTTGTTTTTGTATGTTGAAAAATTTTTATTTTTATTTGAAGTTTTTTCCAAATGATAATTTTTTTATTTTATTAAAACGAAATATTTCGAAATCTCAATATCATAATAATATCGTTTTCTGCAATACAATATGATATTATAATCGTCCCCTAATATGATATCGTTTCCGCTATCATATCGCTCTAAGGTTTATTGGGATATGTTTTCACATTATTTAACATTTTGGATCAAAATAAGAAATATTTTATTTTTAACGATAATAAAATTTTATTCATGTAAAAAAAATCAATTTTCTATTTAAAATTTAAATATTTTTAAAATATTTTTGGAAAAAAAAAATCTAAATTATCATCAAAAATCCAAAATTTTCTGATTTTTTATACAAAACCTATTTTTCCACCTAAAATCCAATTTTCACTAAAAGTCCAAATTTTCATTAAAATCTAATTTTTTTCTAAAAATTTTATTTGATCCTATTTTTTTTTTCTAAAAATTATAAAAAAAAAATAATAATATTTAAAAACAACATCTTCAACTAAATGTTGTATTAAAAATGTATATATTTAGAAAAACAACCAACCACCAAAAAAAAAAGTAATATAAATCTAATTATTTTTTCTGTATATAATTATTCAGGATTATTTCTTTGTAATATAAAGTTATTTTGGCCTTAGTAGGCTTATTATATTACTGTTAATGAATGAATAAATAAATAAATAAATAAATTACAACAGCTTTTTCCCGTGGTGTACCAATTTTACCGAAAAACGTTCCCATACTCGAAAATTTGTGTATTTTTTGTGAGAGAAAAATTTTATTTTTTTCATTTAACCGCATTTTACATAAAAAGTACGGAATATTTTTATCAGAGAACAAAAATAATTATTATTCATGTAATTTTGTAGCAAAAAAATCAATATGAAGGAAATTAGTTAGAGAAATTCTGAGAACACCATAGCATTTGTATTGCCCTATGGAAGCAATTGTGCAATAAAATTTTATTTTCGATTTTTATTTTATTTCTCAGTAATAAAAATTATTTTTGAGGTTTATTTTAAAAATTTCAAATAATAATTATAAATAATTCTTTAAATAATACTCAAGTAGTAATTTTTACTTTCTCATATAAAAAATAAAAATCAATTTATGATATTTATCAGCCTGTCCCACGATGTCGAACGAAAAATTCGTTTCGACAATTTATATAGAAAACAACAAATAAATTTCAAATTTTGTTATTGTTTCCCATACATTTTGTCGAACGAATTTTTCGTCCGACTTCGTGGGACAGGCTGTATATTTTTAAACAAAAAGTAAAAATCATTAAAAAATAATGTACTAATTACAAAGGGTATTATTTTTCTAAAATGTTATTTTTCTGTATTATGGGCTAAAAGAAATTTTATTTTAAATAAATTCTTTAACAAGTCAGAAAATAATTAAATTGTGAGTAGCTAAAGTGGACCGATTATGAACAATAGGATAGGTTCTTACTTTATGTATGAATAATTAAAAAATATACATAAATTAATTCAAATCAAAGAAACATCAATTTAATAATTCGATGTTTAAGAATTTGTCAATTTCAAACACTTTTTTGGATTTTTTAACTTTGAGATCTTGTCAGTATCACATAAAATTATTTAAGGTCAATAATTTTTATTGTTCTGCTTCTTGAACATTTGTTAATATAAATACCTCAACAATTAATTAAAATAATCGAAATTAAAAGAAAAAAAAAAAAAATAAGTAAACTAAAAAAAATAAAAAATAAGGGTACGTTCGAAAAAAATTTAACACACGTTTAGCCTCATAACTTTTTTCGGAAGCAATATTTAAACTTTTTTTCATCTAGTTATCTTTGAAAAATATGTCAGTTATTATTTTTAAGACAACCATGTAAGTTTGATCAAAATGAGTCACGAAAAAGATGTAAAAGATGTGCTATAAATTATTAAAAAAAATCCAAATCTGTCCTATAAAAAATTGGCCAAAGTTAAACCTAATGCGGAGTTGAAAATATAGGTCCAAAATATTCCAGACAGGAATGCTGAAAAAATTTTGAAGCCAAGAATAGGACACGGAAATTATAATCAAATTTCATACAAAAATTCTCTTGTTGTTTAATGGACGACGGACGAAGCTGGCAGAATTTTCGCAGCTTCTGGGTCAAAATTTGTATGTTGCTAATGCTCGAGGAAATGTTGAAGATATGTTTAGGACCTAAAAGCATGCAAAATTTACTAAAAAAATTCCTGGTATGACAAGCTTTATGCAGTTGTTACAGTCGGCTCTATAAATACCGCTTCTTTCTTCCTTTCATAAGAGAGCACAATGTGTCCACACATTTTTGGCACGTTGTGGCATCATGTCACTGCGGTATGAAAGTTCTGGAGTGGTACCAAGAGAGGTTAATTCTCCAAATTGTCCGGAGCCAAGACCATTGGAGAGATATTGGGCTCTTGTGAAAAGTGAATTGAAGAGCACAAAAAAGGTGTCCCAAAATATAGATTTTAAAAGGAGATGGGCAACTGTTCCAAAAAGGTGACTGAAACAACTATCAAATCTCTAATGGAAGAGTTATTAAAAAAGGTCCCCAAGTTCATAAGTAGTGGTTAGAACTACAAAAATTATATTTTTCTGTGAACTGCAATATAATGTGAAATGTAATATAATATCAAACCTCTAAGATCAACTGTTTCCAAATTATAAAATTTTATATAAAGATTTTTTCGAACGCACTCCTTATATTAGAAACTCTTCATATCATTAGATCAACAATATAATTATTGTTTACTTTGTAAATAATAATGCCGGTTAATGCAATGAAATAAATTATAAAAATTAAATAATAAAATTTATTATCAGTGCGATACTAGTAATAAAAATCAAAAGTTATTATATTGTTTTAGAATCTTTATAAATAATATATAGTTTAATTGGTTAAAATATTGAAAAAATTCAAAGATATTTATTAAACACTTTATTTTTATTAGCAAAAAAAAAAAAAAAAAAAACAAATTATTTGTGCTGCATTCCAACAATTCCTATTTGAGTTTAAATACTGAATATTTTATGTTTTACTTTAAATTATTTTAATATAATAATTAAAATAATTATATTACAAAAACAAAATCCTTAATACTAATTGTAAATAACAAGGTAATATTATGTTACTTAAATATTTTTAAATTAGTTATATATATATATAATCAAACGTACTATGAAATACGAGATGATCATAAATATATATATATATATATATTTTTTTTTTTTTTTGCAAATTTTTTAAATTTTATAAAATTTTTATTTAGTTTAAAGCTTATATATCAATAAGCTATTATGTAAAAATATGGCAAAATTCTGAAATATACATATAACTGTTTTAAATATTCGGTATTTGAAATAAACTAATATTTAAAGAGTATTATTTTCGGATTTTAACCCTGAGAGGCTACACTTATTTTTATTACATAAAGGCTAAAATTCGTCGATTCGGTGACGGCACATTTTATACTCTTTAAAAATTACCTATAAACCAAAGCATTTCAAATTTTATTTAGTTTTACTGTTTATGTTTTTATAAATTAAATTAATTTATAAGGTGTTTTTACAATTATAAACATAGAAATTACAGTATTTTAACATGAACTTTTTTGTATTGTCGAACTTACAAAAAATTAGAAAATAATTAAGTTACGGTACTTTTAATGTCGTTTTTTATTTATTTCTTAAAATGAACATACCAAGCTAGTAAAGTAACATATTTTGGCACGAATTAATTTTATTAACTTCAAGAGGCACAAAGTTCAATTTTATGCTACTGGCGGATCCATTTTTATCCAATACTCACGATTTTTCAAATTTTTATTATTATATTACGAGGTAAACATATCATAAAATATTCCAAAACATACCATTAAACCGAAATAAAAGCAAAAATACAAATAAATTCCCAAAAACGAAAAAGTTACACAAAGGCTACACTACATCCCTTTAAAAAAAAAAAAAACTACTTAGATATTTTAAATATGTGAACTATACAAAAAATTAAGTAATTATAAGAAGAAATACTATGGAAAATCGCATAAAACAGTTATGCGTTGCGATTCGACGAAGTGTAGCCTTGCAGGGTTAAACTTTGTGGAATATAACATTTTAGATTTAGAACTTTTACAAATTACATCCAAATATTTCGGGTGAAAAATAATTTTTAATGAAATGCGTATTTTTTGCTTACTTTACATCTGAGCTTAAGTAAATTAAATTTTACCATTCAATTTACAATTATTACAAATCAATCAAAAGTCAATAAAATTTCTTGTTCTACTTTTCAGTAGAACAATGTTCTTTTTTAAAAATTATTTAATTTTTATTAATTAATCTTGCGTATCATTAAGTATGGCATTATATGATAATTTTATATTTAAATCAGGGTAACAACAGAAATTTCGACATAAGGCATTGATAACAGTATTAAGAAAGTGTAGCCAACTTCCTTTTTTTTCTTGTAGAGGAAATAAAAAACAGCTTTTGTTTAAAAATAATTTTATTTTTATAAAAATAATTTCTTATTTTCTTCTATTGTATATCCAAATATGAAATGTATTATTATTTTATTACAGAGAAATTGATATGGATGCCCAGTGTATTGTGGAAATGGAGAATAAAAAAACTCGTCTGCTCAAGCCAAAAGTACAATCAACGCGTGATGGATTATTTCATGATTTTACTTTTGATTACTCCTATTGGTCATTTCGAAAAGAAGACAAACATTTTGCCACACAAGAACAAGTCTACAATGATTTAGGTACAGATGTAATCGATTGTGCTTTTGAAGGTCAGTAGAAAAAAAAAAAAAAAAACATTTGTCTTAATAAAATTTATTATCTAAACAAAAAACAATATTTTATTACCTCTTTCAGGCTACAATGCTTGTGTGTTTGCTTATGGTCAAACGGGTTCTGGCAAAACGTTTACTATGATGGGCAATAGTGATAATCCTGGCCTAATACCACGCATTTGTTCAGAACTTTTTGCTCGTATGCGTGTTGGCCAAGAATCGGGTACCAGCTATAAGACACATGCCAGTTATTTGGAAATTTATAATGAACGTGTTAAAGATTTGCTGGGTCCTCAGACGAGTGGTCATGGTCTAAGAGTAAGAGAACATCGTACTTTAGGACCATATGTAGAGAATTTATCACAACATTCGGTAGCTGATTTCGAAGAAATACAAGAGTGTATATCTCGGGGTAATATTCAACGCACAACGGCCAGTACAAATATGAATGATACCAGCAGCAGGAGTCATGCTATATTTACCATAACGTTTGTACAGGCAGGATTTATGAACGATATGCCTAGTGAAACGGTATCAAAGATACATTTAGTAGATTTAGCGGGAAGGTAAATTTAATTTGTTTAATTAAAAGTTTTTTATTAGTTATCTATTTATTTTTATTTTTCTATTCTAGTGAACGAGCCAATGCCACTGGAGCCACTGGACAACGTTTAAAGGAAGGTGCCCACATTAATAAATCTTTAGTTACTTTGGGTAGCGTTATTTCAGCTTTAGCTGAGCAAAGTAATTCTTCGGGACTAAATACCACGGGTGGTAATTCTAAACGTGTTTTATATATACCCTATCGTGATTCCATATTGACATGGCTGTTAAAAGACAGTTTGGGTGGTAACAGTAAAACTATTATGATAGCAGCTCTCTCGCCAGCCGATTGTAATTACAGTGAGACTTTAAGTACTTTACGTTATGCAAATCGTGCTAAGAATATCATCAATAAGCCCACTATCAATGAAGATCCCAATGTCAAACTCATACGTGAATTGCGTGATGAAATTAATAAACTTAAGGCCATGTTAAATGGAGATATTGTAAGTAGTTTGTCAGAAAAATATAAAACAAATTATAGAGATTTTTTGTTAATTTTTAACATTTTTACCCCTTAGCACCCCTTGCAGCCTTCTCTCAAAATGCTCGAAGATTTGCAAAAGAAAGAGGCACAAGAAAAACATCTTACCGAGGAATGGACCGAAAAATGGAAAGAAGCTCAATCTATATTACAAGAACAAAAGAGTTTAGGTCTACGCAAATCCGGTGTAGGTGTGGTATTAGACTCTGAAATGCCTCATCTTATAGGCATACACAATGATATTACTACCGGTGTTACTTTGTACAGTTTAAAGGAAGGTGAAACCTTTATAGGTACCGATGAGTCAGAAATACCACCTGACATAGAGCTGAGTGGTGATGGCATACGTCCTCAACATTGTAGTATTGTGCTCAAAGATGGAATTTGCACTTTATATCCCAAACCTATGGCACAATGTTGGCTTAATGCCAATCTAATCGATGAACCCACAAATATATCTCAGGGCGATATTATACTATTGGGTCGTACCAATATTTTCCGTTTCAATAATCCCACAGAAGCTGCACGTATGCGTAAAGAATACAGTCGTTCCCAATTAGATATGTCCAGACTATCGTTGATAACTTCCTCTAGAGAAAATCTATTAACTTCCAGTTTTTGTTTAGAAGATGATGCTACTTCAATGAGTAGTAGTTTGATTTCATCACCTTTCAAACGCAGCGACAAACAATATTATCCCACAAAACCCATGTCACGTGATGATCCAGAATTGCAAGATGAAAATCGTAAAATATTAGAAACCATAGAAAATGCTCTAAAACAATTGAATATTGTAAGTAAAAAAGGGATTTAAGAGAAATATTTATTATTAATGAAACATAATTTGTTTCTGTTATAGGAACGTGTACAAATGCATGACCAGTACAAGATTAAGGTACAAAATTTAACTGAAGAACTAAAACGTTTGGAAAAAGAAGAGAAAAATAGTTTGGAATTATTAAGATGTCGCGAAGAGGAACTTATGGCCAGAAAAGATATGTTACTTTGGGAGAAAAATAATGAAAAAGTTCAGGTGGGAAAATAAATAAATAAATGAATTAATATTTAGTTATTAGCTACCTTATGAAAATTACGTTTGTTATCTATTAATTTGTGTTTAAATTCCTTTAAGGGCAAGCTAGCTACTTTAAGTACATATTGTTTTAAGAAATGTATCTCTAATTTAATTTTAGAATAATCTGTGTTTTATGTTTTAGTTTGTTTAATGTGTTATTTATTCTGTTTGTGTCGTTTTAGACTGATATTGTGTGTAGACAGATCTCAGCTTTGCAAACCCAGCTCGACTCAAAAAAACGAGATTTTTCTGAGTATGTTGCCAAAGAGCTGCAAGAATTGCAAGATTGTGGCAAATTAGATGAGGTTTGTGTTAAATTAAGTATATATTTGGTAAAATATAAGTACTAAAAGTAGTATAATCTAATATAAAATAATCCTTTGGAACGTTTATCCTATATTTTTAAAATTTTTAAAATTATAAAATTGATAAAGAATTTAGCTGACTATTTCCTTTAAAATACTCACGAATTAAATTTGAAATATCTCTTTCAAACTTTTTGGTTTCCCTTTAGATTGACATCAAAGTGGATCCTTCAGTCCCTTTAACAGACGATTTATTATTACTCGCCGCCGATTCATTAGACTTGTTTGCCTCACAGTTTATTAAGGACACAGTTAAAAGAAATGTAAGTGATTCTTTATATTTTAAAAAAAATATTAAATATTTTAATGGAGTTTAAACTTTCAGAACGAAGATATACATCGTTTGGATGAACAGGTGGCTGAAAAGGAACGTATCTTAAAAGCCAGTACTACAAAAATCGCACAAGTTGATGAAAATCTTTTACAAATTGAAGAAGAATTGGAAAAGTTGCGTTTACAGCGTATACAAAAAGAAGCTGACAATGATGATTTACAAATGAAGAAAGATGGGTAAGAAAACAGAAGCAAAAAATTTTGCAGAAAAATTAAATGCAAATAAATATATTGACATATTTTGATATTTAACATTAATCAGTCATTATTTTTAGCACAAATATTTTTTTACTTAAATTATTTTGTACCAAAAACTAAAATTGTTTTCCCTTGTTCTTATTTATTTTCAGCTTAAAACTAAATCTAAGTAAAAAATCCACAACCGATATGAATGTACAGACCGAAAATGATATCTCATCGAGAACTGACACTTATGAAACCACCTGTGATACTTTTCATACAGCTCAAACTAATTGCTCTAACCTCAGTTCGCCAACTATAGCTGAAGACGAAATTACTCCTTTGAGTAGTTGTACACTGTCGTCAGGTGATATCGACGATGACATCAATGATAATGACGATGATGACGATACAATTTCCGATGGTGGTATGAGAAAATCAAAATCATCCGCCTCCTCTTCAATGGCCACAAATACTGACACCCAATCGAGCTCAAAAAGTGGTAGCATAAGAAAAAATCTTAATGTGCCCAATGCAGTAATGAGTGACAGTGGTGTATGTTTGGATACAGTGAAATCTTCCAATCTCAATCATATGAATGACATGATAAACTCTACTAACATGCCTTTAGATAACGATGCTCTACATGGTGCCTGCAATTCGGATGACGAAACTGCTTCATGTTCGTCTTGTGAAATTAGTGCTAATTCCGATAGTATGCCAACGCATTGTCCCATGCATAGTTTAAGGCGTAAAATTGCTGCACAAAAAGCTTTAATTATGAAAAATCTTGAAATGAATGTAAATAAAGCAATGTTGGATGAACAAATTGCTGAATTGCAAGAGCTGCAAAAACGTTATGTCAAGATGGAAAAACATATGTTAGAATCAGGAGAACATACAGCCGATGATCATCAGTTGTGTTGTCAGACTCAGAATAATGAAGAATTGGAATATGATAATGAAGAGGGAGTAGAGTCATCGGCTCGCTATAGGGATATGACTTCTTCCATGGATGGTTCTAGTTATATGCCGAATATGACACGTTCTTGGCCTTCGGTTAGAGATTTTTGTAAGTAAAAGATTGTCATAGGTTTATGTTTTTTTTTTTTTTTATTGATTTAATTATTTTCTATTTGATTTTAGCTGAAACGGAACATGTTATTACTATACCCACTTTTGTGATACGTGGCGCAGGCAAACAAACTCATTACGAATATGAGATTCGCATAATTTTACCTGATGGCAAATTGAATATATTGCGTCGTTATAGCCGCTTCAGAGAATTACATATGAGTATGAAAAATATCTATGGAGCCAAGGTAAGCATTTTTAATAAAATGTACATACATACATGCATGTGTTTAAAAATACAATAATTATTTAATTAAAGTTTTAGATTCCAATTTGTGAGAAATAATTTTCGATTACCATTTTCATTCAAATGTAATTGTTACTTTCCTCTTTCAGATCGCCGCTTTACCATTTCCAAGACGTGAACTATTCTCCTCGAACAGTGAAACTGTAGCTAAGCATCGCAGGCGTTTGCTTGAATTATATTTGCGACGACTCTTTGTAGTCTGTTCGCGCATACCACAAAGTCCCATCTATGAAGGAGCCGGTGGGCCCGGCCTCACCAGAGCCTCTTTGGCTCAATTTTCCCCTTTCTTCAAGAAGGGCCTTTTCGAGAACGGCAGGCACGGGACGGGATAATAGTTACCCTACTGCTAAATTATCTCCTACCTACAGTGTGTCTTTTAATATATTTTTATTATTTATTAAGTTATATGTCACAATCATGATAATAATGATAATTTTAATGATGTTGTTGATGCTATTAGGCATAAAATAATTGTTACTAATCCCTCTTAACCTTAAAGGCGTCCAACAGGAGTTTGTTTTGCTTTATCATAATCAAAATGTGAGTATTTTTTATTTATTTATTATATAGTTTAAGTTTATATTTCTTCATTTTTTTAACTTTTAATTTTCTAGCTAAAAAGAAAAATAATTTAAAATTGTGTGAAAATTTGACAGAATGTTTTTTGATTGATTTATACATATACATACATATTTATAGTTAATTTAATTAATTTATTTGTAAACTGTTAATTTCCATTTTTAAAAGGAATTTTTGTAATTTTTACTTAAGCAGCTTTTTGTTTTAAATTTGATAATTTTTATATTAAAAAAAATACAAATAGTATGTTTATTTCACTTATTAAATACAAATGTTTCTTTTCTTTAAAGAATATAAAGAAGTATACGAGTACAATATTTATAATGACTATATTTTTTTCTTTCCTTTTGCCTTTATTATCATCTAACTATGGTATATCTTAATTAATTATTGTTATTAGTTTTGATGCTTATAACTGTTGAACAGTTTAAAATTTTATTATGATGTAATTTAGTTATTATTCATTTTTTTATGTTGATTATATTGCAAAATTTTAATTTATGCTGAAATTATTTAGTTAATTGCCTTAAAATTGTTTCCTTACACCATTTTTTTAAAGATTTTCAATTCTATAAATTATTAATTAAAACAAAAATATTCAATTAATTGAAATTATGTTTAAACATCTATACAACGCAATGCAAAATATTTAAAATTTTTATAGAGAATATTTTCATCTCATTTTTCTATAATGTTCATTTTCATTTAAACGTTTTGTTGATCATGTTACTTTATTCTTTTTAGTATATTTTTTCTTAGTTTTTAAAACTTTAAAAACTTGTTACAAACATTCCACACATATCGATTAAAACAAAAAACAACATGTGCAATTTTAATTCATATATAAAAAAATGTTTTTGGGAACTTTTTTTTATATATAAAAAGATCTCTAAAGACTATGAAATAAATAATCAAAAAATATTAATAATTTACTAACTTGTAATATAACAACTATTATGATAAATAACAGCTTTATTTTATTTGGGGTATTCATGAATATTTGCAAAATTACTGCTTGAAAATAATTTTTTTTTTTAATGTGATGTTAAAAATTTTCTGTCCTCAATGACTTCAAAAGGACTTGTTTAACTTCTTAAAAAATACTGCTCCAAACATAAATGTTTATAAATACTTTTCATGAATACTCTTATTATAAAAAAATCATAAGATTACTAACGTGCATTCAGACTAGGCAATTTTTTTATTTTTCCCTTTGTACTTGTCTTAAAAAAAAAAAAAAACATTTAACAACATTTTAGTTTTTATTACAAAATTTTTGTTCTATATGGAAGTACGAATGAGAAAAACAAGATTATTTTCTCTTTTATGAAATCAAAATTTTGTTCAATAAAATTACCCCATGTGAACGCAAGATTACTTTAATGCAGAAACTGTTTAGTAAATTATTAAATAGTTTTAATACAGAAATTATTATTGCATATATTAAAAAAAATTTTCATCATTTTTTAAGGCCTTAATAACAACACTAAAACTAATTTAACTACTTAAACCTCTATAAAAATTATTTTTAACTAAACAAAATTTATGTTTATTTTCTAATTTTACTCTAATGATTTGTTGTTATTGTAAGTAAATATATTCCAATAATTTTAAATAAAATCTAACATTGTAGATAAATTACAAAATTACTGTTAAAGTTAATAAAGTTTTATTTATCATGTTAATAAAAATAAGAAATAAAAGGGTATATTAAAATGAACTATGTATCAAAAAACATTACGAGTAAATCTTTAATACTCGAATTAAAATTAAACATACACACAACTACAATCGAAACTCGAAATTTCTCGAAAAATCTGTATTCTGTTAAGTGACCACCTGTATTTAGTGGAAAAAAATTTGTAATTGAAACATTCAGTTTAAAAATTATTCTCGATTGATTAACTTGCTTTCTTTTTATTTGAATTTTTAAAAATTGTATTCAATAAATATTACTAAATATTTTTCTTAGAATGAATGTACGAAGCGAAACTTGAAAAAATTAGGAAACTAAATTTCGAAATGTTTAATGAAATTCGAACTATTCCACAAGCGCAATATAATAAGTGTTATAATATCTCGAAATCTTTATTTAAAATATTTAATATTCAATAAAATACTATTTCATTACTCCTAATCTCAAGATAAATAAAACTCTTTTTAACTTAACTATATAATTAAACAATATAAAATATAAATATTATCGTAACATTCAAAAAACATTTGACAATAGTAAAACAATTATTTTATTATGAAAATACTAGTTACTATTAGTTTAATTAAATTTTCTTTTTTAATTTGAATTTTTATTTTTATTGTAAATAGAAACTATATAGACCACTGAGCAAATAGGTAGGATGAAAGTTTAGCAGTAGATGAAACTATTTTTTTTTTTTTAATAATAAAATTTATGTTTTCCATAATTTTAAGTAATTTAATTAGTAGTTAGTTTATTGTTATTTTTATATAAAAAACAAAATTTATTTTTTATAAAATTTAATTAATAAAATTCTTTAGTAAAAAGATTAAATAAAATATTTATAATAAATTATATATAAATACGTAGTATAGGAGTAATTATCAAATGTGATACACAAATTACAATCCATTAAACTATTAACGAAAGCCAGTAAATATAAATTAAACAAATGTTAAATTTGTTATTGTAATATGTAAATAAATATTAACAAAAGAAACAAAACAATAATATAAACTTTATATAAAATTATATAAAAGGGCCTAACGAACAATCGAACGAATAAACGTAATTCAAAACAGGGCCTTTGCTTTAAATTTTTCTCTTTATATATTGAAAATATATAATTTATTTTGAATTAGTATTATTTTTATTATTAGTAATCTAACTATTGGTTTTAAAGGGTTTCTTATACATAGCTGTTATTAATTAGCTTTTAATTTTAATTTATTATATACATTTAAATAAAATCGGTTCATACCTCTATTAACTCTAAACTAAGCTTCTAAAAATTATGTATTAAATTTCAAGTACAATTTGGCACTACCATTTTCTATATATTTTATTTTAATTCTATAAAACATATACCACATCATACATACAATATTTACTGTGCAATATATAATGAAATTAATATAAATTATTTACTTTAAAAATGCCTAAAACAAAATTAACTTGTATGAACAAAATTTATGTAAACAATAATTTTTCTGTACACAAAATATTAACAAATTGTGTATAAGAATTTGTATGTCCTTAATAATTTTTAAGTTAATATAACGAAATAAAAAAAATCTATTATTTTTAAGCTGTTTTTACTAATAAAAAAAATATTTTCTTTTTGATAAAAATGAAATTGATTCTGTGTTTTATTAATTCCTAAAAACAAAGGGTTTGAAAGACATTGATTTATAAAATACATAAACAAGAAAATAATTAAATAAATAAATCACAAAAATGTATTAAAAATCTTACAAATTGAAAGAAAATATTGGTTTTTGTTAGCCATTTTATTTTGTGTTCCAAAAAATTAATTTCCTTTCTCTTCGCTCAATGTTCTTATTTTTACAGTTGCCATACTTACAACTTTATTAAATCCTTTAAATAATAAAAATGAAAACTCATGTGTTAATTTTGTTTGTTTTTTTATTGTTTTTATTACAATTTGCAACACTTGTGAAGTTTTATTTTTTTTTATCGTTTTACAATAAATGTTAGATTTGTATATGCAAGAATGAAATAATAATCTTAAGCTGCTTTTGTTAATATAATTCATATTATTATAATTTTTTTTTGTATACTTTTTAACAGTTTTTTCTATATAAAATTTGTGGTTAAAATTAATAACAAGTTTAACAATATTTTTTTTTTTAATTATTTTAATTTTAACCTTTAAAAAATCTTGCTGAGAAATAAATTATTGATGAATAAATAAGTTTGGTACACTTAGACCACAACAGTAGAACGTCATTAAAAAATAAAACTTAATTAAAAAGAATAAAATTGTGAAAATAAAAACACACAAAAAATTATAATTATAAAAGAAATTAAAACACTTTTGGGATTTTAGCTTTGACTAGTTAAAAATAAAAAAACAAAAATAATTAAATAAAAATATATAAAATTAAGGATAAAATTAAAATTAGCAAATAAAAGAATGGTGCCTTATATCAAAACTTGGTATTAAATTTCTGGGTGCAACAAATTTGTTGAAATTAATGTACTATTGCAATTTGCTTTAAAATTATTTTTAAATAATTATTTTTTTATTTGTTTTGGTTTTCTTTAAAACAGTAAATAAATTAATTATTAATAAAATTAAGTTTTAATAAGTGATTAACAACATTGGTATAATATCTCAAATTTTCAACAACAATTGATAATTTTTTTGTATTTGCTTTATTATTTTTTTTAACTGCTATGAAATTTCGAGTTAATATTCAGCTAAATTTACACTATACTCTTAAGAGGTGACCTTAAAATTGTTTTCAAACTCTTTCAACATAGTTGCCGGGAAATGTGCCAAAACAGCCGGTACGTTGTGAGGTGCCCACATACCAACCATCATCACATTTTTCCAAAACATGTACTATATCGCCCTCTTGTAGTTCCAATTCATCAGAATTTTGTGGACGGTATTTGTATAAAGCTCGGTATCTATATAGGGGAAATGAAAGAAATAAAAGCCATACAATAGAAAATTCTGACTTAAAAATTTAAAATTGTTATAAAAATACTTACACCAAAGGTTCTGAAGTAGTATCAACATGTAATATATCAGTTTTGTGGGCATTACGTGTTTCTCTTAATATGGCATTAGGTGGCTGATTACCATTGCGGGTCAGTGTGTTAAATTCATTATTAATATTTGTGCGCAAAGCATCTAATGAGGGGCGAGTATTAATTGCACTACTTTGTTGTGTTGTTGTAGTTCTGGCCGCTATATCTTCAGCACCAATATCAGTAAGTACCTTTTATTTTGGTGAATAAACAAAGAATTCAATTAATAATTTTTAAAATAATTATATGAGAAAAATACTTACCTCTACATATGATACAGGGAATATGCCTTTACGATTGGCAATTCTTCCCTCAAACCAATTATCATCAACTCTACGGGTTAAGGCCACTAATTCGCCTTTGTTTAGAGATAATTCTACACCAGATTGGGCCTGGAAATTATATTTGGCTCTAGCTTGACCTTCGGAGGGTTTACGGTAAACATTTGTTGGGGCTTGTACGGGATAAGCTGATTCCTTGTTGATTATCTGGAAAATTATAGAAAAAAATTATTTTATAAAAAAATCTTTTTCACGTAAACACATTTTAATTCATTTAATTCAAAATGTAAACAGTAATTTTTTCTTATAAATATTTAATATAATATTTCATTATTATTTTATAATATTCCTACTTTTTTAATTATTTATAAACAAGATTTATTCAATTAAATACATGATTTTAAATTAAAATTATAAATTTCCGTTAAAAATCGCTTAATTTATAGTTTCCATTTTTTATTTCCTTCCGTTTACTTTCACAATTTTAAGCTTAACGTGGCAACACTTTATTTATATTTTTGTTTTGCCAATAAATGTCAGTTGTTTACGCGCTCTCTATTGGAAAAAATTATTAGCAACAAGTGTTCTTAAACATTTTAAAAAAAATATTAAAACGGCTGAAAATTGCTTAAAGAAGTGTTTAAATATAAATTTACATATTAAATTTAAGAAACTTTGTGTTATTTAAAAAAAATATAGTAAAATAAAAGCAAAACAAAGTTGAGCAATTTGAATAGAGGAGCAATTTGGCCACAAAATTTTGGCCCCAACTGTTTGTAATGAAGTCATTTATAGAAAAAAATGAAATTCGTAAAGAATGCATTTATTTATTAGTTAATAATTATAAATTTAAAGTTTGGCAATAAAAAAATAAACTAATAAAAGTAAAAAATTGCAAATTTCTTGTAAAAAAGTCAGAAAGAGAAAATGTCCTACACTTGTGCGTATTTGTGTTTTTAATGCATATGCATTGTTGTTTTTTGTTGAGTGCATAAAATAAATAAATTGTCAGTCTGATTACAATCAGAACGGCTGGCAGTTAACAACAGCAAAATGTTTATTATAAAGCGACAAGACGAATATATATTTTTTATTTTTCTTATTTTATAAAAGAATTTAGAATAAAAAATTATTTTTAATTATTATAAATTTAAAAATATGAATAAAATTCTAAAATAAAAAAAAGGAGAAAAATGTGGTTTAATTAATATTTTGAAACAAAATGTAAGATACATTTATAATTTGTCTAGTCATTAAATAAAATTAAATTGAAATTGTTTAAGAAATAATTGGAAATAAAAGTGTAACAAAAATGGCAAAGGAAAATAAAATATACGATATTTTTTTGAGTCACTAAAAATCAATTTCTAATCGCATTATATAAAATAAATATATTAAATTGAAGGTAAGTTTTAATATTCTTATTTATTTCTAAAATAATTTTGTATAAAAAATTCAAAATTTAGGTTGACATCAAATAACTCACACTTTTTTTCTTAAAACCGATTTGGTACACATTTATTTCTTTTTTGAGAAATTAAAATACAATTTCTTAAAAGAACCTTATTATTTATTTTTAAACAACTTATTAGTTATTAAACTTTTTAAAAAGAAATCAAAATTTTACATGAATTTTTATTTTTTAAACTTACCTCTACATAGTTTGCTGGGAATAAACCAATCATGGCATTATGTTCACCCTCGTACCAATTTTTATCAATTGCACGTTTTATATAAATAATATCGCCTTTCTTAAAGCTCAGTTCTCTGTAAATAATATTTAATAATTATTAAATTTATGTATAATAAAATTAAATACCATTTCAAACTCACTTGGAATTCTGTGCTTGGAAATTATATAAAGCCCTGGCTACCGATTTAACTTGATTATATGATTTTGGCGCCAAATCAGCGGGGAAATCATCATAACGATTTAATGGTATGGGAGATTTTTGTGAAGGCGTAAAATTGTCTGTGTGACGACGTGAATTCATATCTTGTAATTCTTGCAGGTATTTACGACGTCTTTCTTCTTGATAAAGTTTTTGCATTTGTTCCGCCTGGCGTATGGCTAATTCTTCTTCCGATAAGGGATATTTGAATTCTTGACGTACGGGTGTTTTAAAGTGAATATTTACGTCCGATTCATAATAACGATTGGGAGAAACTGATGAAAAGAAATAGGAAATATTTTATGTGTAAATTGATAAGAATATTTATTTATTTATTTATTTAAAAAAAGTAACAACAATAAGAATCTAAGTTAAATATGACTCATTTAAGGGTCGAACGATATGATTTGTTGTCATTGTTTATGTTTATAAGTGTTGTTGTATAAAATTTACAATGTTACTAATACTCGTTGTATTACTGCTATTCATATGAATATTTTCTTATAAAACATTCTTAAGTTATGACATTAGAAGTCTTTATACAAGATATCAATAAATAATAAATTCTTATATTCATATTCTCTTAGATAGGTTTACCAATCGTAATCTTATTATAGTTTGTTTATTATTCAAATCTAATCTAAATAGTAAATAACTATTTATGTATATCAAGTAGTTGCATATTTTGAAATACATACGTTCTACTTAATTTTTCTGCAAAAATTTTGCTTTATTGCTTTTTGTTTGCATATAGGGCAACATTTAAAAAACATGTTTCCTTTACTAAATATTTCAATCAAAAATGTCAAGTAAATCTTAATTTTAAAACTTGCTTCGCTTACTTTTTCATGTAAAGACCCATATTTGTCCTTCTATCACAATTTAAACAGTTTTAAATTGTTTTTAATCTTAAAGATGTCTTTTTTTATTTTATTGCAATTAAAATCGCATTTTTCTTTTAATTTTATTTAATTTCTTATTTATCTTTGAAGTGTAACCACAATTCACACACATTCAATTCTCCTCATACAACTTGACTCATTTAGGCAGACACATAAGTATCTACAAATTAAAGCAGTGATTCTTAACTTAAGATTTAGGAACCAATGGTGGAATGGCGTTAATAAAACTGTAAAATATAAACTTGATTATTTAAAAAAAAATATATTCCTAATATAATTACTATTTGTGTTTTTTTTTTTTTTTTAGAAATTTAGAATTTGTATCAACCAAGTTTAGGAAACTCTGTAGTAAATGATCATTATTTAGCGTCAGTAATAATAAGTAATCTGTTCACTTAATTAGCCAATTGGAGTAAATAAACTTTAAAGTGAAAACAAAACAAACTAAAGTTAAAGTTACTTTCTATTGTATTCGTATTCATACAAAGAGGAGAGAGCAACCAAATACAAGTGCATTTATATAAAAAAATTCAATCAAGACAAACTCTCAAGATTTACTAATAAATAAAGTAGCTTTGTCTGACGTTGATGATGATGGTTGCTGATGACTCTTTTTGAAAATTATGAATCGTTTTTAATTTTTTATTGTTTTCTTTTATAATTTTTATTTCTTTTTAAATGCGAGCTTCCGATAACAGTTTATTAACATTGAAATAAATTATTTACTGATACTCTTACACTTTTACAAATAATTCCCTTCAAACATTTGGAAGATAAATTTGTTGCTAATCTTCCAGACGCCACTTCTTAGTGTCTTCTAGAAGATTGTCGGAAGATTTTTCGAAAAATACAAAAACAAAATACATTGCTGTTGCGCATTAATCGTCCAGACGTCACTTCTTAGTGACTTCCAGATGATTGTGAGAAGTGTGTACGAAATTCACAAAAACAAAATACATTACTATCGTCCTTTGATCTTCCAGAAGTATACTTTGAAGTCATTTCTGGAAGATAATAAGATGATAATTCGAATTTAACAAAAACAAAATACATTACTATTGCGCAATAATCTTCTGGACGTGTGTTGGGAAGATTGTTGGATAATTTATGAAAAGAAAATAACACAATAAAGAAGCAGATAGAATCATGTTTTCAGTAACAATTTATTTTTGGTACAGTTCGGCAGCAATAATAAATATAAAAAAAAGTGTTCCTGATAATTACATAAGTGTTTTTTTATTGTTAATAATTTGGAAATTACTAATAAAGGACATTTTTAAAAGGTAAGTAAATCTTCTTAAACTTTTATTTAGTAATATCAGATTTTACTCACAATTTATATTAATTTTAGGAAAAATTTCATCGAACGAACAAGTATTTGCATTTTTAAAGAAGTCCAAAACTTTGCCTGTAATAGTGCCTTGCCGAATTCTTCATACAAAAGGTAATCTAAATACAATTTAACAATTAAAATTATTACTAATCTTCTTTTCTTCTTTTAAAGGTACCGGATTTGACCAGATGTTTCCCATGGTGATTTTATTTTAAATGTTAAATTAATTTATATGTAAATTATTTATTTTGTAGTTTTATATGTATAATAATTGTGAAATAAAGATAATAATGAAATATAAAAAAATAATTTTAATTATAAATACAGAAATAAAAAAACTAAAAATAATCTTCTAGAAGAGACTAAGACGACACTTCTCTGATTATCTTCCGGGTGGCGTCAGGAAGAGTCTTCTTCAACACTTTCAGAAGTGTCTTCTTCGAGTCGTCTGGAAGACACTTCCACGAGGAACAGTTCTTCCCGACGGAAGATGATTTTAATGATACTTTGGCAATAGTCGTGGCGATGAGTTTCAACTTCTGGAAGACTCTTCTTAGCCACTTCCGCAATAAAAAATGTTTGCAGGGTTTATTCGTTTGTCTCTGACCAGCTTGTTTGTCTTGTTGTTTTGATGAATGAATGTTTGTAGTATGACAGTCTTGCTGACTGTTTGTCTGATTGTCGTTGAAACTATGGGCTTGTTTTTTGTTTGAATACAAAATGTTTCGGTATTTATTAAAGTCACATCTTTATTTGATTTTGATAGGATTGTTTACAAATATTTGTATTAATTAAAGATGTTATAAAAACATAAAAAACGAACAAAAGTGATCAATGAATTATAGGTATGATCATGTTTGAATATTTTTGAAGCAAATTGAAATGTGGTTACAATAAACTATTAACAAAATGATAAACAAATTGTGGGAAATTTAATAAAGAAGAATTGGTATAATTAAGATAGATTTAATAAAAAATATTAATAATTCAGAGTTTAAATATTACAGTGTTTTATAGTTTTCTGTATACATTATTTTGTAAATTACTCATTATTCTCTGCATTACTTTATATTGATAAAGTAAAAAGTTTTGTTTAAGCCATTTTGTAAAGAGTTATGTGAACTAGAAACAACTTCATCACTTATCTGTTTATAAGTTCGATCTTAAAGATATCACAACTGATTGCATATATCTGATTAGACAATAAAATTACTACAAATGTATCTCCAAGTAAAAATAAACAGTTTAGAAAACGTAATATTGAAGAATTTAAGGTTCAATGCACAAAATTATATAAAGGTTAAGAAGGTCAACATCAGATATTCTATTATTTATATAAATATGTAATTCCTTTCAATAGATATTTTAGAAGAATCTAAAGTCATGCTGATATATCAATATATTGAAATGTACTGTCATGGTATAAGGATTAAGTGTAAATATATTCTGGACTCTTGGGTAGATAAGAAGGATTTGTCATTCCCATGACCAAAATATTGATTAGATATATCAATATTTTGGAAACATTTTTCGAAAATTTTGTCACTGAAATTAGAAATTACACCTTTAAAAGATAAACTTATTTTTAGAAATTTTAATTTCTACTTTATAATTGTTTTTCACCAAAATTAATTTTCATAAAAAAGATTTTTCATTAAAAATTAAAATTTTCATTAAAAATTAAATTTTTCATTTAAAATTAAATTTTACATAAAAAAACTGAATTTTTCAATAGAAATTTAATTTTTCACTAAAAATTTAATTTTTAACGAAATTTAAAATTTTTTCTTAAAATTAAAATTTTCAATAAAAACTAAATTTTTTACTTAAAATAAAATTAAAAAAGTAAAGTGGGCAGAACACGCCCACTTTTTGGTTTCCAAGTTTATATCGACCCTCGAACTATCTGTACAAAATTTCGTTGTTATACGTGCTTTTAACAGACACCCTGTGTTTCTAGTATTTAGTTCATAACTTTTTTTTATTAACCGATTTTAACCATTTTACCAAGCAAACCTTATATAAGATAAATATTTGAGTAAAATTTCGTCCCCCTATCCTGATTTCAACAGACAGACAGACGGACGGATATAGCTAGATCGACTCAGAATCTAACCAGGACCCAGAAAATATATACTTTACACACGGAATGACAAAATCAATATACCCATATTTTTGATGGTGGGTATAAAAAATTTAAATTGACAAAGTTTGGATAGTGCTTGGGAAGAAACCATTACCCAAAGCGCCTCTTTTGCTTTACACGCATTTACGTTAAGATTTCTTTAAAAACCATAAAAAAAATAACCCCAACATTTTCTCTTTTTTAGGTTTCAACTTTAATTTATATAACTATTTATCGGATAGATATATTTATATGCTTCTTTCAATAATATTATTTAGAATTTTGTAAGAAATCTAGTGGTTATTTTAAAAAAATTTTAGGGCCTAAGTTAAAGCCCCCAAGTTAAAAAAAAATTAAAAAATAAGAGGTTAAAAATGGGGGTAAAATTTGTAAATATCTCTTAAACTAAAAGAGATAACCTACACATGTAAGCATGTTTTTTAGTTGAGATTTATAAGGACTATCTACATGTGAAATTTTTGAGTATGATGAAATAGGTTTTTTTTCCCCATAAAATGGTGGTTTGTGGATTTGATTGATATCTTCGGCAAAAAAAATTAAAAAGGAAATATTCTATTCAAAAGCTAATTCAATAGTTTATATAAACAAATGTATAGTACTCGTAGTACTTTATTTCTTCAGCAAACAAAATTAAGAATAAAGGTTCAGATTTTTTTTTGAAAGATCGTAGTCCGTAGTTTATATAGGATATATATGGATCGATATATATGGACCGATTTTAGCGATTTTCAATAGCAAAATTTTCAGAAGCCTTATCTACCTTTTTTGTATGTATATATCATATATCTATATTATCAGGAGGCTTTACAAACGCCATATCAACCGACATATATATACTTTTTTGGATATTCTGCGAAAATTTAAAAAATTACAAACGAATTGATAAACTTTTATACTAGCTACGGTGAAGAGTATAAATAAGAAACTTACAATTTGATTTAAGATTTGCTCATTATTTTGTATGGGTTTATCTTTTAATTATGGATCGATTTTGTCGGTTTATAGATGTAAATATTATATGCATATATTATAGGGGGGCGTCATAAACGCCATATCAACCGACACATACAATATATACTTGTTGGGGTTTTCTGCAAAAATTGAAAGAATTATGAACGGAATGATAAACTTTTATACATAAACTCTTGCCAGCTATGATAAAGGGTATTAATAAATAAACTTATAATTAAATTTAAGTTTCTTGCTCATTATTTATCTGGATTACTTGTCTGGATTTATCTTTTAAAAGTGTTAAAACTCAACATTATTTCCTTTTTATATACCATATATGAATATAATTTCCTGGCAAAAAAACGTTTTAGTAGACAAGTTTAATGATTTCTATAGTTTCCACTTAAACTCGTTGTTCACTTTAAATTTCCCTATTTTTAAGCAAGTGTTATTTATTTATTTATTCTGGTCTTATGTATGATTAAACACAAGAACTACTTTAAATACTAGTTTCGTTTAAGAAATCCAACTACATTAGGATTACATACAGCGAATCTTTAGCTAAAAATAAATAATAAAAAAAAAAATATTCAAATGTAAATATTTTCCAAGCTGTTGTCTGTTGCTAGTGCTTGATTTACTGTACTTAAGTACGACTTTAACAACCCATCCCTGACATAAATATCATGCATGATTGGCTAAATTTTATTATTCTAGTTCAGGGTAAACATTTTTAGTTTTATTTGTTTTTTATATATATATTTTTTGTACTCGTAGCTCTTTTGGTGCGTTTTCTTTTATGATTTTTTTTTTATTAATAAACTTTTGATGTTAGAGTTAGTTTCACTTTCACTGTCTAGTTACAAATCATTTCTTTATGGCATTTTTTTATTTTTTTATACATATTTCTGTGTAATAATAACTAATCTTCACTTTATTTATGTTTTCATATTATTTGTCTTCAGTTAATTGTGCAAAGTACTTGTGTTGTTATTATTTGTTACATGTAACTATGAGTACACAAGGTTTATTTGATTTATTGTTTATATACTTTAATTTATTTACTTTATAAGCTTAAATATATTATTTTACATACATTTTTCCACTAACTATTTGTTAATTGATAAAGTAACTATTTTTCTCTATTTATTTGTTTAACGTTTTATTAGATAACAAGTATT
Organism: Protophormia terraenovae; assembly: GCA_951394005.1. Classification (NCBI taxonomy): domain Eukaryota; kingdom Metazoa; phylum Arthropoda; class Insecta; order Diptera; family Calliphoridae; genus Protophormia; species Protophormia terraenovae. The sequence goes on along the minus strand of OX596077.1, from coordinate 8,337,747 downwards.
TTATATTTATTATTAAATATTTATTTTCTGCACGTTATATTCTCTGGTATATGAAAAAATATTTTATTAAAAAAAACTTTTATTTTTACACGTTCGTTTTGCGCGCAATAAAAATACTGAAGCAATTTTCCTTTCGACTAAATAAATGCTCAAGTTTGCTGTGTAAAAGATCAATCTATACTAAACGATCTAGCGTGAATATCTTGCCTTAAGAGTGTCTGTCATGTGTTGTTGGTTTGGTCATGAATTTTGTCGTGAGTTTTAGTTTGTATTTTTCTTCTTTCAATTTATTAAATTTCAATTAAGTATACGCTCTCTCATTTGTGTAACTACAAGTTTAAATATCAGGGTGCGGAAATATGAAATTAAATTTTTATAAAAAATAAACTGATATACAAATTTTTATTTAATAATTTTAACGATTATTTTATTTAAATTTTATTATGATTTTATACCCGCCATCAAAAAAATGGTGGTATATTGATTTTGTCATTTTTCATGTATAATATATCGAAAAAATCATCAAATCAAAAGACCCAATAAAGTATATATTTTCCTGGTAAGATTCTGAGTCGGTCTAGCTATGAACGTCCGTCTGTCTGTTGAAAGCAGTACAGACTCAGTGGGCACCAACTAGGAGGACAAAATTTGGATAAAATATCCATCTAATACACGATTAGTTTTATATTGAAAATGAACAAAATCAGTTAATAAACAAAAAAGTTTGGATCAAATATTAGAAACACAGAGTATCCGTTCGAGGATCGACATAAAATCAGAAACCAAAAATGGGCGTGATCCACCCCCGAATATAATATTCTCGCTTTTTAATTTTAAATTTTACTATATTTTAGTACATATTGTTTTCCCAGCATATAAATACAAGTATTTATTGCACATAGGGTCTACACGAGAGATTTTTCTATCACAACAAACATAAAATTATTATCATCACGTGTGGACCAAATTTATTAATGTTATTGCAGCTTTATGATATAATTATTAGAGCTCGAGCAAAGACAAATTTGTTTTGCAATCAAACGTCAGTTTGTTGTTGTATTTTGTTGACGTTTACTTTTTTTTTAGGAAGAAGGGCAGTTCTTCATAGAAATCTCAAATAAATAATAATTTAGAGCAAAAATAGCACAAAATAAAATGAAATTTAAAAAATTATATGAATATTATCATTAAATTTTGACAATATTCCTCGACGAAAACCAAAAAAACACAAAAAAAAAAAAAAAAAAGAAAGTGATTTATTATAATAAAATTTTATCTACGTGTTCCCATATATGCTGATATAAACAGAAAAATTGCAGTAGCTCTGCTGACGTTTTGTTACTCGTTATGATATAAAAATCTCGCGTGTAGACGTAAAGAACAATTTTTTGTTACGTCCCAACAATTACTTTCCATAAGAACTCTAAACATAAATTCCATTTCAAAACATTTATGATACAAAAATTTTATATAGTTTTTAAGTATCGCAAAGATTAAAAAAATTATAACATTTTTATTACACATTAGATTTCATTCTTTAAAATCTTTTTGCATTGTTACTTTATTTTTGGCAAGTCATTTTTAAATTATAAACAAAGTAAAGCAGGAGAGTCTGAGAGACGCTTTCACAGAAAATGATACACGAATCCCATAAATACAGAGAGTACGAAAACCAAAAAACAAGATACAAGTTTGTAACAGAAAAATTTAAAAAGTGATGTCAATAGTTAATATTTTATTATATATTTTTCGAAGAATATATGTATTTAACTAAGTTTAAATAAAGAGAAACTATTAACTAAACGGAAATAGGGGAAATAATTAAATTAAATGAGTTTTAGCTATTAATTTAAAGCATGCATGAAGTAACTGTTCAAAGTCTTTCCCAGATATGGGATAATTTTTGTGAAATTTTCAAACTCTTCTTTATTGTTAAAATGAAAAGATTTTGTTTTTTGTTTTTAGAATAATGTTTTTATTCTTATACCCATCACCAAAGGTTGTTATAATGAGATATACATATGTTTGCATATGTATAGAACGATATAGTTCTTTAAGTATAATCTGTTTGCTTTCATGTTAAGGTTTTCTTACATGCATTTAAGGTTTTGATAATTTTGACGACATACCAGCGAAAACCACAAAAATCTTTAAGAACCTCTTTCGAAGACTAGTTTTTAAAGGCTCTTTTTTAAAAATAGTAAAACAATAAAAAAACAACGACAAAAAGATTCTATAAAAAAATAAAAAAATCTCAGGAAAAATTTTAGAACACATTGTAAAACAATTAGTTGTAGAACTGGTGTAATCAGAACATAGATGCCCATGACAAAACTGTAGTTGTATTAGTAACAAAAAAAAAAAAAAAAAAAAATGCACTTAAAGAAATGATGGGTGAATAAATAAAAAAGTCATAAACTTTAATTAATAAAAAAGTTTTAGTATTTCTTTAGAAAATAACACAAATAATAATTATTGAAATTTCATTGCTGAATTTAAAAAATAAGGAAATAAAAAAATTTAAATTTTATATTCAATATAACAAAATATAATGAAAGTTAGAACCTTATACTTATTATATATTTTGGAAAGCTTAATTATAAACATAGGTTGTTAAAATATTTTTCCTTGTCCAGTCATTTGTATCTTATGTGTTGAAAACGAATACAATATAATAAAAACAATGTTTAACTTCAAAGGTTCAAAATAATTTTAATACATCATGTTAAATTTTTTTCAGTGCATTCGAAAAAATATTAATACACCCACTTAGCATGTGTACTCGTTGCTGTCTCAACAAAAACTAAATGAAAGAGGGTAAGAATATGTGTGAACCACTTCAAATTCTTTCATAACATCCTTAGAACTAGTGGTGTCGCAACCAATTCTAGCACTCATGAAGTAGAACTATATTGTGATTCTAAATTGCTTCTATGGAATGTTTTTCAGAATTAGTGATTAAGAACTACTTTTGCACGAGTTCAACATCACTTCTCTGAACAAATTACTGGTTTCCAAATGGCTGTACTGTAAAAAAAAAAACTTAAATAAAAAGTTCCTGAAATTCCAAAAAATTTTCGAATAAAATCATTGATTAAAGAACTAGTTCTAAACCCGTTTTTTTAGCTATGTAAGACTTCCACCGAAATAGTTTTTTTTAAATAAAAATCATTGGTCGCAATGCCAAAGTAGAACGAATACAGGCTTTTCGTGCGTTCTGGAACTAGTAGTAGTTTAAATAAAAAAAAATTTATAAATTTTCTTAATTTTTTTTTTTTTAAACTAGTTAGCAAAAAAAAAAAAAAAAATGGAAAGATTAAAAAGATAATGCCAGAAAAAAAATTAAAAAAACTATATCTTATTTTGAGCTTTAATTTTTGGGTCACTCTAATAAAGAGTAGATGCGGAGCAATTCGTTAAAATGGCAGAGATATAACCAGGGAAAAAAATAGTGGATTTAATATACTCTTCATGATTTTTTACTACAAATCAACCTCCTCAGAGATTTCTTTTGAACTTTAGCAGTAACCAGTAAAATTAATCATAAATACAATATAATTTTGGATTCCTAATTTTTTATTTACATCACCAGTAAAATTCTAAAAACCTCCCAAAATATGCACTAAATAAACATGCTCTAAAAATCACTATATTTATAAATATGCTGTTTAGGAAGAAGTATACAAAAATATTCACTTACATCTCTGGACTTTATTATTTTAAAGATCAACTAAATCGTTCCATAAAAATTAGTTTCTATTGTTGCTTAAATCGTGTCAACCAAAAAAATTTGCCAGAAATTAGATTTCGCTTCATCTTCATTAAATTTATAGAGCTTTATAAGAAAATTATTCCCGAAAAATTTTAAGACTTTCACTGTTATAGTTCTTTATTCTGCTACCTATCCGACCCATTTTAATTTCAGTTATAGTGGTTGTTAAGAAAATTACTTCTTTAAAATCTCAAGACATTTATTTTTACAGTTCTTTAGTTGTGCTATAATTAAGATTTACTTTGTATGGAGGCTAGACTTATACATCCTATTTTAAACTTAATTGTGAAACGTGATTATTAAGACGTAAATTTTAAGAATATCGCTATAAAAGTTCTTTAGATATGGGGCATTTAATATGTGGGCTATCTCTACCCCTGAACCTATCCATACTATTTTCATTTCATAAATGCAATATGGAGTGATTCCATGTCAAAAAACTCATTTCCCTTTCCAATCAAAGAAAATGACGGTTTAAAAAATAAATAAACTATACTATACTACTTCTAAACTATATATATACTACTTCTAAACTATACATTGTAGATATCTAGTTTATATTTCATATTAGAGGCAAATATATTACCTCTATAACGATATTTATAAAGTTTTTTTATATCAAAAGTTTAAAGGTGAAAAACGGTATTTTTAAAATTCTGAAAAAAATATAGAATGTTGACGTAACTTTTCTTCCTCCACATTTCAAATTTCAAGTTCAACTAAATGAGACTCCATTTAGTTTAGAAGTTATGGACCAAAATATAATCTAATTACTTATAACTTCTGAACTATACACAATAAAATTTTAGTTTTAGTATAATTTTAAAAATGAAGATATTGCCTTCAAAATTAATATAGTAAGTTGATTTAATTCGAAAGTTCAAAAGTCATAAATAGGCTTATAACAAAAAAAAAAAAAAAAAAAAAAAAAAATAAATCCTTTATATCTCCAAAAACGATATTTTTAAATATTTGACCTTTGGGCTTAAATGTTACATGTAATTTTAGAGTCAATATCTTTTGAAATGAAATGAAACAAAAGTTAGAATTTTACAATGTATAGTTTAGAAGTTATGACCAATTAAATATGTACACCTTTGCAAAAAATTCGATACTTTTTTAATTTTTGAACCGTAAAGCGTTTTTAGTGTGAATGTCTTTAATTTGAGCAACACTTGCAATAGGTAATAACTGTAGCGAATTTCATTGAAATTGGAGATATCAAATCCGAAAATGCCTGTTTTTTGTCCGTTTTGATATGAAATTACTCCATGATAAGATAATAGTTCTCACCAATTTTGAGTGCTCTAACTAAGTACATATAATAGTTACTTTTATATTCCATAATGTATATTTGCTTCTTATAAAACAACAGTTATGCCATAATTAATATTTCTTTGTTTGTGGCTACCACTCTCCTGTTCCTATCAAAAAATAACTTAAACAAATAATCCCAAAAAAATAAGGGTTTAAAATTAAAATCTAACTCCCTAGCATTGATTAAAATAAAATATCCCATATATTTAGGCCAAGAAAAATTTAAATTTTTTTCCCGAAATTAAATAAAAAAAAAAGACCGACCATATGATACCCTACACAATTCCGATCCACATAATTTTATTTTTACTTATATAAACCTTATTTGTGTTAAATATTAACATAATACTAACATTTCCGTCGGATTAATGCACGTTAAAGTGGTTTTCGGGAGAGGGGTTTATATGGGAGCTATGGTCAATTATGAACTGATCTTCTTGAAATTTGGCAAACCGATTTGTTCCTATATAAAACTAATTTTTACTATATTTTTAAGGAATTTATAAGTGTATATTAGAGTCTTATATAATGGACCGATCATGACCAATTTCGTTGTTATGCCAAAATAAACTTATGTGTGAAATACCTTTGGTGGTGTAGGGTATAAAAACATATTTTTATATTTTTCACCGAAGGTTTTTTAAGAACTTTTTTTATGTTCCTCGGTAGCTATGTTTTAATTTTAGACCCATAGTTCCTTGGGGAGGTTTTTATAAATTCTTCGTAGATTAAAAGAAAAAAATATTAAAGCACAAACGAATTTTCTATAACAGATACAAGTAATCATACTAATGAAAAATTTATTTTTAGCGATTAAATAAATATACGAATTAGTGTAATATACAGCTTGATATACGATTTCATGGAATTAGATGGCTGTACGAATAAACGAGCAATATATCAGATTGTCAGGGATAAATTAAATTAAATTGGGAATATTGCCAGATTATCATCCAAGAAAATATCTTCCAATTGTTTGCAGCGTAATTTCTTGCTAAAATGTATGCATATAATACATAACTAAGGAGTGAGATCGAAAAATTCTTAACACACATTTTGCCTCATAACTTTTTTCGGAATCAATATTCAAAATTTTTTTTGATCTAATTATTATAAAAAAGATTTACGTCCTACAAGTTATTAAAAAATTTCCAAAAATCCAAATAGGTCTTACAAATAATTGGCCGCAGAATTAAATGTCGTCCGTAAAACCGTTTCTAATGTTATAACATTATCAGAAGAATTTGACTATTAATGTGAAACCTAGTTCGGTAAGAAAAAAGGACCACATGATATTGGGAAGGCCAGAAAATTGAAGGCATATTGAAAGGAACTCCAAACACATCTGGTAGAAAATCAGCTCAGTTTTCTCAGTGCTTCGACTATTTGGTGCGAAAATTTAAAGTTAATGGGAAAGTTGATAACATATAAAGTTCAAAAAATTCCAAACGGGAATTCTGCAAAAAAAATTACAAGCCAAAAATAGGATACGGAATTTAAAACCAAATTTCATACAAAAATACTCAAGCTATATAATTGACGAAGAAACGTAGGTGCTGCCAGAATCTTCGCAGCTTGTGTCTCAAAAATTTTTATTGCTAATGCTCGAAGAAATGTTGGAGATAAGTTTAAGACCCAAAGCAGCAAAAATTTCTTACAAAATTCATGGTATGAAAAGCTTTTTGCAGTTGCGGCAAAACAGGAAAGTCATTTGATACATTCGGATATATAAATACCACACTGTTCCAAAAAAGTGACTGAAGCAACTATGAAATCTCTAACGGAAGGGTTTTCAAAAATGGTCCACAATTTTATAATTAGTAGTTAGAACCAAAAAGAATAATGAAAACTCTAAGATCAACCGTTTCCAAGTTATTGAATATTATGTATGTTAAGAATTTTTCGATCTCACTCCATAATAGGACTAGAATTTAACATTTGAAAATATCTTTGCCCCTATTATATCAAAATTATTCTCTTAATATTTTATATTCATCTCATTCATTTTAAATCTGCTACAGAATAATTAATTTTTTGACTTACATATGTATGTATATAACCACCATTAAAAAGAGCAACCGTTATTAGATCTGTGTCAATCTAATTTTAAAAACATTTCACCATCAATTAAAAAAAATCAAATTACTTAATTAAATTAACAATCCAAGCATTTCTATAGGCCACACACAATCATTTCAAATTATCTTATTGTCTTTTGATGTAGCGCTCACTACCCGCGTATTTATATTAACAAATCTAATTAAAATATGAGAATTTAACGTTTACTCTCTCCCTGAAATAGTTAATAATCTTATAAATATTTAAATTAATTAAAATATCTATACTAAACAAGTAAAAATATACATTTACAATTAATATGTGAAATCAACATACATACATGCATTTTTTGCAGTCTGTCTCATTACTAATGGAAGCGCTGTCTTAATGGCATTTTGATTAGCCAAATAGGCTTGTCTTTCACTGGGCTGTGGTGTATAGGGAAGATTACGTTGACCTGTTCTAATATCAACGTCATACATTGTATACTCTGGCACTAAGGCCGATGAGCTACGTGATTTGTGTGGATCTCTATAGACCCATAATAATTTACCGCAATTTGTTATATCACAATAAGCACTAAAGTTTTTATCAAATTCTAATGTACGTGCTGGATGATGAAGATATTCGGGTCCCTTTTGTGTACAATTAGAATTGTTGTTTGATATTCTTTGAGAAACACCATTAGCTGTGTTAATTGTTCCTTGATTTAATGTTTGTTCTGGAGTTTCCATTTCAAGGAAACTAATATGTTGTTTATTCTGATACATTTTAATGATTTTGTAAAAATTTTATTTTATAATTTTTATATTTTCTAGACTAATTAATTTAATAATTTTAACTGTTGGATAAATTAGCGTTAAGGTTTGTTTATTTTACACGTTTGTTTTTATTATGACTAAATTGTGGTAACATAGTAACGTATATTTCTTTCTAACTAAATGTTTAATAAAGGCGCCATGCGCAGTTTAGTTTTAAAGAAATACAGGTCAATGCTTGATTGACTCATTGATTTAGTATATTGATTTCAAGAATTTTTGCTAAAAAGAAATAGCAATAACTAAGAAGGCCTTACACCTACTTCTTCACCAAGCTAACAATTGTTAATAAGTATTTTAAATCGTTTCTAACAAGAACATGTATAACGAATGAGGTTTCCCGCTATTGCAATGTGCCAGTTTACACACACTGGTTTCAAAACCATTGGCCATTGAACTATTTTTTTTTTTTTTGTGTGGCTCCATTAATTTTTCCTTTTTGTTAAAATTATTTAAATATCAATTAACTCACCTGCTCTTTGTTCAAGTAACTCACCCTTGGGGGGTGGTGGAAGTTGTGGGGTTGGAAAATCATAATCTGTTTTTTACCAAAACAATTTTGAAATTATTTTTACCAATTATGGGAGTCAGAGTATAGAAAAAGAGTAATAAAAATTATGTATAAGTTTTAATGAAAACTGTAAAGAGCTTAAATTCTAAAAGGTCATTTTGTTTGACGATAACCCCATGATTTCCCAGATGTCCTACCACATAAGTTAATAGGCGTTACGAGTATAAATTTTGATTTGTTAAGATGATCAACTACTTAAGTTTTAAAGCAAATTAAAGAAATAAAATAATATTAAATTAAAAATGGGTTAAAATAAGCAAAAACCTTGAAATGTTACAGCAGGTCCTCGTTTCGCCATCAAGGGGGACCATTGTATTCTGGGTAATTGTTTTTTAGTTTCAGCTCCCTCGGGTACATAACGAGCTTTGGGCGTATGAATTTTAGGATCAAATTTTTGATTGGCAAAAATGTCTTGAGATTTTTTATGATGAATGCATTTTTTGGGCTTAACTTTCGTAGGTGAATGAACACAGGTTGGGGTGGCCTTTTTGGATTTAATCTGAATATTTGACTCAACTATGGTATTATGAGTGGGACTAGGATATCTATGAGCGATCCAATTGGCTGTTAAATATTGTGGTATATAATCCTTAATATCCCTTATATCAGGTGAAGATTGTGATAAATGACTTTGTAAATCGGCTCCCTGTTGAGTTTCATAACGTACTTTTAAACGTTCTACTATGCCACTGCTGCTACTTAGACTTCTAGTGGGACTTGGTGATTGTTCCCGTTTATTTTGTTTATTACCTAAAATGGCAGTTTTACTTATTCTATCAATGTGCGGCATAAGTCTATTTGACATAGGTGTAGGTGATATTATTAAACGTTGACGACCTCTTCTTGGCTCCGTCTCCTCTTTAATGGGTTTTAGTAATTTATTTTGTATCTCAAATTTATGGGTAATCCAAGATACATCACTGTTAGTTAAGGCGTCTTTTGACTCTGATTTGTCGTTGTGATTCATTTCAGGGTCGCTGCGCACCTTTCTCAGCTTACGTAGTCCAAAAAAATGATTGGATTTCGTATTTTCGTAACCCAAACTTTCAAACTTTTCGCGTATTTTTTGTACTTCTCCCGTATTTACACGCTGCAAATAGGAAGAGCATTGTGATTGTGGTGATGTACTGCGTGAATGGCAATACGTTTCCAAAAACTCCAAACTACTGTAGGGAGTATAGTCCTCGGAATGTTGATAGGTTTCACTAATATCATCTTGGCACTCATCTGGTGGTCTTTGTTGAGGGGAAAGCCGGTGAAAATTTACTCTTGACGAATGTTTTTCTCCAAAAATCCCACATAAATCTGTTAAAGAGTTACTTAGTTCTTTGTGTTGATTAAAGCCTCGATATTGTTTTAAACGCATTTTTTCTTCTATAAGTTTCATAACTTCATCCTCGTCGGGAGAAGAATCTTCACGAGCACGATAAATGGTTTTTGAGGGTGTATCATATTTACGTTCTTCGAAATATTTAATTTTCTCTGAAATATCTTTAGCATCCTTGTGAGTTTGCAGGGTTTCTGATTGATCATTTTCAGAAGATTTTTCATAATCCATTTTGGGAGCTGGTGGTATTTCAGGTGGCTCTTGGTCATCTTCTTTTTCTTCGCCCTTTTCTTCTTTTGTTTGCTCCTTGGCAGGCTTTTCTGGTTTTTTCAAATTAATATTGGTGGCAGCATTTTTCTTTTTTAATACTGAACCTAACAATTCATCCCTGGTTATAGAAGACTTGCAACGTACTCTTAAAGCCTGAGATGATGTGGGCATTGTATTATGCTCCACAGTAACCACAAACTTTTCATCATTTGCTGCTGTTTGTTTTTGATCGTAAGAATAAATTTCATTTAATTGTTGATGAATTTTTTGTACTTGATCTTTTGGCAAAGTACTAACTATTTGTTCACTAAAATGAGTTTCCCTGGTGGGGGAACTATCACCTTCAGTTGCTTCATCTTTATGGAATTTCCCCTCCAAACTTTGAGCCAAATCTGCCACGGTATTACGACGCCAATATTTCATATTACAACAGGGTTTATTTCTTTGCTCCATATAATCTTGTAAAAAATTAATACTTTCAAAATTTTCTCTTAGATCTTCTACAGATTTTTCCCGGGAATTCAAACCCACATCATATTCTTTGCGCCATTTAACATCATTGACGTCTTTAGGTAAAAATAGAAATTTTTGTGCTTGTTGTTCCTGTTTAAGTTTATTGACTAAATAATTTAATTCCTTTTCGGCTCTTTCATGCAAACGTACTTGGCGCCATTCTTCATAATCCAAAAGATCACTTTCTTTGCGTATGGGTTTAAAATTAGTTTTTGAAGTAGATTTCTCTAATTGGCCCACACGTTCTAGGGTGCTATAAAAACGATTAAGCTCAGCAAAACGTTCAGAATTATGCAGATAGCGGCAAGTAGGACTATGGCGATCATTGGATGCTAGAGAAGTAGCACTATGGGCTAATTCGTCGCATAGATAGAGACCTCGTTTAGAACGATCTTCAGCACTCGACAAACTGCTGGCACGTATTACTTTGTTCGTTTGATTAGAGCGACAACTATCAATTTTACGTCGTGAAGGCGAACGCACATTACGATTTAAATAAGGTGGCACACGCACTTCTCTAGTGGGAGAAAACTCTTTCTCTTCCTTGTGTGCACTGGCCTCAGAAGTCTCAATATAACCAGAATCACCCGTTAAAGTTTGATTACTTTCCTCAGATTGTAAGCGATTGCGACAGGGACTAAGACTTCTAGACTTATGACCCGATACATTGGCCGTATAGGTTGGTAAAGGTCTTTTGGGTCCAGCATAAGGTAGCGAAGCCGTTTGTTGCATATTAAAGTCATTCCAAAAATGAGTTTTATCTCTTACCGTTGAAATACAAGTATCGTAGGATTCTTCAAACGTTAAATTGCGATTTATATCTTCAGCATATGCCCGAGGTTCAGTTTTAGTGGGAGTATATTTACGTTGGCTTACATAAGTCATTTCTTGTATGGTTTCTTGAGGTTTGGTATATTTTTTGGAAGAGTTAGATTTTTTGGATTTAGTTTTGTCTTTTGCTAATTTTTTACATATTTTAGAGGGTGTTTGTGACTTTGTAGTGTCTTTGGTTTCGGTGCGTTTTGGTGGCACTATAGACGGTGACTGGCCTAAGGAGAATGTAGAATTACTGGCCGCTAAACTTACATTTGAATTAGCTTTAGCTAAATATTTGGCTGATTGTGATTTCTGTACTTTTCTTTTTTTCTCTTGATTTGAATTTTCCACAGGCATACGTATCCATTCAGAGTAACTTAATTCCGGCAAACAAATATTTTGGTTGCTATACAAATGAGCTTGGCTACGACAACCAGTACAAAAACGTGGCACTGAACGACTACGATTCTGTACAGCACATGCCGCTAAAGTGCGCACTGCCTTTTTAACATCTTGCGGGGATTTTAAAGCAGGATCACGTAAAATATTTGTACTGGCCTCGAAAGTGTAACGACTTAAAGGCAAAGAATTTTCCAAACGTTTCTTTTCCTCCGCAAAAGTACGTTCTTTAGATATAGATCTACCAAAAGCTACAGGACTACGACTAGCATGTCGTGAAGTGGCTAATTGTGAGGGCTTTCTTAGAGGGCTGGTGACACGTGCCTGAAATTGTTTTCTCACTACAGTAATCTTATCTTCCGAAGTTTGCGGTAAAATAGAAGTAACAGCACCAGCTGATTTGGAACGACATAGAGGAGTTTTACGTACAGTTTTGCGCAATGTTAGGGTACCATACTTATTGGGTACGCCCAAAATGGGACTTTCGGGACTTTTAAAACATTTTTCATGGCGCGATGAAGAACTACTAGGTATGGGTATACCTTTGGATGGTTTTTTCATCATTGATTTTGTATATAAAGATTTACGATTTGGTGGTGCGGGCGGTACAGTCTTCTCCTTGTTCGACTCTAAAGCTATGAATGAAGGTAGGGTTTTTGGAATTTCAGGAAACATGTTGGATTTCAAGTTCCTTAACGTGGCAAAGAAAACAATAAGGTATTTTTTTTATCAGTACCAATTCGCAAAGAGTTATGGTGCATTTGCATTTTATTTGCTGGTGGTAAAAACAAATTCTCAACGTTGGGTGTTTAAGAAAAAATTAATTGTGTTTAACTAAGATAATTGGTGTTGTACTATTTGCTTAAGAAATATTACGACAATTATTGCTCTTCCAACTCAACTCAAGTGACGTAGTGTATATAAGTAATTATTTAAATTTTCCAACAGCTTTTACTTTATTGTTTACTTTTTTATAAAACATCTTTGTATAAAGTCATCAACGAGACCCACTTACCTCCAGCGTTTGTATTTGGCTCTTTGATGATTCTTTTAGTTTTAAAACTGACGTCGGGTTAGTAAGTGAATTTTGAAAAATTATTTAAACTACACTAATGACAACAGCAATGGTTAAGAAATGTTTAAACTAAAATAATTAACAGTTGGTTTTTATTTTTGAGTAATATAAAGGTCTACAGCCAGTGAAATATTTACTACAACCGTGTACAAAAAGACAACATTTGGTATCAACAGTTTATCAACCTTTTATATATTGAAATTGAACACTGCGTGCTGAAATAAACAACGAAGAAATGATACCTTATGGGTATAAACTTGACACCCCTTATATGTCAAATTTTTAAATAACATGTATTCGTTTATAGGGTTTCAAAAGTGTCAAAAATCGGACACCATAAATGGTCAATATGAGCACATACATTGTGTATTTTGCGTCGAATTTGTTTCCACAGTGTATAAAGTGTTTGGAGAGTAAATACAATTGTTTATTTTGATCATCAATTAAGTTCTTTGCAGTTAAAAATAATATAAATTTCAAAATAAAAAATTGTCTGATAGCTCTGCACAGTGGGGCAGAATTGAAAATTTTTGGAAATAAATCTATAACTTCGAATCGGCTTGTTGGATTTGCGTGAAATTAGTGTGGAAGGGGGACCCAAAGTACCTTTCAGGGGCGGAGCTAAGCGGCCATAAATTAGGGTACCTTTGACATATAAAATCTTTAAAAACATGCTCTTGTGTGCTATTTATCTCTTATAGTTTTCGAGTTTTTTGCTTTTGAAATTTTAATTACCTTAATTTTACAAGTTCTTGGTCCAGATTTTTTAAAATATATCCCAAAACTTCCTACCGATTTTATTAGTTTTTTCTTCAAGTTCTTAAAAAACAAAATTATCTATTTAATAAAGAAAATTTAAAGTCGATATCTTTACCGAGTCCAAAAAATATTTTGAATTTAAAAATTGCAAAAATTATGATTTTTTGTGCTTTTTTTTCTTTTTTACAGAAAAAGTGTCTACATTCTTTTTTCTCTAAATCAAAGTTTTCTTTGAAAACATATAATAATTTTATACTTTTCTTAGTGGTATCTTCACAAAGATGACTTTAAAATAGAAAACAATCCCAATAACTCTCGAATTTGACCAATTTTATGTGAAAGTCTTGATTTTGTAAGATCCCAAAGCATGAATCTGCAAACTGAATGCGGTTTCTGAATCTATAATATGTTAAAAGTTTTCTATCAAAATCTACGGAACTTGGAAAAAATGTGGATTTTATAGCCGAAAATGTAAAAACAAAAACATTTTTGGGATCTTCGCCGTGTTTTTTGGGTTTTTTTTTTGCAAAAATCTGAAAGTTTTTTACACTTTCTCATTTCATACGATAAAGTCTACAAAAACCGAAACAAATTTACTTTGGAAAAGTGAAAACATCAAAAATGCTTCAGTTTATCATCTTGATCTCAAAGCTGGTAAGACTACGAGTAAAATAAGCCACGTATCATAAAAATTGATGCACAAATCTTGATTTCATTCGCAGTTAACTGAAAATATCCATTTATACCTACAATTAAGGTGATACACTGGTGGGAAAAAAATCGGAAATTAGTAGCGAAAAAAATGTATTTATTTATTTTTTTTAATCTGGAAAATTTTGATCCATAAAATTATTGAGCGAATATTAGGGTATTATTTTTTTGTATTTTAGTGTATCATTTATCAAAAACGGTTCTTTAGTTATAGTCTAAATTGGACAAACCATTTTCGAGTTTTATAGTGTGAACGCTGAATAAGGTGATGCCCATGAAAAAAATCAGTACGTGATAGAAAAAAAGTGACAGTAGATTCTTGTTAAGCTCGTGAAATTCCATCTAGTCCACTTTTGTTTAAAGAAAAAAAAAAATGTTTTTTGCCCACCACTTTAATTGTAGGTGAATAAAATCAATTTTAATAATACATGCCCTTTTTATTCCTAGCATTACCAGCTTTAAGATAAAGATGATAAACTGAAACATTTTTGACTTTTTCATTTATCAAATAATAATTTTAGTAAAAAAATCTTAAATTTTGCATAACTTCGAAACACATAAAAATATATTATATTTTTAGTCCGCATCTTTTGGTGTATCACTTATATCAATCGTACACACCGTACTTGAGTTATGGTGAAATACAATAAAGTAATGGCCTCGTTATAGGCGAAATATTAAACACGCCCATAAAAAAATCCAGACTTGATGGAAAAAACTGAAAGCTGATTCTTATTTAGCACATCAAAATCCATCAAGTCTAACTATTCGTCTAACTAGTCGATAATAGTGAACAATAATGGTTAAGAGGGATATATGAGTATTACACTCCAAATTTAGAAATATGATCGTTTTCAATACCCAATTATTTTTGAACTGAACATAAAGACATATTATCGGTTCAGAACTATCTATTTTGAACGCTTTGTTCAGAAAAATACTTTTACTATATTTCTAGACAAAGCGTTTAAAATTAATGCTTGTATCTAGGGTTTTATAGTTAGAACAAAAAGTCGACTTATGAAAATTTTTAAATCGTTGATTTTTCGATTTTTTTTTTAATTGTTAATACCCGATTTTACGAATTTTCCAGATTTTTTAAAATTTGTAATAGTCGTCTTTTCCGACTATTTTCGACTTTCACCAACTATTTTCGAATTTCTCCGACTTTTCGACTTATTTTTTTAAATTTCGACTTTTCAACTATCTGGCAATAATAAATTCGATTTTTCGAAAATTTTCAAACCAAAAAGTCGAGACAGCTTTTCAACGAAAAGTCGATTTGATGAACCCTACTTGTATGCCGATTTTCGGGAAGTTAGAAATATAATTTATTTCAATAGATAGATGATTTGAATTATAAAAAGTAATTTTAAGCCTTAAATTTGTATAAAAAAATTAATAATATTGGCAGTATATCCTAAACATTGTTCGAAATTTTCACTTTTCAAAAGCAACTGTTAAAACGTTAATTATATATCTATAAGTATTTATACATTAATAAATCTCCAAATTACATAATAAAAATTTGTACAGTGTATTGTGTAAATGTGTTGTTTTAGTGTCGTATTAGTGTTAGTCTTACATGAATGAAAGTTAAAATCCATAACCCCAATTAAAATATAAAATCAAAAATGAAAATACCAACCTTTAGATTTTTCGGGGGCTGGTTTGCGGAAGCCAAATAGTGGGGGTTCTCCACCAGCTTGAACGTTTTTATAAGCCTGCTTTTGTTCAACAGGACTCAAGGGACTACTTTGGGGTATTTCCTTTTTGCGGAAGACAAGATTTGAGTCACTAGTATAACCAGATTCTTTGGCCAATGCTCTGTTAAAAAAACCAAAATTAAATTAAATAATTTCCTATTAAAAATATAAATAATATTTAAAATACCTTGAAAGATTTCCTTCAGTGTAATGAGAAGAGAGTTTGGCCTGATCCAATTGCTAAATACAAAGAAAACATAATTAGTAACCATTTGTTAAAATTTTGTAAATCTTTCATAAATAAAAATGATATTAAGTATTTTTTAAACTTAAAGAAAAAATAATCATCTAAAGGAAAACCTTTTATTTAGGAAGACTTACTCTTAGATCATCATATTTATTCGATATTTTAATATAAAATGATCGAATATCGGAATGTTCCTTAAGCCACTTTAGCAAGCAAATTTAAACATAAATAAATAGGTATTTAACTATTATACAAAAATTATAATCAAAGGACCTAATTTTAATATTTATGATAAAAAAAATCTTAGGGAAATTTCTTTTAAAGGGATAAAGTTATTTATAAGAAAAATTATATTTTCTATAGAAAATTAATTTTTTATTTAACTAAAATTTAATTTTAAATTCTTTTAACAAAAAATTAATTTTCTATAAAAATTTATATTTAATTAAAATACTATTAAGAAAAAAAATTAGCAAAATTTGCATACCACATTAAAGATGTCCATTATTTCGTCCCACCACTAGAAAAGTCGAATAAAATATTTGATTTTTTAAAATTAAATAAAATGTTTTACGTTTAGTTTAGTTGAGTGTTTTCAAGACAAATTTTCATAAAACCTTAACTGAACACATGTACAAGAAAATACATAAGTAAATACTTAAACTACATTAAAAAAAACACCTTAAAGAAAATAAATTTAAATGAAATGATAATAAAAATATGATAAATAGAAATGCGAAGATGTTTTCAAAAAATTGCATTTAAGGTATCATGAAAGAAAGGTATATATGAAAGAAAAATTTTAAAGGAAAGATTTATAGCAAAAGGTCATAAATAGCAGCCTTAAAATTTTATATAACCGTTAAAAACAATTTTGGGACAATCACTGACATTGGAGAAAAGAAATATAGATAGAAAGTAGTTGATTTTTATAGTATAGAACATTTTCTTCGAAATATGAAAATTTTATAGCCAAAAATACGTTATCGTTACACTGTGGTTCCAAAGCTCCTTTTTTTGGAAATAATTTAGTAACTATTGAACCGTTAGAGGTATCTAAATAAAATTTCACATGATCAGAGCTGAGGTGTTTTCAAGTTGATTTGGAGGAGTACAGGTTCTTAACGCGTCAAGGGCCACCCTTCAAAGTTGGCCATCTCGGGTATGTAATTTTTTTGAAAAATCGCCAAAAATTCGCTTACGATATGAAAGAAAAGAAATTTTATATATAGATAGTCCTTCTAAATCTCTACAAAAAATACGCTTATCTCCTTCAATTTAAGAGATATTCGGGTCGAAATAAATTTTTACCTCAATTTTTTTTTTTAGTTTTTTTAACTTGGCCCCTAATTTTTTTTTAATATTCGCCAGTTTCCTTACAAATTTCTTAATAACATTGCTACAAGAATCATATAAATATATGAATCCGTTAAAAAGTTATATTAATCTGAATTTTTAACTTTAAAAAAATTTTAAATTATTTGGGGTTTTTCCAAAAAGGTGGCAATATTTATTCACTGATAAAATTTGTTTTTTGTTCTGGTCTTCCCCATTTTTTTTAATATTTTCAAAAGAAATCTTAATTTAAATGCATGTAAAGTAAATTCGGGGGAGTTTGGGGCAAAGGTCTGCCCACAAGATCTATCCAAATTTTGGAAATGTTTTTTTGTTATGTTCTTAAATTGCGAAGCTGGGATTGACTTAAAATTATTATAATTGTATAACTCTATATGTAAGGTATACACCCAATAAGTATTTGGTACATATTATACCTTAGCACCCATGTAAAACCCTATTCCGAAAATAACTGAATAGATAGAAAGTAGTAATATTTGACAGAAATAAGATTTATATAAATAGTAGTAGTGTCAAATTTGGTAAACATCGGTCCTTAATTGATCATTGATTCCTTTACACTTAATAAAAGTATCGGCACAAAAATAGCCGCAGATCCCTTCTTCATAAAATATCAAAAATTGTATTAATAAAGAAAAAGTATTTCGGAAAAATTAAAAGTTATAAAAAACTATATGTAAATTTTCGAAAAAATTTAAAGAAAAACGACATCGAGTGCTATAATCGGCTGTGCCGAATCTTATTTACCCTTCACTCAAGTTGGGATGCTATATAGAAATTAATATATTTTAAAGATAATGAAACAACAACACCAAATGAAAACAACATTAATTTAAATAAAATTAAATAATAATAATAATAATAAAATTAACAGATCTGTGCATTAAGAAAGACCTTAGCTTATATTGAGGCTTCAAAAAGTCCAACGACGCGTTTTGGCCGATATATGGGTTAATACCGGACAATAACTCGGTTCTTTATAGACTGATATCTCAAATACTAATGGACCGATTTTTTTTAATTATTATTATTTTTAAAAAAGATTCTGAATTTTTCGTGCAAGAACTAAGTCGCTAGCTTGTATAAGAGTGAAGAAATGCGGAAAACAAAAACGATTTTTGGAAGTATCTTCGGTTTTTTGGCGATATCTCGGCTATTTATAAACCGTTTTTGTTAATTTTTATTAGCGTTCTTTTAAGGAATATTCATTTCAATATTATTAACATATATATCCGATAACTGTGACTTTCTAAAAACTCATTTCAACAGACTGACGGACATTGTTATATCGACTTCCTTATCAATAAGGATCCAGAATAGATACACTTTTTCGGCTCTAAGATGAATATTGTATAAACTATTGTATAAATTACAAACTGAAGGTGGTGAAGGGTATACAAATGAAGAATAATTTAAAAAAGTTATCTCGAGGACCAAAATCTTTTGGGTAAAAATTTTTAAATATTTGTTCCATAATAACCACAAAATTGCGACTTTTTGGTAACCGTTTTTTTTTTTTTGCTTAAATGATTGAGACCAAAAATGTAATGTACTAATTTTAAAAAGCACCAATTTGAAAAAAGTTTTAAATTTAAATTAAAAAATGTACTAATTTTCTAGAAAGTTTTACAAAAAGAACCAAATAAAAAAAAAGATTCCAATTTTCTTAAAAAAAAAAAAAAAACAATTTAGAATGAAATTGAAAAAAGATTCGGCTGTGCCGAATCTTTGATACCCTTCACCATATTACCATCTTACCATCTTATCGACATCATATTACCATATTACCGACAATTAATAAAATTTTCGCCTTAACGTATGCTTGCATATTTTCTAAATCTAAATTTTTTTCAAACTACGAAAATTTGAATATGAAAAAAAAAACAATCATAACAGGCTTTGCTTTTAAAAAAGAAACAACAACAATTCCATATATATTTATTTTTGTATGTACAAACTGACTGAATACACAAAGAACAACAACAACACTGTTATTCATTATATTACTGCTGTTGCTAACTAAACTACTTGTCTATACAAAAAACAAAAAACGTCACTAATAGTCATTACCAGGGCAAGTTTTTATATGCACAAAAAAAATTGAAATATGCGCTTGAAAAAGCACGAAAAAATGATATAATATGCACAGAAATATGCAAAAATAGCATGAATATGTATATAAAAACCAACGAATTTATGCATTCTTATATATTAATGTGTAGAAAATATGCACAAATATGCATTTTTTAACTTTTATTCTCTAACAGATTTCGATGTTTATAAAAATATAACTATCTTAATTTTAAGTATCATATTTGACGCTTCCGAATTTTTTTTTCTTTACAATATTTACAAAATTTTAGAAATCATTTGATTGAACTCCAAAAAATCACCAAAAAATTGTGTTTTTGTTAAGAAAACTAACTTTTGTATCCATTATATGGAAATTTATGCAAAGATTTAAAATATAAGCATTTTTTGTTAAATTCTTTTGAAATATGCAAATGCTTACTTTCCAAGCGAAAAGCTTGAAAAATTTGCCCTAGTCATTACAATGCTTAATATACATGTTTGTGTAAGTATTTATGCACTTTCTTAACAGATATGTTTTAGTTTTTAAAAATAAACAACTACAATTCCATATCTATTTATTTTTGTACAGACTGCATATACAAAGAACAACAACAACACTGTTATTCATCATATTACTGCTGTTGATAACTAAACTACTTGTCTATACAAAAAACAAAAAACGTCACTAATAGTCATTACAATGATTAATATACATGTTTGTTGGTGTATTTATATTCTTAACAGATTTGTTTTTGGGCCATAACTCTGTTGATTATGAACGAATTTGGTTTATTAAAAAAACCGAAATTTTATAAAAATATTTATGACTGATCTATATAAAAATAAAAATCTATAGCTTGAACAAGGGCTTCAAAAATAAAAAATTCGTTTTCCCCGATATCTCAGTTATTACTGAACCGATTTATTTAATTTTTTCAGAACAAAAATTCAGAAAATAATTTTCGAGCCCCCTTTAAAAATTCGAAGTCCCTGGTATATGCAGAGGCTTCAGAAACTAAAAAACCGGTTCTAAAAACCGGTTTTTAAAGCATATCTCCACCATTTATAAACCGATCTTCCTGATTCAAAAAACTGAAATTTTATAAAAATATTTGTGACCGATCTGTATAAAAATAAAAATCTATAGCTTAAACCAAGGCTTCAAAAAATAAAAAATGCGTTTTGTCCGATATCTCAGTTATTACTGAACCGATTTATTTCATTTTTTCAGAACAAAAATTCAGAAAAAAATGTCCGAGAATTCTTTGTAAAAACGAAGTCCGTAGTGTATACAGAGGCTTCAGAAACTGGAAAACCGGTTCAAAAAACCGGTTTTTTGAACATATCTCCGCATTGTATGAACCTATCTTGCTGAATTCCAATAGCAAAATTCTCGAAAGCATTTCCGATCGTTTGACATA
This sequence comes from Protophormia terraenovae, assembly GCA_951394005.1. Taxonomy (NCBI): domain Eukaryota; kingdom Metazoa; phylum Arthropoda; class Insecta; order Diptera; family Calliphoridae; genus Protophormia; species Protophormia terraenovae. The sequence continues at coordinate 8,316,538 of OX596077.1, read as the reverse complement.
CATATTATATATGTCAGTTATCGGTGGGCTTCATAAACGCCATTTCAACCGACACACGGACGGACGGACGGACGGACGGACGGACGGACATGGTCCAATCGTCATCGCTTCTTACAAGGATTCCGAAAATATAAACTTTTTTGCTCTCCGACGAAAATTGTGAGAATTACAAACGGAATGACAAACTTATATATACCCTTTACACCTGTGGTGAAGGGTATAAAAAGTATGAATATTTAATACAAACATTTATAAATGGAATTCTACCGGTATTTACCCAATGTGTGGGTAAATACCGGGTAAATTCAAGTAAATTTCTTTTTTGGGAATTTGTTTGGGTATTTATAAAAAAAAATTAAAATCTGGTTCAGGCAATCACTGGTGTGTATTTCATTTCAATTAAGTCATTTGTGGTAATGTGAATTTACCCAATTTACCCGCAATTTGTAAAATGGGTATTTACTCATTTCCCATCTATAGATATGCGGTATTAATAAGAATTGACTCTAGTTCTCGCGATAAATCGAAATTATAAAATTAAAAAAATGATTTTATGATTTTTTTAATTTTTCTATATAACTTGTAAATGAGTATTTGCCAAGGTTGGAAACCGATACCGGTATTTATAACCGATACCGATAAAATACCGTTTAAAGTTAGTTATCGTAACTGATACCGATACCGAAATTATTATTTTTTTAAAAATACCGGTATTCAAATACCGTTTCCCTCTGTACCGGTATATACCGGTAATATAGTTTCGGTATTTTAAAAATATATTTTTTCAACATATGATATTGTAAGAATAATTTTTCATATAATTTACTTGAGAAAATAAGAAAGATAAAGTTATTTTTAATAATAAGAGTTTATTTAATGTAATAATTATAGAATTTTATTTTAAGAAGGACTTTTATTGTTTGTTTCTTGGTTATTTTTAAAGATGTTTAAATCCCTTAAACCTAGTGCGACTTCACTTTGATAAAGTCTTACTGCGAACACAAAAAAGATATGGGCATTTTAACTTATGATATGCTTTCTGGGAATTTTGACCGTGATTCACGGGAATTTTAAAAGCACTTAAATGAAAGAAAATTGCATTAATTTTAACAAACGATTATATATTACCGATTTTTTTAACGAAAATAATATAATATGCTAAATCCAGCTGGGAACTATTTATATAATTTCATTATTCTTTAAATTACTTGTATAGGATGAATCTAAGGTATGAATTCAAACAAATATCATCACCATGGCACAACCATTTTAAATAAGGTAACCTTATAAGATCAGCTGATTATTTTTTGCTCGTTGTTTCAAAGCAGACTATCTTGTCAAAATTTGTTTACATTTGTTTGTTTCCAAGAAAAGTAAATAATATTATAATACAATTCCTGTGTTATAATACTAAAATATATTTGTGTTGTTATTAATAAACTATTTTTTGTTACATTTCGTGTGTTTTGTGTTATATAAAGCAAAAAGAAATAAAAGATAATATACAAGTTATTAATTCGAAGTAACTTGGATTGTTTAATGATAAAAATTGCGTTACAAATATAAACTGCCACTAAAAAAACGAATATAAGTTGTAAAATACACAACTTTTTATTTTCTTTTCTCAAATATATTTAAATTTTTAGAACGAAAAATATAATAAAGCAAGAAGCGCAATAAAATGTTTACAAACAAAAATCAGTTGTTTTTGACGTTGTGTTACACTGACAGAGTTACGTTGTTGTAGTTGTTGCCGTTTTGCATATACCTTATAATACTTGTGCCATGGTCATCACTAATAAGCAGCAAGTAAAAAAAAAAAAAAACTTTAACTCATTGAAAGGATCTTGTAAGCATTTAAATACGATTTAAATTTGTCATTGGCATGGACAACATCCGGAATTAATCTCTAGAAATTCGGAAAAAAAATTAAGATAGTCACGTCAGACCATGTAGCAGGAAGTTCAAATTTCTCGAAAACATTATTTCATAATTTAGGCACATCTAAATATACGATGCACTTTATTTTTAATAACGTTGATGGACCACCCTATTAAAGTCCGGGAAAATTTTCTTCTGAGCGGCTTCAAAGTTTGAATTATATCTAAATTTCTCACTCTCATTTAACCATGATTATGGCGCGTCGTTTCGATAATGCAACTTTTAAAATTTCTAGTGAGTAAATGGGATAATGGGGAGTTATGGACATAATTAGTACTTTCTTGTTGTAGCACTATTTCTTTTCTACAAAATTTCTCGGCTGTAATTGACACATTAGCTCTTACTCTTACTTAAACAGTTATACAACCTATAAACTCTTTGGGGAATGATATTTTCTTTACTAATTTTAATTTTCCATATTTTTTTAGCGCTAACTTGTGACGAAATAAAAAAAAAAAATGTTATGCTTTTCCGTTTTTTTCTGCTACTTCACGGATTTTTTGCCATTATGCAATTTTACATTTTGTAATTTGTAGAATAAATTTTTTTTCTTTTTTTTGAAAAATGTTTCCAAAATTAATTGAACGATTTTTGTCTGTATTAAAAAACTGTGGTAAATACAAATTTTGTATAATTTTTTTACTTTACTGTACTGCAAAAAATTATACCAATTTGCTTTAAATTAAAAATATTAGAGTTTAATATTCCTAAATGTTGCTATAAAATAAGCATTTGTAAAAATAGTATGAACAAATTAACAAATAACAAATTTATCTCTATGATTAAAGAATAAAAATTTGAATTTTTGACACTTACGAACTTTTATGATTTTTCGAAAAAAATTCCTTGAAATTTTGTAAAAAATTTTATTTTTTTCTAAAAAGATGGGCTTAATATCTTCATAACTGTTGACCGTATTAAAAAGTAATGTAAGAACGACTTGAATATAATTTTAATTAAAATTGTTTAATATATTTTTTTTTTTTTGACAAAATCGTACAAGTCGTTTTCGAGTTAAGCTTCAATATATAGTGCAACCTCCCAAATTTTACTAATTTCGATTTATTGCGACAACTAGATTTAATTAAAAAAAGTGGATTAAAGGCTTAGTACTTATAATATCGTGTAACCGAATTGACTGAGAAACCCTGTGCCGCAGAAATTTTTTTTTTTTAACAAAAAACAATTTTTTCCAAAAAATAACCGAGTTTCTCACAGAATACAGAAGCAGGAAACTATTTTTTTTTTATATTTTTTATCAAATAAATCTGGTATAAAGAAAAAATAATTTCGTATAACGTTTTGAGCTTAAAATTTCAACTTAACTTTAATTATAAATTAATTTTTGAAGAAATGTTCTATAAAATAAAATCAATCTGAAATGTAAAGAATCTTACATTTAATAAACTGATAGATAACGAATCTGGGGATTGGGGATTTTGCAACAAAAGAAAAGCATGCAAACAGTAATTAATGATCGCAATAAATAATGATGTTGGTTTTTCTACTGAAAATGAAAAGCTTTGATGAATTTCTAAAAAACCTCTAACTTGACTTACTTCTTTCTTTTCTTTTTCCGAAACTGAAGAATGACCAGTTACGTAATCTTCTATGCGACCGGGTTGATTTTTATACGAATTTTGACCCGATTTAACCGGATTTGGTAAGGTACCATAAAGCCTATAGAAGTAAAAAAAGCAAATAAATAAAGAAATAAATTTTTTCAAAAAATACTTAGATAAACTTACGTATCGTTGCTTTTGCGCACGTTCAATGCCGATGAAACCGATTGCAAACGATTTGGATTTACCGTACGATATTTTATGGTCGAATAATCGGAATCGTAATTTGGTTCGGGTTCAGATTGATAACCATTCGGTTTTTTATATTGATTGCGACCTTTATGAGAGAGAATTATAAAAATAAAATAAAGATTAATTTTTAAATAGAAATTAATAATTAAAACAAAGAGCAAATGCAGCAGGCAAAAAGTTAGGCTTCAAAGTTTAAGGCAGGCAGAGTTTTTTTACATGTCTTTTTAATAATTAGTGAATTGTCAGTCTTAGATTAACAATGTAGTTTATGTTTTATTGTTATAAAAGGTGCTTATTTAATAATTTTTAGTATCAAACATACTTATTTTGTTTATATCTAGTGCTTTGTTAAATGTTTTTAGAATTTTAGAGATTTAAAATAAAACTTTTTACAAATGTTAGCTAAACTACTAAATATTATACTAATGATTAATCTGGTTAATAAATGCAATTAATTATTATCGTTTTCATTTCTATTATTTCAAGCTTTAATTTATTATTATTTTTTTCTTTTCTTTCCTGTGAAGCATTATTAGGTAATTATTAAATCAAGCGTAACATCAGCAGTTTTTTTTTCATATGATTATAAATATTTATGTATTCAGATACATGTAATTACAATATTTATATGGTTTTATGTTTGTTGTTTTTTTTTATGGTATATTTAAGTAATAAACAAGCCAAGTTCAATTCTAATCACACATTTAATAAATATGTACATGATAAAATTAGATCATTCATATAAAATTCACCTCTTGGTTGTTTGTAGCGGATCACACAATCTTCTGTATGTTTTTATTTTTGTTTTTATGGCATTTTGAAAATAAACGCAATTTGTAAATAAGAGTAGATATGTATATAATATTATTATTATTTAATTTTTAATATTTTTTTTGTAGAACAATTGTAACAGATGTGCAGTTTGTTTTTTTTTTTTTTGTATTAAAAAGCATTCGAACACAGCCATGAAATGCGCATAAACCAAAACGAAAAAATATAGATTTAGTAAAGATTTAAATTAATTGTATGTAGAGTTAAAATAAAAAAAATATATTAAAGATCTAGTCAGGCATGCACTGGGAGACGAATTGTAAATACATATTTACATAAATAAATACATATCTCCAAGTGCAGCAACAGTGACTAAAAAAAGTAAAGGACTTTTATATTTAGTTACTGATATTCTACATTTTTATGTTGAACTGAGTATGTTGTTTTTAAATACAGTACAAATCATTTGAATAAGGCTACGTTTTTTATAAACTTTACCCCTCAATAACTTAGGAAAAAGTGTATCGTATACGAACATTACATATTAGTACATTGATCAGATCTGTTAACTATATTCTCATAAATGGTTTCAAAATTTCAGTGGGGACTAGATTTATTTAATTTAAATTTTGAAAGCATTTGCCAAGAGAAAAAAATTTTGTTTTCTATAAGTATTATTTTCTAAAAAAAAAAAACAAATTAAAAAAAAATGTAAAACCGTTTAAAATAATAATAATAATCATATTTGAAAAAAGTTTAAAAAACTAAAATTTACCACTTTTTAAAAAAGTGTAATTTTTTAAAAATAATCAAATTTTGAAAAATGGTCCCTTTAAAAAAAAATTAAATACTATTTTAAAATAAAGTACTATTTAAAAAATATGTTTATAAAAAATACCTATTTCGGCGAAAACTTTCAATTTCCTAAAAGTACTACTTTAAAAAAACTGTAGGTTTTTTAAAAACAATAGTTACTTTTGTTTCTCTAAAAAGCAATCAATTAAAAAAATAACTATTTAAAAAAGTACTTTTACTTTTTCATATAGTACTTTTTTAACAATTTTAAACTATTTGCTTAAAATAATATTTTTAATAAAAAAAACCTATTATGTTAAATAATAATATTTTTGGTTAAAAATATACTTATTAATACTTTAAAAAATGGAACAAATTAAGAAAACAAGAAAACAAAACATTTAAAATAAAGTACCAATATTCAAAAAGGTATACATTTTTTAATGAAAATACAAATTTTTAAAAAAGAAAAGGAAAACATTTTAATTAAAAAAATTAATAAATAATGATAAAATACAAAAAATTAGAAAAAGGTACCAATTTTTAAAAAGGTATATATTTTCGTGAAAAGGAACAATTTTTTAAAAAAAATGCAAATTTTCCAAAAAGTATCAAAATTTTCAAAAAAGTACCGATATAAAAAAATGCTTTATAAAAATATTTATATATAAAATGTACCAATTTTAAAAAAAGGTACATTTTAAAAACAAGTAGCAATTTTTTATAAAATGTACCATTTTGGAAGTACCAATGTTTTAATTTTTAAAAAAGTAACAAAATTTCGAAAAAAATACTGATTTTCAAAAATTATTAATTAGTACTTTTTTAAAAAAAATATTTTAAAATTTTTATTTTTAAAAATATATAAAATATACCAATTAAAAAAACTCATTCCTAAAACAAGTAGGTACCAATTTTTTTTTTTTTATAAAAAGTAAAATTTTGGAGTACAAATGTCTTAATAGATAAACCAATTTAAAAAAAAGTACTAAATTTTCAAAAAGTACTAATTTAAAAAAAAGTACTATACTTTAAAGAAAGTACTAAACTTGCAAAAAAGTAAAATTTTTTAAAAATATTTAAAATAAAATAATAATATCTAATAAAATGTAAATATATTTTTTCATAAAAAAGGACAAAAAAAAAAAAAAAAAAAAAAAAAAAAATACCAATTCTGAAAAAAGTACCTACTTCTTATAATTAAAAATTTAAATAATAAAAAAAAAATAGGAAAAGTACAAATTTGTTTATAAAAAGGGGGAAAAAAAAAATTATAAAAAGTACTAATTGGTTAAAAAAAGGTATTAATTTAAAAATCTTGTTTTTAAGTTATAAACTTATTACAAAAGATCACATTTTTGCAAAAACCTACCAGATTTATATAAATTGAACAAAATCATTCATTTTCATTAAAGTATTAATTTTTATAAGAAGTACCAATTAGAAATATATTAATGTTCAAAAATTTACCAATTTTTTAAAAAAGTTTTAGTCTTCATAAAAAGTACCAATATTAATTATAAAAAATGTTATAAAAGTACTAAAAAATACATTTTCTTAAAAAATGTTTGCTAAAATTTTGTTAAAAATTTAGCAGTTTTCGAAATATTATAAATTTATAATTTAAAAAGGTACCAATTTTATAAAAAAGCATTAATTTCCAAAAAGTATTTACTTTTGTATAAAAAGTACTAACAATTTAAAAAAGGAAACAATTTTTAAAAAGTAGGTACTTATTATAAAAAAAAAAATAATAAGAATAATAATAATAATAACAATAAGATTAAGATTAAGAATAAGAATAATAATAATATTAATAATAATAATAATAATTAAAATAAATAATATTACTTTTTAAAAAAGTACAAAATTGTTTATAAAAATAATCAAGAACATGTTTTTAGTATAAATTTATTACAAAAGTTCAATTTTTTTAAGTGCAAATTTAGAAAAAGTATTTTTTTTTTTCTAAAATCTACCAGATTTATAAAAATTAAACAAAATCAAAAATTTTTATTAATTAATTTTTTTAAAAGGTACCAATTAGAAAAATAATAATGTTGAAAAATTTACCTATTTTTTAAAAATTTAGTTTTTTTTTTAATTAATAAAAACATACATTTTCTTAAAAAAATTTTGTTAAAATGTTGTTAAAAGTGTACCAAAATTAAAAATATTTTAAAAAATATTACAAATTTATATTTAAAAAAAAAGGTGCTAACTTTATAAAAAAGTATCAACTTCCTAAAACGTACTAGATTTTAAAAAATGTAATTATTTTTTAAAAAGGAGTAAGCACAATTAGGTACTAATTTTCATTAACATATTAATTTTTAAAAAGAATGTAATTTTTTATAAAAAGTGCCAATTAAAAAAATTATAATTAAAAAAAATACTTATTTTGTACTCCAAAAACCACAAGTTTAAAAAATTCTATAAAAATGTAAAATTTCAAAAATTATTAATTTAATTAATTAAAAAAGTACCAATTTAAAAAGTACCCTATTTTTAAGTGGAATCAATTTAAAAAATAATAATTTTTAACAAGCGCAAATATTATATTCGGCTCGGCCGAATCTATCTATATACCCACCATAAACTTTTTTTATTTTACGTTATATGAGAGGTGGGCGGTAAAGTGGGTGAACCGTACCCATTATTTGTTTCTGAGTTTACATTGGTCCTTAAACAGACAGAAGGACGGACATAGCTAGATCGACTCAGAATCTTTTCTGGACCCAAAAAATATATACTTTATGGGGTCTTAAATGATTCCTTCTAAATGTTACACACGGAATAACAAAATCAATATACCCCCCATCTTTTTGACGGTGGGTATAAAAATAGCATTAATTTAAAAAAGCACCAATTAAATAAAAATAAATTATATATCCAAAAAGTTACAATTTTTAAATATGTAATTCTTAAAAAAAGTATAACTTTTCAAAAAAGTACCAGTTAAAAAAATAAAACTTTCCAAAAAAAAAAAAAAAAAAATTGCAATTTTCATAAAAAGTACATTTTAAAGAAGAAATTTTCAAAAAAATGTATTTAAAAAATAAAAAAAAAAACATAAATAATAATTTTGAATATACTGCTTCCAGGTAAGCACTACATTATCTGGCCTAAGACCTTATTCAAATGACTCGTACTGTATTAATTTAAATCATAGCATCAAATGATTAAACACACTCTTTGACTAGGTTTTATATTTATATAAAAAAAAAGTATTTGTCTTTTAAACAAATTGTTCAACCTTTAACGCCAACGAAGCGTAAACAATTTATAGAAAAAACAAATAAAATTTCTATAAAAACTCTCATAAAATATCGAAATGTGAAAAAAAGAAGTATTGAAAAAGAAAATTAAATAAAACTAAATTTATATATTAACGTTTTGGTTTCGATTTGTGTTTAGCTTTATTATCATACCGCCATGTTTCTGCTTGTGGATGGTTTGATATAAACGTTTATACCATTCATGCTGATGTGGTTCCTTAACTTCCTGTTCGACGTTGTTGTATAAAAGTTATAATAGTAGTTGGATAGAAAGAAGATAGAGGGAAAATGAAAATTAAACTTAACTGTTTGGTAAATTTCAAAATAATTTTTTTTTTTTTTTAAATAATTTTCTTGTAATTATTACCGATCTTAAAATGATGGGCATGCCGTCATTGGTTATAGGACCAATGCCATCATATTGTCTTCTGCCTAATTGTGCCATTTTTTTAGGACGTTCGTTTTCCGTTTCCGGTTCACTCATATATTCGTGTTTAACGTTATAAACTGTAATAGGCTTAACACATTAGTACTAAACGACTTTTTTTTTTGGTTTATTTTGGAGGAGAAAATATTGTTTTTTTTTATTTAGTTAAAAAAAAAAAAATGTACTACAAACACATGCATACACAGATTACTTAAAAAGGATATTTAGGATAAATGTATGGTTTTAGTTAAGGGGAAAATTTTATAAAATAAAATACCTACTTTATAGATTGAAGACTTTATTTAGGGTATTTAAGATAAGAAGCTAATAAAGAGTTTTTAATAAACTGAAAATAGCTGTTCTTTGTTTAAGAAACATAGATTTCTATCTTCCTAACTAATTTTGCAGGACTAAAAATACCAAGTTAAAAGCTTTTTAATTTAAGCTTTAAGTTTAAATTAAGTTCTAGCTAAAAATAATAAAGTTTATATTACAATATTTTTTTTTTTAAGTTTACGTTTAAATTTCGAATAAAAATAGCTTAGAAAAGTTCAAAAACATCCTTCAAAAGCTTTAGTGATTTTAGGATTCTTTCGTGTTTAATTTCTAGTAAATTCCTTTTTAATCTGAAGCAATACTAAGCTTCCTATAACGTTTGTAATCGAATTATAAATTGCTTCTTGAGATTTGTTTAAAAATAAAGATTATATAGTACTAAAGCTTTTAAAATATAGGCTTTTATAAGTTTCAAAATGGTTTAAGTTTTTCTATAATTAAAGGGTATTTATAATTTAAAATATTTAGCTTCGGTCAATAGCTTTTATTTCTTGAAGTTCTAACTAAAAATAATGAAGTTTATATTACAATGCTTTTTTTAGAAGTTGACTTTTAAATTTCGAATAAAAATAGCTCAGAAAAGTTCAAAAACATTCTTTAAAAGCATAAGCGATTTTAGAATTCTTTATCTTTTAACTGAATTGATTTTTGATTTGAAGTAATACAAAACTTCCTATAACGTTTGTAATCGAATTCTAAATTGCATCTTGAGCTTTGTTTAAAAATAAAGTTTATTGTTTTTGAAATATAAACTTTTATAAGTTTCAAAAGGGTTTAAGTTTACCTATAATTAAAGGGAATTTATAATTTTAAATATTTAGCTTTGGTAGATAGCTTTTATTACTTGAAGTTGACAAAGCTCATTTGGGCTCATTTTTTAATCTAATTTTTTTTTTAACATTTCTCTAAATTGCTTTAATCTTAATACCCGTAAATATTAAAATAATTATTAATAATATTTTTCTTTTCAAAAAGTGAGAGTGATCTTATTTTGAAATACCAATTCCCTCCCTTTTGTAACTCTAACTCATACTTACTGACTTCATTAGGTTTACATAAGGGACGACCCTTATCGGCTAGACGTTTAATTTGAGGTCGGCTATATAAATCCGAAGCCGAAGCTGATCTTTCGAATGCTAAGAAGCCAAAAATAATAATAAATATTTAAAATCAAATTCTCTCACAAATCTTAAGAGATCAATTCTCTAAATATGTTAAAAAAACAAAATTAATACTTTTTATCTTTTCCGAAATACTGGATTTTGGTAAAACCGTAGTAATAGACTGGGAGGAGCCCGCATAAGAAGGGGCGCTAGTAGTATCGGAGGCCACCGATGTAGGTGTACTTAAATTTGTACAACTTTGGGGTAGACGTGTTTCGTTTTGTTTATTATTCGGACAATTCCAGGGTGGCAGTGTGGGTTCAGCTGAAATTGATAAGACGTATTTGCGTGGCAAAGTGGGCGATTCAAAACGAACTGGACGAAATTCTTTGCGATTCGATTGTGGTGAAGCCTGTGGCGTCCAGACCGGCTGTAGGGGTGGTGGCGGTGGCGTTGGTGGGGTTGATTTATTAAATTCACTCAAATTAGACCAAGACGATGTAGGTGTTTGATTTTTAGGTGACCATATGCCTATTAGTTAAAATGTTTTGATATAATTTAAATTTTGAAAAAATACAAAAATTAAAAAAAAAAACAAAAACATTTCGAATTCATAAAACAACACAAATCAATTGACATAAAACGTGGACTTAGTTTTGTTTCTCGCAAATATGAATAAAAATGAATAAACAAAACAAACTAAATCTAAACTACTACGAATAGTATGGAGCGATCGACCTTCTTGGCAACTTCCCTACTAAACCAAATGAACATTTAACAAAAAAAAAAAATTAAATAAAATTAAAAGAAAAACTAGATGAAAAAAAAAAACACCACCTTTCTTTCCTTTTTAAATCATAATTAAACATGAATGTACAAAAAAAGTGGCAGAAGAATATATAAAAATAATATTCAAACAAATACAAAATTTAAATACTCTGGCTAAGAAAAAGTCACAGTTGGCATCTGTTCAAGAAAAGCGCAAAAAAACTAAATTAAGAAGAAAAAAAATATAAACAACAAGATAGAAAAAAAAACCAACTAGTATACGAAATCATGCTGATCGTGACGATGATCTAGGCGATGACTCATTTTGTTCTCTTCTAAATGTTGTTGTGTTTCGATGTTTTTATATAGATTTTAGAAAATTAAAAAAATTAAAAAAAAAAAACGGATATTATAGAGGGCGCCGCACGGTGGGGGAATCCTCCATAAAATTTCAAATATTTTACTTTTGATTTTATAAATTTTATTTAAATTTTAATTATTTATTTGTTACATTTAGTTTGGAGAAAATTTTGTGCATTTATTTGGAAAAAGTGTTGAAAGTAATATTAGAGGAAAGTGGGCGTGATTTTTTATTTCATTAAGAAAAAAAATTTGTAAATTAAGTTAATTTCGGCACAAATGTTAATATTAATAATGTGTAAAATATTATTTATGGTTATATAAAATATGATTTATATTTATTCTAATAAATTGCACAGTGGTATATAATTTACATAACTTCATGTTATGTAGTTTGATTTATGTTTACATTTGCCTTGAATTCAAATAAGCTGATAATAGAATAATATTTTAATTAAAAAAATTTAATTATTTAATATCTAAGTTTATTAATAAAATTATCTAACAAATGTTTTGTTTTAGAATTTAAAAAACTCTTAAAGTGGTTGATTTAAAAAAAATGCCTATACAGTATGAATTTTTAAACCCTTTTCTTCAAAATTTATTTTAATTGATCTTAAGCTTCTAAGTACATGGAAATAATTAAGTAATCTTCAGGAGAAATCTAAGATTAATAATGGAAGGTACAATGTATGCGTCACGCCGCAACGAGCGGCAGCGTTATTACCAGCTTAAAAATTAATTGTTTACAAAATATTTCAAAACATTATCATAAATTTAATCTGGCAATACTGTGACACGCATCCGTGCGTCAAAGATAAATTGGTTTCAATTTTTTTTATATGGTTCACGCGAGCGCGTGAGATAACATGATTGCCGCTTGTCGTCGCATGATTGTCCTTCCACTATAATATTCTTTCCATTTGGGATAAAAAAAAAAACTATCTCCTGGGAAATTTTTCGATAAATTTTCTTTTTATAGGAAATTTACGATGAATTTTCATTTTATAGGAAATTTAGGATACATTTTTTTTGTAGGAGATTTTCGATAAATTTTCTTTTGAGGAATTTTTTGATAAATTTTCTTCTTATAGGAATTTTTCAAATTTTCCTTTTAAAGGAAATTTTCGATAAATTGTAAAATTTTCGATAAATTTTATAGCAAATGTTTGATACATTTATAGGAAATTTTCGATAAAATTTATAGGAAATTTTCGATAAAATTTATAGGAAATTTTCGATAAATTTTATAGCAAATTTTCGATAAATTTTATAGCAAATTTTCGAAAAATAAAATTTATCTTTTTATAGGAAATTCGATAAATATTCTTTTTATAGGAGATTTTCAATAAATTTTTATAGGAGATTTACGATGAGTTTTCATTTTATAAGAAATTTAGGATGATTTTTTTTTTTTTTGAAGGAGATTTTCGATAAATTTTCTTTTTGAGGAATTTTTTGATAAATTTTGTTTTTATAGGAATTTTTAAAATTTTCCTTTTAGAGGAAATTTTCGGTAAATTTAAAAATTTTCGACAAATTTTATAGCAAATTTTTTATACTTTTTATAGGAAATTTTTGGCAAATTTTGTAGCAAATTTTCGATAAATTTTATAGAAAATTTTTTAGAAAATTTTCGACAAATTTTATAGGAAATTTTCGATAAATTCTATAGGAAATTTTCGATAAATTATATAGGAAATTTTCTATAAATTTTATAGGAAATTTTCTATAAATTTTAAAGCAAATTTTCAATAATTTTATAGCAAATTTTCGATAAATTTTATAGCAAATTTTCGAAAAATAAAATTTATCTTTTTATAGGAGATTTTCGATAAATTTTTATAGGAGATTTACGATGAATTTTCATTTTATAGGAAATTTAGGATATTTTTTTTTTTTTTGAAGGAGATTTTCGATAAATTTTCTTTTTGAGGAATTTTTTGATAAATTTTGTTTTTATAGGAATTTTTTAAATTTTCCTTTTAGAGGAAATTTTCCTTTTAGAGGAAATTTTTGGTAAATTTAAGAATTTTCGACAAATTTTATAGCAAATTTTTGATACTTTTTATAGGAAATTTTTAGTAAATTTTATAGAAAATTTTCAATAATTTTTTTAGAAAATTTTATAGGAATTTTTCGATAAATTATATAGGAAATTTTCTATAAATTTTATAGGAAATTTTCTATAAATTTTCTAGGAAATTTTCGATAAATTCTATATGACATTTTCGATAAATTTGATAACAAAAAAAGTTTTAATCAATTTTCTCTTTATATAAAATTGTCGATTTATTTTCTCTTTAGATAATTGTCGATCAAATTTATTTTTATAAAAATTTTTTTTTATCAAAACTTCGATTTTTCGATCAAATTTATTTTTATAAAAATATGTTCGATAAATTTTATGAAAAATTTTTGATAAATTTCCTTTCTATAAAAAATTGTCGATTAATTTTTTTTATAGAAAATTGTAGATCAGTTTTCTTTTTATAAAAACTTTTTAATCAATTTTCTCTTTATAGAAATTTGTTGTTTAATTTTCTCTTTATAGAAAATTTTCGATCTACTTTTCTTTATGGAAAATTGTCAATCTATTTTCTCTTTATAGAAAATTGTCGATCAGATTTCCTTTTATAAAAATATGTTCGATAAATTTTCTTTTTATAAAAATTTTCGATAATAATTGTCGATCAACTTTCTTTTTAGAAAAACTTTTTGATCAATTTACTATTTATATAAAATTGTCGATCTATTTTCTGTTTATAGAAAATTATTGATCAATTTTTTCTCTATAGAAAGTTGTCGATCAATTTCTCTTTATAGACAATTTTTTCAATAAATTTCCTTATCATACAAAATTTTCGATAAATTAATTTTTTTGTATAGAATTTTTTATTTAGCGGAACCTTTATCTAACTCCTTGTAACTACTATTTGTTTTTTTAAATTTTCAAAAGACGACTTTAGAAAAAAAAAAAAAAAAAATATATATATATATATAAATATGTAGAAGTCATTTTAGACATTTTTCTTAAGATGTTGATCATTAAGAAGATCATTAAAAGTGTTAAATTACTTTTAAGGGAATTTGTTTTGAGAAATAATAATTTAAACATATGTAAAAGGATTATTAAAATTTAATTAAATTTCAAAAAACCTAAACAAATCACTTTTGCTTTGCTTTTGATACTCAATCTTCTATTTGGTATCACTAATTTAAATCAATATTATTAAAAAAAAAAAATGTTCAGCTCCAATTGTTCTTCAGATCATTACATAAACTTTTTTTAAATTTTTACAAACCACTGTGCAAAATCTTTTAAAAAAATTAACACTCATTCACATTAAAATGTTATACAGTTATACAACTAAATATGTTTGTTAAAGTTTAAACAAAAAATTTGTTTACACTCTTTATACGATCATTATTTTTTTTATTTATTTTGTTTATTTTTAAAATTTAAATTAAACGGATTAAAAACCCGTTTTTAATTTGTTTTTGATTACTGTGACATTTTTATACCGGAATAATTTAAACACAAATCATTGATTGTTTTTGTTTTGCAAAATTTATAAAATTAACATTTAAAAATTCTTTCTTTCTTTCTTTCTTGCGGTTTATAAAAATAACAATCAATTTTAAAATATATTTAATGGAAATAAATATTAAAATCACTTTAAACACACGGCACTGAAAACGAATTGTGAAGAGTGAGTGAATGGTGAACTCAGCAAAAAAACACTAAATTAAAAGTCAAATGAATTTGTACTGACGTCAGATGCTATTTAATGCATTCATTATTTTTAAACAAATATGATGGTCATTAACTAAATTTATTATTTTTGGAAAGGATTTTTTTCATTGCCACAAAGAGAAGTAATTAAAGTTTAAAACACTTGCTCACTTTTTTTTGTTAAATGATATCCTTTAATTAAGTGTTTAGTTAATGTTGGGTTTAATCGTTTTTTGTTTGTTTGTTTGTTTAGTTTTGTGTATCCCGTAATAGAGTTGATGACTCCGTAAACGTCAAGTAACAACTAAACTTTGTGTCATGTCACAAACACTTTACGCATGGTAGCTGCTGCTTCAGCCAATGCTGCCTGCTACAGCCCCCTAAACGACTAATGTGGCCCAATATTAAACAATAACAATATTTAACAACAACTACAATAATAATAACAACAACTATAATAAAACAACAATAATAATAACAAAACTATGTATAAACCCAACCAAAATCAAATTTAAAACAAAACAAACCAAATCAAAACAACAACGACCATCGACAACCGATTTTTGTTTATTTGTTGGTTATTTTCAAAACGGGCTTGTTCTCCAAACCAATTTTGTTAACTCTGACTGACTGACTACTCGTCGTAGCACACCCAAGAGTGTGACAATTGTTGTTCTTATTCTGATACTGATGACTACTCTCTAATCTTTAGTGTTCTAAACGTTAATTAACAATGAATTTTATTAAAATAAAATTTTATTTATTTCTAAATAAACAAATAAAAACTTTAAAAACTCTATCTCTATTATTATGCTATTTATCTAATTTAAAATGGAATTTAAATAAATGCGTCTGTGTTTTGTTTTTGTTTTTTTCTATTTTAATCAATTCAATTACTTTAAAAGAAAGAAGCAGCTAGAAAGAAGATTTGTCTGTTTAGTCAGCAGCAAATGAACAATCATAGGTTTTCATTTGATTTGATTTCATTTCGATTTAATTCGATTTGAATTATTTGATTAGTTTTTTGTTTTTTATTGTCTTGTTGTATTTTATTGTTTGTTTGTGCCAGCAAATGATGACTGATGTTTGTCTCACCCTGTTTTTGATGCGACACAATGCAACCCAAATTGAATAATTATATCAGTTTCCGGTCTTAGCAGTAAAACTTTTTTTCTATACGTTAAGTTTTTCTTGATATACACTCACGGAAAATTTAATAAATAAAAAGAACAATATAAATATAATTAATTGGAAATTACTTATTTGAAATACTAAAAAGAATTAAATGGAAAATTGTACAACAACTTTTAATAGAAGAGTATTTGATTATTTAAAACACGCATAATTTACTTAAAATTAATAAAATTTACTTTTTATAAAGAATTGTGGACAAATTTTCTTTTTATAGAAAGTTGTTGGTCAATTTTCATTCCATAGAAAATTGTCAATCCATTGTTGAACAGTTTTTTCTTTATAGAAAATTGTAGATCAAATTTCTTTTTATAACAAATTGCTCGATAATTTTTCTTTTAATGAAAAATGTTCTATAAATTTTCTTTCTGTAGAAAGTTTTAGATCAATTTTCTTTTTATAAAAACTTTTAAATCGATTTTCTCTATATATAAGATTGTGGATCTGTTTTCTCTTTATAGAAAATTGTCGATCAAATTTGTTTTTATAAAAACGTTTTCATTAAGTTTCTCTTTATAGAAAATTTTTATTAATTTTTTCTTTATAGAAAATTGTTGATCTATTTGCTTTTTATAGAAAATTATAGAACTATTTTCTGTTTTTAGAAAATTGTCGATCAAATTTCTTTTTATAAAAATGTTCGATAAATTTTCTTTTTATAAAGAATTTAGGATAATTTTTTTTTCTTTAGAAAATTGTCGATAATTTTTTTTTTTTAATTTTTTTTCTTTATAGAAAATATTCAATCTGTTTTCTTTTTATAGAAAATAATTGATCTATTTTCTCTTTATAAAAAGTTGTCGATCAAATTTCTTTTTATAACAAATTGTTCTATACATTTTTTTAATGAAAAATTTTCTATCCATAGAAACTTTTTAATTAATGTTCCTGTAGAATCAACATGTTGCTAAAGCCAAAAGCAACATGTTGATTAGCATTAACATTAGATCAATTTAAATAAAATGATTATGATCTTGCTAAAGCCAAAAGTGGCAAGTCTGGGAGTTATCTCACATCTGGTTGTACCTTAATTAGCAATCATACTTCACTGGAGATATTATTGAACCGAAAAGATTCCAGTAAGTTTGTAGATATAGTTGATGATTTGAACTCTCCATTTTTCTCCGGTTTAAGTAATTTCTATACCACGAGAATAATAATAATAATAATAATAATAATAATAATAAAAAAAATAATCTTGGAAAATGTGTTGTGAATTTCGTAGGAATTCTCATTCTAGTCATCAGAAAAATTTGAGTTTTATTTCATCACGTATCGATTTAACCCATTGATGACCAAAGAAAATATTCTTCAAGGAGTTTTATTGTCTTGGTAACAGCCATAGTAAATAAATCATTTATAATTTTTTTTGAGGAGAAAAATGCAGTTCCACCCTGGATTGTCCCCATTGAATCAATTTTCTCTTTATAGAAAATTTTAATTAATTTTCTCTTTATAGAAATTTTTTTTCTCTTTATATAAAAAAAAAAAAAAACAGTGGAATAGTTTTCTCTTTATAGAAAACTGTCGATCAAATGTCGATTAAATTTCTTTTTATAAAAAATTTTTAATCCATTTTCTCCTCATAAAAAATTTCAACCAATTTTCACTTTATAGAAAATGGTCGAACTGTTTTCTCTTTATGTAAATTGTCGTTCAGAAATTTTTTATATTTTTTTATAAAAATTTTCGATAATTTTTTTTCTACAGAAAATTGTCGATCAATTTCTTTTTATAAAAACTTTTTAATAAATTTTCTCTTTATAGAAAATTCTTGATCAATTTTCTTTTTATAGAAAATTATCGATAAATTTCTCTTCAAGAAAATTGTTTATAATTTTTTTTTCTATAGAAAATAATCGATTAATTTTCTTTTGAAAAAGTATAATCTATTTTTTATAAAAACATTCTTTTCATAGAATTTTTTTTCTTAGAAAATTCTCGATCTATTTTCTTTCTATTGAAAATTATTGATCAATTTGCTCTTTATAGAAAATTGTCTATCCATTTATTTCTATCGAAAATTTTCGATCAATTTATCTTAATATACAAAATTTTCTATTAATTTTTCTTTTTACAAAAATTTTTCGATTGATTTTTTTTTTTTTTTTTTTTTTTATAGAAGATAGTCGATCAATATTCTTTTATAGAAAATTTAAGATCAATACAGAAGTTTGCCAATAAATTTTCTTTTTATAGAAATTTTAAGATGAATTTGATAGAATCTTTATGAGCAATTTTCGTTTTATATAAAATTTACCATAATTTTTTTCAATTTCTCTTTTTTATAGTAAATAAACGATAAATTTTCTATTGTAAAAAATATTCAATCAATCATCTTTTTTACAGAAAATTGACAAACGATATTATATATATTATTTTAATAGGAAATTGTCGATTAATTTCTTTTTACAGAAAATTGTCAAACAATTTTATTTTTCTGGAAAATTTTCAGTATAAGGAAGATTTTTAATCAATTTTCTTTTTATAGAAAATTGTCGAAAAATTTAGAAATTTTAAAAAATAATAAAACTTTTTAAAAAACAGATGCCAAATTTGCTTATTATATTTTTTATTATTCCTATATTGCCATTTTACTAATTGCAAAAATTTGAGTGTTTCTTGTAGTATATTTTTTTTACAATCTATCCAAATGTATAACAATCACTTTGAAAACAAATCAATCGTAAAGTTTTGCGCTTTAGAATTTCTCTTGTTTATAAGTGAGTTTGTATGAGTGTGTGTGTATTTTAGTAAAATATTTTAAAATTGTATTTCATTCATTCTTATGCCAGTGAAACTATTTCATCCACATGGTTCATCACTTAAGGTGTGGACAAGGTGTGTTCTGGCTACAAAATACAAAAAGGTTTTCTTCAATCACAGTGGACTTAATAGTTTTAGTTTTTTATGTTGTTGTATGTCTATCTGGACGCTTATAACTTTTGTTCCTCATACATATTTGAATTTGTTATTAGAACTCAATTTATTTTGTATTTTCAAAAAAACTATTTTCTTTTCATATTAATAGATTTTTATACATATATTTTCTATGTTTATTTAATAGTTTAGTATTAATAGATTTTCCATATTAATAAATATACATAAATACTCATACCTACATGTGTATGCGTATAAACAAATAAAAAACTATTGGACATTTGGAGCAGTCAGTTTATGTTTTTTTTGTTTATGGGGAGTGGACGAGTTATATGTGCAATATACAGTAGGCTGTGGAAAATTGTGATAAAATCCCACATACAAATTTAAAAGTTAATGTCAGAAGATTTGTTAGGAAATTATTTAGTTTTGATAAAATTATAAATTAACATGTTATTAAAGTGTCTACTGTATGGCATAAAACTCTTTAGTCTATTATGTAAATTTTGTTAAAATTTAGTTAACTGACCTACCTAAGCCTTTTTTATTAACTTTTTTATTTAGTGTTTGCTTAAATGTTGTAGTATAAAGTTGTTAATAAGTTAAAGATAATAAATATTGAAATATTTTAAAGCAAACTTTTATAATAAATTGGACCAGGTTTTCAATTTTGTTTTAATTAAGTTGTATCCTGTTTTTTTTAAAGCTATTAGGAATGTAGCATTTAATCTAATTGGAATTATAGATTATTAATAAAGCAGAACAAATTAAATGAATATCTGATCCTACTCTCGGACAAGGAAGAACAATGTAGTTATATCTTCTCTATTATGAAAACGTGATTGCTGCCATTTAAAGGGAGATTTAATCTTTTCACATCTCAAGGAGAAAGGAGTCATTGTTGTCATAATTATGAAATAATGTAATTAAAATTGCGTAAACTCAGATGCATATTGTTCCTGTAGAATCAACATGTTGATAAAACCAAAAGCAACATGTTGATTAGCATTAGCATTAGATCAATTTAAATAAAATGATTATGATCTTGCTAAAGCCAAAAGTGGCAAGTCTGAGAGTTATCTCACATCTGGTTGTACCTTAATTAGCAATCATACTTCACTGGAGAGATTATTGAACCGAAAAGATTGCAGTAAGTTTGTAGATATAGTTGATGATTTGGACTCTCCATTTTTCTCCGGTTTCAGTAATTTCTATACCACGAGAATAATAATAATAAAAAAAAATATATTTTGGAAAATGTGTTGTGAATTTCGTAGGAATACTCATTATAATCATCAGAAAAATTTGAGTTTTATTTCATCACCTATCGATTTAACCCATTGATGACCAAAGAATATATTCTTCAAGAAGTTTTATTGTCTTGGTAATAGCCAGAGTAAATAAATCATTTATAATTTTTTTTGAGGATAAAAATGTAGTTCCATCCTGAATTGTCCCCATTGAACCTCAAGGAGTTTAATAAATAAATTTATTCGCTCATATAACCATGACAAAATGAGATACAAAGAGAGCGCACTGTGGGAGGGTTTATTATAAGCAATGCATGATTATAGATCACAAAAATTGCAATACAAACAAAATTGTCTTGTCAAAAAAATAAGTGTTAATATTGCCAGTGATGGCATAGTGACCTTATGGGATAAAATTTTACACCCAGAATTTTGTAAAGTAAAATGGTATTTAGAAAAAAGAAAAAGTACATCCGAATAGTCTGAATGAGAGCTATTGTATATAAAGCCTGTCCACGTAAAAAATTTACATAATTTTTGTCATAAAATGACAGTGCAGTACACCTTTTTTAAGAGCCCCTTCGCCACTTTTTCTGATAAATTTGGCAGCATTGTATTATTTATTTGCTCTTTATTAATGATATTTTTATCAGCGCCTAATAACTCTCAGTATGGCGAAATTCCGGGCACTTTGAAGAATTTTCTTCTATACACTAAGGGAAAAAGTTCGATTTAAAATCCACCACGGTTGTGGTTACATTTTTGATAACGTTCGTTAACAAAGTTAATAGAAAACATAATGCAATTGAATAATTTGATAACGGAATAGTGTCAACTTGATGCCTATAAGGTATCGATTTTCGTTATGTTCTCAGTGTTGAAATTGAACACATACGGGACAGATTCACAATTGACACTGAATAGTATTGTTTTCAACTCAATTATGTCTTTTGTATAGTGAGTAGTGGCAATATCTGACTAAAATAGCACAAAACTTTGGTGCTGAATAACATTTTTTTATAGATTTCTCTAAACACTTTCTGATATAACCTTTTATAACCATATTTTTGTATCCCAGATAGTTTATTTATTAATAGACAGCCAAAAAATTAAATTTTTTAAAAAATTTTTTTTGCACATATTTTACACAGACCCTTGCTCTGTATGAACACATGACCCATATAACTGATTTTTATTTTTAGATTTGGTGAAGTATCGAGTATTTCGGTACTCAGTACTTGATACCGACTGTTTTTATGAGTAATCAATGCCGAATCAAAACTACTCGATACTTTCAGAGTTTTATCTTGCAGTACAATTCGATAGCTTTTTGTACTTTAATACACAAAAAAAAAAAAATTTAATAGAAAAGTATCATCTGTACTGGTTGTAGCCTCATTTTATAAATAAGATATAAAAATATTTACAATAACGAATTAAAAATGTATCCAATAGAGTGTAGGAAGACCCCTCAAACAATGCGTATTGGCCAAATTGTATATGGACCAAGATTTTTGAATCGCTGGTAGGGAACTAAAGACTTATTATTAAAATTGTTTAAATGTTTGTCTGAATTAAGCTCATAAATAGGCACCCTGATCTAGGGTCTTACTATATCTCAAAAATAAATTTCTGGGCACACTAATGTTCAAGAAGAGAAGCAACATTTGCCTTCATTTTAAAAATATTAAAATTGGAGCAATATTTGCAAAGTCGTTATTTATAAAAGGCGGAGTTTGATCAAATTTAAAAACCGTTAATGTTTTGAGTAGTATCGAGTACGCATAAGAAAAGTATTTAGTATGTATTAGGGTATCCAATTATTCGGGTGTTTATATTAATCGGTTTATTCGACAAATAATTATTCGAGGTTAAAAGTTGATCGGTTAATAACCGATTATTGACAAATTATTCGATTAACCGAATAACCTTAGGTATATATGTAAAGCATATAAATTACACAAATTATAGCATTTAATCTATTGAAATAGTTACTTAAAAACATAATATAAGATCAAATTCTTTTACAAGGGGATAATTTCGTAATTATTTTCTCATATTTGTATGAACAATTTTCATTTACTAGCTAATACTATAAAATATACTCCTAATTCCGCTTTATTTAATATATTTTTCATGTAAGTGTACATATTTTCCGTGTAAGAATGATATTTTGTTAAAAGAGTCCAAATTAATATTTTTTGTGTAACTTTAAATTTACTTTACTTAAAGTAATGTTTTAAGAATTTCTATTGATACAAGTTTAAATATTTATGAAGATATAATATTATCACCTTTTCTTGTCGCTTTTTATAAAACATTCTATCCCAACAAAAAAAGTATCCAAAAAAGTCAGTAAGATACTGAACTTGTGATCCAGAAGTAGTACAAATTTGTATAATTTCCCAGCTAAAAAAGAACTGAAAAAGCCATGATTTTAACATTGTGTTGTCATTGGAAGGAAGTACTTAGTGGTGAAAAAGAGCTGCAGAAGTTCTTTTTTTTAAACCATGGTTGTCATTGGTAGAATGTTATTCTTTTATATTTATTTTTCATTCCTTTTGAAGTACTTCCCTTAAAACTATGTTTATATAATTTTTTAATAAAAATTCAGTTTTTGCCCTATTAAGGAGTGAGATCGAAAAATTCTTAACACACATTTTGCCTCATAACTTTTTTCGGAATCAATATTCAAAATTTTTTTTGATCTAGTTATCACGGAAAAATACTTCAATTATTATTTTTAATAACAACCATGTTAATTTGTCCTTATTTTCATCAAAATAAGTGACTAAAAAGATTTACGTCCTACAAGTTATTAAAAAATTTCAAAAAATCACAATAGGTCTTACAAATAATTGGCCACAGAATTAAATGTCGTCCGTAAAACCGTTTCTATGTTATTAAACATTATCAGAAGAATTTGACTATTAATGTGAAACCTAGTTCGGTAAGAAAAAAGGACCACATGATATTGGGAAGGCC
Source organism: Protophormia terraenovae (assembly GCA_951394005.1). Taxonomy (NCBI): domain Eukaryota; kingdom Metazoa; phylum Arthropoda; class Insecta; order Diptera; family Calliphoridae; genus Protophormia; species Protophormia terraenovae. Next base: position 8,292,903 of record OX596077.1, on the reverse strand, counting down.
AGAAAATTGAAGGCATATTGAAAGGATCTCCAAACACATCTGGTAGAAAATCAGCTCAGTTTTCTCAGTGCTTCGACTATTTGGTGCGAAAATTTAAAGTTAATGGAAAAGTTGATAACATATAAAGTTCAAAAAATTCCAAACTGGAATTCTGCAAAAAAAAAAATTACAAGCCAAAAATAGGACTCGGAATTTAAAACCAAATTCATACAAAAATACTTTATAATTGACGAAGAAGCGTAGGTGCTGGCAGAATCTTCGCAGCTTGTGTCTCAAACATTTTTATTGCTAATGCTCTAAGCAATGTTGGAGATAAGTTTAAGACCCAAAAGCAGCAAAAATTTCTTACAAAATTCATGGTATGACAAGCTTTTTAGAGTTGCAAAACAGGAGAGTCATTTGATACATTCAGATCTATAAATACCAAAATATGCATAAAGGAATATTTGCAAAAAAGACTTCTTCTTTTCTTAAGAAAGCACAACGTGTCCACATATTTTTGGACCCATTTGGTATCATTTCACTACGGTAAGAAAGCTCTGGAGTGGTATCAAATCAATAACATAGTTTTAGTACCAAGAGAGGTAAATTTTCAAAATTGTCCATAGCTTAGACCATTGGAGAGATATTGAGCTCCTGTGAAAAGTGAATTGAAGAGCACAAAATAGGTGTCCCAAAATACCGAAGATTTTAACAGAAGATGTGCACACTGTTCCAATGAAAGGGTTTTCAAAAATGGTCCACAATTTTATAATTAGTGGTTAGAACAATAAAGATTATATATTTCTGTGATCTGTGCTAAATTATCAAATGATTAAAAAAATAATTAAAACTCTAAGATTAGCCGTTTCCAAGTTATTGAATATTATGTATGTTAAGAATTTTTCGATCTCACTCCTTAAATAATACTAAAAATGCTTTAAAAGTTATGAAATTTAAATTTTGTTAGAAATTATTACCATTTTTCCCGCTAAAAATTCATTTATTTTCACTTTTTTGGAAGTAATTTTTAAGAACTTCCAAAAATGTTTAAAATATGCACTTTGTTCCACTTTTGAAGTTGTTGAAATGTTCTTATTTTGGAAGAACTTCATCGTTTTTTGCTGAGTTTCTATGAATTGAATTTTTTGATGCCTGTGTTATGTCATGTCATGTTCACAATTATTCGGTTTATTCGTTATTCGAAAATATACAGTTTTAAATTATTCGGACAGTTAATCGACAAAAATTAACCGGATAGCCGAATGACGGTTAATCGATTGGATACCCTAGTATGTATCGAGTAGTCAAAAGTACTCATAATTCACAACTCTTCTTTACATTCCGAAGATGTTTACTATACCTTGAGTATTTTGCACAAAATTGTTTCGTATTAATTGCACAAAATACAGTATTAATAAGTATTAAGTCGCTAATCCACGTTTTTTGAATTAACTTTAGTTCTAGCGATTAATTGTGATTTTTAAATAGTCGAAAACGAATAGTAGAAAATTCTAATTAAAATTGCCATCTAGTCATTCATACATTACTTTTTAATACGGCCAACAGTTATGGAGACATTAAGCCTATTTTCTTAAAAAAAAAAAAATATACAAAATTTAAAAAATTTCAAAAAATTACAAAAATTGGTAAAAGTCAATAATTATTATTATTATTATTTTTTTTTTTTTTTTGTTCATTTATCATCTATATCTTGATAACTGTTGACCGTATTAAAAAGTAATAAAAGAATGACTTGAAGATAATTTTAAAAATCTGTACAACCAATTTCAAAATATAAACTATATTTGTTTTATTTAAAGTTTATTGGCAAAGATTCAAGTTTATATAAGAAAACTACATAAAAAACTTTTCCATTTTTTCCTAGGCTTAATATTTATGTATTAGTACATGATCGAAATCTGCAAAGCCAATCAATTTTCGATGGAATATAATTTAATGCCCATACAAAATCACGTATTAAACGTTTCAAATTTGGATGATCATAATCTGTAATCCAAAGGATATGAGCTCACACATGGCTTTTTTATTACATTATTCAATATTAATGTATACTTTTGAGGGCTTGAAAATCCCATAAGATTATTACTGAAAATCGATCACTCAAAAGTACCTCGAATTTGTACAATTTATGCACTGAATAGTTATACTCAGTAATAATACAGACGTAAAAAGTTGTTTCTAATATTGGGGAGTTTAACTATCATGTATCATAATATTTTTGATAAATTTTATAGCAAATTTATTTATAAAAATTAAATTTTTTATTGCCAATATTATAATTTTTTGGCTAAAGCTTCTGGCAACGCTGGTAATCTAAATAAGTTTTCAAACATTTTAAAAATATATGTCATAAAAATATTAATAGATTATAATGAATCAATAAAGTTTAAAAGCAATCGTTCTTAATCCCCAAAATTAGCATTAAAACACTAGATCATATAAAAGAAATGATTATGATCTTCAGTTGTATATAAAAATATTCTATTGATAATTTCCTTTTATAAAATGTTTAAATTTCCTATTTTCAATATCAAAAGAACAACCTGTTTATTAAAACAAAACTTTTTCTATTATTTAGTATTATAAACTAAAATTCTAGTTAGCAAGTTGTTGTTTTATTCACCACCTAATAAATTTTCCAACAAAACATACAAGACTACACAATTTGAAAGCTAATAAAATTTATCTAAAAAAAAAAAAAATTTTTTTCTTTTCACAAATTTGACATAAACATTTTTTTATATGACTGATCTAATCACTCATTTTAGCAAAGTTTATTAGATATTCATCTACATACATTTATATCTACACATTAATTTAGTAGTCTTCTATTCATAAATACTCACAATAACTAGAAGAATTAAAAGAACTTATACATACATATCTACAATAGAGTGCAGAGTGATGGACAGACATATAGATTTTAGAATTTATTGAAATTTTGTAAATTTATAGGAATAACTATTTCTTATATTTTTTGCTGATGTTTAAAATAAATTTAAATGTTTCATGGAGTCCAAAATAACAAATTTAAATTAAAATACGATAAATATACAACAAATGAATACGTTACTAAAACATATACACACACACACTCACTCATATACAAAAATATAATTTTTAAAATGGAATGAAAAATTATAAAAAAAAAAGTAGAAACTAAAAATAGAGACCAACAAATTTTAGTTTATTATAAAAAACGAACATTTTGTTTTTTGTTTAAATTTTACAATAAACAGAAGAACATTATATAGATTTGAAAAGATCTATACAAAATCTTTGTATTCAAAAGAAACACTTAAAGAAATTACTACTAGTTTTGAAAACACAAATGATATACTTAATTAAAAAGAAAAAATGTAAATGGAAACACAACAACACTTAAGATCACAAATTATGAAAATGTGGACCCTTAACTATACAAATAAAAAGAGGACAAACAAAACAGACACAAAACTAGCTGATATTAATGTGGAGAAATATGACATTTGAACAACAACATGTTGATTGTTTGTTTTATGTACGAATGACATGAATGTATGTTGTTTATATGTTTGTTTGAATTTACCTGTTCCAGAGGGAGCCTTGGCCTTGAATTTCGGTGCAAACATATTGGGGGATTGAGCCTTTTCTGTAAAATTGTTGTTTTGAAATGTTTACAATTTTTTTCCAAATTAATTTCAAACTTTAAGAAGACACTTTTTAAATATTATTTAATATTAACAAACATAATTAATGTTTTCATTTATTTTTTCTTAATTATTTTAAATATTATTTTTTGTGTTTTTTTTTTTTTCTAATATTCTAACTAACCCTGTCCCATATTTTCGCAGACTAAAAACACACAGAAAGAAACAAAAACTAAAAAAGAAGAACAAGGAACCTGCAAAACACTCTGTACGCTTTTACGTCCGACACTCAACTTGTTCGTTATAAGTTTTTTTTGTTTGTTTTTTTGAAAAATTTTCAAAACGAAAAATTAAAAAACCAAAAAAATATTCAAATAAAATTGTTTTTCACCACCATACCCACCATTATTATCATCAACATCGTCATCATCTCCAACGCCATCATACAACTGAGTAAATACACTAGATGAACCAAATCAAATAAAAAAAATCTCTCATTGTAGATAAAAAGAAGAGAAACAAATTTAAATACTTAATGTAAACAAAAATTAATTTTCGGTTATGTATGTTGATATAGTATTTATACTAAGTACATACATAGATATACATACACATATATATTGTTGTTTTTATTTCATTCTGACCGATCTAATAGAACAACAATTTGTTGAGAAAAAAAAAGAGAATAGATTTAAAAATCTGCCCAAATGTATAACAAAAAAAGCAAATATTAAATAAAAAAATACACCCACTATTAATCTCTTAATGAACATGTGTTGTAGCCAAAAATAATAAAGGGATTTTCCTAAAATTATGTTATTTTTAAAAATCGAAATGATCACAAAGTTGTTTATTAAAACTCATAGAAAACTTGCCAAATATCAAAGTTATAGATCAATTTAATTGAAAATTATCAAAGTTACTGTTATTTATATTTAATCGGTTCTTTTAATTTAATAACTTAGTATTTTTTTGTACAAGTTTGTTTAATGTTGAAATTTTTTATGGAAAAGCTTAGCATTATGACCGACATTTTCTAAAATTTCTAACTGTTAAAATATAGTTAATTTCTTAAAAATGTTTTTTCGAATATAATAAAGTAGTACCTGTCAAAGATAATTTCTTTTTTTCCCTATACGAAACTTTAACTTAAGCTATATTCACATTTGCCAAATATTTTACTAAATTTAGTTCTTTTTACAAACAAATTATTTTTTAAGAGAATATTTTGCCATTAAAATGAAGAAGTTAGAAAATGTTTATGTAGTGGGTACATCATTTTGGTCACATATTTGACTAGTCTGAAGATACCTTTGGTCTTCAAGGTTTATTCCGAAAACGAATTTTTTATATTCTTTTGACAGAGTAACCATGATTGAATCTGTATTCCTAATAGAAATTCAAAATGTATGGATAATGTTAATAACCAAGGCAACCAAAAATGTGCAAAGTAATATTTTTTTTTGCTTCAGTTAACCAAATTCTGGTACAATGCATACGTTCATGCATAAAAATCATGTTATATTTAGCATAAATAGCACAGTCAAGACTAAGAAAGTGTCTTGAAAATCATGTTACAGATGTTGTAGGTATAGTCATCCCAATCACGAGTAACATTTCGGGTTTTCTCCATCACGTCACATTTTTAACCCATTGAGGACCAAAGAAAATATTCTTCCCCGAGGAGTTTTTAGGTTATAAATTAATAGGTAATAGGTAGAGGAAATTAGTTACTCATGTTTTATAGTCAAGACATGGGACTACAAAAATGTAGTACTAGTCAAGTCTATAACTTGTCACACATAGCCCCTAGTTTTTATAGTTATAAAATTCAAAAGTTTCTCAATTAATCCTCATTTAACCTTTGAAAAATGAAAGGTATGGAGTGCGTAGATCTAGATCTCAAGAATGATCAACATTTTAAAATCGCACTGACAGAAAATGCAAGCCATCAAAAGTATGAAAAAATAAAAATCTAAATTTAAATAACAGAATTAACAAAAAAATTATAAGAAAAATATATCGTGAATAATTCGTCCTAATTTTAACTCCTTTAGAGGTACATATTTCATAATAAGATCAAAAATATATGTACTTGAACCCTCATTAGAAAATTTAATACTAGTCTGGTCTATATCATAGACTAGAGTCTGTACTATGGATTAGTCTATAGTGTCGGCTATAGTTTAATTACAATTTTCGACTATAGTTTAATTTATAGCTTCGACTATTCTTTATTTAATAGTCTCGACTATAGTCTAGTCCATAGTCCAACTAAAATTTAGTCTCGACTATAGTTTAATTTATTGCCTTGGCTATAGTTTAGTCCATAGTCTCGACTATAGTTTAGTCTGTAGTCTTGACTATAGTTTGGTCTATAGTCTTGACCATAGATTAGCCTATAGTCTCGACTATAGTTTAGTCTTGGAAATAGTTTAGTCTATAGTCTGGACTATAGTTTAGTCTAAAAAATTGTAGGAAGACCATTTAAACGATGCTTATTGACGAGCTGAATACAGGAAAAATATGGAAACAAATTTTTAAAATTAATCTTAAGTTTCTCTTAAGTTCCATCGATTGAAAAATGTGGGTCAAGCTTGTCCATAAATAGTTTCTGATTATGTCTCGAAATAGGTATCAATAATTTTGTAATTTTTAAATCGTTACGAAAAAAATACAAAATCATTTTTTTTTTTTATTTTTTGCAAAAATTTCGATCTTTTAGAAGATTATAGAAAAAAATGGAAATATTTTTATATATTTTTGCTAATAATAAGAAAATTTCATATTTTTTTTTACTTTTAATTAAAAAGTTGTTTTGTTTACAAAAATGCACTACAAAGACCTCTTAAAAATTAGAATCCCATGGTGAAAAAATATATAAAATTTTTTTCCCATAATAACCTCAAAATTATAAATCTTTTGAGACCCATTTCCAGGAAAAAGATATTTTTTTGTTTTTGTCCTAAATGTATGAGATTCATGATTTTTCAGTCACAAGTAATTTAAATTTATTTTCTAGAATTTTTCCCGTAGCTTATCAGTACGCATCGTTTGAGTGATCTTCGTACATCAGAATTAAAAAAAAAACAATTTTTCAAATTTAACATTATATGGGAGGTGGGCGGTCCACGCCCATTTTTGGTTTCCGAGTTTATATCGACCCTCAAACTATTAATGCAAAATTTCGTTGTCGTACATCCTGTTCTTCAATTTCGTTCCCCTACGTTGTCCCGTTTGAGCCCTATCCTGCTTTCAACAGACGGACGGGCTATATAGTTTAGTTTATAGCTATTTTCCTTTTATACTTTTAATGAATTTATGAAAACAAATGTTTCTAATAGTTATTTATTACTATCAAGTTTATAGCTCTGAAGAAATATATGAATTATATAGGTACATCTAAAATTTCGAAAAGTTAAGAAAGTTATTACCGAAATTCAGCTTAATTTCTGAACATAATGTTTCTGAGAAAAATAAATCACTATTTTAAAAAGCCTTACCTGAACTACATAGAGTGTATGTTGGTTGTGATCACATGCGTAATTAAGGTATCGGCTTTTTGATATCGTTCGTTAACAAATTTAATAGAATGCAATTTAATAATTTGATACCGAATTTGATGCCAATTAGGTATCGATTTTCATTAAGATTAGAACACGCTGCATTGAATTTGAGCACATATAGGACAGATCCACTTTTGACACTGAATGGTATCGTTTTCAATACGTATGTGGTCGTTTTTTTTTCTCAGGGTGTGAAAAAACCAACCAACACGAAAAATATATATTATAATTTTTTTAAAAACCATAAAGAACATCCTGTATTGATATTTTCATTAAAAAATCTAATCTGGCAACAATCAATCATCGCTACAATGTTGCTAAACATTTTGATAAAGAACATATTATGCTGCTAATAAATTATGTTGAAATTGATGAGAATTCGTTGATTTTTCAGCGAGTATTAAATGTTAACAACAATTTGTATATTTTCGACAATTGATTAGAAGACCAAGTGATAGGGCTACATTAGTAATGCGCCCCAACAAATTTTTCGTAATTTATTATGACGAATTTGTTGTCTGCTGTCTGAATGTGTGAGAAAAAAAGGCGCTTAATAAAATCAACAAACAAAAGCAAATAATTCAAATAAATTTTTGAAGAATAAATAATTATATTAAACTATTTAAGAGGAAAAACATACAAAAGTCGTTAACCTTGCAGTTGTTGAAATTATTTGGAAGAAATATTAATCCATTGTCTTTTTTTTTAGCACAAATATATGTGAATAATTTTTATTTTTAAATATTATAGCATACTTTTAGGTTGGTATAGACTGGAGTATAAACACAATTAGAGCGCAACATAAACGTTTTGCGGCCATCATAAAAGCGTTATATTTAATAAGCTTAAAATGATATTTAAAAAAAAAGAGCAGCAGTTAAGTTTTTTTTTCATAAAATTAATTTTCTTATAATTTTGAACTTTGGAAATCACTCTCACTTTTAAATTTTTTCGTACCAAAAGATATTTATAAATTTGCTGAATTTAAAATACTTAAACACTTAGAGGACGTAAAAGGTGACACTAGTAAGAATAGTTGTGGTTAAAAAACAATCAAAAGGAATTTAATTTTTTCTATGCAAACATGCATTATTTAGAACCAAATTGAATTTCGTTTTTTGGGAAAGGATTAATCAGATAGACACTACTAGGATTATAGTTTTTTTGTTGTAAATCAAGGGGGTTACATTTATTTTTTTAAATTCTCACCCACCATCTTGAAATAAAAATCCTTTAGCCAACTTAAGATCTTTATCGATTTCCTGCAAAAGATCACTTTCAGACCAACTGCGACGATTTGAGTTAACAGCAGCAAATCTTGTTTGTTTATTAGTTCTCCTTTGATTACGATCTGTCAAGTGAGGATCTCGAGGACAAGTGGGTATTTGATAGACTCTTGGCTTATGGTAATGTAATTTGGTATCTATATTTGGAAAAACCAAATAAAAGTAACAAGAACAAAAATTAACTCAAAAAATTCAATTTTATTTATAAAAAATAATTTTATAGAGAGACAGAGAAATAGAGAGAGAATTAAACAGTTACACACAAATATTTACCATTTCCAATAAAGAAAAGCCAAATTGTTTATATTAATTTAAATTTTTATTTAGTTTGTTTTTGTGTGATAAGGGGGCGGGGGAGTGTTAAAGAAATTTGAAATTGGAAATGGTGAGTATTTATTACATATACAAAATATTTTTATGTGTCAAAATTTTAATATGTTTTGTATTTGTGTCGTATTTAATTTATAAACTCTGCAATCAGTTGTCAATGCCAAATTCTTTTTCTATATGTTTATTTTGAAATGCATTCCATTGTTAATTATGTCTATATATTTTTATATTTTGTATCATTATTTAACACTTTAAATGTCAAAGAGAGCTTTTTTACTTTGGTAATTTTTATTTATAAATTATTGTATATTTTTTCTTGCATAAAATTCGTGTGAATTTTAAGGGTTAAATAATCTTTTTTTTTTAAATTCTTTGTGTTTTGTTTTGCTTTATTTTTTTGTTTTTGTTGGTGCTTTTTATTATGTACCATCTGTTTAGTTAAAACATTAAAAAAAAAAAAAAAAAACAAAGTACTTGAGTGCCATTTAATGAAAATTTCCCTTTATTATCATTTAATGAATCTCTGCCACAAACAAATCCAATTGCAGTCTCTTGTCATAACCCACATTTTGAAATAAAACAGAATTATTCTTAAATAAACACACTAACATTTGCTAAAAAAAAGATAAAACCAAAAGATGTTTAAGTAAAAAGATAAACAACGACTTGAAAATGCTCTATACAAAGAAATTTTATAAAACTAATTTAAGGCAAAGAAATACATATGGAGTGAGATCGAAAAAATCTTAACACATGTTTTGCCTCTTAACTCTTGAAAAGAGCTCCAAACACATCTGGTAGAAAAGCAGCCCGGTTAGCTCAGTGTTTTGAATATTTGGTGCGAAAAGTTAAAGCTAATTCCGGCTTGAAAATATACAAAGCCAAAAAGTTCCGGATAGGAATGCTGCAAAAAATTTAAAAGCCAAGAATAGGGCACGGAATTTTAAAATCAAATTCCATAGAAGTGGCAAAAGAAGTCAGTCATTTGTTATAGGGGGCTCTATAAATACCGAAATATATATCAAAGAATGTTTTCAAAATTCCAGATATTTTTGTTCCGATTTGGCATCATGTCACTACGGTAAGAACGCTCTGGAGTGGTACCAAAACAATAACATAGTTTTTGTAACAAGAGAGGTCAATCCTCCAAATTCTCCGGAACTTAGGCCAGTGGAAAGATATTGGACTCTTGTGGAAAAAATTGAAGAGAACAATAAAAAGTGTCCCAAAATATCGAAGATTGTAAAAGGAGATGGTTAAACTGTTCCAAAAAAGTGACTGAAACAACTTTCAAATCTTTAATGGAAAGGTTACCAAAAAAGGTTCACGAGTTCATAAGTAGTGGTTAGAACTATAAGTTATATTTTTGGTTAAAAATAAAATTGTGTTTAAAATATTTTTTTTGTAATTTATTTATTTTATATTTATTAAAAGCAGAAGCTTTTTAAATTCCCATAATTTAATTCTTTAAGCTGAAAATTATTGTGGGGTTATAATGGACCCCATTTTTCCAGGGGTTAATATTCAATTTTTCGTTTTCAATACAATCAAACATTAAATGATTTTTTAAATATCTAATAATTATTGTGGGGCTATTTTTGGTCCCAATTTTTTAGGGGTTAATTACCAATTTTTTAGATTTATTTCCAAACTTTTGAAAATGTTTTTCTTTTTTTTTTTTTTTTTGAAAATCCAGATTTTAAATTATAAAAAAAAATAATATAAAATTATTTCATTTTAAATTCCATTTCAGGTAAAATATATATTTTTTTTTTTTTTTTTTGCCTAAAAATATAATTTTTATAGGAGAATGGACAATAACATAAATATGGCCAAATAACATACATTTTGTTAATGAAATAATTTACAGTTTAAATTTAAAAAATTAAAACAATGATTTTCTTATAGTTTAACAAAATTTCGTTAACAATTTTTGGAAAAAATACTTATGTTAAATAACACAGAGCTACAAAATAATAAAAAAAATCTGCGGCACGGGGTTTCTTAGTCAATTCGGATAGATATTCGGTATTAATATGTACTAAGCCTCCACTTTTTGTGAATTGACTCTAGTTCTCGCGATAAATAGCGATTTGTAAAATTTGCATATTTCGAAAACGACTTGTCTGATTTTGTTCAATAAAATATAAACAAATTTCAATTAAAATTATCTTTAAGTCGTTCTAACACTACTTTTTAATACGGTCAACGGTTATGGAGATATTAAGCCCATTTGTTGAGAAAAAATTAAATTTTATACAAAATTTCAAGAAAAAAATTAAAAAAAATTATACAAATTTGAAAGTGTCAAAAGTTTAAATTCTTCTTTTTTATTCATGTAGATAAATTTGTTGCAAATAAAATAAGACATATTTTTTTTATTTAATTCACAAATTAGTGAAACTACTCATTTACAAGTTACATAGAAAGTTAAAAAATTAAAAAAATGATTTTGTAATTTTTAAAAATGTTCAATGTAACTTGTGAATGGGTATTTTCACTAATTTGTGAATGAAATCAAAACTTATGCATTGATTTTAATGAAACATGTCTTGATTTATTTGCAACAAATTTGTCTTCACGATCATAGAATAAAAATTCTAACTTTTGATAGAATTTTTATGATTTAAAAAAAAAAAAAAATTCTTGAAATTTAGTATAAAATTTAATTTTTTCTCAAAAGATGGGCTTAATATCTTCATAACTGTTGACCGTATTAAAAAGTAGTGTAAAAACAACTTGAAGTTAATTTTAATTAAAATTTTTTGATATTTTTTTGAACAAGTCGTTTTTGAAATATGGTTCAATATATAGTTCTCACCAAGAAAATAAAATAATAATAATAATAATAATAAAAATCGTTCAACAATTTTATACTTTTCGACAGGTATCTTCACGGAGATTAAAATTGAAAGCGTGTTCAACTACTCAAAATAGGGTTAAGTATAAACCCATCCCGAATTCGACCTATTTTGTATAAACATTTTGACATTAACCTATATGTTCTAAAATCCCAAATATTTAATCTACAAACAGAAAGCAGGTTCGGATTATCCACTGTATTCTTAATATTTTGTAAGCGCGATTCACCAGACTTACATTGTGGACTTAATGGAAAAAATAAAAAGAAATCTTATCAAGAAATATGAACTTTTTTTTAAATAAATTACCTTATGCAACAATTTTCAATTCCGCCCCACTGTGCAGTGTAATAAATGCACATTTTAATTCATTTTAAATAAATGTTTATTTCTATGGAAGTAATTGCGCCAAAAGTAACAAACACTTCTTTGAATTTCAACGTCAAAGATGCAATCTAAATTAATCAATGCTGCCGTCTTTGATTTTATTCTTTTCTTGCATCTGTTTAAAATTATTAAATTGTCTGTGAGTTCCGAATAACATTTGAACTACATTTATTCGCACATGTAAATAAAAATTTTCATACATATGTATGTACATTAGGGTGGGTCAAAAATTAAAAATTTCAATATTCCCAGCTCAAATGAAAATTTAATTTATTCTAAAGATATGCAGACATTTGTCAAATATTAGATCACCACTAGTTTTGCAAAAAAAAAAAAAAAAAAAAAAAATATTTGCCATTGTTTTCTAAAGGTATGTTCAGACTAGACAAATATTTGATTAAAATTACGTAATCAGTATATAAAATACTTTGTAACTTCTTCATTTTAATGGGAAAATATTTTTTACTTATCATTAATCAAACTAACGCTTTACCGAAACTTGCAAGATCAAACAACGGCAATTAATTTTTTTGTAGAACTAGTGGTCACGCAAATTTGGTCAAATATTTGACAAATGTGAACATAGCTTAAGAGAAAACAGCGTCAAATAAGATTTGGTAAAATGTAAGTAAAAATATTTTCCCATTAAAATGGAGAAGTTTGTAAATATTTTATATAATGGTTACGTCATTTTGGTAAAATATTTGACTAGTTTGAACATTCCTTAATATACTTTATCTCAATATTTCCTTTAATAAGCTGGATCAAAATGAAAGAAGGTTTTTTTCTTTGGTTTTTTTTTTCATATTTCTGCTAAAAGATCTATATAAAAATTAGATATCGCATGAAAGGCTTTTGGGACATGAATTTAATGACGTAACAAAAATTTTGGACCATAAGTTAAAAATTTTGCAAAAAAAAAAAAAAAAAAAATGTATTTTTTAATTTTTTACGTAAATATTAAAAAAAAAAATAATAATAATAAAATGAAAATAATACATTATAATCATCTAGCAGTTATACCGAAACATTTTTTCCGTTTTTGAATTTTCGAACTTGTTTGAATTTTATTAGAATTTTTTAAAATATAATTTCCTTCATAAACAAATGTTTTTCTATGAGATGGATTTATATGAATTTAGCATCAAAATAAGCATTTTTTAATTATGTATAACACTTCATTGAAAAATTAGACTCCAAGCAGCAAAATATAACTGAAATTGGAGTTTAAGAAATGTTTAAAGCAGTGGGAGTAGCAAAGGTAGCAGTTGAAGTAGTTTAATAAAAAACGAAGTAGCTTAAAATATCAAAATTAAAAGTAATGTAAAAAATATTATTATTTATTATTTATTTTATCTCTGCGCTTTTATAAACATTTGTACATTACCCTCCATTTTACAAATATTTTAGAGTTGTCATATGGGTTGCCAAATAAAATAAATGCAGGATTTTGTTCTTTACTTACAAAATGTAGTAAATTTCAATTGTAAAGTATTATTTTCTTTGGCGGAAAACAAAAACAAAAAAATTATGTTTTTGTTTTTAATTTATATAATTTCCAGTCTGGTTTATAAAATTTTAAATATTTTAAACAAATTTTTAAAACTGTTATATGTATTTGTAAAATATTAATATGATACTAAAATTTTTTTATGAGCCGATCTTCGTGAAATTTAGTAAACATATTTAAACTTATTTCTGTAAAATTTCATTAAAATATTCTTATTTTTGAGGAATTTTTTAATGCTAAAACTATATTATGGAATATAAAATTCAATAGGCTTTGTTTTTGTGTAAAAATAATGATATGTAGCAAATTTCATCAAATTGTCTCCTAAATTGCGATCTGTATTTTGCGCACAAACTTTATATGGACAGCCGACCAGACGGACGATAAATCTACTCAGAAAATTATCCTGAGTCTATTGGTATTCTTTTTCTTTGCCAATCACCCACGTTAGACATATAATCCAAAACTTAAATTTTACAAATATATAAAGAAAACAAAAACGCATTTAAATGCAATACAAATTAGAAAAAATCCTTTATATTGCAAAGGAAATTTTACAAATTAAATAAAACTTTGTAAAATAAAAACACAAATAAAAGCTTATGTTTTAAGTCTTATTACTAAAACAACGCATTGGGCTCACTTATGTTTTCTTGTTGTTCTTTGTATATTGCTGCTCCTAAAACTACTTTTTCTGCTACCTATTGACTACCTTCTCTGGTAGTTAACTGCTACCTCTTCTTTAAGTATTAACTACACATTAAAGGTAGCAGTAAAAATAAAAAATATTTTATGGAAATACTACAAATGGAGTGGTGGACAAATGGAGTGCTAGACAATTATTTTGTTTTTAAAACTACTTTTTCATTTTAACTACGTTTTTAAGTTTTATTTTTTGCAAGTAGCAGTAGTTAAAGAAAGTGTTGGAGGACAAAAAATTATAATTGCTTTGGCTACCACTACTGACAATTTTCAGTAGATGTAGTTTAAGCCAATCCAAAAAACTTGATAACAGTTGGAGTTTTTCAAACGCTGAATTAAACCACAGAGAGATTTTTCTTGTGATTTACAATAACAAATTACTCTCTGTGTATAATAAATAGTAAACAAAGACACTGCTGAATTTAAATAGCAAAAGGATAGCGAAAGAATTTCCGATCGTCTGATATATATATTATATATGGCAATTATCAAAAGGCCTTCATAAATGCCATTTCAACCGACGGACGGACAGACATCGCCCTATCGAAAACATTTCTTATAAGGACAACTGCTAGGGAATTACATGTTATTAATTTGGCCTTATTTTGTTTTTTATACCCACCATCAAAAAGATATATTTTCTGGGTCCTGGTTCGATTCTGAGTCGATCTAGCTATGTCCGTCCGTCTGTCCGTCTGTTGAAAGCAGGATAGTGCTCGAACGGGATAACGTAGGGGGGCGAAATTTGGCACAAATATTTGTCTTATATAAGGTTTATTTGGGACAACAAAAGCATATACGACAACGAAATTTTGTACGTATAGTTCGGGGATCAATATAAACTCGAAAAGGTGAAAATCAACGAAATTGTGTTCAAATTGTTCAAGGTCATATGTAATCTCGGAAACAAAAAATGGGCGTGGTCCACCCACTTTACCGCCCCCTCCCATATAACGTAAAATTTGAAAAAGTTGATGGTGAATATATATAGATTCGGCCGGGCCGAATATAATTCGCACTTGTTTTTTTTTTGGAAAAATTTCAATTTTTTTTAAATTTTTGTTATGTCATTAAATGCGCGTCTCAAAAGTTTTTCTTGCGATATAAAAGTTTTAGAAAAACAAGAAAAAATAAACGTTTTTATTTTGATCTAACATACGAAAGGATAATGTCTGGACGAACACTTTGAGAAACGGTATCTTAGAATGAACTAAACTTTTATTTCTGCTGGAAACATTGATATCATACAAACGGGGCCATCCTAATGTACATATGTATGTAATATAATAAATTCAAAGAAAATATGCCCTGGAAACATATGACCTATAAGTTTCCCTTTATAATTATAACTTTTTCACATAGAGTATTAAGGTTATAGGGATTCTGGAAGGACTTCTTGAGAAGAACTTTCAGGAGGACATTAAAAAAAAAAAATAATAAAAAAAAAAATTTGTTTTATAAAAAAAAAAGTTGAAAGTCCTATTAAATTAGGGCTAAGACTAAGTAAGAAATTAAATAATAAGCCTCTTCAATTAAGGCCTTTAATATTTTTCCCGCTGGATTTGTATTTATATACATGGAGCCAGAGAGAGTGCACTTAACTTAAACTAAACTCAGTTATGCATTTAATTTAATAATATGTTATCAAGATGTCATCATCATCATGCAAAGCTTGTTTTTTATAAATCAAAAAAAATAAAAAAATTACAATTAACAAAAAAATATAATAATAAAAACGTTCAACAATTTGTTTTGGTTTTCAAGTTAGAACAAAACTACAGTTTTTATTTAATAATTCATAAATAAGGTTTTGAAAAAAAAAAGACAACAATGTTTCGATTCAACGATCAAAATAACATTGATTGCACATACATAAATAAAATAATTAAATTATTATTTTTTTAATATAAATTTTGAAAGGGTTAATTTTTAAACTAAGTTTAAACTATTATTTTTTTTTTTTATTTTTTTTTAAGAATTTTGGTAACAATTCACAGTTCACAAAATTAACAAAAATACACTAGATAAATAAAATACAAGTAATTAAAATAAATTTTTAAATTTTCATTTTTTTTAACGAATTAAATGTTAAAATTAATTAATAATTTTGTTGTTTATATTAAATTTAAAAATTTCAATAAACTGGTTAAAAAGAGAGAGAGAGCAACAAATATTAAGGAATAAAGTGTTGTAAGATTAGTAGTATAAATAGTGTATTTAGTATAAAGTAGTAAGTAGTAACTAGTAAAAGTGTTGTTTTGTATTTTTGTAATTAATTCCTGTCATGGTTGTGGTATCATTCTTGGTGTTTCTTTTCTTTTTTTTATTATTTTTTTATACAATTATTAAAAATTCAAGTGTTGTAAGAAGAAGGGGGAAGAGTTGTGTGGAATTGTGCTCATGTTTTAAAAGTTGTTGCCTGTGTTATGAAAGTTACGCCAATAGTTATTAAATTCTTCTAATATACGGCTACGAAATGGTGATTTCCCAAACATCTCATCGAATGAGCCTGGAAAGTGTGTTAAAAATTCTGAAGATCTTGGAAAACTAGTAGAGAAATTTGAAAATGGATCAAAAGTGTTTGTATGTGATGTTGAGACATCATAGCCATCATGACTGTTTACATCATCATCGTAGTTATCGTTATCGTTTTTATAATCATCGTAGTTATCGTTCTCTAAAATGGCAGCAAACAAATAATCCGGCGAACGGGATAGAGAGAGAGAAAAACAAAACAAAAAAAAAAGTAATATTCTAAATAGGATAAGTGCATACATTTACACACATACACACGCACAAAAAAATAATGTCATGGATGTGATAATAAAAATATAAAATTCCAAATAAAAATATACATACACCAGGTGGTACGGGAGGAGTAGTAACAATCAATCAATCAATAGTAGTGGGGGAATATTAGGACTTAATAATGGTGATGGTTAAGAAAAAGAAAAATATATACTTTTTTTAACTAAATGCATATGAAGATAAAGAGAGCTACAAACATTGTTAAAGTACACAAACACCATTACAATACGACCAGGATAATAATGAATTAAAAATGAAAGGATATTTTCTTTAAAATAAATAAATTATTTATAGCACCATATACCAAAATAAGTAAATAAACAAATAAATAGATGTGTCTTTAAGTGAAATGTGTGTAAATAGGGAAATTATTTCTTTAACTAGTTTTGTGTGTTCATTTTTTATCTTGTACAATATGTATGTATGTATGTGTTTTAGGTGAATCTTTTCCAAGCCGTCCAAACGGACAAACCTAATACCACAGCTGTACCCAAGACGCTACCAACACCAGTTAATAAATATGAATCTGATTCTGTTTGTGAATTTTGTGTAGTTTCATTGTCATTGTTATTAATAGTAGTGGCGTTGGTGTTACAACATGAGCTTGCTGAAGCTGAAGCTTTTTGGGATGTCTCTGTTTTGTCAAAGGACTCACCGTGTCCGCCATTTTCCGTCAACATAGGAGCGCGCAATGTTTTCACTGTCTTAACCACCGATGATTTTTTGAAAGCCCGACTGACCGAATTATCGGTGGTTTCTTCGGAACGTTCTTCTTCTTGATGCTCCTCACGATGACCACCTTCGATATTTTCTTTCTGATGATTGGAAAATTTGGCAAATTCACGTAAATGCCTAGGTAAACGTCTTAAGTTAGCCTCCTTCTCGCCCTCAATAATTTTGACCGGAGGCACATCTTCAGCTTCACTGAGCTGAGCCTGGTTAGTGGGTTGTGATTCTGCTCCCGATTCCCAGTCACTGTCTGCCGGCATGGCCAATTTATGACGCCTCTCCTTAACGCGACTCAAAAACTCTTCCTCCATATCGGCTTTGTGCTTCGATGTTGCTTCCTCGTCTTCGTGTATTTTTGATATTTTAATTATATTTTGCAAACGACGTTTCTCACGTTCCGCCACCTTACTCAACCATTCCTCTGCCATTTGTTGTCTGAATACCTCATCTTCTGTAAGAGTAGGTAACTTTTGTGTTGACCTATAGTGATCACGTATGGGACGTGTCATGGGTGATGTTGGTGTTTGGGGTGATGTTGGTGTTTGTGGCATCTGCATAGTTTGAGCTCGTTGAGCCTCCTCCATTAAACGTCTACGTTCTGCTTGTAAACGTTCAAACTCTGTGCGTAATTCCTCTTCTTTGCTAGCTATATACTTTAATTGTTGTTCGTGTATTTCACGTGGCAAAGAGGCACGTCTTTGACGCATATCTTCTTCTCTGACATGACAGCCATCCAATGGGAAATAACCTGAAGGCTGAGGAGCAGGTGATACTCCCCGTCTTGTGGTAGTGCTTATATATTTGGGATTAGGATCTCTTTCTATCATAGAATAACAGCTGCCAAATTGTGGTCTGCTCGGTTCAGGGGGTCTATTCAACATAGGTGCATGATGTCTCCTGACATTATATGCATTATATTGATCATAGGAGTGTTGATTATTAAAGGACAAATCATTTGTTGAAGCAGTAAGACGGGGTGCTCGTATACCTCCTGGTCGTCGTTGGTAACATATTTCAACTTCTTTAGCAAATGGTCTTGCAATATTTTCAGAAGAACCCAAATCACTGGCATATTTTGACCAATCATCTTCAGCTCGTTGGTACTGCATTTGATTACTAAAAGTGCGTTGTCTATGATGCATATCGTCACTAAGATTAAACATAGATTCTGCTCTGCGGAAGCGACCATCGTCAACATAAGAAGAATTTGAATTCTCTATTTGTATGGGTATTTGATAAGTTTTAGGGGGTTCTGGTACCGGTGGAGCCTCTTCATAAGCATTAGCAGGTTTATTGTCAGCCGTTGGTATTGTGGTGTTGCCATTTTCAATTTGTATAGGTATTTGATAAGTACGACCAGTTTGATGATCTACTGTATCGGTTGATGGTTCAGGAGGTCTATTAAATCTTAAGGAACGTGATCTCATTGATCTTTCAATTTCTTGTTCCAATTCTTTGAGATGTTCATGTCTGGTCTTATTGAATTCTTCAATTTGTTGTTTTTGTCTCATATGAACGCGATTCAAATCAAACATAGAGGCTGATCGTTCACGTTGTTCCCTTTCGGCTTTACTCGTTTCCAGTTCTTTGTGCAATTGTTTGGAAAGGTCATCAAATTCTTTGAATAACTTTTCATGGTCGTGACTAAGTGTTGTTGTTTTCTTATGTTCAGTTGTTGTTGTAGTAGTTGATGAAACCATTTCACCACTATTATCCCCATTCGAGGTTACTTTCGCTGTTGTTAGTGGCGCTGCAAATATCGTCGTATCGCCGCCTAGTGTTGGTAACGTGGAGGCAGCATCAGCAGCTGCTTTGGCACGTTGCCTAAATTCTTCGTAAGTGTCTTGTATTCCCCTCTTTAGTGTGGCGTTATTCTCTGTTGCTTGTTTTTCTGTTAGATCTTTTTCATCCGTCTTCGCACTCTTATTCTCGTCATTAGCATTATTTTGAGAAGTTTCTGTTGTTGTGGTTTTTATTATTGTTTCTGTTTTTTGCTGTTGTTGTTTTTGTTGTTCTTGTTTTCTATCTACTACATCTGACGAGTGGTTGTTTAAATTTAAAGCTGACATAATTTCTTGGTCATCTGTATGATGTGATGATGTTTTTGAAATATCTTGTTCTTTACCTGAACTTAAAAAGCTGTTAGCTTCCTGAGACAATGAAGTTTTCAAAGGGAAACTATTAACTTCATTCGGTTTATCTCCCGATGTTTGGCTTTCATGTTTTGAAGTGGAAAAGTCTTGTACTACTTTACCATTTTCAATGCGTTTTTGTGTTTCATAACTGTGAGTTTCCACACTGGAATATCTTTTGGGTTGTGTATTCATAATTTGACTGCAGAAGGGTTCCGTGGTGGAAGATTCAATGTTCGAGAAACGTTTGTGTTCTTGATCAAAAATATTCGAAGATCCCATGGTAGGGAACATTTGACCCAATGTTGTTTCCACACTTTGCATGTTGCCGGATCCTTTTTGTTCAAAGAGTTGAGGGAATTGATACGAATTCTTTGACGTGCCGTTACTTAATGTTGAGTTTGCAGATGGTACCTGTTCTTTGACTGGAGCACCGCTGATGCTGCTTGTTGTTTGCCTTGAGTTATTTTCAAACGATGATGATGATGATAAAGATGCTGTTGAGTGTGTTTGTTTATTAGCATTTGAATCGCTAGTATCTTGTATAATAGATAATAAACGATGTTTGTTGTTCTCTTCTCCATTGTTTTCTCCGTTAGATTTGGCTGGCATTTGCTCTTTATCATTTGCCAAGTTTGCGTCATCATTTGTTTTCTGTGTATGGGTTATTGTGGTTGTAGTGACCGTTCGCTTAGA
The DNA here is from genome assembly GCA_951394005.1 of Protophormia terraenovae. NCBI lineage: Eukaryota > Metazoa > Arthropoda > Insecta > Diptera > Calliphoridae > Protophormia > Protophormia terraenovae. The sequence continues at coordinate 8,272,264 of OX596077.1, read as the reverse complement.
GAGGTTCTGTGCTTTAGAAGCTGTTTCACTTGACTTGACCGGCACGGGTGGGGGTGGTATCTGCGGAGGAGGTGGTGTTATACTTTTACGTAATTTTTTCATCATTGCTGCAGTTTGTAGCAATTGTTGTTCGGCCAATTTTTCTCTTTCCAGGGCTTCCAATTGTTCCTTGGTGTATTCATGATAGCCACGACGTTCTACAAACTTTTGATGGGCATCCAGTAAATCATCTGGTTTTTGTTCTGGCTTTTGTTGCATATAGGAACGTTGGGAGGGTGATAGACATACTAATACCTTGGGATCATTGTTGGTTTGTACACCAAGCCAAGAGTCACCTTGTTGTTGTGGTGGTGCTGGTCTCTCAGGAGGATTATCTTTACTCACCTTAAGGGATAATTGTAAATCATCTATATGTGGCAGTTCTGGCAAAGGATAAGGCATATTGTTGTTATCGTTTTTAACCGCTTGAACAGCACGAGCTTCACCAATATTTTGAGCAACGGTGGCTAGTTCTTCTAGAACTGCATCACCATAAGGAAAGGAGGCCAATGTTTCGGTACACAGTAATCTTAATTTTTTGGGATCGGCAGCAGAATTAGAATTATCATCTGATTGCTGATAAGTTTGTGGATTCGCGTTTGTTTTGAGATCTGAAATTGAGGATGTTTGAACTGTATCACTGGTTTGTTCAGGAGCCACGTTTATAGCAGTACACTGACTAATGTTGGTACTATCTGAACAATGGGAATCCATGGATTCTTGCCGTGTTATAGAGGAAGTGAGTAGATTTAAAGCACTATTGGTATGGCCCTTAGGAAGGTCATGCTGTGATTGTGTATGGGAATTGTGGTAATCGACATGTTTTTGAAGCAAAGGTAAAGCAGAGGCAGAGGAGGAAGAGGAGGCAGAGACAAAGGAATTAGAGGAATTAAATGCAGAATTTAAAGAATTATCACATTCATCGCGGCTGGATACTTGTTCTTGTTCGTGTTGTTGTTCATGTTCTTGTTCTTGTGATAGAGAAGAAGTAGGAGGAGGAGGTATAGGAGGTGGTGGCGGAGAACCTCTAGGTGGAGGTATAGGTGTAAATGTGTTATTATTATTGTAATTTAATTTCACATAACCGTTTGTAGCACTATTTTCATTATTACCGTTTAAATGTACCGTATTAGCGTCATTACCGTTGTCGTTGTTATTATTGTTATTAATTATTAAATCGCGCACCGTATTCATATTTACGTTTTGTTCAAAAACCCGTGGTGTTTTCGCGTTATTACCCGCACATAAACTACTATTACTACTAGTATTAAACGATTCTTCACAACTAGTTTCTAGCGTTCTAGAGGCGGCCGTTGTTGATGTTGTTGTGACAGGCAATTTTTGAGTGTTTGAGAGATTTGTATGAATTTTCTTCTTTGTCGACGATGACGACGACGACGACGACGATAATAATGATGATGATGATGTTTTTGTTGTTGGTGTTGTTGTGCTTGTGTTTTGTGAAGCGATTTCATTAATGGAAGAGAGCACCGATGAAATTTGCTCTTCGATTTGGGCAAAAACAAGTTGCTCATCTGCAGCAGGTGACGATGATTTTGATAATAATATTGAATCTGTATTAGATTTTTTTGTTTTTATTATTTCATCAGCTAATGATCTTGTTTTATTGGTGGCAGTAGCTGTGTTGGTAGTGGTGAAGGTGGTGGAAGTGGTGGTAGTGGCTATTGCAGGCGTTGTGTTTAGTGTTTTTTGTTGTTGAGGAGTATTATTGTTTACAAGTTTACTGTTATTTATTATTTGATTATTTTTGTTATAATTGTTGTTTTGATTTGCGCAAAATTCCGGCAACTGTTGTTGTGGTATTTTGGCAGTGAATGCTGATTTTATAGGTGATTGCGAGGGCGATGAGGATAATGAAGATGATGATGTCAGTGATTCAGAGCAGATGTTATCTGTCATTCGATTGTTTACGATATCTCTCAAATCTGTATCCAAATCGAATTCTTGCGTAGTTGCATGCACATTTTCAAACAATTCCATGTCATGTAAATCAGACATGCTACTGGAGGCGGAATTTATGAAAACAACCTCTGCTGCTTCGGCCTCCGGTGACATACAACTACGCACTGTACTACAGCTTTCATCGGCATCAGGAGCATCTTGTAAACGTGCCGATACGGCATATGCTAAAGGTTCTTCTCTGATTACTTTGGATTTTCTATTATGACTAGAAGTGGTTTGTTGTTTGTGGGATTTGGAAAAGTCCAAAGAACTTTTGGGATATTTAGCGTTTAGTTTCTGAACTTTACCTTCAGTGGGACAGTTAGTAGCACTTTCACTTGAAGCTGATCTGGATAGGGGATTTTCAGAATTATCACTTAACTCACTATTTTCTTCCGAAATGCTATCCAAAAAACGGGGATTTAACATTTGGGGAAAAAAGTGATGTTCCAGGGCTATGCGTTTCTGTTTGCGTGATTGTTTTTGTGTGGTGCTGGATGAAGATGTAGACACTTCTGTTATAGATTCAGACACTTTTTGTATTTCATCACATAATTCTGTAGAAGATTCAGCCTCACTCACAACTGGTGACCGTAATTCCTCCAAATCACTTAAACTTTCATCACTAATTTCCACAATTCTAACATCTGAAGTAGAAGGTTTTGCCTTTGCTGCTAGTGGTTCTTTCATGGTTGGTGAAGTTATTTTAGGTTCTTCATCTTTCTCTTCTAGATGAACCTGATGTACAATAACTTTAGCTTGATGTTGTTGTTGTGTGGGGGGTTGTTCAGCTTGTGGGGTAGCTGTTTCTTCCTCTGGTGTTTGAACTTTATGTACTAAAACTTTAACTTGATGTTGTTGAGAATGTGGTTCATTTGTAGGTGGAGATTGTCTGGAGTCATCTTCTGTTATGGCTACTTTGTGTACTATAACTTTAACTTGTTGTTGTTGTTGTTGTGGTTCGGAGAGATTTTTATTTGTATTAGTTTGTTTGGCAGATGATTGTTGGTTATCTATTAGTTTTGGTGTTTCATCTTCTGGTGTTTGAACTTTGTGTATTATCACTTTTTGAGTATGATCTTCTGGTGGATTTGGATTTTCCTCTTTTTCATCTGTAGATGTTAAAACTTTGTGTATAATAATTTTAGCTTTTTCTTCACTTTGTAAATTTTCTATATTAGTTTCCTTTTTTAATAATTCAGTGCTACCAGATTCAATTATTTCTGTTATTTGCTCTACAGAGTGATCTTTTTTAGTAAACGATTGTGGCTGCTCCTCTTGCTTTTGAATTCCATCTTCAATTTTATTTGCTTCTACATTTTCAGGAGAAGTTTCAATCTTATGTGTTATAACTTTAGTAACATTTTCTTTCTCACACTTCTCCTTATTTGTTGCACTTTCTTCCTTTACCACTTCCGTGTGATTAGATGATTTTGTTTGTTGTGTTGGCGCTTCTTTTGTAATTAGTTGCTCTTCTTTATTTGTTGTTATAATACTATTAGAATCTTCACAAACTATTCTATGAACAATAACCTTACCTAGGGCACAGGTACTGGGCACAACTGTTGTTTGATTGCTGTTTATTTCTTCCTGCACACTTTGGCCCATAGAAATGTCCCTTTGATTGTCGATAATTTTAGATTTTTCATTACCCATATTAACATTTGTATTTACAGCGTGATTATTTGTATTTTTATTTTGATTATCGCACTTGGTTGATGGTTCATTCAAAACTGTGTCATTCGTTTCTAATGTTGTCTTGTTGGTCTCTGTTTCTATGTTGTCGTTGGCAGTTGTAGTTGTAGTAATTGCAGCAGCAGTGTTGATGTCTGGTTGTTTTGTTAATTCATTAGATTTTTCGTTGGCAGATGTGTTAACGTTTGCGACATTATTTTCCGAGGAAATTGCAGTTGCGTTTGTCACTTCGTTGGGAAGATGGGAAGTGGTTGGTGATTCGTGGCTGCTACTTTTAGTGGGTGCTGTTGTTGCAGTTGATGATGATTCTACGGACTCTTTTTTACAATTTTCTTGTTTTTGTTTCTGTTGTTGTTGTTTATTACGTTGTTTATTTTTGTTACGATTACGATTTTTATTGCGGTAGTTGGGCATCTCTATTTAATAAGCACTTCGACGAGTTAATACTCCTCGGTTTCTCTTTTGGCTTTGGATTCTTTTTTTGTTTTGTTTATTTTTTGTTTATATTATTTTTATAGCTTTCTTTATTGTTTACCTGTAATTTGTTTTGTGAATAGTTGCGCTAATCGAAGGTGGTTTTGGGGCGGCTTTTTTAATGTTTTTTTTTTCTGCAAAAACTTTAATAACTTCAAAATTCAAAATCCGTTATTTTTTAATTTCTTTTAATTATTAATTTTTTAAATAATTTTATTTGATTGCATAATTATTATTAATATTAAACTTAGTATAAAGACACACAATTACGCAAAAAGGATGAAAAATGTTTAGTGAAAATGTAGTTGTTGTTGTGGTTTTTGGTGGTAGTGGTAGAGGTGATAAATGTGGTAGTGGTGCTAGTGATGATATAGTTGATGAAGATGATGCCATGTACTAAAATGTTTGCTCAATTATCAACAATAACAGATTTATTTTTCAATATTCTATACTATTTATATATATTTTTCTATTTTTCTTAATGTCTTTTTGTTTTAAATTTTCTTTTTTTATATATTTATATCAACGAGTACAAAGAATTTTCAACAATTTATAGTGGGCAACAGACAGCTCTTAAATTTTTTCGTTCGTTCGTACCATTCGACTTTAAGCGACTGAAAACACTCACGTACTGCTCACAGATCCAAAAGACGAGAATACCGGCAAAAAAAAAAGTTTTATAAAAAAAAGAAAAACATAGAAATTTTATTTGAAAAAATTAAACGCGCGACCACGACTGTGACACGGATTTAGACAGCAACAACAACAGCAAAGTATAAATAAATAAAAAAAAAAATAAAATCATCAACTCAATAAAACAACAAAATCTCTTTAGAAAATTTTGAAAAATCTTTATTATTGTTGTTGTTGCATTTCATTAAGATTTTACTTTAGTTTAAATCAGTTTAGTTCAGACTTTCAATTGTTGTTGTTGCTAGTTGTTCATAAGAGCAAAAAAAAACACACAAAAAAAAAATAAATTATAATAATTCTCCTAAAGAAAATATTTCATAATTTAAAATGAGCAAACTACTACAACAAACACACCAGAAAAGAAAAACAAAATAATAAAAATTAATTTTCTAAAAAAAAAAAAAAATCATACAAAATGAATAGAACAAAATAATAAAAACATCTTCTGCTCAAATAAAAAAAAAATAACTAAAACGAAAGCTATCCCCTTATTTTATTTGGCTGCCTTTCCATAAAGATCTTAAAATTTTATCTTCAGAAAATAACAAAAATTTAAAAATATTTATTGGAATTTGCCAAACGATTTTGATGGCAGCGATTTGTGTCTAATAAATAGAAAATATTATGCGCGCGTGTCAATGTTTGTGCGCTATTTTAAATGACGGTGAGAAAAACAAATTATCGTCTATTTTCATGATCTATTTCAAATGCATCTTTATACTTTTTTTAATCTGCCTTTCTTGTGTCTTCTTCCAAAAATTAATGCATTTTGTATACCTTTTATTTTCTATATAACTGAGCTCATTTCCTAAATTATTTTTATATCTACACATTAATTTATTTATTTTATTTTAAACTAAAAAGTATTTTTAGTTTATCCCAGCAAACATTTATGACGCAAAAAGTATTTGAAAATAATTTCCTGTTTAATTTAACATTTTTTTCTCATTAATTTTGTTTGGAAAAGTGCAAAAAAGAGAAAATGACATAATTCAAATATTGAACATGTTTTGACTGAAAGACAAAAACCATAAATCATTTTAAAAAAATGTGTTTTGTTTATTTTTGTTTTTAAATATAAATCTTTATTTGTCTTGTTTTTTATTATTGAATTTTGTCATATTTCTTTAACTTATTAAAAATATATTTCTGTTCGTGATTTTTAAGAAAATCATTTTTTTTAAATTAATTTGCCGATTTTTTGCACTATTATTAAAACTTTGAGCAAAAGTACTGACAATTTTACTTTAAAATTTTAAATGTTTGTATTCGAAAGTTACTTATAAGAACCTCAATTTCAACACTAAAAAATAAAAGTTTTATAATTATATTTACTACTAATTATTTCTTTAGAGAAAAACTTCAAAAGCAATAAATAAGTATTATAAAAAAAACTACATTCTTTAATTGGATGATACAGTGGATTAAATTGATAATATTTTCGCAAAAAAAAAAAAAAAAAAAAAAAAAAAAATGTTTTTTTTTATTATTATTTTCAATATTTACAATTAAGCAAAAACACTTAAAATGCCATTTGAAACACTCGACGTATACGTAATATTTAGCTTAATAACCATTCGCTCCAGTTATTATTACTGTTGCTTAAATTGCAAACTTTTAGACTGAAGACCCTTTCCGGTCCAAAAATATGATGTTTTAGAAATACAAAAACTATCAACTTTTTTCCAAAAGTGTAAATACTTTACTGCCTATAACTTCTAAACTATACATTGTAAAATTCTTTAAATTGACTTTAAAATGACTTGCATAAAATTTATTTACTAAGAAAGTTCAAAGGTCAAAATCTTTAATATGAATATTAAAGCTGATGTCTCTGAACCACATTCAGCTAATTCTTACGCATCGTTTGAGGGTTGTACCTACATCGAAATCTCGAAAAACGCTATTCGCGGGACACTCTATTGCTCCAATATATTTATTGTTAAAGTTATGGATAAAATACTGTATCTCAAGTTTATACATTTCGGCCGATATCTTTTACAAAAAATCACTTACATCAAAGAAATTTTGAGGAAATAGTTCAAAGACTAATATTCGGTCGAATATAACATTCCACAGTGGAGCAGAATCGAAATTTTAAGGAAATAAATCTGTAACTTCGGATAGGCTGATTGGATTTGCATGACTTAATAAACTTTAAAGGGACGTAGTTTCAATCAATTTAAATATTTTTATACCTACCATCAAAAAGATGGGGGGTATATTGATTTTGTCATTCCATGTGTAACATGTCAAAGGAATCATCTAAGACCCCACAAAGTATATATTTTCTGGGTCCTGGTTAGATTCTGAGTCGATCTAGCTATGTCCATCCGTCTGTTGAAAGCAGGATAGAGCTCGAACGGGACAACGTAGGGGGATGAAATTTGGCACAAATATTTTTTTTATATAAGGTTTGTTTGGGATTGAAAATGGGCAAAATCGGTTAATAAACAAAAAAAAGTTATGGGCTAAAAACTAGAAACACAGGGTGTCCGTTTTATACTTTTCTGCTGATATTTCTTCAACAAAAGCATGTACGACAAAGAAATTTTGTACGTATAGTTCGGGAATCGATATAAACTCGGAAACCAAAAATGGGCGTGGTCCACCTACTTTACCCCCCATATAAGGTGAAAATCAACGAAATTGTGTTCAAATAGCTCAAGGACCAATGGAAACTCGAAAACAAAAAATGGGCGTGGTCCGCCCACTTTCCCGCCCATTTCCATATAACGTAAAATTTGAAAAAGTTGTTGGTGGGTATATAGATTCGGCCGGGCCGGGCTTGTTTTTTATTAAAAATCTTTTAAATTATTTATTTTAAAAATCTGTTTTCTGATAAAAAACAAAAATATCGTTCTTTTTGTGAAAATCGATATTTTAGTAAAAAATCTGCTTAAGTAAAAATTTTTTGGTGAAAAATCACTTTTTAATAAATAGTGATTTTTTGGCGAAAATCTCCATAATGGCGAAAATAATATGTTTTAGTAAAAAATTTGTTTAAGTGAAAAATAAAGAAATAAACGAAAAAATTTTGCTGTCAGTGAGATTTGAACTTGGGATTATTTAACTATTCGTTTTTAATGACTAACGTCTTAGTCAATACACCATCTTGCACTTAATATTCGAAGTTACAAAACTTGTTTTAGTAAAACATATATTTTCAGACATTTTGTAAAAAAAAAAAAAAACGAATAGCCTTCCATCTAGTTGCTAATCCTGCGCTCAAGCTAACTGGTCCATGTGATTGTAACTTAAGGCTCAACCAGTTAACTTTGCAACGCAACGTAGAATGGAGAAAAGTAGCGTGAAACATTAAACGAATCATATGTTTTTGAACATTCATTGTGTAAACAACCCTATTTTTGGTTATTTTGTGAGTAAAATAAACTACAGGATTGTTAAAAACTCTGGCAGCTACGTAAAAATCTTTCTGTAGATTTCTGCTATACGCTACCTAGAATTTGTGTGTCAATAGTTACATACACACATCTGCATATATCAGGTTGAAACAGCTGATTGCGACATTATGATTTTTTGTTGAGTGGTTGGGCCTTTACTCTGCTATTATACTATTGAGTACTTATTTAAGTAATATAGAGAAAACAAATAATAATGACGCTTCAGTTACAGGAAAGTATTTTAATAAGTAGTTGTCATTACCAAAAAGCAAAAAGATTTTGCCGGGTTATTGTCCAATATTAAAATCTTTTGATTTCAAAAATATTTTTATTTTATAATAATAAAAAAAAAAAAACTGGGAACGTAACGTTTATGAGCAATAAAAATAATAAAAATCACAATTTAATTGTTATTTTTTGGTTAAAAAAGGACAAATATTCTTGATTTTTATTTTTCCATTATAAAATAAGAGTTAACTTTCTTTATAAATATTTTTTAAAGCTTGCTCTAATCATAACTTTTAAGAAGATGAAAAAAATAATCGATTTTTTATAATCGAAAAATAAAAATCAAAATTTCATCATTCTAATCTGAGCAAAAAATAGAGTTAAAAAAAATTTGTTTATAATTAGTTTTTTATTTATGAAAATCAAAAAATAAAAGTTTGTTGAATTATTGGAAAAAGCGTTCAAATAAATTTATAAAAGTATTCCACAACATGTTCTTAATATTCCCGGATCCTATTGATTTTTGTGTACCAAAAATCTATCATAATCATTATTTACAGTCCCTGAATAAAACTAAAAAAAAAAAATGTTTGCTGGGTTAATAACCTTAATTAAACGAATTATAGCACTAGTATTCATAGATTCGTGCTAAATTAATACAATAAATCGTGCAAAATATAAAAGAACAAATATGACTAAATAATAAAAAACGAAAATATTAAAAGGTCATATTGCAGCTATAAAATGAAAATAAAATGTATCTGGCATAAAATGTGCAAATAACATATTGTTGTTTGGCTAAGAAAGTATAGATATATATTGTGTAAATGGATTTGGATAGGTTTTTTCCTTATTTCTTTTGTTAGATTTCTATATTATAGACGATTATTTTATGTTTTTAATTGCACAGACAATACCAACAAATAGATCCATTTAATGTAGGGGTCAGTCAATTAATCTCAAGTATTACCCTTGGATAAAAAAAATTGTGTACTAATGCACCAGTATGTGTGGTTTAAGTACGTTTACGCAATAAATTGATCGAGTTATAAACAGTGGTTTGATAAGATATGTTTTTAGAGTAAAAATAAAATATTTTAAATTATTTTTTTTTTTTATTTTTATTTACTTTAAATTTAAATAATATTAATAATTAATAAATCTAACGATTTTCTTTCTGTGAACGATATTTTAGTTTGAACGATCACAGAAAAAAAATTTTTCTGTAAAAAAATATTTTAATTTTTGTTTTTTTCAAATTTTCTCCTATACCACTGTGCGAATGGATTCGCTTAAACATTTTAAAAAATTAAACGATAAAATATTTTTCCTAAAAGGAAATGATTAGTGGGGCATCTGTTTTCATTAGAGAGGGACAATCACACACACATACACATACCGATACATTTTCAAACATTAGCTCTTGAACAAACATTTAACACTATTTAAACCATTGGGGGTTAGTAAAATCTTTTCTTTTAAAATTGCTCCAACCATTTAAAATTTTAATTTCTAGCAAAAAACTAAACAAAAAAATCCCATTAAATTTTAATAAATGTTAGACCCCACATTCAATTGTTTTAGTTCACACACATTTCTGTTCTAAAATTAATATAAATATTTATTTTTTGTTGGTTTTTTTAACACAATTTTTTTATGCAAATTTATTTGTAATTGGCCTTAGTTAACAATACAATTGTTTATGCTCATTTTAGCATTAGACTGTATTAAATACAAATTGTTTTCTTTCACTTTTTTTAAGAAAACTATAACAAAACTATTTATATTTTAAATTATTTACGAGTGGAAAATATAAACATTTTAATAAATTTATTTATTTAAATTATACACAACAAACATACTTAAAAACAACTAAAAATATTGAGTGCGTGTAGTGAACAAATTTTTGAAAATCATTTTTTAAAGTTTTGTAATTTTATGTTATTTACCGCACAACGATCGCGTCTGTACTAGAAGGGCTTTAGTTTGCCGTTTTGCAAACCTAAAACAAAATAAATGACGATGACGATGATGTGCACAATAAAACACATTGTGTGTTATTCTAAATATATTCGAAAACAACAACAATTACTGTAAATACAACAACAATTACTGCAACAACAAAAAAAAAAAGCAACATAATGTATGAATGAGTACAAATGACGGTCTTACGTCATCAGCTGCTAATGCACAATATTCTTTTGTTGGGTTCTTTTCCTCTTTTTTTTCGCTTTTATTCAATTATGGGCTTGCCAATAGGGAAGTTAATGGGGAAATAGTTTTTCTTTTATTTTTATAAAAGAATCAGGGTATTAAATACTAGTGAGTTCCCAAAAAAGTTGGCATAATAAATTTAAAATGCGGTAATTTACTGGTCTTCTTAATACTTGTATAATTAGGACCAAAAATATTTTGACAAAATTTTAATTAAAACAATAAGTTTTCTTAGTGTCAAAATATTGCGAATACATTGACTTATAAACCCTAACCAAAATAATATTCTTTAACATTAACCGCATAACGGTAGATCGTGCGGACAAAAAAATAGTGTCAGCAATAAATTCGTACAATTTTTTTCATTTTTATAGACCCTTTTGACTAATTTTTTTAAATTTCGATAACGATGTTAACAAAAAAAAAAGGTGAGAATCATTGATGATCTTTAAATCCGAAAATTATTTGCACAGAAAAGGATATCTATTCGTTCGTATTGTAGAACATCAAAAATATGGCGAAATTTGAAATTGTTTGTCCGAAACTATTTTATTATTAATATGAAAGGAGACTAATTATAAAGTAACTGAAACTGTTGTTTGTATGGAGGTTAAAGTTGAGGGATTTAAAAGGAAATTCAATCTGTACTTAGGTACAAAATACCTTAAATTTGTACGAATTGGTAACGTTATTTCCTTAAAATTATTCTATGCAAAGATGATAAAAATTTGTTATGAGTTCTTAAAACATGTTTGATGAAAAAGCGGATTTTATGTCAGTTTTGGTAAAATGTCGGGCTTGATGTCATATCAATATTTTGATGAAGAATCGAAATTTTAATAAAAAATCGAATTTATGGTGAAGAATGACATTTTCGGTAATATGAGAAATTTTTGATGGAAAATCAATTTAAAAAAAAAAAAAAAATACCAATTACAACGAGTTTACTCGGGGACCATATGGCCCGTTGTAAATCCTTATTTTCAAAAAGAAAGCTCCACAATGCATTCAACCATCGATTTCTCCACATAAAACCCAATAAATTTTCCAATGATACATCCCATAGGTGAAGTAGATTCCAAAAATAACGTTCGCCAAGATACTTGAATAAGGAATCACATAGATGATGTTCTTTCTTCAATTATACCACTCCTACAGAAATCAGGATATACATACGTATGGGCAATTCTCTTTTTACGTTTGCCTTTATGAAACCGACCTTTAACCTCAAATATTTTTTTAAATTCTGAATTTTTTAAACAACTTTTGATGCAATTATGTTAACAACACTTGATGCTGTAACAGAAAAAAAAAATCAAGACTTGAAACGGTTCCATGTGGTACCAGCAAGCAACCAAAGTCAAAAATTCAAAAAAAAGTGATTGATTTGTATTTCTTTTTATTGCTGTAGTCGCAGATTTTAACATAAGTGTTCAATTCTTCTAATGTAGACTATAAACACTTGTAGAAAAGGACCAGCATGGATTTAATTAGCGTACAATTAACCGGTATCAAATTGTGTTGTGCAAAAGTCGTGAAACCAAATTTTAAAAAATTTTAAAATTTTGCATATTTTTCACTGGGGATTTCACGCCGTTTCGGATATTTCAAAATTCAAAACAGAGCCTAATAGCTCTTGAAATTATGCATCATTTGACATATATCTCGTTAATGTGCCCTCAACAGAAATGCTGTAAAACGTATCCAAACTAGGAGAGAAAAAACGTGAATGGCTCCACAAGGTGCCTTTTTCGCGAGGCACACTCGCAACGTTATTTCAGTGAAACTATAGTATAGCGTTGTCAAAGAAGGTTTCCAAATGACATTTAAAAATCATTGTGGCGTTTTAAAATATTAATTTGTTAAACGTGTATAGCTATTTTAAAGAATTCAGAAATTTTGCATATTTTTTATAGCGGATGTTGGCGTTATAAGTCAATTATAATCTGAAATAAGTTTCTATGTAAAATTTAACTTACGCAGAATATATAATTTCACTAAAAATATTCATCAACGGTTTTCATGGACTAAGAACACGATGTTTTTAGTTTAACATTAATCGTCGAGGCACATCCAAGGCGCTAATCAAAATTATGTCAATGATATATGTCAATCTGTAGCTGCTTTAATACCATATATCAAAATCAATATGGCGTTCGAAAAAAAGTACAATTTTTCATTTAATGCAACTTTAGAGATTTCACTAAGTGCAATTAAAAAATGTATATAAATGACATTGTCTTATGACTTATTTAAGAAAAAATTATGAATTTTGCAATAAATGGATGAATATGAACAACACTACATCACTAAAAACTGAATTTTTGCAAATTTTATAAGAAGGTTTAATAATTATTAAATCGCTAATATATCCACGCATACTTAACATATCGCGATATTTGTATTTTAGATACAGCATTGTGGAGTACATAAATGCAATAATTTTTGATTTAGGAATATAAATAGAATTTTGGAAATTTTTTTAAAAATTTTTATCTTAAACCGCCATAACATTAATGCCGTTCGATCTGTGTTCCACTAGAGCCAAGGAATATTGGTATTAAATATCGTTGATGTGCCATTTAAAAATTTTCGAAATTTTTTTGAACATCAAAAGTAAACGAGTTTGAAGAATTTCCCATATATGCTCCGATATAAAGATGCGCTGTCATGGAGTGCCCCGTTCAAATACTCATTAAAAGTGGGATTATCTCTCTACCAAAAGCCAAAACGTGCTTTTGAATAAAAATATAAAATTCCTCTATGTTTCTAACAAACCGTCTATAACACATTCGTCCGCAATTTGTTCTTTAAAATACCCTGGTATTCACATTTGTCTGACGTTATGGCGGTCCAACTGAGATGGAGATTGATTGTAAACATCTCGATTTCAACATTTGAATTTAAGGCCTTGATCGCGACTTGACAGTAAGTATACTTAAAAGTCAGTGGTGGATGCATCCCAGAAAAGCACCCTAACAGTGATGCCACATAAGATTTAAAAAATTTCACTGTTTTGTAAACTAATTACCTGTTTTTACTTTTTTTCCCCTCCTCCTTAAAATATATATTAAAAAAATAAAAATGTAAAACAAAGAATACTAAGAATAGAAAATAGTACTCTTTCCTACAACAACAACATTTCTCTCTCTTCACATATAAGTTCTGTGTAAATTCAACACACTTGTGAGAGAGAGAAACAACACAAAATAAACAAATATTTTCCTTAAAATTTAAGGAAAATTACACACGCGACACATTTTTCCACTAACACACGATATTTTTATTATTTTTTCACACACGTTTATTGTACTTTCACTCCCGCTACGCGAATATTTTTCACAAACTGAAAAAAATATTTTTTTTTATTTTATTTTTGACATTCCTTTTTTTAAGTTGAAATTTAAATTGAACGAACAATGTTGCTACTTTTGGTATTAAAAATAAAACTGAATTTAAAATAATTTTAAATTATTTTCATCTTTATCAACAAAAAGCAAAAAAAAAAATAATTATATTACTATTTTGTGGATGTAACCCGCATCAAAAGATAAAAATCTGCGAATATAATTGTGATGAATTATATTTAATAATTTGTAAATACTCTTTTGTGTAACTATGTATGATTATGATGTGTGGTGAAAGTGGTTTCAGCACTAATACATATAAATAAAATTTGACTAACACAATCTTAAAGTTAGTTTTTTTTTTTTTTTTTGACAACAGAGTTAGGTTTTTTTGACAAGCCTTCTTTTCTTAGTATTCTTTGATGTAAAACGTTATTTTTTGTTAGTAGTAATTTAAAAAACTACAAGGATAAAATAATAATAAATTAAACGAGAATTATGTTTTTTGTACATCTTGACCAAGAGAATCCACTCATATAAAAAGTCTTCAAATTGATTTAGATATACCGAATCAAGATCGTTTTAAATATTTGTCATAACAGAGGTGTCTAATTTTGGGACCCTGTAAACCCTATATCTATACACAGAAAAATATATTTCAAATTATTTTTTAATAAAATTATTAATTAACTTTTTATTGGAATTTAATTATATTATTTATTAATATAATTAATTTTCTACTCGGTTTAGAATTTATTTTTAAATAAATTTTAATATACCCAGCAAAAATTTTGGTTGCCATGTAATGAGTTAAGGAGCTAATATAATGGCTCTCCACTACTTACACATTAGCTGAATAACTCATTATTTTAACACGGTGATGACATTAGAGGCAACTACTTACCCTATACATTACTTAGATGTCATTACAATAACTAATTACTTTCAAGCTGTTAAACAGAGAATTGATTTTAAAGCATTACTGAAGTCATGATAAGTAATAACAATAGGAACTAGTTATATTTTAGGTTATAAATAAGTAATAAAATGTCAGGATATAAAATATTTTTTTGTAGTTGTAAAAAGATTTTTTAAATTAGAATTTAAAAAACTTAACAACAACCAAAAATGTTATTAAAATAAATGTAATAAAAATAAACTATTTTAGATTACAAATTGATTCATACACAAATTTTGCCTTTCATTTATGTATCCCTTCTTCAAATATATGAATTGGTAACTGCAAATTGGTAACATCAATAAAAATTAATATTTTTAAAAATCTGATCATAAATAATTATTTACATTCGGGTTATAAATAATTAGTTATTAAACAACTTCTATGTAATGCAGACAATATGTTGTTGTCATTACAAAGTAACTACATCCGTAACTACATGTTATTACCAAGTTTTTGCTGGGATAATATAAAGAAAAATTAAAAATGTATGTATCTACAAAAATATAGATATAAAATAAATTCAAGTCAATTTTCAACAATTATTTAAGAAAACGCAGTAATAATAAAATCCAATTATTCTAGTTATTATTAACATTATCATTTTGATGATTGGAGCAAAATCAAACAAAAATTAATTAATATAAGCAATTTCATAATTGAAGTTCATTTTTTACTTTTTTGTGTGTATAGTTCAAGTTCAAAACTAAAGCTCTACTGTACTTCTACAATTACTTTGTAAAATTTCATTGAAATCGGACCAGCCGTTTTGAAGCCACAGATTTATTTCCATTTAATTTCTTGAATGGGTTACTGAGCATTTAATAGATTTTGTCATGTCCATGGGTATTGAGTCTAAGAACGTATTTCATGTAAACATCATGTGGAACTAAACCTAAAATAGTTTGTAGACCAGCTTGAGGAATACAACTCATCGCATATTGTTCAGACAAGTACGCCATCGCTAGGATTTTTCAAATAATAGCAGCGTAAGTTCAGTGTAAAAAATATTTATCTTTCTAAACAAAAATTAGAGTCAGCTGTTAATTAAGAACATCATGTTCAAAATGTTCTCCTTAAATTTATAAAATGAAGTTTTACTCATTTACAAAATAATTATTAATATTTTTCAAAAGAACTCAATAAAAAGCAGAATAAAGACATTAGTCTTCATTGATAAAGACTTATTTCCTCAGTCGTTAAGTATTTCATGCAGGATTTGAGTGGTCATAAGAATACCGAAGGAAACTTTCACAAATTAAAAAAAAAAAAGAAATCGCAAATCTGAGTTATATCTTGAGAACATCATAAATCAGTATTAAAACTTTCTAATACATCTTCAACATTTTTAGGTCTGCTCAAAACATAATTATTGGATAAGTTCCTATATCTCTTTCAACTTTCTTTAAGATATGGAAAATTCGATATTATGTTTTTTAGACAAAAATTATAAGCAAATTTTTAAACAATATTTCAAATTAAAAAATTTTTCTTCAATTTTTTCAGTTTAACCAACGATTAAAAAGTTTAGTAATCTAAAATAGAGTTAAAATGTATCTCAAAATGGTTGTTTAAAAAAACCGTTGTATGATGTCCTTAAAAAGAGCTACAGTTTGTAGCAAAGTGTAATTTTAAGTATGTTTTTATACGAATATAACTAACAATGAAGTCAGTTTTCTAAAATAGTAAATAATACAATTAGCCACTTCATCATACGCAGAGGCACTCATTAATGTGTGAGAACATGACATGCAAAAAAACGTCATTTATAAACAAACAGTTATTACAAAAATTGACAAAGTTTTTGAACAATGTTTTCAAATTAAACAAATAATAAAAATACTTATATTTATTGGTGATCTAACGAGGCACAGTGGGGCCAAACTCAAATTTTTTGATAATAAATCTGGTTTTTATAACTTTTTAATATTTTTTATTTTTGAAAACTTGCCAAAAATTGATTTATAAAGATTTTTTAATGATATTTGCAGTAATGACAGATCGATATTTATTTTATATATTAAAAAATAAAAAATAAATAAAATGAAGATGTTAGTTAATATGCTTTTTTGTGCAATTAAAAAACTCGTTTAAAAAATTTACTTTTTCATAAAATCAGCACTCTTGCATTCGTTTTTGGCCGAGTGGTAAACAATTTAAAGTCAAATTGATCTCAATATATTTCTTGACTATATATCGTCAATAAATTAAAAAAAAAAAAAAAAACGCGAGTGATATTTTTTTATTAATCGTAAAAATTCAACTTTTTTTTTAAATTGACCATTTTCGATCAACGCTGTATGTAGGGTGCAAGCCTATATCAATTAAAAATTTCTTTATTAACCATTTATGAAGCCTTGTCTTTTGAAATATGTAATACGTCATTTACACCAAACAAAAACTAGCAGTTTTTGGCTTCATTCGGTTTTTGATTGAAAAACTACATAAATTTCTTTAGTTTTTCCATACAAATCAAAAACCATTTTCATCTAGTTTTTATTAAAAACCTAATAAAAACTACTAAAATAAACATTTATGATACACCCTGTTTAGTTTCAGAAATGTCAGCTTCTGCATACGATAAAAAATATAAAATTGACAAATTTATTGAATAATTTTATTTATTTTATAAATTTTTTGTGTAAATTATTCGTCAAATATTGTTAAAAATATTTTTAATAACAAAATTAAATTCAAATTTATACAAAAACGAAAATGTGGGGAAGTAAATACGTCAACAAAAACATCATGAGGAGAAAACAAGGTATGTAAACGATTTGGTTTTTGAAATTTAGGTTTTCAAAAACCAACTGGATTTCGTTTTAGTATAAACGGCATATAAATAAACAATTTTCTTTTATTAAAACAACTTTGATAAAAAAGTGATAGTACGGTATTTTTGGAAAAAATAGCAATTTTTCATATTAATTTCAGAGTGCCGACTTTGAACATTTTTCACGTGTAGACGAATGAAGATAATCGAAAAATTTTTTAAGCATCTTAATTCGGATTATATTTTAAATTACACGGTATTAAAAATATACCTCAGGACTTATTACCGGAAAAAAATCAAAAATTCAAAATTAAAGTGTAAATATCTTTTTAACTGTAAGAGATAACTTAGGTTAGTAAGATTATTTTTTCTTTATCTTGCTAAAGAAATATAAAAATTTTTAAATCCGCTTTATTTTTTAGAAGTTAAAATTTTTAATACTTTTCCATACTTGAGATAGTCAACTTTAACACCTTGTAGCTTATCTCGTGTTATCACAGAGTGACTACAAGATAATTTTTCTGAAAGCTTAGGTCCTTCTCTACAACTCTTCCATACATTTCAATTTGATCCGAGCAGTAGTTTAGGAGATATAAATTTATTACCAAAAAATTTGTGGTTGGCCCCACTGTGCGAGGTTCAAACAAACTTCAACTACTTTAATTGTTCAAATACAACTTCAAAAAAATTTCAATATAATATAATTCTGGGAATATTTTACACTTTAATAAAAACAAAATCATTTGCATCTAAACGTGATTTTTTTACTTGAAGCACTAAAAAAGAGTGAATCATTTAACACATTTTGCGCATTTTAATAAGAACAATTTGTAGTTGGTTACTTAAAAAGTGTTGCTTAAAAAAAATAAATAAATAAATAAATAAATAAATAAATAAATAAATAAATAAATAAATAAATAAATAAATAAATAAATAAATAAATAAATAAATAAATAAATAAATAAATAAATAAAAAATACAAATTTATTTTAAAATCAAAAAAGTTAAAGCTTAAAACAACCAGTTTTTTAAGGCACCTGCATTAAAAAATTAAATTAATAAATTAAATTTTTTATAATGAAATTGCAAAAACAAAATAAAAAAACTTGTATTTTAATATGCGGTTTATTAAATAACTAAAGTTATTTTTATAAAAAAAATACACTTAAATAAATATTTAAAATTTATTTTTATACCTAGAATCTTTTAATTGATTTTTTTTTAAGTTTTTTATTTTTATAAAAATATTGCATTAAAATGCATCATTCTATTTTTTCAAATGTTTTTAATAAAACATTGAATGAATTGTTTGTTGTTGTTATGAATAGATCGATCGATCTATTTAATTAACCCTATGTATTCCATGGGAAATTGATTGTGATAAATGTTAGCAATCTGTTCTGTTCTTGTTTTTTTTTATTTTATTTTTTTATGAACATGGGAAAAACAAGTAGTTAATGAAGATGCAATAGATAAATTTCTTAAACTGTAACAGATGTCTTAATAATAACATTTATTGCGAATACGTTTGCAATGTTATATTAGACATAGACAAGTATATTTAAGACTCGATTAATCTTAGTCAATGATAACAATGACATAATTTTAATTTCTTAAGAAATATAAAACAATAAAGACAATTCATAAACAAATGCAAATACAGAGTTGTAATAAAAGATAATAAGAAATAAAATCAGTTTTAAAGTAATACAAAAATTTTAAAATTTAAATTTTAAATTCACATATGCTGCTAAGTTGCTGGTGTTATAAATTTAATGCGGGCACATTGCACAAATATTTGTCAAAAACATGTGATGATTAAAAACCGCTATTTTAATAAATAATTGAAGAATTAGTTAATTAAAATACTCTTTGTAGAATCTTATTTAATAATGTTTAACAAAATCTCATATAGATTTTTTAAACATTTTTAGGTCACATTTATTTTCTTAAATATTTGAATAATATGATTGTACCTTTAGTTTAGTTTTTTTTATTAATTTTATTCATTCATTTATTTATTGCTAATTGCATTTTAAAACAAATATATTTTTTAATTAACTTTCCTGTCAACAATAATATAAAATTAAATATATTTGCTCACGTCTAATAATAACTAAAAATAAAGTGACTGATAATACAGCAAACTATAGGCAAAAATATAAATATTTTTTTTTAAGTTTTTAATTATAAAATCTTTGCTTTCTTTTTAAGGTGCCTTCCTCCCTCATTCACACTTTTAAAAAAGTATGACGTTTAATTTTTTGCTAATTATATGTTTATATATTTATTTACTTTTTTTGAGCAAAGTTCAATTTAAACTCTCTTTTTGCTAAATACAAAAACAAAAAAATGATCATGAATTGTTCGATTGATAATTTAGAAAACCTTGAAAATGTTTTTATCAAATACGTAATAGGTAAAGAGTACTTTTAAAATAAATAGTTACTTTTTTTTACTAGTTTAGTATTAGTATTATATATTAGGGTGGTCCAAAATTAATTTTTGCGAGCTACATTTAAATGTAGGGGTATGTCATTTAAAACAACATGACCAAATCTCAAATTCCTACGATGATTTATACTATATGTTACGGCTATTTATGTCGATTATCTTAGAACAAACCTTAATTTTTTTTCTCACCAAAAATAAATATTTTTTATATTTTTCAAAAATAACTAATTGTATTAAAAAATTAGGTAGAAATAAAATATTTTCCGTTCATATTTTCTTTTTTGGAAAAATTCCGAAATATGGGTACAATATGTTTTTTGTACGAAAACAAAAATAATATAATCGATTGAAAACCAAGTTTTTTTTACTTTGAACTCATCAATTATTATCGATATCATTTAAAACGCTAATTTTGATTTTCATACGGACCCTAAAGTAGAAGAATCGATTTTGCTTTATTCATCCATTTGTTGACATCAATTCTTCGAAGGACCCCGATTTCGTTAACTTTCCTATTTGAAACAAGAAATGGTTAATTTATGAAGAAAATATTTTTAGAAAATTAGAAAAAAAATGCAGATTCAATTTAATCAAAAATATAAAATGAGATATACAGTAACACTTTGCTACAAAACATTTTTCTGCAATTTCAATAATAAATACCTAATGTGGGCTGTAAATCTTTTTGGGATCATATTTGGTAACAATAAATTTCCTAAAATCCTCTTAAAGACCAGGGAAATCAAAAATATGTTCTTCTTTATATATAAAAATTAATCTGTGTTTGTACTTTATAGAAAGCTAAACCGCTGGATCGATTTTAGTTAAATTTTCTCAATACTTTGAAAAATTTTTAGCACAAATTTATAGTTATTTACCTCTAGAATGGACCAATGGCATAAAAACACTTCTTCGGAAAGAAGATTGAAAAGTAACGCCGAAATGACCATTGATGCGTTTTCACAAAACTGAGCTTTTAGGCGATCCGAGCAGCTTTTACACCCAATTTTGGACACACTATTTATTAAAAACTTGATTTTTTTTTCTCTTATCTTTTAGACAACATATTAATTATTAAAAAAGTAACCATTAATTGCATAACTATTTATTAAGATAATGTAAAAGTTACTGCTGCGAAAACGCAACAGCGGTCTAATATGGGTTAATTTTTGATAGGAGGAGGGGGTATGGTAACCCCCGTACAAAGTAAATATTTATTATCACATATCTCCACAACTATTACAGATAAAATCCTGAGATTTTGTGGAAATAATTTTAATTTTTTATTTGCATAATTGAGATGAAAATGGGGCGGGGTGATAACCCTCATTTAAAGAAAATACTAATTATTGGATAATACTGTTACAGCTAAAGGCTTAAAATTTTACAGCAACATCTCTTTCATCAAACACCAAACTTAAAATGAAAATGGGATGGATAGGACCAGGGGAAATGGTACTCCCCATACAACGAAAAAATTAAATAATATATATCTTAAGAACTATTAAAGCAAAAGTTGTAACCTTCTGTAAATGTTATAAATAATTTTTATATCAAATTTTGAATAGAAGGGATAGATCGAAGGAGATTAGTGGATTCCATATAAAATAAATATTAGTTATCGCATCAAGAGGGGTAGAAAGCTTAAAAATAATTATCTTTTTTTTTCAAGGTTTTTCCTAAGTGCAAATATATAAAATTAAGCTCCTAAATATAAAATATGCAAAAATATTTTATAAAATAAAAATATTTTATGAAAATATAACCAAATATGCTGTTCGGACTAAAATATTTAAAAATATGAATGCCAAAATTTATAAAACTCTGATATTGATAAATACCCAGCGAAAACTTGGTAATGACATGTAGTTACGGATGTAGTTACTTTGTAATGACAACAAGATACTGTCTGCATTACATAGAAGTTGTTTAGTAACTAATTATTTATAAACCGATTGTAAATAAATATTTATGATCAGATTTTTTAAAATATTAATTTTTATTGATTTTTATAATGTAGTTACCTATTCATATATTTAAATAAGGGATACATAAATGAAAGGCAAAATGAATTGCGTATGAATTTGTTTGTAATCTAAAATAATTTATTTTTATTACATTCATTTTAATTACATTTTTAGTTGTTAAATTTTTATACCCACCATCAAAAAGATGGGGGGTATATTGATTTTGCC
Source organism: Protophormia terraenovae (assembly GCA_951394005.1). Classification (NCBI taxonomy): domain Eukaryota; kingdom Metazoa; phylum Arthropoda; class Insecta; order Diptera; family Calliphoridae; genus Protophormia; species Protophormia terraenovae. Next base: position 8,249,828 of record OX596077.1, on the reverse strand, counting down.
ATTCTGTGTGTAACATGTCGTTGGAATCGTTTAAGACCCCATAAAGTATATATTTTCTGGGTCCTGGTTAGATTCTGAGTCGATTTAGCTATGTCCGTCCGTCTGTCCGTCTGTTGAAAGCAAGATAGGGCTCGAACGGGGCAACATAAGGGAACAAAAGCATGTCGTACATGCTTTTGTTGAAGAAATATCAGCAGAAAAGTATAAAACGGACACTCTGTGTTTTTTAGTTTTTAGCCCATAACTTTTTTGTTTATTAACCGATTTTGCCCATTTTCAATCCCAAATAAACCTTATATAAGACAACTATGTGTGCCAAATTTGTCCCTCTACGTTGTCCCGTTCGAGCCCTATCCTGCTTTCAACAGACGGACAGACGGACGGACATAGCTCAGAATCTAACCAGGACCCAGAAAATATATACTTTGTGGGGTCCTAGATGATTCCTTCGACATGTTACATACGGAATGACAAAATCAATATACCCCCCATCTTTTTGATGGTGGGTATAAAAAAATCTTTTTACAACAACGAAAATTTCATTACTTGAAAGTAATTAGTTATTGTAATGACATTTAAGTAATGTATAGGGTAAGTAGTTGCCTCTAATATCATCACCGTGTTAAAATAATGAGTTATTCAGCTAATGTGTAAGTAGTGATGAGCCATTATATTAGCTTCTTAACTCATTGCATGGCAACCGAAGCTTTTGCTGGGTAACTAAAAATTTTTTTTTGCTTACTTTTGGTTTGCCTGTAATCATTTATCCCCTTTTCACACTTGAGGATATTTTTGTGAAATGAATGGAAGATGTACAAATGTGAAATATTTGTTCACACTATCAACATTTAACATCTAACATTTTTTAATATTAAAAGTCACACACAAATTTCAAGAAATTCGGACACGTTTTGTTGGAACAGAATGATATAGGAACATTTTTTGAACATATTGCTTTTGAGACCTATATAAATTATATGGAAAGATGTTAACATTTTTCAAAAATGTTGAAAGATACAAGATGAGCCTTAGTGTGAAAAGGCTATTATCCAATGTTATTAAATTCAGTTTCCTTTTCTTTTTTAAAACTACGATTTTGATGTTATTAAACATTTTCTTAAATTTCTCAATAAATTATTTATGTATTTTAAGATAAAATATTTTATTTGATGATTGATTGCCGCATACTTTTTGGGACAAGAACGAAATTTTTTTGAATAGTTTAAGTAACTATTAAAGATAAAGTCAAATAAGTTTTTTCCAATTTTAATTAATTAAATATTATTTTGTTTTGAATAAAAATTTATTTAAAAATGATTGCATTCTTTTATAGACTTTTATGGAAAAATTTATGATAAATCTAAGTCAAACAGAAATATTGTGAAAAATTTTTCTTTATTTGTTGTTTAAAAATTTAACATTAATATTTGACCGAAACATAAACAAATATATACCGTTGAAAAGCCTAATTCTTTTATTATCAAAAAAAAAATTTAAAAGAAAAATTCAACAAAACAATAACAGAATTAGGGAAACTTTTCAAATACAAGTTTTTTGAATAGTGTTATCGGAAATTTTTAAAACTGATTTAAGACGTCCTCAAGAATTCCTTAACGTAAATTGTTATATTTCCCATGAGATTTTTCATTGAAGCAAAGTGTAATTAAATGCAAATCGCTAAAACTATTATACAAAATTTCAAACAAATTGATTAGAATTCAAAGTAAATGATTCATTTATATATACATACATATATTAATTGTAGATATATCTAATATGCTACTCGAACATTGTTCTCATCAAACAAATGTTTGCATTGATGTTGAATATTTTATTTATTATCAAACCACTTCTTGAGATGTTGTACTCGACAAAATGACAAGTATAATTTTAAATAAATTGAAATTTTCTACTTTTTTCTATATTTATCATCAAATGCTAGAATGATTAGTAAAAATAAAAAAAAAAAACAAAATTTATTGGAATCTATATTTAAACTAAGGAAAGACAATATTTATAACTTCCTATTTGGAATTATATAAAGTTTGTTGGTATTTTTAGACATACATGTTCTCCAAATAAAGTTAAATTAAATTAATAACATTAAGATCGAAAACTAATTTGTTTTTGTTTTAAATTATCGCTAATTACGACATGTGTACATACCATACGTGAAAGAGTTTTAATTGGTTAAACAAAATATAATAAATATTTAATAGATTGTATAGAAGACTGATAAATAAAAAAAAAATCAAGATATATGTATGTATTTCAATATTTCTTTGCCATATTCCACGTATTAAAAAAAAAATAAGAATTAGATGTTTAATGCACTAAAATCTATTGTTTTTATTTTGTACATGTAATCGAATTATAGTAAAGGAAATAAAAAATTACATGAGTTTTTTTTTCAAAATGTTAAATTACTATACTCGTTGTTGTTGTATTGATCACAAAGTGTTATTAGACTTGATAATTGAACAAACATTTTAATTTTTTTTTAAATTATTATTATTATTTTTTTTTGTTATTATTTTTTATTTAAAAAATCTTTAAATATATATTTGTTTAGAATGTTAATATTCACCGTTTTTAAATAAATATTTGCATACCACTTTTTTTTTATACAATTATGGGTATTTACCTTTTATGGGTTATTTGTTAATTTTTTATATATACACAAAATATAGTATTAATTCTATTTTTATAACAGATTCAATGATTTCACTTTATTAACTTTTATTTTCAATATATTTTTTTAAATAATTTTTTTTTTTTATAGAAACTTTTTTTTATTTCTTATAATATTCTTTTCGTATAAACAATTATTTGTTATATTTTAAACCACCACTTTGAAATATATTTAACCTATAGAATGGACAACCGTAGAATCATTTTAAAATTTTTTTATAATTTCATTATTTTTTTCATTTTTTGTTTTTTTAAGAGACATTCGCAACTCAAGTGTTTTTTTCGTACGTAGAACAACATGAATGATAACGTCAAAACGATATTGTTAAGAGTTTGAGTATAAAGTTGTTTCAACAATTCTTTATTTGTTTACTTGCGCACACTCAGGAATATTTACAACGATCGCGTTTAGCCCCTCCGCCGCCATTTAACAAACTGTGTTTCTTTTTTAAAAAAACATTTCAATACTTCGAAATACTTTGATTTAAAAATCTCTTTATTTTTTCATTGTTTTTCTGTGTTATTTTTAAGCCGAAAAAAATTAACAAACAACAACTTCTCATTCTGTTTTTATTATTTTTCTGTTTTTTGTATTTTGTTTAAACATTTACAGGTGGCAAAATTAACATTTGACTGGCGCGTAAGTACGTTCTCAACTCACACGCTGCTGTCTAACAATTTTACTCCACACCACACAAACAGAACGCCTAACTCACACACAGGCCCAGCAAAAAACAGAACCAGCTCCCAAAATGTATGTTTGAGTTTATGACTTCCTGCTCCTCTTTAGCTAATTATTATTTGGTTTGTTGGAGAAGGGTTGGTTAATGATATTGGTAATAAGAGAGCCAGGAGGGGGGATTTATTGTAATACATTTTGTATAGAAATGTTGTTAGTGTTTTTATATATTTTTTGTTGTTTTGTAGTGGTTCGCAAAGATACGTTAATTATATTTAGAAACACTTCAGAAACACTTTTTTTTTTAACACAAACACTGCATAGAAACGTTAGAAACCTAAACTAATTGAATTGCTAAAAAAAAAAAAAAACTGAAATTTAATGGACTGTAGTGGACATTGTGGTAAATGCTGCTAGTTGTTTGGGATGATTTCTCATGTAAGATTTTATATAGAATATGATTCTTTTTTTTGAAGCTGTAAAGTACAGCTAATTTTAACTCCTTTAAAAATAATAATGACTCACTTCTAGTACAATTTTTTTTAGTTTTTGTTCAGATCTGGTTTAATTCTAGTTCAGTTTTAGATTCGTTCTAGTTCAGTTTTTGATTAGTTATAGTTCACTTCTAATTCATTTCTAGTTTAGTTCTACTTTAGTCCCAGTTTTGTTCTACTTCAGTATTTTATCAGTTCTAATTCATTTCTAGTTTAGTTCTAGTTCAGTTCTAGTTCAGTTCAAATTCAGTTCTAGTTCAGTTCTAGTTCAGTTCTAGTTCAGTTCTAGTTCAGTTCTAGTTCAGTTCTAGTTCAGTTCTAGTTCAGTTCTAGTTCAGTTCTAGTTCAGTTCTAGTTCAGTTCTAGTTCAGTTCTATTTCTAGTTCAGTTCTAGTTCAGTTCTAGTTCAGTTCTAGTTCAGTTCTAGTTCAGTTCTAGTTCAGTTCTAGTTCAGTTCTAGTTCAGTTCTAGTTCAGTTCTAGTTCAGTTCTAGTTCAGTTCTAGTTCAGTTCTAGTTCAGTTCTATTTCAGTTCTAGTTCAGTTCTAGTTCAGTTCTAGTTCAGTTCTAGTTCAGTTCTAGTTCAGTTCTAGTTCAGTTCTAGTTCAGTTCTAGTTCAGTTCTAGTTCAGTTCTAGTTCAGTTCTAGTTCAGTTCTAGTTCAGTTCTAGTTCAGTTGTAGTTCAGTTCAAGTTCAGTTCTAGTTCAGTTCTAGTTCAGTTCTAGTTCAGTTCTAGTTCAGTTCTAGTTCAGTTCTAGTTCAGTTCTAGTTCAGTTCTAGTTCAGTTCTAGTTCAGTTCTAGTTCAGTTCTAGTTCAGTTCTAGTTCAGTTCTAGTTCAGTTCTAGTTCAGTTCTAGTTCAGTTCTAGTTCAGTTCTAGTTCAGTTCTAGTTCAGTTCTAGTTCAGCTCTAGTTCAGTTCTAGTTCAGTTCTAGTTCAGTTCTAGTTCAGTTCTAGTTCAGTTCTAGTTCAGTTCTAGTTCAGTTCTAGTTCAGTTCTAGTTCAGTTCTAGTTCAGTTCTAGTTCAGTTCTAGTTCAGTTCTAGATCAGTTCTAGTTCAGTTCTAGTTCAGTTCTAGTTCAGTTCTAGTTCAGTTCTAGTTCAGTTCTAGTTCAGTTCTAGTTCAGTTCTAGTTCAGTTCTAGTTCAGTTCTAGTTCAGTTCTAGTTCAGTTCTAGTTCAGTTCTAGTTCAGTTCTAGTTCGGTTCTTGTTCAGTTTGTTCTACTTCAGCCACAGTTTAGTTTCAGTTCAGTACTAGTTCAGTATTAGCTCACTTTAAGTTTAGTTCTTTTTTTAGTCCAAGTTTAGTTTTTTTTATATAATTAAACAATGTTGTTCATTATTTAGTCGGTTTATATCAGCAATATTTTTAATAGATTTTTTATTTACTTTTGATTTTGTTTTTAATTTTTACTTTTTTCTAGCGCTCATTGCTTAAACATTAGAATACATACTTGAATATACGCAAAAAAAAAAAAAAATAGAATACATAATAAAAACAAGGAAAAAAATAATACTAAAAAAGACAAGCCGACCACCATTAATGAGGTATTTTTTTTACTCATACTTTCAATATATTTTTTGGGCATCTTTATTTTTTGGCTAACAAAATTTTGTTTAGAGATGATGGTGAATCATTCTTTTTTCTGTTGATAATTGTAAATGCGTAAACGTAGAAATATAAAAAATAAGTATCGAATATATGAATATAAATAAAACAAAATACAAAGTATTATTTCTTAACGTTACTTGTGAATTACCAAATAGTGTATACGTTTGCTACCACTATATAATCGAAAATTTCATTAATGATTTCTTAATTATTGGGAAACAATAAATAAAACTGAAGTTCGCAAGTAAAACCACAAATACAATTTAATTATACTAAATACATGTGTAAAACATATAGAACTAAAATTGTAAGTATGTGTGTACTTTTTGCCAAAAGTTCATTGACTGACCAGTGAAACCTTTGGCAGACAGACACTTTAAATATGGTGCGGGCTTTTAGTTTCTTCGGAAAACTAAATGTATTAAAAACGGCTCATGACTTTTGACCAATAAACGAAAATAGCTTTTAAACACTTTTATAGACCCACATTATTTCATTTAACAAATGAAATAATAAATTAAATTTAGCAACTAACAATAAGGGGTTTCGCTGTAAAGATTTGTTTCTAAAATTTTAAGCCTAATGAAAACTAGAACTGACTGTTGAACTGTACCAGAACTATAACTGAAGTAGAACTGAACTAAGGCTAAATTATAACTGAACTAAATTTAAACTATGTATAACTGAAGAAAAACTGAACTTGAACTAGAACTGAACTAAAACTGAATTAGAACTGAACTAGAACTGAACTAGAACTGAACTAAAACTGAACTAGAACTGAACTAAAACTGGAACTAAACTACGACGGAACTAGAACAGAACTAAAACTGAACTAGAACTAAACCAGAACCGAATTGAACTAGAACTAAACTACAACTGAACTAGAACTGAACTATAACAAAACTACAACTAAACTAGAGCTCAAATAGAACTGAACTGGAACTAAACTAGAACTAAACAAGAACTGAACAAAAACTGAACTAGAACTGAACTATAACTGAGCTACAAATGAACTAGAACTGAACTAGTTCTTACAGGAGGACTTTAAGGAAATATGTCCTTTAAAAATTTATGAAAAATTTCATTTCTTTATAATAAATAGATTTTCTTGTTATTACATAATCTCATATTCTTCTTAAGGTGCAATAACAGGCGTTCTCCTATATAGTTTTAATGGAAAATTTTATCTTTTTACCTATTGATTGTTAAGTATGTGGTGATTGATTTATGAAAAATAAATTCTTAACAAAAATTAATATGTATACTAAAATTCATTTTAAAGAAATAAGTTAAACGAATTTTAACCTCTGCTCTTTAAAAAAGTACTTTTTGTGTAGCTTTTTTTTTAGCTTAAAATATATACATACTACGTACGATTTTTTAAAATTTACCTTGAATACTCAATTTCTTGAAAAGTACATTTCTCATTCTCTCTCATCTATTGTCTAAAATGTTGTTTATTTATTTAAGTAAGTCCACAAAACTTAATACAATGTGTTATAAAAATGTAAAGTACATACAAGTTTCTTAATGCTCTATAAAGAAATTAAATGTATTTTCAGCTTGTCAATTTGTTTGTTAAACAGGTATTTTAATGACTTTTAAGCGACCTTTGCAAAAGACGAAATACATTTAGCTAATATTTTTTGGAATATATATTTTGGCAAATATTTATTTCATACAAAATACGTGACTTTTTTAAATGTACACAGAGTCAAATATCTTATACCTTGTCTAATGAATTTGTGCTATGACTTGTTTTAAATAATTGTTTAATTTAATCAAGAGGTCACAATTAAAACAACGAAGTACATGTCAGCTGTTTGAAAAAAAAAATCAATTCAATTGAAGTCAATAGTGTGTTTCAGATTCGTTCTAATATTTGTATATGATATCATTTTTCTACTTTTAAAATTCACAAGTTTATATGTGTAATTATACTAAAGAATTTCAAACATTTATAAAGTGTGTTAATGTGCTTTGTACGAATAATTTTTATAGTTTAAATAAAAAATAAAAATAAAATAAAATTATAAAATATCAGTATATAACTAGAATATTTCCACTTCACTAGTCGTTAATTATTTCTTTACTAAATTTCCCATAATATCAAGTGAAATTCCTTAAAATAAACAAACCCTGAAATCTATAAAAAAATAATTTAAAATGTTAAAAATTTTCTTAGTTAAAGAAAAAAAGTTTAAAAAAGTAAATTTAAAATACTATACTGATTTCCATTCTGTTTGCCTTCAAAAAATTTAATTTAAATAAAGTAATGACAACTTATTACTGTTTTTATTATTTGGTATTGAAACTGTTTGCACAACTGATAACTAACCCCAATAATAATGTCATTGCAGTAATCAAAACAAAAAATTAAATGTAACAATCACTTTTGTTTACCATTCAAATGATACATTAACAAGAGTAGTTTTTTTAATGCAGCAATAAATTTAATTAAAAAAAATTATGTTTGAATAAACATTTAATTGTCTTAGCAACTGTTTAAGAAACTTTTGAAAGTTATTAAATGGACTCCTTATCCACAGTATAATTTTGGTTAAATTTGTTTTGTACCTTAACATAATCACAAAAATGATTGCAAAATATAATCATTTTAATTTTATTGGCATAATAAAAAGTTAATCTAATCTTAAATATAAATATCTCTATAGTTTGAAAAATAAAAATGCTGATTAAACTGCATAACGTTACCAAAAATGCAGCCAGCCCTATCTAACTACAGAACTAAACGAGACAAATTAGAATTGAACTAAAACTAAACTAAAATTCAACTAGAACTGAATTAAAACTGAACTATAACTAAACTAAAACTATACCAGAAATGTACTAAAAGTGACCTAGAATTAATCTGAACGAGAACTGAACAAGAACTAAACTGGAACTGAACTAGATCTTAAATATAACTGAACTGGAAATGAAATAGATCTGAATGAGAATTGAACCAGAAATGAACTAGAACTAAACGAGAATTGAACAATAACTGAACTAGAACTGAACAAAAACTGAACTAGAACTGAACTAGAACTAAACTAGAACTCAACTAGAACTGAACTCAAACTGAACTAGAACTGAACTGAAACTGAACTGGAACTGAGCTAGAAGTGAACTAGAACTGAACTAGATCTTAAATATAGCTGAACTAGAACTGAACTGAACTAGAATTGAACTAGAACTGAGCTAGAACTGAACTAGAACTGAACTAGAACTAAACTAGAACTGAACTAGAACTAGAACTGAACTACAACTGAACTAGAACTGAGCTAGAGCTGAACTAGAACTGAACTAGAACTGGAACTGAACTAGAACTAAAACTGAACTAGGACTGAGCTAGAGCTGAACTAGAACTAAAACTGAACTAGGACTGAGCTAGAGCTGAACTAGAACTGAACTAGTACTGAACTGAACTGGAACTGAACTAGAACTGAACTAGAACTGAACTAGAACTGAATTAGAACTGAATTAGAACTGAACTAGAACTGAACTAGAAATGAGCTAGAGCTGAACTAGAACTGAACTGGAACTGAACTAGAACTGAACTAGAACTGAACTAGAACTGAACTAGAACTGAACTAGAACTGAACTAGAACTGAACTAGAACTGAACTAGAACTGAACTAGAACTGAACTAGAACTGAACTAGAACTGAACTAGAACTGAACTAGAACTGAACTAGAACTGAACTAGAACTGAACTGAACTAGAACTGCACTAGAAGTGAAATAGAACTGAACTAGAACTGAACAAGAACTGAACTAGAACTGAACTAGAACTGAACTAGAACTGAACTAGAACTGCACTAGAACTGAAATATAATTGAACTAGAACTGAGTTATAACTTTGATTGCAGCATTATAGTTCTGATTGAATGTAATATTTTTATTTCATTCATTTTATAAAACGACTTGAATAATACTGTAAGGATGATGCGCTATGAATTGTTTGCAGTGGCTGGATTTTAACTCCTTTGTTAGTAAAACCATTTTTAGGTATGAGTAGTGTTAAATATCATTGAATGAAAATGAATGAATTCAGTATTTTTAACATATAATAACCTATTCGAATTGGTATTTATATTTAAATAGTAAAAATCGAAATGTCCGGGAAAATAAGATTATAAGATAAGAAATAGGATAATCAAATGTTGTAAAATTTAATGGCGTTAAAATTATTATTTATATTTCATACAAACAAGTTTTAATTATTATAGTTAATATACAAATTATTTACATATATAATAGTATTACAAAATTATAAAATTAATTTTAAATGTTTTGTTAAATGTGAACTGTGAAACTGAACCTTAAGATGACGTTTTCTGTTGAAAATTTAAGCAAAAGCTTGATTTACCAATTATCAACATATAAATAAAAATAAATTAGTAGAAAAAAAAAAATAGTAGAAAATTTGCAAAAGAAATAGAAAGAGAAACTTTTTTTCTTTTTTGGCAAAAATAATAATAGTAATAAATTGTGTGCGATTACAAATAAAAAAAAAATAAAAGTGCTTTTGGGAAAAAATAATTATTAATTTATAAATTTTGATTAACTTAGTTCATTAACATTCTTATCGTCAAATGTAACCAAAAATTTACGGTCATTATCAAGATAAAAGCGAAAAAGTATAAATTAACAAAAAAAAAAGAACTAAGAATTAAAAAATTATACAGACAATACCGTTAGAATTAGACATTTTTTTTCAAAAGAGATACAATTCTAAACAAAATGGGTCATTTGCTCATTTTGGTTTTAAAATAATATTTATGAATATATAAATTTATGTATAATATGTATTTGAAATATTAGAGCATTTCTAATATTAAATTACTCTCACTAAAATAAAAACAAAAAATCAGCGACAGACCGCCGACAACCTTCGCTGGTGTTAAAAATAAGACAACAACAAATTAGGTTTAACTAAGAGTATTATAAAATATTATCAGTTTCTCAAAAACAAACAAACAGACAACAAAAATAATCGTCAGTCTTCTAACTCTTTTAAGGCTTATTTAGAATGAATTATTATCTATCACAAACGAATTTGTTTTTGTTTTTCAATACTTGTTCGATCTATTTTGCTGTCTTTTCTTACTATCACATCAATAAATTCAATTTCATTATTCATTAATATTTTTGTTGTTTTAATGTTTCATTCCAGTGTTTATGTTTTGTTTTTGTTTTTTTTTTTTCTATTTCTATTAAAGAATCTGTAGTTCAAACTCACGTCACATTTGTTTCAATAGTTGCAGAATGTACCTTCTCGTACGTTCATTATATTTCGATTCTAATCAGTTCGATTCTTATTTTTTTGAATTATTTTTAACTCAACTCAACTTAACTTATCGAAATTCGTAAAGTAACTGAATATTATTGGTTGGTAGATAGGTATGTCATGAAATAGAAAGAATAATTATTCTACACATACGGACGGACGGAGTTATACACTCAAATACATTTAGAAATACGTCAGAGTACTCGTTTATATTTTTATGCATAAATAAATACTTAGTTTTTTTTTTTTTTTAATTTGTTACTTATTATTCCGATTTGTATTGTTGTTGCTGGTGCTGCTGCTGTTGCCGCTGTTAAGTGGTGATTGCTCGCTAGTGAGAGTAAAATTTAAATAGTGTTGTCAATTTAGCGTTTGGAGAAAATAGTTTTGTAATAAAAAGCGAAAGTTACTTGCTTTACATTGGAAAGAAGAGAAAAGATTAGAATGAGGAAAAAAACTATAAAGCCCTGATGAATTGGAATTTTTAATTTAAATTTTTTGTAATAAAATTGGGTACCGAATAAAAATAGACAAAATTATGTATCAATAAGAATTAAAATCTTCAAGCTAGTTTGTGTTATTTTCTTATAAGGAGTTGTCAAAATTAAAATTGTTTTCTTTTTTATTTTTGAAAAAGAGTAAATAATTAAATTTTCATCAACTTTCGGTGTATTCATTTTAAATAAAACGTCTTTTAAAGTAAAAATTTACAATAGAACCATCAACTATTTTGATATACGTTTCAGAAGCAGAGCTATAGGGGTTTAAATTAGGCTACTAATGTCATAGAATATGTTTAACCACTAGCGAATTTTTTTATTTCTTAACCGATTTCCAAGATTTTTGTACCGCCTTAAAATCCTTGATAAATGCTTTAGAAAACATGCTTGCATATACTTTTTCTCTTATATACTCTTTGAGATATATTAATTTGAAATTTCAGCAATCTCAATTTTGCAAAATGTTGGTCAAGTTTTTTCCATATATATCCCAACATTTTCAACCAACTTTATCACATTTTTTATTTATTAGATAACAAAATTATTTATCGAATAAAGAAAATTTGAAGTCGATATCTTTATTGAATTAAAAAATAAACGATTTTGAATTGGCAAGTTTACAAAAATTAATAAACAGACAGACGGAAGGACAGACATTACAATTCTGTAGAAAAAAGTCTTAAAATTCCAAAAGTATATAATTTTTTACTTCTTGTTCAATATATAAAACTAAATCTAAATATTAAATTATTGATATCGCCTTAAGTGCCATTTTCGACCCATTTAACTCAATGTATAGACGGACGGACATTACCATTCAGCCAGAAAACGTCTAAAAATCGTAAAAATTAATTTTTTACTTACTAATAAATAGGAAAATTAAATATGACCATTAAAGTGTTGATATCACCTTTCCCTGAATTATGCATAATTTTCGACCCATTTAATTCTAATGTATAGACGGACGGACGGACATTAACATTCTGCCAAAAAAAATAAATCTTAAAATTCTAAAACTGAATTTTTGTTTATCTAATAACAAAAAAAAAAAAAAATAAAACGTGATCATTAAAATATTGATATCAAGTTTCCCTGAATTAATCGCCATTTTCGACCCCTTTTACCCCAATATGCATTCCCATAAACTGGTTTGGTTTCCGAATTTATTTTGATTTACGAATTATCCGTACAAAATTTCGTTGTCGTAGCTAATTGCTTTTGTCTGTAAGATATCTGCTGAAAATTATAAACTGATGTTACAACGTGAGCTCTGTGCTTCTAGTATAACTTATTTGCTTATAAACCAATTTCAATACCAAACAAACCTTATATAAGATGAATATTTCATCCCCCTAGGTTGCCCCGTTCGAGCCCTATCCTGCTTTCAACAGACAGACAGACAGATGGACGAACATAGCTAGATCGTATTAGATTTTCACGCGGACCCAGATTTTTATAAATATTTGAGCTAAATTTCATCCCCTAGGTTGTTCCTTTCGAGCTCTATCCTGCTTTCAACAGACAGACGGACGGACATACCTAGTTCGTTTTTAGATTTTTACGAGGTCCCAGAATTAGATAAATTTTTGAGCCAAATTTCATTCTCTAGGTGGTCCCCTCCTATTATGCATTTGTGCTGATGTTCGTAACTTACAGAAAAAATGTTTGGACCCCCACCATAAAGTATACCAATCGAGTCAGAATCACTTTCTGAGTCGATTTGACGATATCCGTCCGTCTGGTTGGCTGTCCATGTAAACCTTGTAAACAAAGTGCAGGTCGCAATTTTGAAGATATTTTGATGAAACTAGGCACGAATAATTATTTTGCCACAAGGACGAAGTCTATTGAAATTGTTTGTGATCAGTCCATTATTTCCCCTAGTTCCCATACAAATGTCCTCTCGGAATAGAGGTTCACGATCATAAATGCCTTAAATATTACAATATTTTAATGAAATTTGGTACAAAGAAATTTTGTATAAGGTTCATAATTAACTATAGCTCCCATATAAATCCCTTTTCGAAAAACACTTTCAAGTGCATAAATACCATACATATATCAGTATAAAGTTTATATTCGACACAAATAAGTTTCATAAATGTAGAGACAACGTTGCCAAATTTCATGAGAATCGGTCCTGAATTTAACATATAAACATACTTCCGGGAATCGCCCTAAAGTGCATAATATCATATAGATATTTGTATATTTTATTTTACACTTAGTAAAAGTAACGATCCAAAATTGGCCACAGGTCTAATATATGAGCCCTCACCGAATTTTGATGCATTTACATGATAATGCTCGCTTTAATTGTATTCAATTTAAAATATCAGTTTAAAAATTAACACTCGATTTTCCAATTGACAACATTGTTTACTAATTATTTAACTTTGGGTCAGTCGGAAGGCACGAACCGCAAATCCTATAGTTGTGTTGTTGCTGTTGTTACTCTGAGGCTGTTGTTATTTTTTCCCCCATTTCATTGTCAATGATAATTTGTTTAGAGCAGCAACAAATAACAACAATAGTACATTTAGTTACTTGCGAGAAGTATCTTCCACTAATATACCATTACACTAATACAACTATTACGGTGCTAGCTGTAGCTACAATAATTTTAGTTTACTCTACTCATTTAAATGCAAAGCATTCGTTCTGTCTCAATGGTCACATACCACCGTCGTCGACATATCGAGGCAGACAGACAATCACCAAAACAATTTTACTCATACAAGTGTTCAGACTCATTTATTGCGGCAACAAATATAGGGATTGACTAAATAACTGACGGGACTGTCGTTCAATATACTTGATAGAGGAGGGAATGTTTTATTTCTTTTTTTTTTTTTTTTTGTATTTGTTGTACGTATTGTTGACAAATTGGGGTGGGTGTTCATTTATTTCTTATTGCATTGATCGTATAAAGTTTGAATGTATGTAAAATTGTTTACTATTTATTAAATGTTAACGAAATTAAAACCTAAATCCATATAAAATTAATTATAAAGCGCAGTTACAAAAGGGGGTAAAGGTTTTTAAAAATTTACATACATACAAATATACATATGTATATGTGAGAATATTGCCGGCTTTTTTAAAAAATACATTTTTCAAATAGTCAGTTTTATTGTTACATTTTTAAATTTTATTACTAAGTAATATGAATGCAGTTTATTGTTTAGAAATATTAATTAGTCCCCTTTTTTATTTTAGAGTAGTGTACGCCTCTGTTTAAGTTTCAATCGAATTCAAAACACTTTTTATTATGATTAGCAAATTTAATATTTGCAAAATTTATATTAAATCAATGTTAAAACTATTATTACAATTGGTCACTTAAATGTTCGTAAATTTCCAACTCAAAACCATAACAAAACAATAAACCTTGTTTCAAATACAAAACATAATTTTGAAACACAAAAACATTTATATGCTCAACGTTTTTTATAAATTATATAACACTTACCTTCTTTTTCTTCTATTCTAAGTTCAACATCTTTATAATCCTTTATATTCCATTTAGTATCTTTAGATAATTCATCTAAAGAATCCTTTGTTAAATTACTAGAAAATAAAACTCGTTTAATATAAAACACTTAAATGATTTCCCGCGCTTTTTGCTTTAAAAAAAATTAACCTGCTTAAAGCCAATATTATAGGTTTTCTCTGTTTTATTAAATCCTTTAATCCATCCTGATCCAAACATGTTCTATCTTTAAGAAATTTTGTAGAATCTTTTGCTTTTGATTTTCTTCTAGTTAAACTACAAAATTTTAACATTTTCTAAAGAATTTGTTTTGGAAAAAAATAATTAAACGTCTGTTTTGATGTTGAGTTGCAAGAAAACTAAACCAGAACATTGTGTTTAATTAGGAGGCGTATTTCTAAAAGATTTTTTTTTCTTCGATTGTTAACATCAAAACAATATGTGACAATGTCAAATTTTAAAGAGATTTTCTTTATCTATTTTATGATTTTTAAATGAGTTTGGTTTTAAAAATAATTGATTAGTTATTACATTTCAAAATAGTTTTGAAGTGTAGTTAAAGCTAAATTGAAACAAAAACAAATTTCATGATTTCATAGTTTATATTCAGGAAATGGTGGAATATAGAAAAATTAAAGAGACTGCATAATAGAACAGATTGAACATTTTTTGGAAACGAATCTGGAACTTCTAATTGGCTGGTTGGATTTACATCAAAGGGGAAACTGCATACCTTTTAGGAGCCAATCTGTAAGTTTTTTAAATAGAACCCCTTTAACATAAACATAAATGTAAACGTTTGCTAAATTTAAGTTTATTATCCGATTTCAAAGATTTTAATATTTTCTAAAGGTTCTAACTAAGGTCTATAAAATATGTTTAGTTCCGATATTTATCTTTTGTAGTTATCGAGTTTTTCTCATCTCAAATTTTCTTAGTTCAATCATTTCAATACACCGGTTGCATTTTTCATCCAAATTTGTTTTTATACCCACAATCAATAAAGGTAGAGTGTTTGTCATTCCTTGTGTAATAGATCGAAAAAATTTTCTTAAATCCTACAAAGTATATATATATATTCTGGGTCCTCGTAAGATTCTAATCGATATTTTAAATTAGCGAGACACAAAAATAAGTGACAGATGGTGCCTATAATAGATTCGGCCAAGGCGAATATGGCATTCTTACTTGTCTCAGTTAAACTAAATTATTAATCATATAAAAAGAAAATGGCGTAAAAGTTCGACATTTATGAATCGATTTTAATAAAATGTGTCTCGTTATACCCTACACCACCATAGGTAGCTGGGGTATTATGCGTTTGTGCTGATGTTTGTAAAGCACAGAAAAAATATTCGGACCCCTCCTTAAAGTATGCCGTTCAACTTTCTGAGTCGATTTAACGATGTCCGTCCGTCTGGTCGTCTGGCTGGCTGTCCATGTAAATTTGGCACAACTACGAAGTCTATAGAAGTTTCTTATGATCGGTCCATCATTTCACCTAGTTCCCATACAAATGTTCTCCCGGAATAGGGGTTTAGCGATCATAAATGTTTCAAATATATCAATATTTTAATAAAGTTTGGTACATAATTGATCATATGTAGCTCCCATATAAATCCCTCTTCCGAAAATCTCTTTAACGTGCATAAATTCCATATAAATGTTAGTATCAAGTTAATATTCGGCTTAAATAGGTTTTTTTTTAGAAATAGAATTTACAGTAAAAAATTTTACGAGAATCCGTGCATAATTTATAGTTCCCATATTAACCCACTTTTGGGAATCACCTTAAAGTACATGAATTCATATAAATGAAAGTATAAACGTAATATTCAGTATTCGAATAGTTTATTTTACACTTAGTAAAAGTATGGATCCGTTATTGGCCACAGGTCTAATATAAGACCCCTTCCCGAATTTTAATAAAGATATACAATGGTGTAAGGTATTATAAGGTCGGTCTTGACTGTCTATATCTTTCTTACTCGTTTTAATTGTTCTCATCTTTAGATTTTGTTTTTACAAATGCTTTTAGATTTCAATTTTTTCTCACAATTTTCCTATTTTTTTCCGAAACTGTTGAGTAGTTTATCAAATGATTTAATTTAAACCCTTATTTTGTAAATACCTTCACCACACTTTAAGAACAAGAACAATTTATATGAACAAATTTTTAATGTGTTTTACAAAATTAGGTCCTACATGTTTTGCCATATTTATTAAATCAAATCAGATGCTGCGCTGTGTGGTGCTAAATAACGGTTTATCTCAAAAACGAGAGTCAAATTAAACTATGTTCCTTAAGAAAATATCAAGGTTTAAAAATTTTCCAAAAGATATTTTCATGTAGATAATTTTAAAGAAGAAAGCATTTCCAATTTTCTAACAGGGTCCTGTAAAGCTCCTTCCGCATTTGGCATATTTTAAATAAAAATTAGGACTTCAGCCAATATATTCTAGAATCCTTAAGCTGGGATTAACAAACATAAAGAAGTGTTTAAAATAGTTTGCAAACGTATTTTATCAGACAAATAATAAATAGGCCCAAAATTCGAAAAAAATATATATTTTGGATCTTGGCCGGCTTGTTGGCATCTGTACGACCCATTAGCTCAGCTCTTGAGGGATCTGTTGAATCCACCTTCCAAGCTTTAGACCGGATACTCTTCTGCTACGATTAAACTGTAAAATATTATGTAAATCGGAGCAGCCGATAAGGTATTACAGATTTATTTCCAAAGTAAGTATGTGAGTTCTACCCATAATGGGATGCTAGAATCTAAGATCGGTTATTTCTTAAAGCTTCAAAAATATTTCCTTAAGTTTAATTAGTTTAGAGATCTTTAGAGATCTGTTAGAAAATTTTATAGATTTAAAAAAATACATAAATAAAAAATCATCATTGGTTTTTTTAAAGAAAATATATTAAAATTTTATTTCCTTAAATGCATTAACATTTCTCACTCTTACAAAGCTACTAATTCGATGGGCAGACACCTTTGAGATTCAAAAACATATGTAAACACACATCGTCGACTCGATCCCATATAAGTGAACCATATTTTCTTGCCGTATAGTCCAATGACAAAATAGCCTTACAGTTAATGCATTTATCACGATAGTGAAACAGTAAACCCACAGTAGGATGTAATACATGATCCGCATAACCAGGGGCAGCACGCCAAACCTGATGATTACCCATTTCCACAATAGCACGGGTATTTACTATACATTTACTGCGTGTATAGGCCGGTAGAATCTCTAAATTTCTTCTAATTTTCGTTTGTGTATACAAACCACGATTTATAGCCCTCTCGGGTACACTGAACTTATCATCACTGTCTTTTTTAAAGAAAAATACATTACGAAATACAAAAGCCGATGTTAGACCCTCATCACATTGCGATAGGAAGTGAAAGAGGGAATTATGCTTGAGAGGCATTAAAATTTCATCGAAATCTACAATGGCAGCATAACGATAATTATCCACAACATTTGCACGATAAACACAATCATTATATTGGGCCACTATACCGCTATAATGTAAATCATTCAAATGATCTTTTAAATTCCAATCCAAAATATCCGCCAAACCTTTGTCACGATAATAGTTCAAGACTCGTTGCACATCCGGTGAACTCTCCAAATTGTAAAAATAGAAATGTGTGGCACCCATTATACGATACATTTCGACAAATTCAACAATACGCAAGACATTGCTGTAGTTTTGTTGTAAAAGTCCTACGCAAACTGATAAAACAGGTTTAGATTGGGCAAATAATTGTTGCATATCACGAGGATAACTGTAAAAGAAGGAGAAAGCGATTAAATAAATTTTATTTTTATTAGAAATTAAGAAAAGGGTTACTATTTACCTTATGGGTATAAAGGTGGGACTTAAATGACTTAATTTATTAGCCATATATTGTATGGCCACAGCTTGTGGTAGCTTAACCTTAAGATTAGCCTTATATTCCTTATATAGTGGACAAACCACGTTAAAAGCGGCATATTTTTCATCATGATGTTCACGTAAAGCTTTTACTTCTTCAGCCTTAACTTCGGTTAGAAAATAATCTTCGGATCTTTAAATAAATATACAAGAAATTAAGTTTTTTGTATTAATTTTTATTTTCGACAAAATCCTACAAAATGTATGTATTAAATGAACCTTAAAATACAGCTTATATCATCCTTAAATTTTAATGGAAGCACTGCAAAGATTCTTATTGATCCGATGGCAATTAAGTTATCTTTACTAGGATTGTCTGAAAAAAAAAAAAACAATAGTGGTATAACGATTACCTAATTGAGCTAAAGGATTCTAGGAAGGTTAAAAAATCAGTGGATAAAATTCCCTTTTCGGGGTTAAATTTAAAAAAAAGAATATATGATAAATGTTTATGAAAAATTAGTTTAATCCAGCAAGGTTACACTTCTTTAAATTGACATTGTTTATGTACAGAATAAAAATATCTAAAATGTTCAGTTATATAAATCTTTCTTGTGTTGAATATTCATATTAACCTTTTTCGTCGACTCGACAAGATGTTCCATTTCGCCATAAAAATTTGAGTAACTTTTCAGGGTTAAAATGAAACAAATCTACTTCGATTTTTTTCCAATTTGAAGCAAAGTTCAACAAATTTGAGCCATGCAATTTTCAGACTACTAGCGGTATTTTTTTGAATAAATTTAAAATCTTAATATGGAATTACCTATAATTTCAGTACGTTTATCAAAATACGCTGAGTAAATTTTATGCTTCATAGAAGCATCGCCTATGGGTCTCCAAGTATTATTATAGTTCCATGTTGTGGACAAAGGTTTCATCAATTCCATAGATAATTGAGTTGTTTTAATGTCATCTCGTAGTTTTTCGTTCTATAAAAAGAAAAAAATATTTCTAAAAAATTTTACATAAAATATTAACTCCAAATAAAAATACATTTTTCAAAGTTAGTTCAAAATCCTAATCTTTCGGAGGCATTTTAAACATTTTTGGAAATAAATCAGTAATCTTCTAGTTAGATTTATATAGACCCCGCAAGATCCCAAGGTTGACGAAAAATCGGCGAAAATCTCAATTTTGTCTTTAAAGTCCAGATTTATTCTGAGGCCGAGAAAATACACTTGTAAACTCTTAAGAACATAACAGGACTTCCGAAGCTACATTCTTTTTGTGGATGCATTGGGCATCAAAGTGATCAAAACTTTAATATAAAAAAGGTCAAATTCGAAACAGTATGATCTTATCCCTATTTGTTAAAAGGGCTCGTTTTTTATTTGAATCATTTTCTAAAATGTTAAACAAATTTATAAACTTAAGTTCTTAAGAAAAATTTTATTTAAAAAAAAGTATATAGACAAAAAAAAATTTTAAAAATACTAATATTCGTAATTTTCAAATTCATCGTTTATATTTGGATTCGATAAAAATATGGACAAACATTCTTTATTAAAAAAAATAAATAAAAATCGTTCGGAAAAGTTAAAAAATCTGGACTTGTAAAATTTAGCTATTTGAAATAACTCAAAAAACTATAGAAAGTATCACATACAGTAATATTTGTAGTAGGTCTTATCGATAGCTTTGAGAAAATATAACAATTTGGAATTTGAACAATTTGGCAATGTAATTTAAAAAGTGCCATTAAATATTCGACGTCATAAAATCGAAATTCGAACTAACTTTTCAAAGCCCTTAGAGATTTTATTAATTTGGTAGTAAGGAATGAGATTTAAAAAATCTTAACATACGTTTTGCCTCATAACTTTTTTCAGAAGCAGTATTTGAATTTTAATACCCTGCAACACCATAGGTGGGGATAAATAATAAAGCAATATGTAAATGGAATTTGTCACGTATAAGTTTCATATAAAATTAAATCTGTGTGCTCCCATATAAAAAAAAATTTTTTTAATCACTTTAACGGGCATAAATCCGATTAAAATCTGAGTATCAAATTAATATTCGACACAAAAAAAATTTTATATAAAAATATGAAAATTCTAGTGCCAAATTCCCGATATAAGTCCCACTTCGGGAATCACCCAAAAGTTAATAAATTTATATAAATGTTAGTATCGATCCAAATCGGTCCTACAAAAAATAAACCAAAGAATTAAAGGTCTGTCGTCAAACTGTTTTCAATATTATAAACAGTATCAGGAGAATTTGACCATTGAGAAGAAGCCTGGTTTGGGAAGAAAAAGAAATTTCCTCATGATATTGGGAAGGCCCAAAAAGTTCCAGAAGTTCCGGAAATTCAAATCAAATTTCAAACAAAAATACTCATGTTGTATAATGGACGGACGACAAAATGTATTTACTGGCAGATTTTTTTGCAGTTTCCGGGTAAACATTATTATGTTGCTAATGCTTGAGGAAATGTTGAAGATAAGATAAGTTAGAAATCAAAAGCAGATAAAATTTCCGGCAAAAAAAGCAAGTCATTTGTTATATTGGGCTCTATAAATACCGAAATATATATCAAAGAATGTTTGCAAAAAAAGATTTTTTCTTTCATAAGAGAGCACAATGTGTCCACATTTTGGCCCGATTTGGCATCATGTCACTACAGTCAGAAAGCTCTGGAGTGGTACCAAAACAATAACATAGTTTTTGTACCAAGAGAGGTTAATCCTCCAAATTGTGCAAAAATCTTTATTTACTACGTTTATACGACAGTTGTAATGATTCAACTTTTAATAGTTATGGACATTTTATTTGAAAAATATAATAAACAGAATCAGTTCAAATATGATCGAGGCAATAACAAACAGTTTCAAAATTTTTTTATATAAATATTCATTTTTCTAACTTTAAAATTCTAATACTTTTAAAGTTTTAATAAAATAATGAAAATATATACGTAAATAGAATTTGTTATATTTGATATATTAGAAATTTTTCTTTATATTTATCAATACAATTATTAAGTAATCAGTTGCCAGGAGGTAAGAAAAAAAGATCAGAAAAGTTTAAATGACCCAAAAAATGTAGACAGAAAAAAGCAAGTATTTTCAATTTAAAAACTTAAAATGGCTAAACTGGCAACACTGAAAATAATGTATATAAATCCGTTAATCACGCCAAAAAAGATTGGACTTTTTATACAAAATACTTGCGATATATTTAGTTTACTTTTCATGTGAAAAACTTAAAATACTTGCCCGATAAAAAAAGGCATTCATGCTCAAAATTTGTATTTTGGAATATTTACATATAAACGTAGTTATTTTAAGACTCAAGGCTGGGTAAGTCGACATTTTTCATAAGGAAACAACTGACTGTCACTGACATTGTAAAACTGCAATAATAAGCAAATCTTTGTATCGAATGCAAATAACATGTTTTACTTGTTACGTCCACAAACTTTTATTAAATAAATAATTTTTTAAAAAATATCCCAAAATAAATTAAAAACATATGATTAATTTACTTACTGCTTCCGTTAGTAAAGAAATATAAGTCAATATTAATAAAGCACTTGCTATAGCACCGGATAAACCAAAATATATATATTGCAAACGATTTGTATCTTGAACTAGCATTCTATTAAATTTTATTTAACACATTACGCATATTTTAAATATTTTATAAAGTAATTAAGCACATTTTTTAAATTTTTCTATAAAATATGTATTTAATATTTTGCCATTTGTTTTATTTTCTTTTTTATTTTAATATTTATTTATGTTTCTTTAAAGTGTTTATTTCTTGAATGGTATTTTTATATTTGTATCTTTTCTATTATTCTTTAAGACAAACACTAACAGGTCATCAGTCATGGTGCCACACAATGTTGCAAAATCGTATTTGAAAATAAAAAGCATTTTATTTTAGTGATGTAGAATTTTAACGTTAATTTTATAATATTCGATTGTTTGGAAAAAGATCAGGAAATAGTTTGTTTATAAACTATAAAGCTAACATTACACTATTTGGGTTGTTTTGGGAATTAAAAACTTAAAAAAAAAAATAATATCACCTAATTTATACACGGATCTTCTAGATACTGCAAGGGCAAACCTATTAAACACGCTATGAACGAGTCCATAAGTCATTCAAACTTCATTTTTTTATACTGTAAAATGTTGTGAAACAATTTTTTTTATAAAAATTATGAAAATACGAAAATAAATTGTTATCTTAATTTTTAATGATTCCGGATCAAAAATAAAAATTAAAATGGCGAATTCAATATAGCGACCGAAATTTTGTGTACTTTTATATCAATTTTATATAGTCAAGTTGTAAAAAGTATAAAAACGAATTTAAATTTGCAAAAAGCTATTGAAACGAGTAAATTAAAAAACTTTAAATAAAAATCTCTTTAATTTCAAACGATTATAAATTGCAAGTTATTGGCCGTCATATTCAATCCGCTATTTTGATTTATTAATTTACTTATAACTTAATAAATATACGAGTATAAAACATATATTGATGCATTTTTTGGCGTTTAATTAAAATATTATTCAATATGGTGCCTTTTATATTTATAATTCATTGCATTATACGCAAAATCTGAAAAAAAATTCCTATTCAGTGACCTCAAGTCTGTAAAATGCGATTATTTAAAATTTCGTAATGTTATAAAATTAATTTGTTGACCGCCATATTGAAATTCTATTTTTTTATTGCAGAATCGTAATCACCGGCCCAATTCTATGTACATTAAGGTCTCTAATTATGTCCAAAATTCAGAATGGTAATCCATTTTGAATTTCCGAATCCGGAAAATCCAAAATCAAATTTATATTCAGGAACCCCAAATCTGTCGAATGTAATTATTTAAAATTTTTTCAAAATAATAAAATATAAAATTTGGCCGTCATATTGGATTCGCCATCTTAAATTTTGAATCTTTTTTTATTACAGATTCTTTGATGTACACCAAGTATTCTAATTGAATCCGAAGATAAAGGTTCCGTTACTCTACCGTAAATGTAAATGTAGCAAATCAGCTGGCACGTTTTTCTTATAGGAGTTATGTGTGTATGTGTACTAAAAAACGTAAATGTTCCGTGACAGCTGTAAGAACAGTGGTGACAACTTTTAATTTCAATATACTAAATCTGTGTAAAAAGTTTATCAATTGGACAATTTGTTATGCTGTTTTCTTCACTAAAAACATTGTTAAAACAATAATTTAAAATTAAAAATTTTTTTCATAAAATCACAAATTTTGATTTACATACAAAACGCTTAAATACAAATCTAGCGATTTTCAAACTGAATTTTATTTACTGGATATACGTGTAATTGACATCACTGATGCTGATGTGTACAAAACAACAACAACAACAACCATCCACTTACGTTCCGTTTACATTTACATTTACGGTAGAGTAACGGAGCTCACTTTTATCCGCAATATTGTTTTCGCTTTTCCAAATTCTGAAAATCAGAAACCATATTCGTATTCAGGGACCGCAATTCTCTCAAATTTAATTATTAAAAATTTCGTAAAATGAGAAGAAGAAAAAATTTACCATAATTTTTAATTTTTTTTTTTTTTCTTACAGAATTGTATTCTGTGTACCAAAAATGCTTTTATGTGATATTTATTTTTCACGTAAACCAAGTATTCTAATTACAGTTATAATTTAGGAATCGTGGCCTAGTGTGAGATGTGGTATTCGGTAATATTCGAATTAATTTGAATACCAGGTTTTTTATAGTTTTACAGCCCTAATCATGATAATGAAAATATGTAATGTTACAGTGAATGGAAATAATATTCGTACATACTTGTATATTTAAATTTGCAGTTTCTAACGAATGGTTCGATTTCAATTATATTTTTCGTTTTAGGTTTGGATTATATAGGTCTAAGAGTCCCGAATTTCGAATCCTCGGAAACCAATTCATCGTACCTATATTATCTCTTTCAGTTTACGAGATCTTTGAAAATTAAAATGTATTCATTTTGACGTATCTTTCCCAGCAAAAAAGGAGCTTCCAAAGAAGTCAATAAGATCCTGAACTTGTGATCCTGAAGTAGTAAAAAACGTATTATTCCCAATGAATTTAACATAGGCTTGTCATTGGGGGAGGTTTTCTTTTTTGACGCCTATTTACTTAGTAGAAAGTCATGTTCCCGTTGTCATGAAAAATGTATTTTTATGGTGTTGGTTTAAATCAGTTGAAGTAGTGTAATTTAAATTGCTTCTATGGAGTTATTTCCTTCGAAAAGAAACAAATATCTCTTTTAAAGTAATTTTTATTGAAAATAGACATAATTCTTTTTTATGGTCAACAAGGTAAATATTTGCAATAACAGCTTTTTAATAACATATGTGTATGCTGTTTAAACAACTTTTTAAGAAGAACACATACACTATTTGATACTTTGGAAGTAATGGAGAAGAACTTCCGCAAAAATTACTTCTATTTATTTTTGCTGGGTTGGTTGTCTTTTTCGATATAGCAGATCCAATTTTCATTGAAATCTAACCTTTTGTTTTAATCGAACTAAAGCAGGCTTTTCAAAATATTCATTTACTCATAATATATATTTCAAAGAAAAATTTCGCAATTATTTTAATTAATAGATTCATAATTCAAACCGAACAATTTTCATAACCACTGTAATTTTAAATTGTAAAATACTTTTATGCAAATACAAGTCATTGTCATAGACCACACTGTCTTTGCTATAATTACTCTCTAAGGTAATTCTATTGATTCGCCATTTGGTTCTTCTTAATAAAGAAATAACTTAAAAGAAAAAAATAGAAATTGCAACACGGTTATACACAACTGTTGGCCCCTTCTTGCTGGAATTATAATTTATGATTTTATTTACATCTGTAGGTCACTTAATATATCATTTTTATAATTTTAAACTTTTTTGATATTATTAAAAACATATGTGTTTATATTTATTATGTATAGAACAATTTATATATATATATATTTTTATATACAAAATATCTCTTTATATTTATCTTTGTTTTGTTTTTAGCTACTTATAAATTTGGAAAAAAACAACTTTTCCAAATTTTTATAACATATGTGGCGTATTTTGGTTTGTTTGTGTTATTTTTTTTATTTTTTGAACACAAATAATATATAAAAATATTTAATGAACCCGTTAATGTCACTTCTCACAGAATAATTTTGAACAACTAAAAAAACCAAACATTTTTAATCGAATACAGTTCCACACAATATCTGATCAGTATTTTTGTTTATTTTTTATTATGTATAATTATAAATTTCTTTTATTTTTTTATACATATATTTTTCAGTTTAAAATACTCTAAGAAAATATATTTCTTCTGTTTGTTGTCACAACAAAATTTCAATTCTTATTAATGGAAATTAGAAAAAGCAAAACAAAAAGTGCATTAACAATTACCAATTCATTTCAATTTTTAATCACAAAACTTACTACCGATAACACAAATAAAAATCCCATAAGCCATATAAACCAAATTGCCACTGTCCACATAAATATCACAACTTTTTTGGCCATTACTTAGAATAAAAAAATAAAACTTAATAAATTTGAATGTCTTCAGTTTGATGTCTCAATAGGTATTCACTTCCAATTGCACAATAAAATATATCTACCTTTAGGAGTAAATATTAGATTAGAATAGAATAACTAAACATTTATATTGGATAAACTATAATTACTCAAAATAACTTGGAACAACCGTTTCTTGTGATAAGATAACACCTAACACATAAAAATATTAGAAATCACTCAATACATAATTGTAAAAAAATAAAATTGAGTATTTTACAGTTACTAATATAACCAAAAAAAGTTTAGTCTACAGGTGCCTAATAATTCTTCTTTCTGTGTACTAAACAAATGTCATCCCTAAAATGAACAAAACATTACAAAACAAATCCATGATATACAAGACTCAAAAAAACTTGACATTCATTCGTTGTTTTAACAAAAACCAAATAAAGAAAACCACGTCTAATACTTGCACATAAATAACAATAAATAAAATTATTCTATTAAATTGATTCTAAAACGAAAACTTTAATAAAACTTATCTTCTCATTTAAACACTTATTTACAAAATCATTGAATATTCAAGATTTTTGTAGATTTTCATATGAAAAATCGACTTGATTAAAAATATGAGTGATCACAGATGAAGCTTGTTTTCTCATTTAAACGCTTATTTACAGAGTTATTTAAGATTTTGTTGGATTTTAATGCAAAAAATCGATTTTTGATCAAAAATATGAGTGATTACAGATGAAGCTTATTTTCTCATTTAAGCGCTTATTTAGTAAGTTTTTTAAAATTTGAGATCTTTTTTAAATTTTCAAATGAAAACTAGAATTTTGTTAACAGAATATGAATGATCACTGATCACAAATTAGTACTTTTTATTTAAACACGTTTTTTAATTTTCATACAAAATTGTTTTTGGTTATAAATATATGTATTCAAAATTTAGTTTCTTCTTTTTTTTAATTTAATGATTATATTTTTATTTAATTTTTTTTATATTTAAAATTACAAATGCATGTATTTATTTTAATTAATGTACATAAATAATTTAAGACATTTTAGTTTTAATTTACTTTTGTGAACACACACATTATTTGTTGTAGTAGTCTTGAACACACTTTATCTGCTCTGTTTCTTTTTTTTCGCTTCTATCATTTACATTCTTACAAAGGAACATTTAAATATTTTCCTTATTTCAGTTTAAGAATTTTGTCCATTGTCATCTTGTTTTTGAGTTTCATCAACATTTTTATCCTTTTGCTGATCACTGCTGCTGGTCATTGAGTCTTTAGCATTTTCATTGGATTTCATTGGTTCCACAGCTATTAGATTGGAACCACGATCTAATAGAGCACCGTAGGCAGGGCTATAAGAGGAGAAAGTAGAGATCTTTTTTCAATAAAATTACTATTCTTAAGGTAATATAATTATAGTGAATTTAACATAATTTTAAAGTGTATAAAACAAATTTACAACAGATTTACAAAATATTTAGTTTACAAATTTAAATGTCTTTTGTTTTTTTTTTTTTAGTAAAGTGAGATTTGTTAAACCATCTACAACTTACCTCTGCTGATCTCTATTCCTGTCTCTATTGTTATTGTTATTATTACTACTAGCATTACTACCACTATTACTACCTCCCCTTGAGGGTTGTTCATCTTCTCTCATATATGACCAACCGCCCGTCGTACCCGAACCTTTCGAACTATCATTACGATTTCCATTCCAATTTGTATTGTACGTTGTCTGAGAAACACCCATATTATAACGCCCACTATCAATTGTGCCAGATGTTACTCTAGTCCCTTGGTCTTGGGGATCATATGGGCAATTAGGTTTTCTTACGCCACAGGGTGAAATAGCGGGTGAATTATAACCAGGTTCGGGTAAGTAACGGCGATCTTCTTGTGCAGCTCCTTTAGCATAATAATAACCACGACCAGAACTATCATAACTAGATTGTCCTCTGGTTAGAGGTTTAAAGGGGGTTGGTTTTAGGGGTTTTGAATGCGCGTTTTGGTAGATATTTGGTAGTAGTTTGATTTTTATTTTTAAAAAAAGTAGGTGCACATATGTATGTTATTTGTTAAGTGATTTTGTAGAAGTGTTTTTTAAAGAGTTGATTGTTGGTTTGATTTGAATTGTTTGTTGTTTTTGTAGTTGTTGTATAATACATGAAGTTCAAAAGTTAAAGTGTTGATTGTCATTTTTAATATGTAAGTATAAAAATAGAGTTGTAAATGTACAAAAATGGATTTTTTTAAAGTCAATTAATAAGAACAGTGAAAACTCTTCATTTAATTTTATTATTTAATTAACTGAACATAAATTAAGGACGGTCATATATAAACTAGCAACTCAAAAATTGCAATAATATTATGATGACAATTTAAGCTACAATAAAGCGACCTTTTTCTTAAAGAGTTTTCACTGTATTATATTCCTTATATGCATTCCTTATATGCATAAGTATGATTTAAAATATTTACAGCGAAAATATTAATAAAATATATACAATTTAAAATTTTATACAAAACATACATTTACGATCAAGTACACATTAATTAAAATATGCACTTTACCTGTATGTGTCATCCCATGGACGATAAGGGCGATAATCATACCTTGATGGATAACGATCATAATAGTCACGATCATAACCTGCGCCATAACCAGTAGAAGCAGCACCACCATATCTTGGACGATCAACATAACGATCTTAAAAGATCATATTATATTAAGAACATTAATAAGAATTATTATTTAAATTGCAATGAAATACCTCTGCCATAGTAATCACTGGCACCATAATAACGATCACGATTATCATAACCATAACCTCGACTTTCACCACGATCATAAGCGGCTGGTCTTTCATAGGGAGTACGGGTGCGGGTATCATAACGATCATAAGGGGGTCGGGCGCCATAACGATCATCTCTTAATAAATATAAAATAAAGTAAATAAATAAGAAATATTTTTAATTTATTTAAAATCTTTTGTTTTTTATAAATACGTACCTATAACCACCATAACGATCTGCAGGTGCATATCTATCGGCACCATATCTATCAGCACCATAACGATCAGCACCATAACGATCAGCGCCATAACGATCAGCGCCATATCGATCAGCTCCTGCTGCTCCATATCTATCATAATCTGCACCTCGATAGCCACGATCATCATAACGATCATAGCCTGGATAATACCAACTACTGGTACGATCATCACCAGATCTGGCTGCATATCCGCCATAATAACGACTGCGATCATCCCCATAACGTCTTAAGAGGAGAAAGTTGTGAAAAATTATAAATTATAATTCAGTAAAATAAATAAATGTAGAAAATAACTTAAATTTAATTAAATATTAAAGGTGTGATTATAAATTAATTTCATTATATTTAAAATTATGAAAATTAAATAAAATTTATAATTAACCGATTAAAAGGAAATACACAGTAGATCTTAATTTGTAAGTTCTAGTATTAATTTTTTTAGTTTGAGGGTTTATTTTGATGATGTTTTATGTCTGCAATTGATCAAATTTATAAATTACCAATTAAATTTATACCTATTTCAATAGAATTTAAACTTAATTTCAAATCAACCTATAAACTTACCTATCTTCATAGCATGTTACACATCTTGATTGTCGACTTTTGTGATAAATTGAACCTAATATACTAGATGAAACCTCCTGGCCTTTATCATCAGTTCTGGCATATGATGATTTACTGTTGCTGGTAGCAGCACTAATTGCTGATTCTACCAAACAAAATGCAAAAATTAAATATGAAATCTAAAATAAAATAAAAACAAAATTAAAACAATTAACATTATTTAAAAAGCAAATTAGATTAACATTAAAAAAACTATTGTTTTAAAATAATACAAAAATTATAAAAATAAATACAAAACTTTACATCAAACTCTTTTATAATTATGACCAATAATTATTATTTTCTATAGAAAAATAATAACGAAACATAATCGTTATAATCGCAAAATTTCATCGCTGTCCATAAAGTTTTATATTTTTTAATATTTTTACGTTTGACTTAATAAATGGGTCAACCAACATTCACCCACACACACATATAAGTATTAAAATTTAATAAAAAAAAAAAAAAATCCAAATAAAAGCTAATTTTATGAATAGAATTTAAACTGAAATTATGTGGAATTTCTACAAATATTTTTTTAAAACGGTTTCTCTTAATTAAGGGATTAATAATTACATTAATGATGAACATGTTATAAATTGGAAAAATATTTAAGAATCATAATAAATTATGAATTTAATTTTAAAGCAAAATAAAAAAGTTTAAAATAACTAAATGGTTTCAAAAATCTTGCTTAATTTAAAACTATTGATGTCAAAAAATTTGTAGATTCCTTAAACCATGTTTAATTTAGAAATTTCTATGTTTTACAAAACAACATAAGATTTAAAATTTTTAATCTTTTGTTTAATTAAAAAAAATCTTAGAGGTTATTATAACCACGTCTTATTTTAAAAAACCACATTTGTTTTGAAAACCTTAAAGAATTATATAAACGCATTTTGAAAATATTTATAAAACTTCTTTTAATATAAAAATCTGAAGATTAAAAAGATTTAATTTTAAAATCTTAAAGATTAACAACACCACGTTATTTTAAAAATTCTGTCAGATTTATATAACCCTCTTTATTTGGAAAGTTCTTCAGTTTAACAAAACCATATTTAACTAAAGATAATTTAAGATTTAATTTTAAATTATTAACAAAAATTAAAATCTTAAAATCTTTTAATTTTGAAATTATTTGAAAAAAAAAAGTTTCAAATGATTGAGAAAAATGATTTTGTTTTTGCATCATTTGAAATTATTTTCTTTGTAATATAGACTCAACCATATTTTGGTGATTATTTCAGGTGCAGAATAATGCTGTGCAAGTATTGAGTACAGAGATTTGTATCTTTTTTTTTTTTTTTGTTTTGGGTACTCAATACTTTAAAGTAGTTACTCAATACTTTCTAATATTGAATGATATCGCATTAAAAATATAACTGCTAAAATACAACTCTGTACAAAGATACAAATTAATTTTTAAATAAATTAAAATAATTTTAATGAATTTTTGAATTTAAAGTTTTTAATAAAAGTCTTTATTAATTTTTAATAAAAGAGTTTTTATTAATTTTTAATAAAAGACTTTTTATTAATTTTGTATGTACTTTATATTTTATATAAATTTATAAATTTTCATGCTAATCGGTTGAATATATTTGTTTTCTTTTTAAATAAAATAAACTTAATTATAAAATATATTTCTAATTAAAAAAAAAAAAAACGTTAAGTATCGAGTACCCAAATGAAAAGTATTCAGTAGTATAGAGTAGTATCGAGTATTCAAAAGTGGTAGAATTTGCCAGCACTACTACAAATTATAATTAACGACAGAATTTATCAATGATTGATAAAAAAAATGTAAAAATGTATGTGCTAAACGTTAGGTCAGGTTTAAAGAAATAAAAATGGAGAAAATAAAATGATAGGATTGGTAAAAAAGTTGCTTTATTTTTTTAATTGGACGAGTGTTGTCAGAAAAATGTAGCCTCATGTTCCCAAACTGAAGCAATTTGTCCCAAAAAATCCATAGTTCAAAATACAGATCCCAAATTTTGTCTCTAAATAGTTTTATATAAAATTAAACGTTTTTAATTATTAAAACAGAAATGGAAAATGTATTGAAATTTGTCAAAAAATAATCATTACAAATATTATATATAAATAAATTTCAAGGAATATTATTTTTGACGTAAATAAAATGTATACAAATAAAAGATATAAAAGTTTACTACAAAGAGAAACTTTATTGAATAAAATTTATCAAAAATGTCTATAAAAGAAAATTTACCCGAAATTTCTTATAAAAAGAAAAATTATTAAAAGTTTCCTATAAAGTACAAATCCCATATAAATAA
Source organism: Protophormia terraenovae (assembly GCA_951394005.1). Lineage (NCBI taxonomy): Eukaryota > Metazoa > Arthropoda > Insecta > Diptera > Calliphoridae > Protophormia > Protophormia terraenovae. The sequence goes on along the minus strand of OX596077.1, from coordinate 8,217,595 downwards.
AAGTTATCAAAAATTTCCTTTAAAAAAATTATTGAAATTTTTTTTATCAATTTTAAATTCATCACTAGTTTTCTATAAATTTATTTTATATATGTTTCTTTGATAATTAAAAAATTTATCGAATGTTTCTTATAAAAATAAAATGAGTTAAAATTTTCTATAAAAAGAAATTTATCGAAATCTTCTATAAAAATTAATCTATATATTAAAAAAAAATATAACAAATTTTATAAATTAGTAAAAAATCCCTATATTTTAAGAAAATTCCCAAATCCCTGTCACGTAAAAATTGTCGCCTAATGAAAGTTAAAATACCCAATTTGGAAACAAATCCCCATATCTGGCAACACTGAATTTTACAAATATTAAAAGTTTATCGTGCTTAATAAGAATCTGTGTTTAGTTTATTCTATCATGTACAGAATAGTCGTTCAATATGACCCCCTAAATAAGTCGATCAGACCTGAATATTTCAATTTAGCATGATGCATTTTTTGTGCAACAAATTCTGAATAATTTCAAAATTATTGAGGAGATAAATAAACTTATAGTATTTAATTTATCTCAATTAGGAAAACATTTCATCAATTAAGGTAAATTATACTAGTATGACCGACTCATAGTACTACCAAAAAAGAAAAATTTAAAATTCTTATTGAGTGCGTTAAACTCTTCATATTCACACCCATATTATGTTAAAACTTTTTTATGGTCACTTGAATAATTTTATTATTATTATTATTACAGCAACATCCATAAACTACAGAGTCATCCCAACCCATTAGCAAGACTTCTTGCGGAAGTACAAACGTACTCAAACCTTCATAGAGCCGACCCACCTCGCTGATGTGAGACTCATTTAACTATTTATGCTCTCGCTGGAGAGAAACTAGCTTTAGTTTTACTTGTATGATTTAATTACTCATTATGAGGCCTATAAAAAGCAGATTCAATAAATAAATAAAAAATATTACAGCAACCATGTTTTGATTGCGGTAATCAAGTATTCGTTTCCGAAACCAATTTATTTTTATGATAAACATAAAATATGTTTGTCACAACCAATCATATGGATTCGTTTATCCAATTCTAAAATATGGTATAAGAAAAAAATATTTCAGTGACCATAAATAAAACTTTTAAATATGATATGTTTGCGTTAATAATGCTAAACAATATTTTTTTCTGCTTGCATCGTATTTATGTTTAAAGAATATTTTTTCCTTGCATACTAATGTTATTAAATTTCTATAGATAAGTAGTTGTTAAATTTTAGAAATTGTTTTGGAACTCAACATTAAAATTAATATGAAAAAAGTTCTTTAGTATTTTACAAACATGTGTATGTATGTATCTATGCATGTATTTATGTATTTATCTATGTATGTATGCATTTAAAAGGCTTATTAATATAAAAAAATTTATATTTTTTAGTTTAATGTTTGTAATAAAACTATTTCTTTATTAAAATATGTATTTAAACAAAAAATAAATAAAATTTATCACTTTTTTACGTTACGTCCTTGGTTTATAGTTCAGTGACTTTCTATTGTAATACAAATATGAAAAATTCTAAAAATATTTAATTTAACAAAAACATATAATAAACCCAATTTAAATAAAAAATAATTGATATTATTAATAACTACATACATAAATAATAATGACATCAAATTGTTTAAATTGAAAGCTAAACTAAAGCATAAAGTTTAAAACAAAACTTTTTATAGTTTTCTTGAAAATTAGAAAAACACAAAAACATTTTTTGAAATCAAAGAAAAATCTTCTTAAGATAAATAGCCTAAAATACGACGTATTACTAAGTGGCGCCAAAATCTATATTAATAGTTTTTAAATTGTTAGTGTTTCATTTTGAATTGTTTTAAAAGAAAATATTTGCACTTTGATAACTTGTCATTTGCCACACTAGAAAACATATTACTAAGCACTTGTGTCTTTTGGAAAAAAAAGAAAAATAAAAAATAAAATGACCTCTAAAATGCCGGCGTCATAACATTACACTCAGAGATACACAGGGTATTACACACATACTCACATGTTTAGAAACATATTCAAAATATTTTGGCCTAAAAGTCAACCACATATGATTTTTTATAAACATATTTTTTTTTTTAATTTTTGTTTAAACAACATTGACATCACCTTCCTCGCGAGCTTTAAATTGGTCTGCTCTCCACGCTTTGCTAGCCAAGCATCAGGAACCACTTCCGGCTAAATACGGTTAAAGTCACCATAGATAGAACATTTATGAGTATTTTAATTTTTAGAATATTTTGCTTTTTTTTTTTTTTTTTCTACACATTTATTTTTTGTTAATATTAGGTGATTAATAATTTCATATTCCCAATGTGCGGTTGGTCGCCTTTTGGTTTAATTATTGTAAAAAAATATATAAAAAAATAATAACAAACACTAAATACCTACAAATATGTAGAAAAAATACAGATACAATTAAAGTGAACAGAATACAGATGGCAATTTGTTTGCATTAAATATGAGTTTATATATATTTATACAAAGTAGTACCTACTTTATTATTAATATGAATTAATAATAATTAAATCCCACCCCCTAAATCTCTTCTATATTCTAAATAAAAATAATAATAATAAGTTATTGCAACTGTTAATGTTTTTAAATTTTAAAAGCAAATTAAAATATTTTAGCTACATCAGTATTTATTTATTTTTTACTATTAAACTATTTTTTGCATAAGTAATTAAATAGTTTTATAATTTTTTTATGAATGGGTGAGGGTGCTGACTTACTGTTGGTATGATCTTAAAAGTGACAACTGAATTTGCATTATCATCATTATTATGTTCAGAAATGTTAAAGCAATTTATTGTACTTTAGATTATCTTTTTAATTTATTGCAATTAAAATGTAATAATTCATAATTAATTAAGATTTTTTTAACGTTTGTCACCATGAATTGATATTTTTTTACCAACTTCAATAATTTTAAAATACGCCCAATACTTTTTTTTTTATATTTTAGAAATCTGCTAAAAATACTTTGTTAATTAGTAAACCAAATATATGTATATCATTATGATCCAATTAGTTGAAAAGTTCTGAAGCTAACTAGGTTAACGTGACTTTTTATATTATTAACCCTTAGGGTAAATGAATTTCAAAAATATTTTTCTACGCCTTTTACCTATAGCCAAAAAATATACAGATTATTTTCTAAAAAGGCCTTTTAACAATTAATAAATATTTTTGAAATAAAAACTTATTTTGCTCTTATTCTACATTTATCTATTAACGATGACATAAATTGAAATTTAATAAAAATATTGGCAAAAATAATCAGTTATAAAACAAAATAATATTAAATTAAAAAAAAAAAAATCATGTTCCCAGGAATTCCCGGTATTCTTTTAACAACACTCAGGAATAATACAGATAATTTACGAATAAACATTTTATCGAATGCTGTTAAATTTATAAAAAGTATATATTTTATATTCCCGTTTTCCTGGGAATCATTTCCCTGAGGAAAGTTCCCGTTTAACAAATCCTAAACGCGACATAGTTTTATGAGTTAAATAATAACTATTACTTTAAATTTGTAGGCAATAATTAGAATTCATAGCTTAACGGTACCATGAAATAACTCCCAATTGAAATAAGTCCCAACAAAAATGAAGAAACTCCCAAAACAAAAAAAAAAAAAAAATGAAATAACTTCCAAATGGATAAATGAAATGAATAATTCCCAACAATTGGAACTTTTATCACAACAAAAGAAGAAAGAGCCACATTTAGTGAACTAAATCCCAATGAAATAAATCCCAAAATAAATGAAATAATTCTCCACACAAATGAAATAATTCCCAATTAAAAATTATCAGATAAAATAATTAATAAGTTTTAGTTTCAGAATTGCGTGAGCTAGTTTTTTAAATACCAGAAAGCCATTTTTCTAAGTTAAGTTTGTCTGCATAAACGGCCTTCGGCCGGGCGTATCAATTTTCTTCTCTGTGGTATTTCAAACACCGGCTTCGCTAAGTTAAGTTTTCCTGCATAGGAGGCCTTCGGCCGGACGAAAGACCTTCTCCTCTATGGTATTTCAAACACCGGCTTCGCTAAGTTAAGCCCGTCTTTGGCCGCACCTCTATGGTATTTAAAACATCGACTTCACTAAGTAAACCGGCTATGCAGAAAATATTTACTTTGCGAATCCGATGTTTTTTTTTTTTTTTTGGAAATAATTCTGTAACTTGTGAACCGTTGGAGGTATCTCAATAAAATTTCACATGATCAGCGTTGAGTTAATTAGGAAGAGTACAGATTCCTAACCGGTCAGGGGGCTAGGAAGCTTTGAAGGGATAGCCTTCCAAAGTTAGCCATCTCAGGTATGTCATTCACCAAAAATTCATTTATGATATGACAGAAAAGAAATTTATATATAGATAGATATCTCTTTTGGTTTAGGAGATATTCAAGTCGAAATAAATTTTTGTCTCATTTTCAGCCTCCATTTTTTCTATTTTTTTTAAAGTGGTGGGCTCAGTTTTTTTTTAAATATTCAACAGATTTCTTGCAAAATTCCAAATAATATTGCTGCAAGATTCATATAATTATATGAATCCCATAAAAAGTTATATAAATCTGAATTGCATATTTTTAAAGCTTTTTTTAAAAAAGGTGGCAATATTAATTAACTTGTTTGTTTTTTGTTCCGGACTATATTATTTTTTTAATGTTTCCAAAATAAATCTTCAGTCGCAAAGCAGCTCTGGGTAGATAAACATCTACCGCGTCATCGTCATTATCGCTTAAGGGCGGTCAGGCTGTACTTTGTTTTTCTGCCTTCGAGAGTTTTGCGTCTCACTCTCGCATTTGGCTAATGTTATACGCGTCGCATAACTGTACCGCGTTACGGTTCTTCGAGGCTTTGCATTAACCATATGCAAATATTTTGAATTCTGGAAAATTCTATGGTTAAGCGTGGTGGAGTACCAAACAAAACTCAATTTTGATTTCGAATAGGAGTTGAGCTCGAGAATTCCGGCTTCCTGCGCGAAGGTGTGGGTCGAAGGCAGTTTTCGGAGGAGACACCTGGGCTTTATGCCGTAATTGGTGATGGCGATATAGGATAACTCCTAGCCAAATAAATCCTCTTCAATGGTATAGTGCTGTTGAAGGGGTAATTTAAAATCAAAACAAACAAAATAAATCTTAACGCAAATGCGTGTAAAGTCAATCCGGATGGTTCTCCCCAGGCCCGTTCCAAACTTTTTTTTTTTTGTTAAATTCTCAAATTTCAAAGCTGGGGTCAGCATAAAATTATTTCAATTAAATACCTTTATATGTTCGTTTAAATTCTATTTATGTAAACAATTCTTATTTAAATTTACAAGACACTAACACAAGCTTATTTTAGTGTCTCGCTTTTTGGACATCGCTGGTTTAGAGCTTTAACAATGATTACGTAATCGAAAATGCAAAATAACGTAACTTTAAAATTATCAAATTTGGATTTTGATTAAATATAGTTAATTTTTTCCAAAATACGTGTAATTACAAAATTTCAGACTTGTATCTCAAAAATTAACGAAGAGAATGATTTTCTTAAGTTAAAATAACATAACCTAACATTTGTCAAAAAAATTTAGAATTTGATTTCAAATGATTAAAAATATAATAAAATTGTTGGTTAAAGTTATGAAAAATCTTTTTATACCCACCATCAGAAAGATGGGTGGTATATTGATTTTGTCATTCCGTTAGATTCTGAGTCGATCTAGCTATGTCCGTCCGTCTGTCCGTCTGTCTGTCCGTCTGTTGAAAGCAGGATAGGGCTCGAACGGGGTAACGTAGGGGGACGAAATTTGGCACAAATATTTGTCTTATATAAGGTTTGTTTGGTATTGAAAATGAGAAAAAATCGGTTAATAAACAAAAAAAGTTATGGGCTAAAAACTAGAAACACAGGGTGTCCGTTTCATACTTTTTTTGTTGATATTTCTTCAATAAAAGCATGTACGACAGCGAAATTTTGTATGTATAGTTCGGGGGTCGATATAAACTCGGAAACAAAAAATGGGCGTGGTCCACCCACTTTACTGCCTAATTTACAGCCCCCTCCCATATAACGTAAAATTTGAAAGAGTTGATGGTGGGTATATAGATTCGGCCGGGACGAATATAATTCGCGCTTGTTAATTATAATTTTTGCTACAATTTTTATTAATGTTACGTCCTTTTAGTTTCAGAAAACGCGCAACAAGAAAACGTAACCTACATAACATGAAAAATATTTAAAACAAATAAAAATATTCACCACCAATATATTAGGCGATATTTGTAGATGTATTAATCTAAAAATCTTGTTTGTAGACAATTCATTTTGATTTAAGAAAGTTTTTTGTGACTCCTGTAAAGTTTTGAAAAGTGTTGTTACGTTGTTTTGCATTTTCGAAGTTCATAACTTCTTATGACAAAGCAATTTCAAAATTTTTGTGATAGTTGGCCCTTTCTTGAATATCTACATTTTTTTTAATTTTTCTGCTCTTACCTAGATAATTATATAACCTTAAAACACCTTGGGGAAGCATATTTGCTTTGGTTGTCAATGGGTTAAATTTAAAAAGAGGTAATGGAATAAAACTAAAATGTAATTGGAAAATTAGTAACTTTCCATGATATTTTCTTTTTTTTTTAGCCTGTGTAATTCGAGAGTTGATTTAAAAATGTGTTTAAAAGTAAAAAGAAAATAAATGCTCGGAAAATATGCCAAAATATAATCTTAAGTATAAAAAACCAAAACTATAACATTTTAAAGGCTAAAATATGCTTTAAAATTTCCATTTTAAGAAAATACAAAACCTAGATATTGAAAAGATGTTCAGTAGTATGTGTTTATCTTTTTTAAATCTTATATATTAAATTAAATTTAAATATCTACCAATAACACAATGGGCATACCAGTTCATTGATTCTCTCGGAACAAAAAAAAAAAAAAAAAAAATATATATATATATATATAAAATATATTTTAAGTTTCCTTTTATGTGTTAAAATATAATTTAAAGAAAACTCTCATAAACAAGCCATCAGTTTATTTCTTAAGGTATGTTCAGACTTGTCAAATATTTGACCAAAAGGACGTAACCACTATATAAAATATTTTTTAACATTCATTTTAATGGGAAAATGTTTTTACTTATCATTACTTATAGCTGACATATTATCGAATATTGTTTAACGCTGTTTTATCTTACAAAACATTTGAAAAATCAAACATTGGCAAACAATTTTTTTGTGGGACTAGTAGTCACGAAAATTTGGTGAAATATTTGACAAATGTGAACATAGCTTTATATTTAAAGAAGGACTTAAAAGAGAGTTTTGAAAAGACAAACTCGTCGAATTATATGTTTGCTTAATTTTTTTATCATATTGAATTAGGTCATTTTTAAATTGAGTAATAATGAGATACATTTAAAATGATTATTTCAAATTAGTAATAAATAATATAACAAATCGAAATTTTCATATATCATATCATAACCAAATAGATATTAAACCAAAAATCTGTTATTGAAATTAATATCTTACTCCTTCTTATTTAAATCGCTTTGTCGGATTTTGAAATTTAGTTTTTGATAAATCACTTTCACAATATATTTCATACTAATATCCAAGGACTACTTATTATGATTCCAATTTTCTCTTAATGTTAGTTATTTCCATTAGTGATTTCTTGTTAATTCTTACCTTTTTATAGGTTGTCATATTTGAATTTATTAATTTATAATTCACCATTATTTTTTTTTACTTAATATTTTTATTTTAAAAATATTATGATAATAATGCTCTTTAAATGAGCACTTTTAAATAAATATGTAATTCAATGATTAATTATTTATATTTTTTTGTTTCTTATGAAATCCTTTCAATAATATTTCACTTATTTTTTCAATTCTAATGATATTAATAAAATAATAAAATTAGCAACCACTTTGTTTAAAAAACAAAACTAGAATGGCTCTAAACTGTGACCTGTCAACCATATTTATGTAAAAGCCACAATAACATTAATAAAACTCCAAAAATTAAAAAAAAAATGGAAGAGAAGTGCGATTCACGTTAAAACCCTAAAAAAACATAAAAAATAACACGCACTGATGAGAAACAAACGAGCGAAGCTTTGTTTTGTGGAAAACCAACATCAGCGTCATCTAAACACCCGCTGCTATGAGTTCTAAAATTGTTTGTATGTACGATATTTTTTAATAATTTGTTAACAACATTTAGGGAGAATTTCAAATTTCAGTTAATAATTTAAAATTCCAGCAGAATTGTTATTAGAAAAGATTCTCGTGAAAATTTGTGGCTAAATCGTGAGATTATATTGGATTAAAAAGGAGTGTCTTCTTTAAGATTATGTTTTTAAATTTTAGATTGAGAAATCAACTGGGTGTAGTAGAGTGAATAATTGTGATAATTTGTTTCTTGTGAGTTCGTTCATATGTTGATTTGTTTGTTTGTTTGTTTTGATTCCTTTGAAAGTTTTTTTAATTTTTTTGAAAATATTTGACCGTGACCGTGAATTTGTAGCAAGTTGAAAAGATTTTTATTTTGGTCGTCTTTGTGTTTTTGACATTTGTTTTCGGTGACATAATCTTTACGGTTTGTTGAAGTTTGGTGGTAAATTATTACAATGATTTTATTTTTATTTTACTAATGAATAGAACATGAAAATACTAATGAAAAGGAATTGATATATGAATTCGTTAAGAAAGAGATGAACAGGTGTATATAATACTTAAATCAAAATATTATTGTAATTGAAGTCATAAATTATTTTTCATTACTTCATTTGAAATAATTAGAAGAAATATATATAAATATATAAAAATTATAGTATTAGATTACATTTTTCTAGAACTGTTTCAAAAAACCTTCATAAAATACTGACGAAAGTTTTTCCCATAAAATGATTTTTTTATAACGAAAATTCGACTTACAAATCTAAACATTAACTCAAAATAAAATAAATAACGTTAATCCGGATTAGGGTGTACAATCAATTATGTATATTCAAAATTCAAACAAAGGTCACTAGCTCATCACCGTCACTTAACATTTGTAAGCTATTTCCATCTACTCACTTCCTCAAACACAAATGTAAGATGGCCAACGAATTGAACATAAAAATAGACAAAGTTCTTTAAGAGAATGAACCCATCAGGTGTGGATAATGAATCAAGATTTTAATTGTATCAATGTTTTTCTATTCTATTCATTGTGGTAACAATGACTGAACTCTCAAAACAAAAAGGTCATTGTACATATAATAAGAAAATTTGTATTTTAATTTTTGTTTATTTTTCAAATTTGTATTTGGTACAAATAGTTTTAATACAAAGTAATTAATTAAGAGAATAAACTAATTGTGACGAAATATTGAAATTGTTAAAATATTACTAATTTAAAAACTTATTTACTGCCTGTTTTTCTATGCCGAACATAAAATTCGTTTCGACAATATGTATTGAAAACAACAAATAAATTTAAAATTTTGTTATTGTTTTCCATATAAATTGTCGAAACAAATTTTTCGTTCGACATAGATAAACAGGCAGTCAAAAAACTATTTTAAAGCGTTACCAGAGAAAGAAGAACGAAAGGGACGAAAATCAGAGATCAGTGATCACCCATATTTTCCACGAAAAATCATAAAATCGGTTTTAAAACAAAATAAGAGAAAATAGGACGAAAATGTGGACATTTATTTTTCAAATAAAATATCTAATTTTATATGAGAAACATAAAATAAAAAAGGATACAATCTGTAATCACTCATATTTTAAACCAAAAAATTATTTTTATGCTAAACTATATAAAAATATATTTATTTTTATTTAGCTGTCGTTTGATGTATAAATCATTAATATTGGTGAGAAAAAAATTTTAAGATTTGTTTTAGAATCATCGACGTAAATCGCCGTGTGGCATCCTGTTCTAACCATCGTAGAAATTTGATATTTGGTAAAAATGTTCTAAATGACAACCCCTTTCATAATTTTATATACGTTTAAATGTAGCTCACAAAAATTAATTTTGGACTACCCTAGTGTACAGTAGGGTATACCTTTTTTTTAATAAAAAAAAAAAAATAGCCCATATTGTACTGATACTAAAAAACGTTTTCAAAAGTTATTTCGATTAAAAATGTTTTTATATGTAATAAAAATTTACACTATATTCTGCTCACTACGAAATAGTTATTAATTATTTCATGAATAACCACTGTATAAAATAAAATGGTAAGTCATACAGGTCATAATTTGTTCAGCTTTTGTTTAATTCAAAAGATTTATACAAATTTGGATTTTTAACCGCCAAATATAACAAATAGTTAATTTAAAATGCATTTAAATATTAATGTTGACTAAAACATTAATTTAAATTCATATTTAAAGAATAAAAAGTTAAAAAATTATAAAAGCTTATATCATGAATTTTTGCAAGAAATTACGCGAAGTTATCGCTTTTTATGAAAAAAATTATTTTATTAATGGCAATGACAGTAGTGAGACAATCTAATTTGTTTTCTAATAAAAATAATGCATTATACATATGAACAAATTTAAAACATTTATATTCAAAACTTCAACGTGTTCGGTGTGGAAACTTTTTTAACGTTCGCGAAAATTTAATATCCCGTTTCTTAATATTTTGTCATGCCCTATAACGCCAGTGTTGCTAGATTTATTTATAAGTTGTCATTTGAACTATATTTTACAATAAACAAGGCCAACAAATTATGAAGTTTTTCTTACAAAGAATTTAGCATGCTGATTTGCTGCTGTAGAACAATTTAGCATAATTTTTTGGATAATTTAGCACTTTACCAATAACATTTTCTGGCAACACTGTATAACGCTATACCCTGCATAAATTGCAAAAAGTTATACCCCTACATAGTATAATTATAAAGTATACTCGTAAGAACAGCTGTTTTACAATTTTTTCATTGGCAAACCTCGCGGTACTGTCAAATTGTTTTTGTATTCATATGTAAATTTTTTTTCGAGTTTTTTTAGTTTTGCTCTCCTTCATTCTCTCATTTTTCCGTTCAAAGCATTTTGACATTGTGGGCAGTAGTTTTACACTAACAAAATGCAGGCAATTTTTGTTTTTGTAGATGTGCGAGTACTTTATTATTATACTATGTACCCCTAGTGTACTTACATACATATCGCTCATTTACTTCATAATTAAAAAAGCGATTTTGCAAAAAAAAAAAACCGATTCAAAGTTTTCAAATTACTATCACAGTATATTTTATACATTTGATCCTGGTGACATTATTATTATTATTATTTCTTAACTAACCATTTATATGCTATAAAAATTAATTTAACCTATAACTTTGAGTCTACATTAGACAAATTTTTATCAAGACAAACGTCAAAATTTTATCAAGATAAAGATTTGTCTAATGTAGACTGAATTTGTCAGTGTTATTGCAGCGTTAAAAGAAAATTGTCAGCACTCGAGCTCTGACAACTTTGTCTTGACGTTGAGTCTATATTAGAGAAATTTCTATCAAGACAAACGTCAATTTTTAGTTTGAGTTGCAGATAATTTTTTATCTCTATCAATTATAGGGGAAAACGTATGTCATAATAAGCCATACAAAAAGTACCAACAACAATCAAGATGGCGTATTTTACTAAGCATTATCAAGACAAAGTTGTCAGAGCTCGAGCGCTGACAATTTTCTTTTAACGCTGCAATAACACTGACAAATTCAGTCTACATTAGACAAATCTTTATCTTGATAAAATTTTGACGTTTGTCTTGATAAAAATTTGTCTAATGTAGACTCAAAGTAATAATGCTTGATAAAAGATGCCATCTTGATTATTGTTGGTACTTTTTGCATGGTTTATTATGACACACGTTTTCCCCTATAATTGACAGAGATAAAAAATTATCTGCAAATCAAACAAAAAATTGACGTTTGTCTTGATACAAATTTCTCTAATATAGACTCAACGTAATGAACTGGTGATAATAATAAGACCTTTCCAATGGTGCCCTAAAATCTAAATTTCAATGATAAATGTTAAAAATATTTAAAATTGAATAAAATAGTAAAAATTTGATTAATTTTTTTTTTTTTTATTATTTAGGGTCTGTGTGAAACGATAGAAAAATATGTTTGTTATATTATGTTCAGACACATTAGTTTTTTACTTTTTTTTTAAGAATAGATAAGATAAGTTCACGTATAATTTTATTGTGTTTTTCCTTTTGGCCTGTTTTTCGTTTGCCAAAATATTTTCACAAATTGTTGATTTAAATAAAAATTTCACACACAAACACTTTCTAATTCAAAAAATAAAATTTTTAAACAAATAAAATTTGTGAACAAATATAAATTTAATTCATGATTTTTAATTTTTTGTTTTTAAACCGTTTGACAATTTTTACAAATTCTTTTTTCAACAATTTTCTTTGTACTAAAAATTTCTTCCCTGTATGAAAATTTAGTATGTTTTTATTGTGTTAAACAACTCGAATCGAGATGTTTTCTGGCTTTGAAATATATGAAAAAACAAATCAATTTGTTTGTGTTTTTTAAGAAAACGACATATTTTTCAAAAAACCTCTATATGTGAACATAGTATTAGTAAATTTTTGATTACTATGAGGTGAATAAAATTTTACTAGCTCATACAAACAACAAACTTATATAAATAAATTTACGATAATTTTTTCAATAACAGAAAAATTTTGAAAATTTACTTTAGTTTTAAGATTAAAAAGAAAATTCAAACAAAATAAATGAAGAAAATTTTATAGTTTCTTTATTTTTCTTTTTATTTTATTTTGTTTTTGGTATAAATAGACCACCACCCTAATTCAGCTCCGATTTATTTGATTTTTTTGCCATTGATAGTACTTTTAACGGTGAATATAATGATGTACAAATTTTTGGCCGCAAATAAATATTTTGGAAGTTATAGGGCTTTGGAAATCAAATTTTCCTAAGAAACTCGTACCAAAAAATTTTCGTTATAAAAAAAGTTGGGTAAAAAGAAAGAATTTCGTTAGCGAAGCCGCTTTTGGACATACCACAGAGTTAAAAACCCTTCCGCCCGGCCGAAGGCCGGCTATTAAGAAAAATTATTTCTACAAAAAAAAAAATTTTTTTTTCCAAAAGAAATTATAAAATACTTCAAAAGTTGTGTTAATGAAACTTTTATATTATTTTTATTTTATTTTTGTAAATGCAACCTTAAGAACTTTTAATAGACACCTTAATCTTTGCAATCGGATGATTGTATAGGAAATATTTACGATTTTACGTGAATTAGGGAGGTAAATGAGTACATTTTTTTAACAAAAAGGTACTATTTTCAACAATAAAATAATATTTTTAAATTATTACATTCAACAAGTCAACCTAAACTCACCATGATGGTAACACCATCAACAAGTTGGATCGTGTACTACACCACGTTCAGAGTTGATATTTTGAGTAGTAATGCATACTTCACAATCTGGCAGCACACTTTTTATTCGCCATATGTCATCAGAACCACCATTGTTGTAATCCATTATAGTGGAAAAAAAATAAATCGTGCATTTTTTACGTTTTTCTAAAATTTTTTGTTCAATTTTTAGTTAATTTTCTTTAAAAAACAACAGTAAAAACAAGTTACTAACCCACCTAAGGTAAATGTTTATAACGATAATTAGATTTTTGCTTGAGAATTTGGAAAACTTTAAAAAACTAGAAATTTAGTACAATTAACTTCTTTCTTTGATAATTGGTGAAAATACGTACACAATGAATCATTTTTTTTTGTGTTGGACTAGAGGCCACAACAACAACGCTACTAATATTTTTTTTTTTTATACAAGTTACTAAAGTTTGCACTTGTTGAATATAATCTATGTATAATCGTATCGTAAGTTAACAAGACAGCACAAAAAAAAAAGACGACAATAAAGTTAAAAAAGAAGTTAATATGTAGACTTTTTAGTAAAAATTAATCTACGTCATGTATATTATAATAAACAAAAGGAAAAGTGCCCAAATGTTTTTATATTTTGTTTCATTATAGCCTCCTAAAACATCTTGCCCCACCTTAACTTTTGTGTATCTAAATATTTTTTATTTTACGTATAATGCTTTAATAATTAATAGCTATTAAAAGGTCAGGAGGTCGCCGAACGATTAATTTATAAGACTAGAATAGTATTGTTTTTACAAGTAAAAATAGTTTTCTGTAAAGTTCCATCAATGCATGTACATATAAATAATTGTTAGTTATATTTTGTTAAAAAAATTTTATTATCTTAATTAAAATATAATTTAATACATATCGCCGTGATTAAAACATTAATTAACAGAAAATATTTTTTTTTAAAAGTGTGAACAATATCTAAAATTACGTTACAAAGCCTTTAACCTCTCAGTCAGCAAAAGTTCCAAAACAAAAAATTTTACCAAAACATCAAATATTTTACAAATAAATAAATCTATAACAAAATTATTTGATAATATCTGCAATAAAAACTTATTTATTTTATTTTCTTTTAGTTTATAAAACAAGCACAATAATCTGCTAAAAGCACAAAAACACTTAATAAATAAAATGGATCCTTCTAATGATTTTCCCGTTACTCCCGGTTCCTCAGGAAATAATGAGTAAGTATAATTATATACAACACTTCATAACTCTTAAAATTAATACACAAAAGCACGTTCAAAAAAAATTACCTATTGTGCGTTTTTGTGTTTTGTAAAATGTGTACGAAAATTTGAATAATATTGCATGTAGTTTTCCTGTCTTACCTCCACCACCATCCGCCTCGAATCCATCTACTTTTCCCAGCAATAACAATCAACAGAACCAAGCCAACAAACGTTTGCAACAAACCCAAGCCAAAGTTGATGAAGTTGTCGGCATTATGCGGGTAAATGTTGAAAAAGTATTGGAACGTGATCAGAAATTGACGGAATTGGGCGAAAGAGCAGATGCCTTGGAGCAGGGTGCCTCACAATTTGAACAACAGGCTGGTAAATTAAAGCGTAAACAATGGTGGGCCAATATGAAAATGATGATCATAATGGGAGTTATTGGTGTTGTACTTTTGATAATCATTATTGGTAAGAAAATAATTTAAATTTTTTATAAATTCATTACATTTTTGGTGAAAATATGGTGAAAGGAATATGTTTACTTACTAATCTAACGTTTTATTATTGTGGTGGTTATCAGGCTTGTTTCAAAAAACATATTTAATCTATAATGATTCATGTGTTTTTTCTATTAAAATACCGAAATTTTTTTTATTTGTTTGATGGTATTCTGTTTTCTTAAACAAATATTAACATTTGCAGGTATTTAAATATAATAAAAATTATAATACCACAAAAATATTTTTATATTTACTAAAACAATTAAGTCATTTAGATGTAAAACTTAGTTTTTATTCTGAACCAATTTATATGTGAATGTCGAGTAAACTTGCCAAAAATTCTTCTAAAGCTTGATTTAGAACGGAATCGCTAAACACTAAAATAGATACTGAAATCTGAAAAAAAAGTAATACACACATTTAAATCCTTTTAAACTATTGGCTCTTGACATTCTTTAAGAGCTGCTTCGTAAATTCTTTGAGGCGTAGGTAGCATAATCAAATAAACTTCGTAGAATATTTATGCAAGAAAGTTAGGGTCCTGATGAATGTGTATGCATTTGTGACAAATAAACTATATAATTCCCTACTAATTATATTCATTTATAATATAATAATTTCATAAATATAATTAAATAACTGTAGGATATTACAGCTAATAATTTCTAATGCTTTTACTAACTTTTTAACACTACAACTTAACAATTTTATGGAGCAAATAGTTGCCACAGATACAATTTATGCAGCAAATAACCATTCCTAATCTTAAGGTGTCCGGTATAACAAAGTAAAGCTTATCTGACAATTGCATTTGCTAAAAATCTTTTAGCCTTTAATCTACTGTGGTCAATGAAATTTTTAAACATTTAATTGATAATGTAAAAGATTAGATAATAACTTTGAACGTTTTGTTTATAATTTTTCTTACAGTAAGTCTATTTTATTAAAATTTAAAATAAAGCAGAGGCGTTTTTTCTTAAGTTTAATAAATTAAGTAAAACAAATATCACCACATAAACTAAACATTCCTTTCCCAACACACCAACAAGTGAGTGTCAAATATTTACTTTTAAGTAAAAAATATATACCTATTTTTTTTTATTAAAATTTCCTATTTTTATATATTTTTAGTATCTTTAATGCCTTCTGGTAGTAGCAGTAGTCATGAAGCCTTACCAGCACCAGAACCGACTAATCACAATTAATTGCTACAAAATGAATATAAAATATTAAATATACCAACGATTAATACAAAAAAATTGTATACAATACAACTTTATAATATTTTATATTTACAGCAGGAAGAAAAAATCGTAGCCTTATTTACTATATACAAGTATATAAAATCTAAAAATCAACTGAAATTATATAAAAAAAGAATAAAAACTATTTAAGTATTAAATGGTTAAAGGTTGCACAAAACCCCCATAATAAGAAACAAGTTTATTAACCACCTTTCAATATTTTTTATAATTTTTTGAAAAAAAAAAAAAAAAAATCGCAACAATTTTATACATTTTCTGTATATTTAAAAAATTAAAACATAATTTTATTAAATATTTACCCATATACAAAACATGTTAAACTCTATACTTATATACAAATAAATCTTATGTCTGTGTGTGTTAAATAATATTATTAATAAAAAATTAAATAATTTACAAAATTAATTCCAAGTATATTAACATTATTCAAAACAAAATGTGACAAACAAATTAATAATTTCATATCAATAATTATATATTAAAGTCATAAACTGAAATATAATACAGATGACTGGTAAACACCTCAATATCATTATCCAGATAAGGAAACAAACCACAACAATTATTGCATTTGAATGAGAAAACTATTATAGACAATTTTTTATATTGAAATTCAAATTCATCTTCAATGTCATTACTATCACAAAAAATTTAACCAAAATGGAGCAATTGGTGGTAAGTTAAAATTTTAATAGTAAATAGAATTAAAAAGAAAAAATCATTAAAAAAAGTTTGTTTTTCGTAACCGTAAAAAATATTTTTAATCAATTAGTAAAATTTCATTTCGTAGAAAATTTTTGATTAAATTTTCTTTTTATAGAAAATTTAAGATTCAATTTTCTTTCTATAGAAAATTTTCAATTATTTTTTTTTATATACTTTTTCCATTTATAAAAAATTTACGATTAAATTTTAAAATTTTAGATTAAATTTTCTTATAGAAATTTTTCGATTAAAAATTGTTTCGATTAATTTTTTTATAAAAATTTTTTGATTAAATTTTCTTTTTATAAAAAATTTCTTTTCTAGATTTTCTAGACGATTAAATTTTTTACTTTATATAAAAAAAAAAATCGATTTAATTTTTTATATAAAATTATCGATTAATTTTTTTTATAGTTTTCGATTAAATTTTTTTTTTTTTTATAGAAAATTTTGATTTTTATTTTTTTTTATAGAAAATTATCGATTAAATTTTTTTATAGAAAATTTTTTTTATTTTTACTGAAAATCTTCGAGTAAATTTTCTTTTGTTATAGAAAATTTTCAATTAAAATATGTTAACATAGAATTTTTTTTTTAAATTTCTTTGCATTAAAATTATTTTTATTAAATTGAAATGCAGGGTATGCCATGAATAAAGATGCTGTGAACTTTTACATTTTATTTATTAATTTATAATTTAATTTATAATTCTGCATTTAATGATTTACTTAAACCTAAATTAACCCTAATTACTTATGAATCAATGTCATCTGGATCTTCATTAATAACTCTTTGGAAAAATATAATGCTATTTGCAAGTAAAGAAATCATATTCAAAAAATTTAATAAAATATAATAATTGCAATATTTTGATTCTTCTCTGTAGAATTTAAGTGAGCCAAGTGAACGTCCCCAGATTATAAGAAACTATATATGAAAAAAATAAAAAAGCATTTATATGTTAAATTAATAATAATTTCACATAGAAGAAATAAATTTATATAATTTAGTATTTCTTAATTCTGTCAAAAACATTAATTTAATTTTTAAAAATTAAATAAAAATTAGTTAGTAGTTCTTAACCAAAGAGTAACAAGAGACGAAAGTAATTGTTAAAAACCTAATTAGGTTGTCAAAAAACTAACTCATGCAACAACAAAATATATGTAATCATATACATTTTGTGGTTGCTAAAAGAAAATAAAAACCAATTTTTGTTTACAAAACAAAAATTTTTTCAATTGTTAATCGAGAATTTCGCCTCTATATGTTACTCTATGTTCTTAACTCTTAGTCATAAGGTTCATTCAATTTGTCTAAAAATTATAAAGGTATTCACATCAGAAATTGCAACTTTGTTACACCCTTGGAAAGTAATAAATATGCATCTGTAAAAATGTGTAAATAGCACTAAAAAATCCACTCTAAACTGAGAAACACCACTGAAAAATCAAATTCAACGTAAAAAAAGTGTTTTGGAATTTAACAACAACAATATAACAAAAAAAAAAATTCAAAATTATTTAAATAATATAAAGAGAAAAATATTAATAAATAAACTGATTAATATATATTTTAAATGAATTATCACATTTTCCAAAGTCTTAAAAAAATGTTTTTACTTTTTTTTTTTTTTGCTAACTTTATCTAGTTAAAAAAAAAAAATTGGCTGCTCACTACAAGTTAAAACAGTGCAATATTGCAAGGGTTGCAAAATTTTGAGGTGAATACCTTTTATATTTATACTTACAAATGATATGATGAATATCATAACTAAAGATATGCTAATTTGTACTGATATAAAATTAAATTCCATTGTCATTAATAAACTGGTCGCAGTGGCCAAATAATACTTTTGACTCCATAATGAAAGATATATAGAAGAACGGTCGGAAACTGTCTGTAACGAAAATAAATATACAATATTTCATAAATTTTCCATAAGTTTCTATAAGTTTTTACTTACTTGACCTATTTTAGCTAAAATAAAACTTATGCTCCACATGACAACTGTAAATAGTAGAGCATATAAAAACGTATTTAAATTAGCTTCTGCTGTGGGTCGGGCAATAGTAATAGAACCAAATTCTACCTAAATTTAATTAAAAATGTTATTTAAAATTATGCTTCTTAAATTGCATTTCTTTTACCATAAGAAATAAATAAATAATAACAGCATGTTTGGACCTCTCCTTCTTGTATCTTAGAATATATTGCAGTAAAGTTAACATTAAAAAATGTACAAAAACAATAGATAATATAATGTAATTGTAGATTATTAGGAATTTCTTAACCGATTTCCTATAGAAATAAAATTAATAATTAAATTTAATAGAAATCTTTTTCTGTTGTCTACAAAAACATACAGTTCAGTAATAAACCACCATTGTGTTGCCACTAAAACGATCAATAGTAAAGTTATTAAATAGATTTTGTGCAGAAATTTTCGATGAGCAAGTCGCAATTCCATTTTAGAGGCTTTGGTTACAGTTTGCCATTGTAGAGCTGCTAGTTGAGCTCTCCTACGGCTTTCGAGTTCAATATAATCTGAGTCTAATATATGCATTTGTAATTTTTTTATATATATATTTTTTATTTTAATTTTTGTTACTTTTTTCCTTTTCTTTTGTTTTAAATTCTCAAATGTCACTAACAGAAACTTTCTTCAAGAGTTTTCAAATATATCTAAATATAAATAATTTGTAATATACTTTTAAGACGAGTCGATGATAAATGAACAAACTTCTTAAAAGATAATGTTCTAGCAAAAGGATTTGCTTTAGTAAAAAATTTTATCTTTAGTCAAAACACAATACAAATTTGGCATCTTTTGTATTGTCAAATTCAATTATTGATTTTAGTATTTTATATTGAAAATTGAATAAAAACAATTCAGCGAGGCAAATAGTTAAAAATCATTTTTTTCACTATAGTGTGATTTAGTGAAAAGCTTACTGCACTCACAATTTAGTGCACTAACCTCAACTCTGGCACATAGTAGCACCATTTGTTTGATACCGCTTACCAATTACATTTTTTGGTAATAATAAGAAAAGAGGTAAGTAGTGTGATTCAGTAACTTATTTTAACGATAACACTGGTCAACAAAAAAATCCTCCTCCATAGACGAATAGTTGGACTTGATGTATTTTGATGTGCTAAACACGAATCTGCTTTCAGTTTTTTCCCATCAGTTCTGGATTTTTTTTATGGGCGTGTCTAATATTTCGCCCATAGTAAGGCCATTTCTCTAGTATATTTCCACATAACTCAAGAACGGTGTGTACGATTGATCAAAGTGATACACCAAAAGATGCGGACTAAAAACATCTTCAATTTCCCTTTAATTAGTTTTTTTATGTGTTTTGGAGTTATTTCGAAAAAAGTGTGAAAAAAATAATTTTCATGCAAAATGTTAGATTTTTTTGTTACTTAAATTTCGTTTAATAAATGAAAACATCTAAAATGTTACAGTTTATCATCTTTGTCATAAAGCTGGTAATGCTGCGGAAAAAATAAGGCATGTATCTTCAAAATTGATGCAGAAATCTAAATTTTATTCACAGTTAAGTAAAAATACCCATGTTGAGTAGAAATACAGTGGTGGCCAAAAAAATTTTTTTTTATTTTTTTCTTGAAACAAAAATAGGTGGACTAGGTCGATACTGACGAGTTAAACAAGAATCTGCATTCACTTTTTTTCTATAGGGTACTAATTTTTTTTTATGTCATACTAATATAATCACGTTATTCAGAGATCACACTATAAAATTCGAGAATGGTTTGTCCAATTTAGACTATAACTCAAGAACCGTTTACACGATTTTGATAAATGATACACCAAAAGAAGCATACGAAAGTTGTCTTCAAGGTATTTAAACAATATTTTTTATTCGCTCAAGAATTTCAGAGTTATGGATCAAAATTTTCGCTATTTAAAAAAAAAATGTAAATTTTTTCGCTACTAATTACCGAATAACTAAGGAAATATTAACTAGTCAAAAAATTATGTAAATTCAGCTCAAAGATAATTTAAATCACTATCTATTGGAGTATAATATAACTTAATTGGACAAACCGTTCTCGAGTTGTACAAGTGTGACTTCCTAAAGGCGGGGTCATAGTGGTCATGCCCATAAAAAAAAAATCAATACGTGATACGAAAAAAGTGAAAGCTGATTCTTGTTAAGCACGTTAAATTCCATGCATGAGTATTTTAACTTAACTGTGAATGCAATCAAGATTTGTGCATCAATTTTGATGATACGGGGCTTTATTTACTCGTAGTTTCACCAGCTTTGAGATAAAGATGATAAACTGAAACATTTTTGATGTTTTCGGACACTTATTTCGCAATATCTCCTAAACTATTGAGCGGATAAAAATAGTAGAACGACTTAAAGCCAAATTTGGTGTATCATTTTTATAAATCGTGTATACCGTTCTCGAGTTATAGTGAAATATGCTCGAGTAATCGGCTTATTTAGGGCGCAATATTAGACACGCCCATAAAAAATCTCGATCTGATGGGAAAAAACTGAAAGCAGGTTCGAGTTTAGCACGCGGAAATCCATCTAGTCCACATATTTTTTTGAAGGAGCACGAAAAAATTTTTTTTTCGACCAGTGTATTTGAGCCAAATTTCGTCCTTGTCCCGTTCGAGCCCTATCCTGCTTTCAACAGACGGACGGACATAGCTAGATAGACTCAAAATCTAACCAGGACCCAGAAAATATATACTTTATGGGGTCTTAAATGATTTTTTCGACATGTTACACACGGAATGACAAAATCAATATACCCCCCATCTTTTTGTCGGTGGGTGTAAAAATGAACAATTTGAAATTTATTGTTTATGCGTTTTTAGGTGGTTATCGATTTTCCTGAATCACTCTGTTAATAAACAAAATAGTTTGGTCATTACATGAAACATCCGTTTAGCTTAGACTAAAACCTTTAATGCAATAAAAATATAAAAACTTAACATACTTTAAGGCGGAACAAGTGAAAATTAATTTGAATCACCCTGTTTAACATTTTTGCTACAGGCTAACTCATATACTTTTTAGCGCCTAAAACTATGCTCACTGAAAATTTTGGAAGTTTACTTGCTGCTTTTTCTGCATTTCTGGGCTCCTGGTATTTTACAAAAAAATTTTGCAGTTTTACCGTCGTAAATTGCGATTGGCGGGCGCATTCATGATTGAAAACAAGAAAAAACGTACATGACGTTTTAAAGGAAAATTAAGTCAGAAATTTTCTGGACAATGGTAATATAGACAATTCACAACAAATTAAATTAAATCCAAAGCAATGTGTAAGTACATACATGCATATATTTTATTGGTTATATAATATTTTACATACATTAATTAATTAATTAATTTTTAAGTATAATTGAAATGCTTTTTAAAATGATCATAATAACAGCACACTTTTAAAACTTATCATTTACTACAAAAGCATATACAATATCCTTAACTTCATTTATAGTTATACATACATATTTTACTATATAGGTTTAGTTAAATTTAATATTCTTTGAAGCACAATAAACACAATAACATTTGTTAGGTTACAAAGCTGATTGGGGTCAGATACAATATATTTTAACATTAATACAGTTTTATTTATATCTATTAACAAATATATGTTATATACTATATTATATATTATTGCTAGCACAGCAGTCTGGATACGGAGGTGCATACTATCCGTTATCCTTAGAATTTTCAATCACATTATATCCAAAGATGATGATGCGCTAGATAAAACTTCAGAATCATTTGATGGCTGACGAACTGATTCTAAAAATTCATCTGACGACGAATTATCTTTGGATCTACTATTTAATATTTTAGGATACATTTCATTATAAAGTTGTTTAACAACAGCTGGAGCTGCAACTTCCTCAATAGATGATTTTGGTGTTTGCATGCAGATTTCATTAGTTAGCTCTTTAAAATTTAAAGATTTTTCATCTACAGTTGAAATTTCTTTAAAAAGTGAAGTATCTTCGATTACTGCTAAAGATTTTGAAGGTTGAATATTGCTTTCAGCAGATAATTCTTTAAACATTGAAAAATCTGTAAAAGTTAAGGATTTTTGTGGTTGAATGCTGCTTTGATTATTTAATTCCTCCGAAACATCTTTCTCGACCGTTAAAAATTTTGGCCATTGGATATTAGTAGCGTTTTCGACTATTGTAATAGGAGATTTCGTTGAAAATAAATAATTAAAATTTGTAAATGTTTCATCCACAGTTGAAGATTTAGGAGATTCTATGCTACTTTCTTTATGTAATTCGTTTAAAAGTACAGGATCTTCGATTACGTTTAAAGATTTTGAAGTTTGAATATTGTTTTCAGTACATAATTTATTAAACATTGAAAAATCTGCAAAGGTTAAAGATTTTGCCGGTGGAATATTGCAGGATTTATTTAATTCCTCAAAAACTGAATAACTTTCTTCGTAAATGGAAGATTTTGGGGATTGTTTATTAATATCGTTTTCAATTATGATAGAAGATTTTATAGAATTTATATTTGACGATGCTGCACTTAAATCCTCACTACAAGTCATAGCAAAATGTGGTAGATCTTGACTATCATTAGAAGATTTTATATTTGAAATTAGTGTTGAAGATTTTGGCTGTTCAATACTGCTTTCTTTAATTAACTCTTTAGATTCTACTATATATGGCATGAAGAAGTAATTACTAGTTGTAGGAGTTTCATTTTCACTATCTTTTCTTTCCAGATAATCACTAAAAGATTTTTGGTTAGAAAGAAAAGTTGAAAGTATAGACGTTTGAATATTTTTTCCTCTGTTTAATTCTCTTAAATCTTCATCTACATTGGGAGATTTAGAATTACAAATATAATTTATATTTTGAATGCGACTAGTAGTAGTAACGACTTCAAGAGGTTCCTGGCTCTCGTTAGAAGATTTTATGTTTGTTGTGAAAGTAGTAATGGGTGGTTGAAATTTACTTAAATCTTCTACATTAGTTTCAATCGTTATTTTAGTTGGGAAAGTAGGAACGATTTTAGATAAATCATTTGTTTCATCAATAGATTCTACAATTGGTATTAAACTGGAACTGGATGGCAGAGATTTATTAAAATCTTGAACATCAGTCCAAGCTTCTGCAAATGATTTTGGTGAAAATGTGTAACTAATATACGATGATGTTGCGGCAATATTTTCTGTAGAAGGAGTAGTCATTTCCGGTAGTTCCTGTCTATTACTAGAATATATTGAAGTTGGTTGAATTTGATATAAATCTTCTTTTTTACTTAAATCATTACATTTTGCAGTTGTGAGTAAAGTTACGATTTTAAACAAATCATTATTTTCTTCAGTAGTTTCTTCTATTGGTATTAAAATTGAACTGGATGCTAGAGGTTTATCTAAATCATCTACATCATTAGAAGCTCCTATCAGTAAAGTAGAATTGGGAGGATGAAGTTTATTTGGTTCTTGAATTTCTGGAATAGATTTCGTACTAGACGTAGGTGTATCTGCTGTTATTATTATTGGAATAACTTCCTCCGTTGGTGTTGGCAGGTTAAATATTGTATCCGTAAATATCGAGTCGTTGTGCAAAGTTAAATCCAAATTTAAATAACGTTTCCCAGGATATAATTTTGAGGAAACTGTTTCTTGATTTTCTTTCGATGTTTGCTTAGGACTTTTATAAAGCTGATATTGTGTTAAAGGGGTCCGAATACTATTCACTGATTTTGTTAAATTCTTCACTTCATATTTATTGGCATATTTTGTTAAGAATGATGATAAGTTATTTTGGCGATGAATGATGTCTATTGGTGTTAGGTTTTGATTGTTTAATACTGCTAAGTAATTTATTGGATTCAATTGAAGAGCTGTGTTTAGGGTCCAATTCATTTCACAATCTGTAAAAAAATGAATTAGGGAATATATAGGAATAAAATAGAAATGGGTAATAACTAGCTAGTAGGCATTTAAGCATGGAATTTATGTTTACAGAGAATACTTTGTTGAAGGTGGTATAAAATGAATGTATTAAAAATTAGTAGTAATAAAATCAAGTTCAAAATTTGTCGAACTTTGTGAAATCATGTCTTAAGGTCTCTAGATAAAATGTCTCTCCCAGAGACTATTCAGTATTATATGTTCAACAAGATCATTTAAATAATATTGTTTTTTTTAATCTATTTCATTTTTTTAACTTTACAAGTGCACTCTCTGCTTCATAGCCATTACAAAATGATTAAACTAGCTTTTTACTTATGACAATTGGCGCGATTACACTACCTGGGCTTCATACCTTCCAGAGCTTCCTCATCTTCACATATCGCATCACGATCTTCATTTTTATCACTTGCTGAGGTTTTGCCATAACAATCGACCATTTTCGAATTGTTGGTATGAGAATTCATTGAAGTTTGTACCACCACATCCATATGGGAGTCCAGGGAAAATTGTTTACCCGACATAAGAATGCCACGAACACGACGACGCATAGAGGGTGATTCCTGATGCTGAAAATATATAAATCAAAAAGAAATATTTAAAATATAAAATATTTTCTGATATAGGAAAACATACAGCAATACGAATTCCAGCATAAGTTTTGGCTAAAAATTCATCTGCATCAAATAAGGCGGCAAAAGAACCGTTAACAATTTTGGGCGATAGGGGCGAATTGGAAAGTAATAGACTGGAGCCAAAACCCTCACATTTTTCTTTGGTATCTGCAAGAGAATAACAATAAGAAACATATAAGACACAAATTTCATGTATTTTAACTATAAACAAATAATGTAAAAAAGAATAATTAAGTACATTGCATATAACGTTTTAAAAACAAAGAGTGTTTAGTCATTCTGCTGGAGTTTATTGCAGTTCAAAAATCATTTGGTACTAAAAAATATATATAGGAAAGATATTTTCTATATATATTTTTTTATGGTCCTTCGAACTGTTAGTTGATTGACGAGGTTACAATTATATCAATATTTATAGTGCAATGATAAGTTCTTCAAAAAGGGGTATTAACGACTGCAACTTGGCCCTTAACTTAATTTGCTCATTAGAACATTAAGGGCTGGTTTTTAGGATGTCGATTATATACATTCAAGGTAACTTAAGCCATTACTAATGTATATCAGTAATATATTATCTGGTATGTCTATAATCGCCAGTTAAACCCAAGTTAGTACCGTAATAATATACACAGCAGAATATAATAAAAAAAACTCTGTTAAAAATCTTTTAAACTTCTTAATGGATAAACTTAACAACAACTTTAACCAAATTTAACTAATAAGCAAAAAACTAGCTCTTAGTTCTTTGAGTTAATATTTTTTTAGTCTAAACCTCAGTCCGTCCGAATTTTATATGCAATTTTTATCAGCAAAAATAATAAGTTGCAATTGGCTATAATTGGACTATTATTTCAATCATATAAACGTTTTCCCGGAAATAGTTCCAAAAGCTTATAAAAATGTCTTATATGTTATGATAAAATTTATCATAAAAGAGAGACATTTCATAAGGATCAGTTATAATTGTCTATTGTTACTCTATAAGATCTACTTTTGATAAAAAGTTTCTTTTATTTAAGTATAAAACTTACAACCAAATTTTATAAGGATAAGGAAAAGGAGAACAACATTTATAATATTATGTGCAACTTTTAATTTATTACGGTGATTGGAACAAGGAGCTACATATGATTAAAACATACTAGTCTGTAATACTCGCTTAAAATAAACTAATAAAGGAACTAATAGAATATAGAGTTATAAAAAAATCATGCAAAACAAATAGAAATAAAAATAAATAAAATAAATTAAAATTAAGAAATGTTGGTTTATTAATGTTTCATTAGCTAACATATTTACATATAATCTCTATTATAATTGCTGACATTTTTGGTTATATATGTATTAAGAAAAAAAAATTAATACATTTTTTCATTAAAATTTTGTTAACACACCTTTTAAATAGACTCTATTTGAAATAGTTATATTCATTTCATCCAAAATGGCGGTAGCTGAATTTTTTATTTCCATCCAATCTCTTAAAATATCATCGACTGTTGTACGTGTGGAGGTGACTGTAAAACGTATAACATATTTACCCTTCAGGGAAGAGGGTATACAATGTAAATTGCCACGATGATTAAGACGTTTTAGAAGACGTTCTGTAATTTCATTTTCACCTTTTATGCGAAAGACAACGAGACCTATAGAAGAAAAAGGTAACAGTAATTAAGTTAGTTTTAAATGTTTATGAATTAAATGTAAATTCCTTTACCTAAATGTCTTTTAGCTGGTATTTCAAAACGATGATCGGCTAATACTAAGGCTTCGAATTTTTGTGCCAAACGTACACCTTCACGTATATGACGTTGTAGACCCTTAATGCCAAAAGATCGTAAAACAAACCAAATTTTTAAAGCTCGAAAACGACGACTCAAAGGTATCTGCCAGTGCATATAGTCTATAGCTACACCAGAATTTTCATGTTGTAAATATAAAGGTTCCACATTGAAAGTACGATGAACAGCTGTGCTATCTTTTACCCTACAGAAAATACAAAATATTATTATATAAGTAATAAGATTAATTAGTAATACATATTTTAAAAATAAAATCTTACCATAAAGCTGTGGCATCAAAATGTATCATTAACCATTTGGAAGGATTAAAAGCTATTGAGTCGGCACGCTCAATACCCTTAAGCCACGTGCGAAATTCTGGACATATAAAAGCACTGCCAGCATAAGCAGCATCAACATGTAGCCACAAATTAAATTCACGACAAACAACACCAATTTCTTCTAAATTATCAAATGAACAGGAGCCAGTTGTGCCTAAAGTAGCACAAACCTAAAGGGAAAAAAATAATAAGTATGTGTGTAAGACAAATAAGGCAACATTTTTCTTAAAAAAAAAAAAAATTATAATTCCCTTTAAGACACTTGTTGGCAATTTATAGTTAATAAGGAACGGGGACAGTTTTTTTTTCTTATTTAAAATAACGCTTTGGTGGTGGTTGAATACTCGTAATACTAATCGGCTTTTACTTGTTGCTGCCTGCAGTCAGTCATAATGTCAAATATTACATTGGGTGATTCCCCTCTGAATTGTCTTTGGCAATATTTATTTGTTTTTTCTTTATTGTCTTTTCTTTTTTTGCTTTTTAACAAATAATCTCGTACGCATCTGTTGACAGCATCTCAACATTTAAATTGACTTAATTATGTTGTAACAACCAGAGCCCCAACCAGTAGCAGACAAAATAAATATTTAGGTTCCATTAAATATATATTTAGGATTAATTACTTTATTTTTATTTTTTTTTTTTCAAGTCTTAAGTGCTTACTGTAATGTTAACAATTTTGCAACAATTAATTGAGCGGGTAAAAAATCTTATTTTTTATTTACAAAAGACAAGGGAACTTTTTTGTTAATACTTGTGTTTAAAATGCTTCCAGTTTTGTTATTGCGAATTTTAATTTACTTGATTGTTTTGTGAAGTATTTCTAGCCCAGTAAAAATAAATAAATTACATTCTCAATAACAAAAACTATTAATTAATAATAAATAACACAGGGCAACAAAAAAATATACATGTGATCAAGGATTTTTAAGCCTGTATATTATTGTTTGGAATTTACTTCAGTTTTCGAGAGAAATCGTTTTATAGAAATTAATGAGAATTCATCATATATTGCAAAATATCTCGGGAACGAAATGTCTGATTTGGTGAAATAGTTTCGTAGATATTAAAATAATTGTGTAAAAAAAAAAAAAAAAAAATTAAATTTATATATTTTTGTAATTTTAATATTGTGCTAAAAATCGCGATCGTTACTTTGAATAAGATCACAATTTATTTGTTGGGGGGAAGCTAGTTCCTATTTGCATTTCGCCGGTTGCTTAAGCCAGCTCATCAGGAAACCTTTCTCAACTTCTTTAGAAAAACTGAAGATATATTAGAGTGTATACTTTATAAACTCAATGAGAATTGAATGTTCTATACTAAAAAATATCAAAGCCCGACCATATGATACCCTACACCATTGTGTGCATCAAAATTCGGGGAGGGGTCTTTAATTAGACTTGGTGCTAATTGTGAACCGATACTCATATTAAGTGTGAAATAAAACATACGAAAACATTATATGAGTTTATCCACTTTTGGGTGATTCCCGAAAGAGGTCCTTATATGGAAGCTATGGCAAATTATGGACTGATCTTCGTAAAATTTGGCACTATTATTTATATTTATATAAAAGTTATTTATGTCGAATATTAAATTGATACTAAAATTTGTATGGGTGTTATGGTCAATTATGGACCGATCTTCAAAAAATTTGGCATACGGATTTATACTTATACAAAACTTATTTATGCAAAATTTCATTTAAATATTGCTCTATTTAAGGGGTTAATGGTCTAAACCGTTTTCCGAGAGGAAATTTGTATGGGGGTTAGGTGAAATAATGAACCGGTCATAACCAATTTCAATAGGCTTCATTCCTAGACAGTAAGAAACCAGTGTGCCAAATTTCATTATTTTTTGTTTAAAATTGCGACCTGTAGTTTGACAGACGGACGAACGGAAATCGTTAAATCGACTCAGAAAGTGATTCTAAGCCGATTGGTATAAAATAAGGTGGTTTTTAGACCAATATTTTTGGGTGTTACAAACATCAGCACAAAGGCATAATACCCTCCCCACCTAAGGTGCTGCAGGGTATAAAAATTAGGTAAAAATAAAAATTATTTATAGTAAAAATAATTTATAATATTTTTTAAACCGAATTTGTTAATAAAAAATATAATGGAAAATAAATTAATCGAAGCTATTGAAATGTTTATTTTTTTAATTTTTCTGGGTTTTAAAAACTAATGGAACAGATTGTTTTTAGAATATGTACTTCATATGTATTTGTTTTAAATTGTCTTTTGACTTTAGGGTAATGACACTCTAAAATAAAAAAGTTTAAGAAATAAATAAATAAAAAACTTACCCAAAAAGGAACCAGACCTTGGCGTATATCATCTTCAATGGCCTCCCTTAAAATTTGGCCTCGCATAGATAAATTTTCATCGGCCTCAATATAACGCATACGTACCAAACCTAGGAGGATATAAAATAAATTATAAATTAATAAATTTCCAAATAATATATTCAATATAAATTTAATACGCTCCGTTATAGTTTAGACAAATTTACAAAAGTTTTTTTATTAAAGGTATACTAAAACAATTTTTTTTAATATAAAATATTTCTCACCTATTAATGCTGCCTTCTCTACGCTCGAATGAGCCTGATCCGAACAATATGCCACTAAACGAGCATTTATCTCAGCATCTTGATAGCCAGGCCTTTTCTCATGAAAACGTTGAATAGCTCTTGTTCTACCTGCCAAAAGACATACCAATGTTGCCTCACTGGCAGTTGTTTGTACAACACCACCACCTCTACTTGTACTATTCAAATGAAGAAAATCATCTGGTAAATTAATCATTTTACCCAACCAATTCATAACGATAATTTCCAATTCTGTACAGGCTGGTGAACTGGCCCAAGTGAAACCCAAACAATTAATAGCATCAGCTAACATATCACCCAATAGAGAAGGAAATGAATTAAGGGCAGGAAAGTAGGCATGCATATGTGGACTTTGCCAATGGGTAATGCCGGGCATTATGACACGTTCAACATCACCGAATATAGCATCCCATTGTTCTCCTTCGAGCGGTGCCGAATCGGGTAATAAGTTTTTCATATAACCAGGTTTGACATCGGGAAAAACTCTACGATCGCGTATATTTTCCAAATAGTCGGCTATATAGTCGACCATTTCTTTTCCTGTTAAAAAAAAAATAATAATTATAAATGAAAATAAATTATTTCATTCAAGAATTAATATTCCAAAAAATTATATGAATAGTAATGGCTAAAGTTAAGTGTCATTTGTCACATTATGTTCCATAAGCTACGATTTTGCTTAGCGATGTCCATCGTAGGAGTGGATCAAAAAATCAAATATGTTAAACAATTTGTTTAATTAACATTATTTTGTAAAAAATATATTAACAGTATATTTTTGTTTCAATTATTAATGGAAATAAATATTTTCTTTTAAAAACGGCACTTTGTGAAACGTTGTAGAATGTGTAAATATTTTTCACTGATCTAATTAATAATTTTTATTGGTTAAATTTGCATTTTAAATAATATTATTTATTGCAATACATTTGAATAGTTATTATACTTTTTAATTACTTTTCATAATTGTCAATAGAATATTTTATTTTAATTGGACATGCTTGTCCTTTGAACTAATTCATTTTAACAGCTAAATTACAATAACTGATAGATAATTCAAAGGCAATAGTTATTGTCATAAAAAAAAAATAAATAAAATTAAAAAAAAAAAAAAAAAAACTATGAAATAACACTTAAAAAATCTCTTAATATTTGTTGTAAGACTTTCGTTATAAAAAAAATGTTTTCTATTTCAATAAATTTTCTATTGCACATAAAAAATGATATAGAGATATAGTAGGTCAAGCCCGACCATATGATACCCTACAACATCACGTAATACAACAAAATTCGGGGAAGAGTCATATATTAGACCTGTGGCCGATTGTATATATATTAGGGTGGCCCTCTTTTGTATGGAAAAAGACAAAGGTATTTAAATTTTCAGTCTCACTCCCTAGAAATGCTCGAATACCCCAAAAACCATATAATACAAAGTTTTAGATTGATTGGAACAAATTTAGAGGTGGCTCAAAGCGATTGCTATCAATTCCGTGGCCTTAAAAATACCTAGAATTTCCACCTGAAACACTCTACAACTATACGATTCCCTCACGTTCTTTTCAAAAAGATAAACACCTGCACCGATACTCCACTAAATAGTTTCTCCTTGTCCGACTATTGGTCCCTATTTGGAATAATGAGTGTAGGAGTTTCCCTGAAATCAATTTCAGTGCACATGTAATCCATGGACCCAGAGGGAGCATGGCAACTGAGGCTGATTTCGTTTAGAAGTTTGAAATGTCCTACTCTAATTGATCCCTTTAGCCCTAGTTCACTAAGTCTAAGCAGACTTCTTGAAGCCATTCCCATCACAAACTCTTCAATGGGTAAGAGATACAGAATGACGTTAAGTGCCGCCTGAGGTGTACTTCTTATGGCACCTGTGATGCCAATCAAAGCACATCTCTGAGCTTTAGATAGAAGATTCCTACTTCCTATTCTCATTGCTTCCCACCATACTAAACACCCATACGTCAGAATTGGTCTCACTACCGATGCGTAAATCCAGTTTACCACCATCGATTTGAGGCTCCAATTCTTACATATGGAGTTTCTGCATGTGTAGTAGGCGTTGAGACCTTTAACATGTTGCATAGAAATATTAAAAAAAAAATCACAAAATCATTTTTTTTTTTTTATACATACTGTGAGCATCAAAAACAGCAAGAATTCTTAAAAATAAAGTTAATTTATATTAACAGCACAATAAAAAATAATGCAATTTTTTATGCGTCAAAAAAAGTAAACAGCTTTATAATTAAATGCAAAAAATTTTTATTTAATACTTTGTAAGTTTTGCATTTGACTTTATTACCTCCTTCAATATTCTAGGCAACGAGTCAACAAGTTTTTTGGTAAAATCCGGTGATATTTTGGGTTACTCTTCCTGTAATGCCAGCTAGAGATGATCATTGCAAATAATGGTACTTTTGCTAATTTTTTTTTGCCAAGATATTCCAAAAGATGCCCGATTGGATTAAAGTCTGGAGACTGCAGAGTATTACAAATAGGTTTTTGTCGATTCTATAAATAAGAAATTATTGATTCCTGAATCCTCCAGACGTCCTCAGACCATTACGGAGTCTCGATCATGTTTAACTATCTCAACCACACATGTGACATTGACGCCTTCATTCCATCTTTGCAATATTTTTCGTGTTTTTTTTTTTTTTTTTTGCGTCAAATATTTAAATTTACTTTCGTCATTGAGTAAAACGGTTTCCTGGAAGGTTTAACACTAATTTTTATACTTTTGGGCGAAATTCAAACATTTAGTTTGGCTGGCTTACGATATGTAAGGTTCTTTCGTGGTGTTCTTCTATGGAAAACATTTTTGTATAGTATTCCTAAAATGGTACTGGCTCTAAAATAATAAGAGGAAATTAACGTTACTTTTTCAGCTTTTGTTAAGGTACTAGAAGCAGGACTTTCATTGACTTCGCAAACTATAGCTCTTTTCTTTGCGCCAGTAAATGATTTGGTATGATATTTGGTATATTTATGTAATACTCTGCAATAATTCCTTGAAACAATTTTTGTAATTTCACGCAAGGATTTTTCCTTTTGTTAAACAATCTTTTTCTGTTGTTAAAGAATCACTTTTTTACTTTGTTTTAAAATGAGAAAGACATTTATGATTTTTGTTTGGTCCTTCCCTTCCTTTTTCATTTCTTTTGAGTAGTGAGATAACATAATTTTATGGTCAATAGAGTCAGCATTTATAAATCTATTTTCATGAATTATAGCTCGTTTCATTTTTAACATATCCAGATTTTTGATATAAGGAAGCATTTTTAATAGTTTTGGATTTTTTAAAGATTTTTTTAAATTAAAAAATTTTAAATTTTGTAAGAAATAATATTTTTTTCGACACAATTTTTTTATATCTCCGATATACATATATACCTAGAAAATTATCAAAAAAATTCTAGGTAAATCTTTGAGGTAATTCTAATTAAAATTCGTGTAACCTTAAAAATTTTCGATACAACAAACTAGAATCATTTCAAAAAAACCATTTATAGGCCTTAAACTCCATCGTTAGGTGTGAGAAATTAAGTGAGAAATCTTTTGCGCAAATTTTTTTTTTTTTTAGCCCTGTGTACTTTAATAACATAGATTTTTATATCTGAAGTATTTTGATCTTCCAAAAAATTAAATATATGATTTTTTTCTATTTACGTACATAACTGATATATTAATTTTGGTAAGAGATACAAATTTAAACATATTATTGATTGAATGAATTATTTTGCTTATTTAAATATTTTTTTTTTTTTTATATATAATAGTTTAGAATATTGTCCTAGCTGCTCAATAAACTATTTTGCAAAATGGAAAGCT
The DNA here is from genome assembly GCA_951394005.1 of Protophormia terraenovae. NCBI lineage: Eukaryota > Metazoa > Arthropoda > Insecta > Diptera > Calliphoridae > Protophormia > Protophormia terraenovae. The sequence continues at coordinate 8,183,240 of OX596077.1, read as the reverse complement.
TTCACAAAATAAATATGATTCTTACAGTAATACAATTCTTACTTCTTTTTATTTTTTTGTTTTTTTTAATTATATTTTTGCTAACAGAAAACATCTAATAAATTGGCTTAAAACAACTTTTAACTAAATGAAAAACACACTGTCATACCCAAGGCTTAAATTAAATGCAACTCCGCTGTATGCTGTACAAATACATACATAAGAAGTTCCTTAAAAGTTTAAATTTAATTTAACAGATTTTCAAACAAGTTGATTGAAATTATTGTACAACTATGGAGATTTTTATGGCCTTGAACAAATGTTTTATTACATTTAGATCTAATAAAATAAAAAGAATTTATTTTAATTTAATATAACAAACAAGTAAATACCCATAAACGCATAAAAATGAATATATGTATGTATATGGACAAGAATTTAAAATCCTAAATGGTTTGTAAAATAATCTTTGACACAGTATGTGTCATCATCACATTACAAAGAGTATTAACATAACCTAACATCACTTACCCCTTTGACGATATTCTGTAAAATCCATAGTTATTCTCTATTTGGCTTTGTTGGATAGCAGCTGAGTTCAAGAAAGTGATGTTGTCCTGGGTTCAGTAGGTTTTGTTTGGATTCAATGACTGGCTATAGAAGCAAGCTATAAGAGTAATAAAAAAATAAAAAGAATTAGGTTAAACACGGTCTAAATGCAAAAGCGTGTGTGTATGACAAAAAGCTTGCAAATATACATATTTACAATAAATTAGGTAAATCTGTATTTAGTATTCTTTTTCTATTTTTGTTTTTGCTTTTCTCCAATAGTATTTTATTATGTTTTTCTTACTTCTTGGTGTGATATATTCTTTTTTGTCTTCTTTTTTTATTATTTTCTAACGTTTATTTTGTGTTAGGAAAACTATTGGCCCAAAGCTGTTTAATGTTCACTTTAACATATGTAAATACTTAGGAATATCAATACTAATGTTAGCTAGAGTATTTTTGTAAGGAAATACTTTTACTAGTTAGTTATTAAGTTAGATTAACTTGTGATTTGTTACTTTGTAAGTTTGTTACTATTTTTTTCGTTTTATTTTTTTATTTGAACTGAACTCTTAACACATGTAGTTCGCGCTAAATGATGAAATTGTACTGAACAATTTTTATTCGTTAGTAGTTTTGTAGTCTATTTTTCTTAACAATTTAGTTTAATTTATGAAAAAAAGTATTGGAAAAAATCGTTTAGTTATTGTGGGGCTTCATTGGCTATTTATTCGTATGAGCAAGCGAATAGGGAAATGTGGTGACAAATGAGATAAAAGAAAATTTTAAATAAAACATTTTATTTTAAAAGAACTAAGGAAAAACAAAAATACCTTGCTTTTCAGTACAGCAGCATTTTGAAATAAAACTTTCATTTGATAATGTTAAAACGCTTTTCTTCCTACAATTTTTCAAACTTCTAGAAAACCGATATAATTTTAATGACGAATATCGATATAAAAGTAAAAATGGTGACAAAAAAGAAAGTATTTTTTTTTTGTTCAGCACGGAATTTCCCAGACAATTTAGATATGTACATGGAATTATTAAGTGCCACTTTTTTAATTGATTCCAGTTCTCAAAATAAACGGTTATATAGAAAACCATTAAGAAATCAGTCAAGCTCGACTATATGATACTTTACACCATTTAATAGGCTCCCTAGCGACAATTGTGGATCGATACTTGTATGTATTAACTACAATGCCTATTTGTATAAAACACTAGTTGCATTAAATTATATTGATACGAACAATTATATACACACAGAGAAAAAATATGGTTGTTGTAAACATAATCGAAGAGCAACATATTACGATTGGATTATGTGGTTGCTTTATAAATGTATATGATTATAAATGATAAGTATGAAGATTTTAAATAAAAAATAATCTAACATCATATTATGATCCTAGATATAGCTTCTTGTATTTAAAATGCTATAATCCGATTTTATAACATTATGAACGAAGTTTTTTTTTCTTTGTATGACCTAATTTTGTCATAAAATTATTTAGTTTTATCATATTATTTATCATAAAAAAATTTAAATATGTTCAAAATTATTCATAACATGTTTCATATTAATATGTATTAATATGATAAATAATTTTTCATGAATTAATTTTCATAAATTATTGCATAAATTATATGGCGACCAAGATAAAAGTAAGATATTTTTTATTAATTAATTTGACTTTATTAATATGGACTTTATTAATATATTTATTATTATTATTTTTTTTTATAATATTATCTTAACTAAAAAGTTAAAAAATAAAAATAGAATTTATACAAGTATTTTAATTTCACCTCTTTCTAAAAAAATACTTCTTTTTTTTATTAAGATTAACTTCTTTTCTGTTCAAATATTTTTATTCTGAAAATACATAGAAAATAGTGATTCGATTTGCTTCATTTCAGTTTAAGTCCTAATTTTATTTATTTATTACAATGTCAGCTGTAAGCCCATATGGCCAATTAACTGCAGATAAATCTTAAAATATGACACATAATTCAAATTAATATTATATTCAAAAAAGATTTCAATATCTTTATTTAATAATAAAAATAACCCCCCTAAATTAATTAATTTTCCCGTCTCCATTAACGTCTTAGAGCGGAGTCTCAGTGTATAATTAAATGGAAATTATAATAAAATTGAATAACAAACAAGTTCTTAATTTTCCAACCATAGCATATTTATTTGTAACATTTTATAGTCATGGTAATATTATTAAGTTAGTTTAAAAACAAAATATGGTTAAGAACATTTATAAAAATTGGTAAAGTATACAAAATAGGAAAACTATGACCCCACTTTTATTTTGGAAATGAGTCCAATTCGTACAAAACACAAACTATTTTTTTTTTCTTATATTTTTGACAATTTGTTTTAGAAATTAAAACGTATAACAGAGTTTGAAACCAATTGAATTTTAAAACATTTTTATAGAACTGTGTGAATGATAAAAATAAAAAAGTACCTACACAATTAAAGTTTTGTTACTAACACATCCCAGCGGTAAAAATTTTAAGACCTCCATCATACAGTTCTTTTAGAAGGTCTATTTACAATTTTTTTTTTTAAGATACAGTTGCTTATGCTAACCTGCCTTCTATAGTAAGGTCTATAGTAAGAAGAGTAGGAATATAATATTTTTAGCTTTAAGCAACAACAAAACTATTCAAAACCGTTACAAAAACAAGATCAAATTCCAAAAAATTAAAAAGTTCATTTAGTTATGTCAAAAGCTTTTTTGGCCTTTTAGAAGGGCTGCATTGGGTCGCGAATGTGTAAGGCCTTGATTACAATGACATCGTGTGTAAAAAATACATAAACATGGAATGCAAGTAGAAGATTTAAGTAAGTCCTCTCGAATCTGAAAAAGGTATTCTGGGAGGTCTCTTTAAACCTTCTTTTTACCGCTGAAATATTAAGATTTAGGTACTTTTTCACTAACACACTCTTAGAATTAGGTACTCCTGCCAAAGAGTCGGACTACTTGTATATATTTTGGTTGTAAAAATAATGATATTTTTTATATTAATAAAGTTTTGTATCCCGTAAAAATATTTAAAAACTACAAATTTTTGTAGTCAACTATATTAAAATTTGTAATGAATTAAAACATTGAATGATAAAACTGAAATAAAAACATTGTTATCATTAACACAATATTATTAAAATTAATGAAAATTAGCAATAAGAACATAATATTGTTGAACTGACAATGTCGTAACCATGCCAGATTAAAAAACGATGTTAGTATAACTTTTAGGTAGTTTTAATTAGAATTGGTATTTAATTAAGCCCAATCAGACTATTCGTTTTCGAGATATGTTGCGTATAATTTTTGTATACATTTTGAAATAAGCTACCTTTACTTTATTCTATATAAGGTCAAATGTATGCATCGTTTTAAATGAAATATGAATTTATTTGTAACATATTCATCTTTATGATAAAAGTTTTGATCTGATCAGAATTACGTTCAATTAAAATATGTATATTAAAAAGGCATTTTTTAATCTACTAATAAATTAAACGGATACATTGTAAACCAAATAATTACAACTAAAAGAGGGCATCAAGTGTCTAGCAATAACATTCATAAAATGATAAATTTTTTATTCATAGATTTAAAAATTTGCAAACAAATATGTCAAAGGTAAATAATGAAATAAAATACGAGAAAAGGAAATGCCAAGAAAGTTGTCAGTTATTACAACTGTCAAAATATCTCAATGCGACTTAAAACACATACATATAATTATGTGTAAATAAATAGTAAAACAAAACCATCATATTTAGTTTAAAAGGTTCAGAGTGAATGAAAAAAAAAATGTATATTTAGCATCAATGATTAAGAAAAATATTATGATTATAATAACATCTAAAACAAAATTAAATGGTGTTAAAGTTTCCTTAGATTCCCAGTAACTAAATTAAAAATTTTTACTAAATATACAAGTAATGAGATCTTAAATATGAACTGAATATTTTGAAAGTACCCTAAGTCCATTCAACAAAACGTTGAAGTAAGCTATTCAAATATTGAAATTTTTAAGTAATAATTTTATTCCAAGAAATATCTGAAAGACTTAAGAAAAGAAAACTTAATTAAGAATTAAACTATTATGAACAAATTTAACTATTTTCAATGCCTAACTCGATAATAAAAATACTTAGTCCACTTTTAAAATAAACGGTTTATTCATATGCAAAATATTATTAATAATAATTGTTTACTTTAGTTATAGTTCTGAAACTAATTTCAATAATTAGTTTTAGTAGATTTATTTATTACTTTTGTTTACTTCTAACAAATCTATGGGTTTCCCCTTTTAATTAGTTTTACAGCTTTTAACCAATTTTAGAAAATTTATTTTTCTTACATTTCAGATAATCAAAATTTTATTCCGTTACAATATTTTACACACTTAAAGAATTTTTCAAACACTAAGTCACAAACTTAAACAAACTGAACACTGTAGCCTGTTGTACAATCCTATTTATACCAAATGTCCAGTAAGGAATTTCTTTCCTATTTTTCCTTAAGCATCCCTACAAAATTTCATTGGCTGTATAGAAAATATTTTATTTAAACAGGAAAACAAAACTAACAAACAAAAGGGGTGGAATATTTTAAAACCAGCAACTCTACTGTATACACGGACACATAGCAAGACACAACAACAAATTACACACATAAATACCAAATATCCTTTTGGGTTATAAATGTGTTGGTGTTGGCCAATGAGAAGAGAGTTTGGTAAACAGAAATTTAAATACAAACGCAAGTATATAACAAAAATATTGTATGTAGTGGTATGTGTGCCTATGTGTGGTCATGAAAAAGATTTTAGGGATATTTATTTACAGTGTGGGAGGAAAGGATATAATTTTGGGAAAAATTCTTTGTGACATCTACTAATTAACAAATTAGTATTATATTTAAATGTCAAAAGAAAGTTAGTAAGTAGTGTTTTTTAAATAAATTTGTAAGGAAATGATTTAGTTTGGTTTTGGAAAAAACAATACTTTAGTGTTACAATAAAATGTAATGTTTTAAATACATTTTAAAGTGAAAATTCTATTAGATTAATTACATATAATAATTAATTATTACGAATTTCCAATTGACTACTCTATAGTACTAATAGATAGGCATTTTTTCTATTCGATAGTCCGAATGGTAGTTTGTTATAAGAATTTTTGTTTTATTTACGTATGAATGAAGTTATTATTATGTTTTTACTTCATTCTATCGCGGTCATCCACGTTTAGCGAAGTTATTGTGAAGTTTTTTTTATTTTTAAAAGTGTTTTGTGTTTTTAACTGTCAAAATGTTGCAAGTAAAACGATGTAAAAAAAAAGACAATTTCTTTGCGTCTACCATTATGGAGCATGGGCTATCAAACGAGGCAATTTTTAATGCGGATGATCCCGGTCTCTACTGGAAAATGTTGCCAAACAAACATATGTTCACAGTGGAGAAAAATCTGCTCCAGGTAGAAAATTGTCAAAGGACAGGAACTAAGAAAATTAAACTTCTTGTAATAGGAAAAGCTCAAAAACCGAGATCGAAACAAAATTCTTCCTGTTGAGTACGGAAACTCTAAATCTGCTTGGATGAATGCAGCTCTGTTCAAAAAATGGTTTTTTGATAAATTTATTCCAGAAGTAAGTTTTAGTAAATTGTTTTAATGTTAATAATGATTTAAAAAAATTCAAAATATATTTACAGTTAGAGACATTTTTAAAAGGAAAAAAAAAAAAAAAAAACTGCCAATTAAGGCTCTTCTAATATTAGACAACGCTCCAAGTCATCCACCGGCAGATGAAATGGTTCATGATACTAAAGATGGACATATTTGGGTAATGTATATGCCCCCCAATGTAACACCACTAATACAGCCCATGAACCAGAATGCAATTAGGCTCTTAAAACTGCATTTCCGTAACAGTTTACTGTCAAAAATTGTATCTTCCAACGAAAATTTAGAAACGTCCCTCAAACAAACCACTTTATTTGAAGCCGTTTCATTGGTTGCCTTAGCCTGGGAAAAAGTATCCAGTGATTCCATAAAGAAATGTTGGAAGAAAATTTTGAGGACGAGGATGATATTCCACTATCAGTAGTGCGTGACAGTGAGGAGATAAGAGCAATTTCCAAAATGCACAATTTACTACATGCAAATTTTCCAAATTCACAATTTGATTTTCTTGATTTATTTGAATGGAATCTTGATGATCCAAGTGAAGAAATTGAATTGGATGATGATGTCGATGAGGATAATATTTTATTAGTTCCTGACAATAACTCTACAAAAGAAAAACATGAGGATGCAATAAACTGCTTTGACACATGTATTAAATCGGCTGTTAAGAACAACATTGAAACCTCGAAAATACTTTTATTGGGAAGTCTTCATGAAAAGACTTATTTTTTAAATAAGTAAATTACTTTTTTTTTTGTTATATGTATATGTACATACATTAGTATGTTCTTTCATGCCTGTTTAAGTACAAAAAATTAATTCAAAATAATACAAATTAATTATATCTTGTTTCGTTATGTAGTTTTTTAATATATATATATATATATTAATAAAATCTAAATATTTTATGTGAATTATTTGAATTGGAACATAAAAATGCGTTGTTCAATAATACGAATTTTTCGGTACTACGAAAGGGCCTGACAATATATAATTCGTACTAGCAAACGTCCACTGTATTAGTAATGTACATACTTCTAATAATTAAAGCATATGAATAATAAGATTTGTTAATATGTATTTTTATAATACTTATATGGCTTATTCTTTCGTAGTTTTTCTAGATTTATAATAAAAAATTAAAATAGTTAATTTTTAAATTTTTATACCCACCATCAAAAAGATGGGGGGTATATTGATTTTGTCATTCTGTGTATAACATCTCGAAGGAATCATCTAAGACCCCACAAAGTATATATTTTCTGGGTCCTATGTCCGTCCATCCGTCCATCTGCCTGTCTGTTGAAAGCAGGATAGGGCTCGAAAGGTGCAACGTAGGGGGACGAAATTTGGCACAAATATTTATCTTATATAAGGTTTGTTTGGTATTGAAAATGGGCATATATATATTGGGTATATAGATTCGGCCGGGCCGAATACATTCGCGCTTGTTAATTTTGCATTGAAAATTGTTTTTCCCACTTATTGAGGGGAAAATGTAAAGATAACTTGCACATTATTTTAGTGAGCATCTACTGTAGTTTTATTTATCCAAATTATTCTCAGCTTATAATATTGTAACCGCTTAGTAAGGGGGTTATATTAATCAAGACCATAAAAAATCAGTTTGAAATAAAAAATATTCTTACTAACACGTCAATTTCCATCTAGTCTATCCATTTTTATTAAAAGGAGGAAAAATATTTTTTTTGCCTACCAGTGCTTATTAGATGTTTTCAGTGCAAATATATTCAAATATAATTTTGAGATTATAAAAATTATCTCCATATGTTTCCCAAAACGAAAATAAGAATATTATTAAAGGAATTTGTATAAAACATGACTTTTAACGAATTTCGAAATTTCAAACTTAAATTCGAAATGCTAAAAATGATCTAAAAATGTTGCTATTATCTACTGACTTCGAACTTAATTTCGATTTTTTAAAAATAATGTCCCTGAAATTTAATTTTTTTTTAAAACGTTTATATTCAAGTTTTAAATTACAAATTAAAAATTTTGTATTAATTTTTAATAAAATATTTAATAATTTTTTGAATATTCTCTATAAGAACTTCATAATATTTTCGGTTACTTTTTTGTTGGAATTGGTCCACTTCTTTTTATACTCTATTTTATATTTAAGTCAGCTTTAAGTATTCCTTAAATATATTTTAGTATGATCCAATACGAGGGGTGACTTTCATATTTTGCGATAAACGTATAAAACAATAATATATCTTTTTGAAAATGTCATTACTGTTTCCTAGAGTAGTAACCATAACAGTAAATACCTTTTCTAATACGTTAGAATCAAGTTCTTCCACTTTGATTGAAGCACCTCAAAAACATGTATTTTTGTTACTATAGCCGATTTTCCAAGTGTATAAATAAGTTAACCACACAATTTATTTTGATACTGGATAATACAATGAAGTTATTCGACAATTTATTGGGTTGCATTGCGGAAAATCCTACAATTCAGACAATGTGTAAATGCTAGAATTATCGTAGTGTAGAATTATCCGAGTTTTTCAGATATTTCTATTTACTTTTTGAAAGACTTTTGGCAAACAAATGATGGCATACTATTCACAACTAATAATACTTTTATACTATAAATGAACACTACCAAAGCGTCCTGATTTCTCAAGAAACCATCGGTTTGGACAAATTTTGATGAAGTAATACTGTTGACTCATAAGCTCGACTTGAAGGACATAATACAAATTTGTTCTTTCTTCTTGCAATTTTTTTGCATTATGCAAAAAAATGTAAGGTTATAACCAGGGCAAGTTTTTATATGCACAAAAAAAATTGAAATATGCGGTTGAAGAAGCACGAAAAAATTTTATAATATGCACAGAAATATGCAAAAATAGCATAAATATGTATATAAAAACCAACGAATTTATGCATTTTCATATATTAATGTGTAGAAAATATGCACAAATATGATTTTTTTTACTTTCAATCTCTAATAGATTTCGATGTTTATAAAAATATAACTATTTTAATTTTAAGTATCATATTTGACACTTCCGAATTATTTTTCTTTACAATATTTACAATGTACTCAAAATTCTCACCAAAAAATTTTTAGAAATTATTTGATTGAACTCTAAAAAATCACCAAAAAATTGTGTTTTTGTTAAGAAAACTAACTTTTATCTCCATTATATGCAAATTTATGCAAAGATTTAAAATATAAGCATTTTTTGTGAAATTGTTTTGAAATATGCAAATGCTTACTTTCCGAGCGAAAAGCTTGAAAAACTTGCCCTAGTTATAACATCTTAAGTCTCTAGTGAACAACAGGGCACAATTTATCATGACTTTTCGTAAATAAAATCTTCATATATTTTTAAGTTTTTTCACTTAAAGCCTTTTTAAAGACAAATAAATAATAAAAATGATTTAACTGATAAAAAGCATATATTACATTAAATTATATTGTTTTTATTTTTAATTAGCTTAATACGAAAAAAATTATTTAAAAAATTTTTAAAATTGTTAATCAGTTCAATACCAGCGATTGAAAAAATTGGGGCCCATACATTTTGTTCAAAAAAAAAATTTAGATTTTTTAATCGAAATTTTATGCTGTTTATGGAAAAAATATTTTAACGATTTTTCCCATGGGATTTCGTTTCGCTAGAAGACTTAAGGCATTTTGATCAAAAAATGTATTGAAAAAATAATATATTATCAACAATTCTTACTACAATGCCAATTTTTAATATTTTAGCCTTAAAGTAAACAAAATTATAAAATTCTTTAAATTTTTTAAGAAAAATATTGAAATTTTTTTGCATGATGTACTTAAATGACGGACCAAAATTTATGCGAAAATTTTTTGATACCCATTTCATAAAATTTTTTTTATATTTTTCCCATATTAAGCTAATTTTTACGCATCGTTTGAGGGGTCTTCCTACAAACTTTTGTCTACGGTACACTCTAATATACATATTTATTTTTCAAATCATGCTTTATTATATACTATAAAAGCTTATCTTTTATACTTAGAAACGTATTTTAAGATAAAAGCATATTTCTCTACTTTCTATTTACACATGTACTTTTAAATTGTATTCATGGAGCAGCCCTGACCTATACTTCCAATTATTGTTCCAGTTATCATTACAAAAAGAAACTTCCAAATCATTAACCAAAAAACTACTGTTAAAACTGACAAACTAAATATTTTTAAACGTTTTTTTTTTTTTTTCTAAATTCCCGTTCCATTCTATTACTAAGCGATTAAACGGCTACAATTTTTTTAAGAATCATTAAACTTAACCGATTTAACATTAATTAACAATCTATCTGGTTGGTTGATACTCTCGTACAATGTCATAATGTTATGAAATTTAGCTTAAACTAAAAAAAAATTGTAAGTGAAAAAATTGTCAAATTAACATAACGGTCAGTCATCAATTTGTAATTTTAGCGTTTTTTATTATATTTTTTCTGTATAATTTAGCATTAATTTTCAAAACGGCAACAAGCCCCAAAACTAAGGAAAAAGTAACAACAAAATAAATAAATTAATATGTATGTATATTAATAAATAAAAATCACGTTCGTCAGTATGTCAATAAGAATAAATGTTAAATAAAACGACAACAAAAACAAATACCAAAAATATAAAAACCAACAAAAAAAATCATTCAAAGTATGACTGTTTATTTTATTTATATTTTTGTTATTATTGTTGTAGCTGTTTAAGTTGTTGTTGTTGTAGAAATGAGTATTATATTGTATTTTGGCTGTGACTGAGGTCAATGAGCTTTACTTACCGGGCTACGGTATTTCGTAAGAATATACCGCTACATTATGAGATTCTATATAAAAAAATAACAACAAAATAAAGTTAATTTTATTTAATGAAACTAAAAAAAGTGCTTATTTACGAAAATATACACAAAATATAAAAAAATAAACAAAACAAAAAAAACTTTTTTAAGAAATATCCAAAATATTTTTACTCACTTTCTCATTTTGCTCATAATCAAGTTATAAAATACTAATAGAATATTTTGGAAAAAAAGAGAGTTTTAAACGTTGGTCAGATGCTTCAGCATTTTACAACACTAACAAAATCCACACCTCTAAATTCTTTCAGTTACTAACTCATGATTTAATGTCATAAATAATAATCGTAATAAGCGTGTATTTAAAATATTTGCCCAGAATGGCAAAAATATATATTTTTTTGTTGTTGTTTCTGTTATTTATAGTCGATGAGGTTTCCTACATATGTACGTATATAAATATATTGTTAGTGATTTATGTCAGGTGAAAAATAAACGACTTGGTTGTTGTTTTACAAATTTTCGAGAAGTTTTCACAATCAAATGTAACGGGATTTAATTAAAAAGAAAATATTTCACCATAATTTATGTGATTGAGAAGTAAATTTTATTAAATTTTATCATAAATAAAGTATGCATAGTAACAAGTACCTACTCCATAGTTACAAATTAATATATATAATATTACAGGACTTATAATCGTAATCGTGTTATTAATCCCAAAATAAATAACACCCAAAAACATAAAAATTGAAAATAATCAAAAATATATATTTTTTTTTCTATTTTATAAGAAATTAAAACATGTTACAAATAAAATGATCTAAATTTCATTAAAAATGATCCATAATTATCGTCGTTTTTTCAACTAGCAAAAAAGATATAATAGGTCAAGCCCGACCACATGATAACCTACACCATTGTGTATGTGTACCAAAATTCGGGGAGTTGTCTTTTGTTAGACCTGTGGCCAATTGTGGACCGATACTTGTATTAAGTGTAAGTTAAAAGATACGAATACGAATAATATTACGTTGATAGAAACATCCATATGAATTTATTCACTTTTGGGTGATTTCCAAAAGTGGGCCTTATATAGGAGCTATGATAAATTATGGACCCATCATCATAAAATCTGGCACTATCATTTATAGTTATATACAACTTATTTGTATCAAAAATTAAGTTGATACTAACATTTTAATGGGATTTTTTTAGAGAGGTTTATATGGGAACTTGGATCAATTATGGACCGATATTCATTAAATCCCCACACAGATTTATATATTTAAGGATTTTATGGTCGTTAAAACCCTATACTGGAAGGACATTTGTATGGGGACTAGATGAAATAATAGACCGATGGACAACCAATTTCAATAGGCTTCGTCCTTGGACTACAAGAAATCTGTGTACGAAATTTCATTAATTTATCTTAGTTTGATTAAAAGGTTTACATGGACGGACGAGCGGACATCGTTAAATTGACTCTGAAAGTGATTTTAAGCCGATTGGTATAAATTAATGTGGGTTTAAGACCAATATTTTTGGGTTTAACAAACATCAGCTCAAACGCATAATACCCTCCCAAACTATGGTTTTATAGAATATAAATATTATGATCAAAAACATATCAAAAATTTCAAATTGAATCCTAAATTGGTTAAAAAGAATGTATTTGAGAATTAGAGCTTAAGAACTAGTTTTGTATTATCCTTAACAAATTACTAGTTCCCAAATGTATTCCTAGAACTATTTAATAAATTAAAAAACAATAAAAAATTACAAAATCAAATTGAATTTAAAATATTGCCTTTAAGGTTCATTATTATTATTATTAAGGTTATGAAAATTATTATTTTTCTGTTCTGGAACCCTTCTATAGAACTAGTTCTGAATGTGACTTCAAATAAAAATCATTGATTAAATAACTAATTCCAGAACGGTTCCTTAGAATGGGTACTGGCTAGGTAACACTTTTTAAGTTCTGAGGATAAAAACTTTAAACAAAAATCATTAGTAATAACGCCAAACTAGAGCATATACAGGTTAGTTTCTTATTTCATAAAGAATTAAAAAAATAAAACAATAAATTATACTGTGCTAATTTTGTAATATAAATTTCATATTTAGCAGAAATACTTATAACTGTTCTAAACATTTACAAATTATTTCACCTTTAAAGAAATTTTAAATTACTCTTACAAACAGCTTTTTACACACTTAAGAGTAAAAAAAAGAAATGCTCCGTACAATACTCTTTTATAATTAACTGTCTCCCCTTGTCTCTCTTAATTATACAAAAAAATTCTTGATCATATTTTTTTCTTGTCTTCATCAAATTAAAATCCCATAAATATGAAATGAATGAGAGAGTGAATGAATTGAAATTTTCTGTTTGTTTGTATGTTTATGTTTGAGTGTTGTCTTATTCCCGTTCTTTTTTTCATATTCTGTTTACTTCTCGTTATTCGTAGCGTTTTCGTATTATTGTTTTGATTCCCATATTCTTTAGCACACTGATGTAAGAACGTTCGATGACCCCAAGTTGGTAAGAGTACATTGATCGTACAGTGAAATGAAAAAAAAAAACAAAAACAAAACGACAACAACAAAAAAAAACACACACCAGAAACAGAAACAAAATAAATAAAAATTATTATGATGATGACGATTATAGTAGTAGCGGGTATGTTTTGCTATGGATGGATCTGTACAAGTATCTTTAAGTTAATGTGGATATGTGTATGTTTGTGTGCATCTATAGAATATTTTTATATTTATTGTTGTTGTTGCTAGTATTGTTGCTGCTGTTGTCGTTACAACATTGCTGAGTCAGTCGAATAGCGGTACTTCGAAAACTTGTTTTCTTAACTTGAAGATAACTTTTGCCGCCAAACTCCAACGCACATACAAACATGCACTCATACTCCCCACGTTACCAAGTACCACTACACAGATACAATAACTACACGTTTGTTTGTATGTTTTGTGTACTTAAATGTTTAATGTTAAAAATACCAGTACATGAAAAAAAAGTAATAAAAATAAATATTTTGTTACTTTTTTTTTCATGTTGTAATACTACATAGTTATTGTTGTATTTAATGTTGTTGCTGTTAAGTAGTATCAGACAATCATCCTTCCGTTAGTTTTTGTAAAAGTTTTATATTGAGGCTTTTATTTATGCTGTGAAATTTTTTATGCAAATTAATTTATTAATTATGAAAAATGTACCATAATTTTTTTTTTTTATAAATTGTCTATTTATAGGAAATTTTATAGGACTTATTTTTTTTTTTTTATAGAAAATTCTTGATCAGTTTTTTTTATCCACAATTTTCGATAAATTTTCTTTATATAGGAAATTGTCGATTTATTTTCTTTTTTTTATAGGAAATTGATAAATTTTCTTTTTATAAGAAATTTTCGATAAATTTTCTTTTTATAGAAAATTTTCTTTTTCTATTTGTTTTTATCGACAATTTTAGATAAATTTTCTTTTTGTCGGCAATTTTCGATACATTTGCTTTTTATATAGAAATTTTCGATAAATTTTCTCTTCATTTAATTTTTGAAAAATTTTATTTTTATCTACAATTTTCGATAAAATTTACATTTGTAGAAAATTTTCTATAAATTTGTTTTTATAAGAAATTTTTGATAAATTTTCTTGTTATAGAAATTTTTCAATCGACAATTTTTTTTTTTTCTTTTTATCGACAATTTTCGATAAATTTTCTTGTTATAGGAAATTTTTGATAAATTTTCTTGTTATAAAAAATTTTCAATAAATTTTCTTGTTATAGAAAATTTTCGATAAATTTTCTTGTTATAGAAAATTTTCAATAAATTTTCTTTCTATCGACAATTTTCGATAAATTTTATTTTTATCAGCAATTTTCGATAAATTTTATTTTTATTGACAATTTTCGATAAATTTTCTTTTTATCGACAATTTTCGATAAAATTTACATTTGTAGAAAATTTTCTATAAATTTGTTTTTATAAGAAATTTTTGAAAATTTTCTTGTTATAGGAAATTTTCGATAAATTTTCTTGTTATAAGAAATTTTCAATGAATTTTCTTTTTATCGACAATTTTTGATAAATTTTCTTGTTATAAGAAATTTTCGATAAATTTTCTTTTTATCGACAATTTTTGATAAATTTTCTTGTTATAAGAAATTTTCGATAAATTTTCTTGTTATAGAAAATTTTCAATAAATTTTCTTTTTATAAGAAATTTTCGATAAATTTTCTTTTTATCGACAATTTTCGATAAATTTTCTTTTTATCGATAATTTTCGATAAATTTACTTTTTATCGATAATTTTCGATAAATTTACTTTTTATAGGAAATTTTCGATAAATTTACTTTTTATATATATTCTCAATAAAATGTATATTTCCTTTAAAAAGAAAATTAATAAAAAAATTTCCTATAAAAATAAAGTTAAACGAAACAGAATTTATCGAAAATTTTCCTATAAAAAAAAAAAAAATTCTCGAAAATTTCCAATAACAAATTAGCGAATTATCCTATAAAGAAAAAATGTATTGAAAATTTCCTATAAAAAGAAAATGTATCTACAGCGAATCAAATAATTTTAGGGAGCTTAAACAGTCGTTAATATCGCTTTAACCTGTCATCAACACATGTTCAACATCCCTTTGATGCAAAGTATCGTAATATCGATTTGTTTTTGTTTTCTCACTCACTCTTGTACTCGAACTCTGTTTATATTTGTGATTATTACGATTACGCAAGAAAATAATACACTCTCTTGAAATTAAAAAATAAAAAAAAAAAAAAAAAAAATCTTGTTCACACATCTTCATTGAACGCAAACGCATATTTTAAAGATGTGATAACATTTTTTAATAAATAAAAAAAGTCTTGTCAAGAAAACAATTTTAAAAATTTTAAAAAATGATTTTTTAAAAAAGTGAAGATATTAAAAAAACTAAGAAAAGTGCAAAAAATTTTTAGAAAAGCTCTTAATTTTCAGTGCGATTGTTCCAAGTACAATAGCGCTAAATGATATCTTAATGAACAAGTATTTTAAAACAAATATTATTTTAAAAATTTCTAGATATGTAGAAGGCCTCCAAATTAGTTATGACCAGGGCAAGTTTTTATATGCACAAAAATAATTGAAATATGCGCTTGAAAAAGCACGAAAAAATGGTATAATATGCACAGAAATATGCAAAAATACCATGAATATGTATATAAAAACCAACGAATTTATGCATTCTTATATATCAATGTGTAGAAAATATTCACAAATATGCATTTTTTAACTTTTAATCTCTAATAGATTTCGATGTTTATAAAAATATAACTATTTTAATTTTAAGTATCATATTTGAAGCTTCCGAATTTTTTTCTTCACAATATTTACAATGTACTCAAAATACTCACAAAAAAATTTTAGAAATCATTTGATTGAACTCCAAAAAATCACCAAAAAATTGTGTTTTTGTTAAAAAAACTAACTTTTGTATCCATTATATGCAAAGATTTAAAATATAAGCATTTTTTGTTAAATTCTTTTGAAATATGCAAATGCTTACTTTCCAAGCGAAAAGCTTGAAAAACTTGCCCTAGTTATGACTTACTTTGTTTTTTTTTAACTGTTTCATAATCCACAATATGTATATGTAATTTCTAATTTTCAAAATATGAAATTTAACATATTAAATTATGTATTTTTTTTTCATTTCTTATTTATATTATTATTCTATATAGTTGACAACACTGAATTATTTTTTATACAAACAAATAAATGAACACCCTACATTATTCAATTAGATTGTAAAAAAACTGCATAATCCAAAAAATGTTCTTTATATTAAACTCAACTTTGAAGAAAAGTTTTATTTTTTCGCTTTATTACTTAAGTACTTTGGATAATGATTTACAAGTACGAAAGAACAAATGATCAATGATCATCAATGTTAATATCTTTTCTGTTATAAATTATTTCCTTAAATTGAGCACTTTCTTGTAACACATCAATATGACAAAATGTTAACAAGAGTTTCCTTGAAATTTTTAAATAAATTTATGTACCAAAATTAACCCTTTTTTTGATTATTTTAAAAAGTTTTTTATTTTTTATGTCTTAGACAGGCAGGTCGGTCATCATTATTATCATGTGAAAGCCGAAGGGAATCTGCGTTAGAGTGTTTAAATTGCAATTCACATGCATAAAAATGCAATAAGGCAGGAAGGCAAGACAAGGCATCTGTACAGGCCAAGATCAAGATGCTGGCTGGTTGGCTGAATGGTTGACTGGACGGTTGATTGTTTTTTTGTATATGGTAGTATATGAATACACCGTTAGCTATTTGCTCTGTTGTCTTAAAAAGAAGGAAAATATTGCAACAAAGACATACAAAACTCTCGGGCTTTAAAGCAAACCAACAAACTCATGAAAGGCAAGTTTTCGTTGGTTAAACAAAAAGCAAAATTATTATTTTTTTTTGTTGTTTTGTTTGTTTCATTGCATCTTCTTTTTTTGTTTTTTTTTCTTTACCAGGCAAAGAAAGCAGGCAACAGGCAGGCATCTCTTGGTCATCAATTGTTAAGAAAGGTTTTTCAGTGTGTAACCGTTAGTCCACCCGTTGAAGTCAATTTAACAAATAAATATTTATTTTAAACAAAAGTATACTTTTTTTGTAAATAACTTAAAATCAAACGCAAAAATTCACAACAATTCAAACAAAAGATTTGAATAAAAAGAGTGCGAAAATCGTTTTTGTTTAAGGCCAAACAACTTTGTTGTACGATGGTGGAAGGTGTTTTTATTATTAACATGTTTATGTTTATAAAGCTGTTACCGTTAGTAACTCAGACTAGGCTTAAATGTATGCCAACAAACTCAATGTCTACTCCTGATCTAGTTTTAAAAAACCCCTCAGTGCCTGTGAGTGTGTGTGCCTTAATAATGAGCATATGAATTAACAAAAAGAGAGAAAATAAATTTAAATTCGTCATAGAAGAAAAAATGGCTTAATATTAAAAAAACTAAACCGTTTTGAAATTGGTTACAAAACATATATATATAAACAAAAACAAACAAAAAATTGTCATTGATTATAAACCGAGTCTGTAAAACAATATAATGCCCAGTACTATAAGAGGTAAGTAAAAAAAAGATTTTTGATATTTTGTTCTCTTAAGTTTTTTAAATGATGAGGTTTTACTCTCTAAAAGTTTGTAGAGAACATTTAGTTCTTTTTTGTCTTTCAATTAAAAATTAAATAAAAATAATAATTTTAGAAGCGATCGACATGATCTTAAAAATATGTTTATGTTAAATTTTATTTCTGTAAATTACCAATTCCTGATAAAATGTAAAAAAAAAAAAAATCTATTTGAAGTTTATTGGCAAAATTTTTTGTAATTAAAAATACCAAAAACCACAAATTATTTAAACCTAATTATGGAGAGTTAGATCCAAAATTACTACAAGTTTGGAGTATGAATTTTCTCAATAATTAATTTTCTTTATTCCCCTCTTAATTTTTCACTAAATATTTTGGCGGTTCAAGTAAAAAGAAAAAACAAGTTTTGGCGAAAATCGAAAAATAATACGAAGGATTTTAGAATGAGGTCATGTTGAGTTTCTAATGTTTGACTCTAATAGTATGTTAAACAGATTACATAGGGTCTACACTATTTTTTTTCTATTATAATATGTAACAGAGAGTGTCAAATTCGCTCTCAGAAGAGAGTAAACATTTTGTTTATATTATGTTAAATCTTAAACAAGGGTTAAACGTATTCTAATAAATCTCATAATATTTCATTATTTTCACTCAGTCACAGAGTAAACATGTACTTTTTATTTAAGAAATTCGATATTTTTTTTTAATGAAAATTTTTGAATGTAGAGTAACCATTAAAATAAAACAATTTTACAAAAAACACAGTTTTTAAGTACTTTCCAAAATACACATGTACACACACAAACAAACTTTCGTATATGTGTATTATTTTTTTTTACATCAAATCTTATAAGATAGTTGTGTAGAAAAATCTTATCACAACAGTCTCATAATATTTCTTATAATACTAATATTTTAGTCTACACGTGAGATAATTCTCTCAGACAGCGGATTTGACACTCTTTGTTACATATTATGATATAAAAAACTCATGTGTAGACCCAATGTTACAAAGAATACAATTGACGCAGTTTTGCCGCTCTTTAATACGATTTATCACTTTTTATACCCTTCACCACAGGAGTAAAGGGTATATATAAGTTTGTCATTCCGTTTGTAATTCCCACAATTTTCGTCCGAGAGCAAAAAAGTTTACATTTTCGGGATTCTTGTAAGAAATGATGACGATAGGACCATGTCCGTCCGTCCTTGTGTCGGTTGAAATGGCGTTCATGAAGCCCACCGATAACTGACATATATAATATATATATCAAACGATCGGAAATCCTTTCGAGAATTTTGCTATACAAAGAAGGATCGGACATTTTTTTCTGAATTTTTTGTTCTGAAAACATGAAATAAATCGGTTCAATAATAACTGAGATATCGGGCAAAACGCATTTTTGATTTTTTGAAGCCCTTGTTTAAGCTACAGATTTTTATTTTACAGATTATATATTATTATATAGATCGGTCATAAATATTTTTATAAAATTTCGGTTTTTTTAATAAGCGAAATTCATTCATAATCAACAGAGTTATGGGCCGAAATCTAAAACAAATCTGTTAAGATTATAAATACACTCACAATCATGCATATTAACAAAGAATATACAACATATAGAAGGCGCATGTCAATGAAAACTGAAATATTTTTTAAAAGTATTTCATGATGCGGGAGGGAAGGCAAAAGGAAAAGAAGCTTGCGTGTTTTTTATCTCTTTTGTTATGCTCTTGAAATGAATAAAAAACACACAAGAAAGTCAGTCTCGCACGAGCATTCAAGCAAGAATGTTGTGTTATTGCTTGTTGCTTGAGATACACTCATGAAAAATATTTAATATTAAGTAGGATTAATTAATATGATTTTTTAATTATATAACTATCTTTTTTTAATTAATAATGTACTACAATTAATTTTTTATTATAAAATACAAATCTGAAATAATCGTTCGTGCTGAATTATTCGATATTTTTTAATAAGAAATTAAAATCCTAAATTAATAATTTATAGTTATATTTTTTTTTAATCAAATAATAGAAAAAATAAACATTAAATCTTAATTTTTATGATTACTATGGTAATCGTTGCGATCCCTGGTTATTACTATTAAAATTCTAAACTAGTAACGTGTATTTCCACTTACAAGTCTTGAATTGACGAAGAAACTTTCAAAATAAAATTACTATAAAAATGATGTTATTTTTTTGGTGTATAATTTCATAATGGGAAAAACAAAACATACACAAACATAATTGTGAATGTATGAGTGTGTGTAGTGCCTATAAAAAAGTAGAAACAAGGAATTGGTCGTTTATTTACTAAAGGAGATAAAATACGATCGTGTATGTTAGTGTAGGGCATAGCATATGTGTTTTGTTGTTTTAAAAATAGAAATACTTTAATCGTCACCGAACTACTTATACCTTTTTAAACGTCATATGAGCTTATGTAAATATACTTTCAGAATATCAAATTTGTATTTTAAAATTTGATTTGTGTAGTTTTGTTACTTATGTATTCAAAGTAACAGATGTTAAAGTTAAGTATATTAATTAATTAAATAAATAAAAACAAAAATATAAAATTATATCCACTTGAAAAAAATATAAAAAAATATTTTTATTTTTTTTATTCATAACAAATTTGCACCAAAAAAATTAGATTTTTCTTTAATAATTTTGTTTTATTCTGTAAAGAAGGTGGAATTATATTGAAAAAAGATCGTTTGAAAAAATATTTAATTTGTATATATACCTTCTATATAAAAAAATTATTATGACAAAAATAAATAAATGAATAAATAAAAAATAACTTATTTCCTGCCAAAAAAATAACTTATATATTAAAAAAAATCAGTATTTTTGTTTATAAAAAAATTTAGGTCTATAAATTGAATCTTTGCTGTATGAATATTTATTTCTTTTTGTATAAAAAAAAATAATAACTTTTTGCTTAGAAAAAGGAAATCAAAAAAACTTCTTTATTTTTCAAAATAAATGTTATTTCTGCCCAAAAATAAAAGAAATGAAATACTTTTTTTATTCAAAACTATTTTTTTACTAAATAAAATATATATTATTTAAAAATAAGTTTTAAAATTGAAAATATTAATATTATTTATTTCTAAAAAAATGTATATTTTAATAACAATTTCTTGATTCAAATAAAATACAACTCAAAAACATGGAAAAAATCACAAAATAATTTTTTTCCGAAAAAAAGGAAAAACTTTTATTTACTATTTACTTTATTTTTATTTTTCTTTCTAAAAAATCCAAAAAATGGAAAAATATATACTTTTAAAAATGAAAAAATTTCAATATTTTTTTTAAATAATAATTTCAAAAACTAAAAATTCTCTATAAAAACTTTTTTTTAATAATAATAAAAATAACACCAAAAACAAATTATATGCACATTTTATGAAATATATAAAAATATAATATATAAAAGTAAAATATAACAATTATTAGTTTATCAAAAATATAACTATAAAATATAAATTGACAACTTCGAAATCATATAAAAATTTGTCACGTCACTAAGAAAGGTATAAGCACGTCGGTGCAGATCAAAGTATTTCTACTTGTAAAACAACAAAACATGTATGCTATGCCCTACTGTAATATTAACGTTCATATCTTTTCCATTAGTAAATAAACAACTAAAAATTCTGTTGGCACTTTTTTCAAAATACAAGAAACAAATTGTTTCTTTCAATTTGAAATAAAGATATACATGTACAATCTTATATATATATGTGTGCGTGTTTTTATTTGCAATTCTTTATAAGGAATACACACATGTACAAACACATATACTTAAACTCTTTCTCTCTCTCTGTTTTGGTGGTGGACAGTGTTGCCAGAAGATGTAATTGGTAAAGTGCTAGAACGTCCAAAAAATTATGCTAAATTGTTCTACAGCAGCAAATGACAATGCTAAATTGTTTTGTAAAGAAAAATTAATATTTTTGTGGCCCATGTTTCTTGTAAAATATAGTTCAAATGACAACTTATATAAATGTTTTCTTCAGAGTTAATGGTAATATTGGAAAATAAAGTCAAAATAGGGCTTATATTTTAAAACTGACAATTAATAACGTCAAATTTACTAAGAAATTCCTTACAAAAATCCAAAACTATTTAATTAAAGATTGCTGTAAGAAAGTGCTAAAAAGCATTTAGCATATTTTTATAAATTGCCAGCGCATTTTAACCTCTTTAAATGCTAAATCTAGCACTGAAAGTGCTAAAATGGCAACACTGGTGGTGGATTTAGTTTTCCCTTGTTACTTATCCCCCTCATCATCGCAAAATGTTGAGAGCGAGAATTACATGAGAGCAGGTACTATGATTAGAACCCGCCATAAGAAATTTTGTTTCTACATGATGCGCATTCTATATATGAATATTCTTTGATATTAAGCATTGTAATGACTATTAGTGATGTTTTTGTTTTTTGTATAGGCAAGTAGTTTAGTTAGCAACAGCAGTAATATAATGAATAACAGTGTTGTTGTTGTTCTTTGTATATGCAGTCAGTTTGTATATACACACATACAAAAATAAATATGGAATTGTTGTTATTGCTTATTTTTTAAAAGAAAAGCTTGCTATGATTGTGTTTTTTATTCAAATTTTCGTAGTTTGAAAATGTAGATTTATAAATGAGAAATAATGAAAGCATACGTTAAGGCGAAAATTTAATTATTTGTCGGAAAGATGGTGAAGGGTATCAAAGATTCGGCACAGCCGAATCTTTTTTTAATTTCACTATTTAATAAATTGGTTATCAGATCTTACATTTAGAATAAAATATTTTTGTTGATATCTCAAAAAAAAGAGAAGATTCGAATTCAGCATCCTAAAACCTATAATTGATCTTTAAAAATATAAAGTAAAATTACACAGATTTGTTTGAAATTTGCATTTTTATGAACTTGTCATAAATGATTTTATAATATCTACAAAAATTATTACAATACCTATAATTCCTAAATATTTGCACTCAAATTTATGAATTATGTAAACATATTTAAAATCAATTCATATTTGTTAAAAGCTCGAAAATCTCTTTTACACCCAAGATGCCACATTTTTGCTCATTGTAGCACCGACTATGTTTAAATTACACGCTGCTGCAAAAAAAAAAAAAAATATTGTGAAAGTCTAATTTCATCGTAAGGTTTAGTTAAAATTTCAATAAATATTTTTAATATTTATTTCTATGTTTGCTTTAACCCTGCAAGGCTACACTTCGTCGAATCGACGACGCATTTTTTAGTGATGTCGTTTTTTACTAAAAAAGCAATATTTTCAAAACTGAATTTTTAGTAGTGAAGTGTTTTATTTCATTTATATACAAATTAAATAATTAAAAAAATTAAATTGTGGAAAACTTTCAATACTATATTGTGTACAAAAACATGATTAAAATTACCGTCGTCGATTCGACGAAGTGTAGCCTTTTTGTAATAAAAATAAGTATATCCTTCAGGGTTAAGGACATAAAAACATTTGAAATTCTTTTAGCTTCACAATATAAAACTAGCGATCTAACATAGTACAACAATAACAACAAAATAAAACACCTCAATTCCTTTTTTGGGGGCACACAGAAAAATTGAACTTGACCACACATTGTTGTCATATTTTACAATCGTTTTTATTATTATTATTTTTTTTTTTCTGTTTTTTCATATTATTTTTCTTTGTTGCACATTTCAAAACATAAGCAACTAAGGTTGGTTGCAAACATGCATTAATGTTCCATAACTACTGTTATGTTTTTTTTTTTCATACTCATGCAATTCATACTTCATCATACACGTACAAACCAACTAGTTATTCATCCGTTCCGTTGTACCAAAGCCCCAGTACGGAATACAACCGCAAACCAGTCTAGGTTTGTTAAAATGTTTACACATTGTTGCTGTTGTTGTTGTTTGTTTATTATAAGATTGCAACACAGTTGCGCAATATAGAATTAGATATAAAACTGACTGACATACAACCACAACAACAATAAATGCAACAGCATTTTTTTTAATTTTGTCTTTAACGATGTTTGATGTACGAAACGTTTATGAGTACGAAATCAAGTACGACCGCACACAAAAACACAGCTACACTCAAAGATGCATGCGAGTAAGTGTTGCCGTTTTCTTATACTATTTATTGTTTTGTTTTCTGCCGGAAAGAATCGGAATATTACCAAGGCATTTAAAGAGAAGATGCACTGTTATGCAAATATATTTCCTTTTAACATTTCTCAATATTTTAACTTTTTAGGATTTTTTTAAATAAGATTGTTTTAATACCATTAAAAGATTTCGCTCCTTCCACTATATTTTGAAGGGTTTTTTCAATAAGGGCGGATCGTTTTTAAAATTGTTATTTTGTAATTTGTTTGTTATTTGAAAGGGACTTTTAGGCACAGACGGCATAATTTTCGATGAGTCTGCCGCATAAATTTGAATGATAGCTTGGGTTATGTTGACTTTAGTCGATTGATTCAAATTCCCCACAAGAAAAAGTCTGAAGTATAAAATCGCACGATCACCTTTATTATTTACGTCATGCGGAAAGTCCATTGTACCATTCTCGGTATGCAATATAACCCCGCTCACTTAATCGGAGTTCACACAAAGCAATTTGTTATGCTGTAATTCTGACTGCATAGACAAGAGAGGTAAAGATAACACTGGTCGACAAAAAATCCTCCACCATAGACGAATAGTTGGACTTGATGTATTTTCATGTGCTTAACACGATTCTGCTTTCAGTTTTTTTTCCATCAGGTCTGAATCTTTTTTTATGGGCATGTCTAATATTTCGCCCATAGTAAGGCCATTACTCTAGTAATTTCTTTATAACTCAAGAACGGTGTGTACGATTGAAATAAGTGATACATAAAAAGATCGCCCAAACTTATTTTTTTATGTGATCAATAGTTTCGAAGTTATTTTGAAATAAGTGTCCAAAAAAAACTTTTTCATGCTAAATTTTAGATTTTTTTGTTACTAAAATTTCTTTTAATAAATGAAAAATAAAAAAAAATGTTTCAGTTTATCATCTTTATCTTAAAGCTGGTAATGCTGCGAATAATATAAGACGTGTATCTTCAAAATTGATGCACAAATAGTGGTGGGCAAAAAAAAAAAAATGTTTTTATTTTTTCTTGTAACAAAAATAGGTAGACTAGGTGGATTTTGACGAGTTAAACAAGAATCTGATTTCAAAATTTTTCTATTATGTACTGATTTTTTTTTATGGTCATGACTAATATCATCACCTTATTTAGCGGTCACACTATAAAATTTGAGAATGGTTTGTCAAATTTTCACCAAAAGATGCATACGAAAACTGTTTTCAAGATTTGTCAACAATATTTTTTATTCGATCAAGAATTTCAGAGTTATGGATCAAGATTTTCACCATTAAAAAAAAAAAATAATTTTTCGCTACTAATTACCGAATAACTACGGAAATATTAACTGGATAAAAAAATTATGTAAATTCAGCTCAAAGACAATTTAAGTCGCTATATATTGGAGTTTAATTTATCTTAATAGGGCAAACCGTTTCGAGTTATACAACTGTGACTGCCTAAAGGCGGGGTCATAGTAGTCATGCCCATAAAAAAAAGTAAAATTCCACCTAATCCACCTACTTTTTTTTATTTAAAACAAAAAAAAATTTGTTCGTCTTAAATAAAACTAATGTATCTCCACTTAACTGTAGGTATGCATGGGTATCCTAACTTAACTGTGAATACAATCATGATTTGTGTATCAATTTTTATGATACGTGGCTTTATTTACTCGTAGTTTTATCAGCTTTGAGATAAAGATGATAAACTGAAACATTTGTGATGTTTTCACTTTTAAAAAGAAGTTTTATTAAAAAAAAATAAAATAAATCTTGAATTTAGCATGAAAATTTTTTTCGGACACTTATTTCGCAATATCTGCAAAACTATTGAGCGGATAAAATTTTATTTATTTATTAAAACTATAATGGCAATTTTATTCCACATATTTTGGTGTATTACTTATATAAATCGTGAATACCGTTCTCGAGTATACTCGAGTAATCGGCTTATTTAAAACGCAATATTAGACACGCCCTTAAAAAAAATCTCGACCTAATGGGGAAAAACCGAAAGCAGATTCGAGTTTAGCATGCGGAATTCCATCTAGTTCTTTTTTTATACCCACCATCAAAAAGATGGGGGGTATATTGATTTTGTCATTCCGTATGTAACATGTCGAAGGAATCATTTAAGACCCCACGAAGTATATATTTTCCTGGTCCAGGTTGAATTCTGAGTCCGTCCATCTGTCCGTCTGTTGAAAGCAGGATAGAGCTCCAACGGGGCAACGTAGGGAGACGAAATTTGGCACAAATATTTATATAAGGTTATATAAGGTTTGTTTGGTATTGAAAATGGGCAAAATCGGTTAATAAACAAAAAAGTTATGGGCTAAAAACTAGAAACACAGGGTGTCCGTGAAATACTTTTCTGCTGATATTTCTTTAATAAAAGCACGTACGCCAACGAAATTTTGTACGTATACTTGGTGGATCGACATAAACTCGGAAACCAAAAATGGGCGTGGTCCGCCCACTTTACCGCCCACCTCCCATATATGGTGAAAATCAACGAAATTGTGTTCACATAGTTCAAGGATCAATGTAAAGTCGGAAACAAAAAATGGGCGTGGTCCGCCCACTTTACTGCCTACTTTGATGGTGCGTATATAGATTCGGCCGAGCCGAATATATTCGCGCTTGTTTTTTTTGGAAGGAGCACGAAATTTTTTTTTTTTTTATCGACCAGTGTAATTTAAAAGCTTAGTATTATCTTCTCCTCTCTCTCTTTAACGAATTTGGAATTGCAGCAACAAAAATTTATATATGTGAACTAGAGTATTCATTTTACTCGACTTTTTCATTATTCGAATAATCAAATAACTCGAAAATGCAGTTTTTAAATTACTCGAATAATCGAGTAAAATTTTTAAGTTACTCGAGTTATTCGCGTAAATTATACCATCAAATTTTACTCCTTTTTTTCAATGCTTTTAAAAAAATTATAATATAAAAGTGTGATTTGAAACGCTATAAAGTAACTAGATTTATACTGTGAAAAAATCTAATGATACCAAATTAAAAGAGATTATCAATACTTTTGATAAAAAATAAAAATGTTTAGTTTTTATCCACTTTGGAATAATTACCGATTTTGTCTTATAACATCACTTTTCAATTTGGACACATACTAATCTATATGCTATAATATATATATATAATATGATATAATATAATCTATGTGTATACACAGAGGTTTTCAGATATATTCAAAATGTATGTACAATATTTTTAAGTATCGGAAATCTAGAAAACCCAGATTAATTTTGAGCATAAAATGTTTTTAAATGGTTCAGTTATAGCGAAAAAATATCTCAACATCTTTAGTATCAAAACTACACTAATTGAAATTTGGGAACGTATTACCCATATACTACAATGACTGATCGCCAAACATAACTAATTAAATTAAGTAATAGACTGTCATTTAATATTATACAAATATATAGTTTTTAAGATAATTTACTCTTATTTGTATTATGTTTTAGTTAAATTTTGTGCAAAAATGTTTCGCAACTTTTAAGGCTCCATTACTCTACTGTAAATGTAAATGTAAAGGGAAACGTAAGTGGATGATTACTCTAAAAACGTAAATGTAGCCAATACTTTGTTGTTGTTTTGTACACATGAACATTGGTGATGTCAATTACACATATTTCCAGTGGATCAAATTCAAATTGAAAATTGCTAAATTTATTGGTTTGTATTTTAGCGATTTGTATACAAAACGAAATTTGTGCTTTTATGACAAAAATTTTGAACTTTAAATTAAATATAAATATAAACAATTTTTTAGTGAAGAAAACAGTAAAACTAATTGTCCAATTGATAAATCTTTTACAGCGATTTTTTACGCAGATTTAGTATATTGAAACAAAGAGATGTCAACACTGTTGTTACAGCTGTCACGTAAAAACGTAGAGCGACCTAATTTAATTAGGTTGCTACGTAACATTTACGTTTTTTAGTACACATACACCATAGCTGTTCATTGTGAATATTTTCAATCAAAATATTTGTTAAAAATAAATTATTTTAATATTTTATTCATATTTTTAGAAATAAATTTCTTTAAAATTATTTTATACTCTTTGTAATATGATTTTCAATTACTTGAAATTAATTTGAATAAAAATTATTTAAATATTATTCCATTTGTTAACAATTTAGATAAAATAAAATTTCCACAAAAGTATTCGAATATGAATTTATAAAATATAAATCAAATTCCTAAGTCTTTAACTAATTTTAAAATATATTTTATTTCTTTAGTTTGAATACAATTGTTCTTTATTTTATTTTCCATTTTAAAAATAAAATAATATCTGTTTTAAAACATTACATTTTTTTTATTCATAGAAAACTTTTGAATATTTTTATTCAACATGAATTTGTTTGAATAGTTTTAAATTTACTTTGAAAAAGAAAAATAAGTAAAATATTTTTTTATACTTGAATATTTGAAAAAATGTTATAATTTTTTGTTATTCAAGCCTTTTGAGGCTGAATATTTTTATTTTTTGGAGTTTTTGTTGAATAAAATAATAAAAATATTTATTTTAAATGTTTCTATTTGAATATAAAGTTTTTGAATAAAAATCGGAAAGATTTGTTGAACTTTTTTTATTTAAATAAAATACATGTGAATATTATTAAACTTTAAAATAATCAAATAAAAAACTTTTGATTATCTTCTTATAAAAATATATTTGTTTTTCTTTTGGTTAAATAAAATATTTTAATTTTTAATTTATTTTGTTCAATCAGATACAAATTTATAATAAATTAAATCGTTTTAGTATAAATAAAAATCCTTAATATTTTTATTCAAAAGATAATAGATTGATTAACAAATATTTTTAATTAGAAATAAGAAATAGAAATGAAATAAAAAGTATTTTTATTTTTTATTTCATTCATAAGTTACAGCTATGACATACACACATAACTCTCATAAGCAAAACGTGTCAGCTGATTCGCTACATTTACATTTACGGTAGAGTAATGAAGCCTTTAATTTACTAACAACAGCGGCGCAAAAATATATAAAATTCTATAAAATTGTATAATAAATTAGTCAAATATAACTATATAACTATATTTTATTATATATTATATTTCTCCTTTCCCCCTTGGACTTGTGTCAGTTAGGCTCTGGAGGAATTGTGAAACTATATTTCTTAGTTTCTGAGTTATTACATTTGAAAATGACAAAAAGCTCTTTGGACCACCTTTTATTTTTAAGTCCATATTTTAGCTATATTACAAATTTTATACAAGCCATCTCCATTATATCCTCTACACCAGACTGAGAATTTATTGGTATATAAACTATGTACTTTCATTCGTAGACCCAATATGTTTTTCCAAATTTATTTCTTATAAAACATTTAATATAAAAAGGAGAATCCATTTTCTTTATTATTATTTGAATTTTACATTATGGTTTTTTGAAGTGACTTTATATTTTTGTTTAATTTTTGTGATCGAAAAACGACTTTTAACTACGTATTGTAATTTAGACATATATGCGGTTATTTTTACAAAATATGTACAATTTTTGTTTAACTTCAGAATTGTGGTGCCACTTTTAGATTCTAAACATTCTATAAAAATTTTGAAACATTGTTTTTAAGTAAAATTTTTTTTAAAAACTACAATTAAACCATCCTAAAAACTAGTTAAGAAAGAAAATATTTAAAATATTTTTACTCGAATTTTCGATTAATCGGCATAATTTGCTCGAATAAATTTTTGTTCGAAATTCTTGATTTTAATTTAATCGAACCATTTGTCGATTAATCGAGCAAACAATATTCTAGTGAATACCCTAATGTGAACCCAGACTTATTTCTTGTATAGGATGGAGTTGCCTGATTGTTTAACGTTTCGGTGGTAACTAATTTTGTCACCAAACCTTGGAGAGTCACTTTGGACGCCCAACGAATAATAATTTTGATAATAAAGTTTGACATCAGTAATTGAATAACTTTGGCTACGTCTGTCAAACATATCGTTTGACAGACGTAGCCAAAGCAACAGGACCGTTAGAGACTTTTAACATCGACATGCTTTTGTTATCCGTTGTAGAATATGTACAAAATGTTGTCTTTTACTCATGGGAGTTCTATGCAGATTTGTCTTACAGCTAATCGACTGTCTCCAATGACATGCGTAACTTGTATTTTAATAGAATTCATATTGGTAACAGGGGGTATCTAGATTCTAGCTGTATTGTATTTGTATGATTACACAAATATTTTCTATTAAAAATTTATTTAATAAAGTTCTTTAATCGTTGGTTTGTTATGATCCCTTATTAGTTAAAATTATAAACATTTGTATAAACCACGATTAGATTTAGTTGAATATAGTATGTTGATATAAAACCAGAGTAGATTACTTATTTGGTCTATATATGTATAAATATTTAGTCCTTATAATTAGCATCTTTTAAAATGATTGAAATAAAAATGTCTGAAACCCAAAAATCGGATGACGAATATTTTTCTAGGAATTGTTTTATCGAAAATATAGTTCCATTTAACAGAAAAAAATTGATAAAAATTACACAAAATATTGAATATCGGAGATAGTACTCTTCAAAAATAAATAGAAAACTTTTTCGAGTCCCCACATAAAGCTTTTTCGATTGCCAACCTCAAGTAATGCCTGGCAACACCTATACGAGTACATTATCGGCTATATTTATGTGAATACATGTACAATAATTATAACAGGTTTATGTACGAGTATTTCACTTAACTGGGACTTTATTACGGGACTTTTTATTATTTTTGTTTAATTTTTTTTTTTTTTTTCAATTCTGTAAACAAGTTTGATTTTTGTGCAGAGCTTCAATAAAATAGCAACAACAACAAGTCAAAAACAAAAAAGAAGATGGTACAACAAACCACTATGTAAGTACATACACACACATACATATATTTTTTGCTTCTTCTTTAAATACTGCACAAGTACATTTTGTGGCACAATAAGAAAAAAAAACAACTACACTAACTAAACAACCGACTACAGTGTGTTACAAAAATGTTTAATGATCTTTTTACATGGTTTTCTTATTACATACAAACATAGTTGTTGTTTTTTTTTTTAATTTCTATAAAAATTTTCCTACAAACTGTTGGCTGGCTGGTTGTGTTATTTTATTTTTTTATGATTAAGTGTTTATAAGTTTTAAGAATTATTTGTAAGTTTCTTGTTTATTGAAATAATTTCTTTTTAGTTTTATTAATTTATACATAGAAAAAAACGGTTGTAATTTAAAAATTATGTTTTGATACTGTTAAATTAAAATTCTCTTATTTTAATTAGTTGTAGTTAGTATGTAGTTGATTGTGGGAACATTTTTTTGAAATGCATATAATTCATTTAGTTAAACAATGAAAAACAAGTTAAAAATTCTTAAAACTTTTTTTTTCGGAAAATTTGTATCAAAAGCTTGTTTTGTTTTTAATTTATATATTTACTCACACACTTACAAACGTATAATATAGAAAAATTTTGTATTAAATGGTAATTTTCCACTTCCGTTTGTTGCGACAAAATCTAATTAAAATTTTTTAAGTAGAATGACAATTATGAGGAAGAATTTTGAATATGAAACATATGTTTATAAATACATACATAAATTAATTTTAATAAAATTAATAACAGTTTCATTTATTTTTAAGGGAATAATTAGAACTATTTTAATTTTCTAACATTAAAAATAAATCATCATGTTTTTGTTCTTATTGCTGCAAAATATTTTGTATTTAAAAAATAAAAAAATATGCGAATTATAAATTAATGATTTCAGATTTTTGAGGATCAAGGACAATTTTGTAGTCCTTTAAGAAATTAATTTATTATTGTTTTGAAATGCGAGCGACTATTTTTATTTTATTAAAATATCAAACAAATGGGTCTAACTTCACATATTGGCTTGTTGGATGGAAAAATAACATTTAAAGATACCAAAAGCTCCATTAAAAATAAATCTCATAAACAAGTTAGAATTCCATATTCGTTTACTCCTAATTCAGTTTGTTATAGTGAAAAGCCTAGAATTTTAAAGAAAGCATAAAATTTTGAAATAAAAACGCAATTTTTGAACAGATATTTGAAAATGAAAATTAATTTTTGTAAATATTTTTTTTTTTTTTTTTGTCTTCTTTTTTCTCAAGTTTTAGGGTGAAAACAAGCGCGAATGTTATATTCGGCTCGGACGAATCTATATACCCACCATCAAATTTTTAAAATTTTACGTAATATGGGAGCTGGGCGGTTAAGTGGGCGGACCACGACCACTAACCGCCCACTATTTGTACAAAATTTCGTTGTCGTACATGCTTTTGTTTAAGAGATATCAGCAGAAAAGTATGAAATGAAGCTACAACGGACACCCAGTGTTTCTAGTTTTTAGCTCATAACTTTTTTGTTTTGCCCATCCTGCTTTCAACAGACGGACGGACATAGCTACATCGACTCAGAATCTAAACAGGACCCAGAAAATATATACTTTATGGGGTCTTAAATGATTATTTCGCGGAATGATAAAATCAATATACGCGGAATGACAAAATCAATATACCCCCATCTTTTTGATGGTGGGTATAAAAGTAGTTTTGTGCTGAAAAACTAATTTTTTTTGTATAAATCTAGTTTTATATTGAAAAATTCTTTTTTGTAAAAACTAGTTCTCTAGTAAAAAACTAGTTTTGTGAAAAAAAGTTTTGTGATGAAACAAGTTTCCTACTGAAAAACTTGTTTTGTTGTTAAAAAGTAATTTTGTGGTGAAAATCTATGGTGAATCACTAACCTTGTGGTAAGAAAATAGTTTTGTAGTAAAAAGCTAGTTATGTGGTGAAAACATAATTTTTCGAAGAAAAACTAGATTTTTGTTAAAAAAAACTAGTATTGTGGCGAAAAGCTAGTTTTGTCGTGAATGCCAGTTTTGTGGTGAAAAACTAGCATTGTCGTACAAAATTTGTGTTGTGGTGAAAAACTAGTTTTGTGGTGAAAAACTGGTTTTGTGGTGAAAAACTGGTTTGGTGGTGAAAAACTGGTTCTGTGGTGAAAACTAGTTTTGTGGTGAAAAACTAGTTTTGTTGTGAAAAACTAGTTTTGTTGTGAAAAACTAGTTTTGAGGTGAAAAACTAGTTTTGGGGTGTAAAACTAGTTTTGTGGTGAAAAAATAATTTTGTGGTGAAAAAATAAGTTTATGGTGAAAAATTAGTCTTGTGGTGAATAAACTAGCTTTTTTGGATAAAAGATAGTTACGTGTTGAATAATTAGTTTTTTGGTGAAAAGTTTTGTGTTGAAGAATTAATTTTGTGATTATAAAATAGTTTTGTTCTGAAATACTGGTTTTGTAGGGAAAAACTAGTTTTGTGCTGAAAAACAAATTTTGTGATTAAAACGTTGATTTTTGGTGAAAAGCTAGTTTTGTAGCTTGTGGTGAAAAACTAATTTTGTTGAGAAAAATTTGTTTTGTGGTAAAAAAAACTTTTTATACCCTACACCACCATACGTGAGGAGGGTATTAAGCGTTTGTGCTGATGTTTGTAACACTCAAAAATATTGGTCTAAGACCCACCTTAATTTATACCAATTGGCTTAGAATCACATTCTGAGTCGATTTAACTACGTCCGTCCGTCTGTCTGTCCGTCCATGTAAACCTTGTAATCAAACTACAGGTCGCAATTTTGAATAAAAATTAATGAAATTTTCTTACAGTCCAGGGACGAAGCCTATTGAAATTGGTTGTGATCGGTCCATTATTTCACCTAGCCCCCATACAAATGTCCTCCCATAAAAGGGCTTATCGATCATAAATCCCTTAAATACAGCTATATTTTAAAGAAATTTCGCGCAAATAAGATACATATAAGTTTAAATAAGTGTGCCGAATTTCAAATCGGTCCATAATTGACCATAGCTCCCATATAAACTTCTTTTCAGAAAATCACTAAAACGGGCATAAATCCCATTAAAATATTAGTATCAAGTTAATATTCGACACAAATAAGTTTTATATAAACATAAATGATAGTGTTAAATTTTACGAAGATCGGGCCATAATTGGCTTCAAGTCTAATAAAAGACCCCTCCCCGAATTATAATATACACAATGGTGTAGGGTATCATATGGTCGGCCTTGACCGACTATACTTTTTTTCTCGTTTTGTGTTAAAGAACCAATTTTATGGTGAAAAATTAGTTTTTTGGTAAAAATTAATATTTCTGTGTTGAAAAATTTCAGCACGAACGCATAATGTTATAAATATTTTTAATATAAACAAAAAAGCTTTCTTACTTTTAAAATCTCATCAAATATTTAAAAAAAAGCTTCCCTCCAAATCCTTTTGAAAATTTTTGTTACCGCACCTGTTTTTAAGGGATGAATTAATGGCACAAATTTCAATCTTATATATAGACTTCCAGTCAATGCACTTGGCATTATGCCTACTAACCCTATTTTCCAGTGACGAGTCCTATTTTTACGCGTTGTTGTCTTTCTTTGTGAGTGAGTGTGTATGAGTGTTTTTGTGTGCTTTTAACATCGTTTTTCGTTTTAGTAACAAAAACAAAACAAGCAGCAACAACAATGGAAATAAAAAAAAGAAGCATGCATGAATATAAACAACTTGAAAAAGCCCCCACCCTCTTAGTTACTCTCTTTTGTATTGTGAAATACTCTACAACTCAGTCTCTCACTTTCAAAGCTGTATGAAAATCTAAAAAGGAAATTCCCTGTTCAAATTATACAGGCGGGTAATTTATATGAAGAATCCTTTTTTGTTAAAAAGGATTTTGTGTGATACCTTTTTGTTGTTTTTGTAATAGCTGCATTAAATTTTTCTTTTATTTGTTATTTCTATTACTGCTACTGAAATATAGAGTCATTTAGCTTTGTAATAGAAGAAAAATAAAATTTTGAGAAATATAAGTAGAAAAAAAAAATAAGGGTTAAGTGGAAAGTGAAAATTTTGTTGTGAAAGTTTTCATTTAAGTCACACATATTTACAGAGACACATGCTGGTTCATGTGCAGCACATGTATAAAAAAAAAATTATATATAAGGAATATAAAACAATCATATAAGCATATCATTATGGACAGAGTTTTAAATAATGAAATCTGCTTTTATTTATTTAATGTTTTTTTTTTTTAAGTTTTTAATCAACTTAAACTGTTATATACATATTTAGAGCATGAAAGTCTATTTGTTGTATGAAAACTAATTTTCAGATTATTTTTTAAAAAGTTTGTCACTTCTTGTTTTGCACTAACAAAAATTTAGTTTAAGATTATTATTTTTTCGTCCTTTTGCTCGGTTAAATTCAAATGACATTAAAAGATATGATTTGATGTTTTCCTAAGCAATTTCCTATTAAAAAACAGCAAAATCGCTTCAGTATGTAAACAAAATCTGGAATAATCTCTGAAAATTTTTGTTTTTTTTTTTTCGATTAACTTTTCTAAATCCATTATTGTTAACATCTCAAATTATTTAGACAATAATAAAATTAATGTAAAATATTATTTTAAATAAAGAAAAAATATTTTTATTATTACATATATTTAAAGTTCTGCTTGCATACGATGTATAGCAGCATATCACTTTCATACACAAACATACATATATTTTTGCTCTATACGCAATCCTGGAACGATATGAAAAACTGGAAGAATTTTCGTGTCCTTGCTGGATATTTCGTTGAAAGCAAAAATAACAACAAAAAACATCAAAATAAAATAATAACAACAAAAAGTGAATACAAACATGCTGCATTCTGTTGTTTGTATTCTCAAAGTAGAGAAGTATTCAACGCAAAAACTGGAAGTTTAAAAAAAAATTACCAAAAACAATAAAGTGTCATAAATAATAAACAAAAAAAAAAAAAACAACAACATCAACAAAAAAAAAAAAAATTGTAATAAAACAATTGCAATTTTTGAATAAATAATAAAAAAAACATGTGCAAATGCATTTAAAAAAATAAAAACAAATTTTAACAACAATATGGCAACTCTTGGCGGAAATATCGATTTTTCCTTAATTTATCTAAAGGTTTATTATAATTTCGTGGGGGATGATGGGCAGAGATGTTTTTGAATTTCTCTTTTTTTCGTTTTTATTTATGGAGATTTTTGTTGTTGTTGTGAAACGACACAATTCCAATTACTTTGACATTATTTGTGGCAGCAGCACCCCATATTAAAAGTTCTTCTTTCTTTTTTTCTGAGTGTGTGCTTCTTCATGTTGCACGAATGAACCCCCGCCGTTTCTTATTCTCTCTCCATGGTCTTGTAGAATGCGCACACGCTGCTGCATTTATGTTCGTTCGCATAGTTGCAGCCAGGATACACATCTACATCTAAAAATCCAAATAAAAAAATTCAAACCATCCATCCAGTCTGTTAGTGTTTGTGCAATACAGAAAAGTTAAGATTGCATTTAGAAAATAATATAAAAAATAAAAGAAAAAAATACGCTAAAACATATTTCCAAAAAAATAAAATTATTGAACTAAAAATATTAAGAAAAAGCCAAACAAAAACGTGTGGAATCACTTAAAGTCTTTAAGAATTAATTGCAATAATTTATTATATTAATTAAAAACAAACTTTTTTACCAAAAAAAATTTCTATAGTTTCGTATTTTTTCTTCCTTTTGCTCGACAAGACAAAATTACAGAAAAAAAAAAGAGATTCACTTTCGTTAAAATTGTTACGGGAACAATCGGTGTATAAAAAAAAGAAAAAAACGCAAGCAATTCGTGTTTATTTAAAGCAATTTATTTTGTAAAATTAATTTTTAATTTATATTAATGTTGTACCGTTTTATAAGTGCACTTAAAAGGCTGATTTTTTTATAAAAAAAACCAAAAACCTTATAAATGTTTAATTAATAAGTTTTACCGAAAAACTAAAAAAAAAAACATCAAAGAAATCAATCAATTTATCAAAATATCGAAAAAAAAACAGTTTAATTGAATTTGCGAAACATATTTTTTACTTGAAAATTTATTTAAATGTTGTGATTCTGTGTTTATAAATAAATAATAAATGAAAAACATATACATGTAAGTGTAACTCAAATATACACCCCAACATCCCTGGGTGTGTGAATGTGTGTGTATGTGATGCTTAACTAACCCAGCAAACCATAAATATGCCGAAAGAAATTCCTTTATAAAAGTGTTTCGCTATTGTGTTACTTATTTTACACGAAACATAATCCGCAGGTGAAACCGTGCTTTAAAGGCAGACAACTAATAGAATAAATTCATTATAATAAAAAAAATTGATTTTACCAAAAAAATAATAAAGATTAAATTTAATTAATATTACATTTAATGGTAATTTATATAAAAAAGATAAGAAGAATGATAACAGTTTAGAAAAATAGAAAAATTAAAAAGTTGGTAATTTAGTACTAAAACTAATTAGTAGTTTCTGCACTCCTAATACACAATAAAACCATCATTTTCTTCTTCATAATACAGTGTGAATAATACTCAACAGAGAATTAAAAAAAAGTTCTTCATAATTGCAAGTTTTTTATTTATTGAAAATTATCATATTCATGACCATTGTAAGCCTTAGACTGATTCAATTCCATTTGAAAAAGAGAATTAATCACTTTGAGGATTCTTGCTATCTAATCTGGCTTGAAGGACAAATCTTAAATTATTTTATTGTCTCTGTAAAACGAAGCAGAGTTTGTGAAATATAATTAGACATCACCAGAATGCTGATAAAGTGTGTAGCGGCACCGAAATGATACAAAAGATCTGCTTTGGTTCGTTTTAAAAGAGACAACAAGGTAAATTAAAGTTTCAAATTTGTTAAACGGGATTACAGTGGGAACAAACGCATGATTTTTGATAATAAATCTGCATCTCCTAAACCACTGGTCAGATTGAAATGAAATTCATGGGAAGAGTTGTAGAGGAGAAACTAATCTTTCAGAAAACTCATATTGTAGTCACCCTAAGATAACACAAGTTATGCTACAGAGTGTAAAAGTTGACCACTTCGAATATGTAAAAGTTTCAACAAATCTTAACTTCTACAAATCACATCCTATTTCAAAGATTTTTATATATTTTGCCTCGTTATTTCGTTTTTCGGGAATAAGCCCTGGGGTATATGAGAGAAAGATTGTTTTAAATTCATTTAATAAAAAATAGATTTAGATCGATCTGAGACTAAATCATTTTTATTATCTTTTAGTTAGATTAAAACAGATTTTTATTTAAAAAGTTTATAAACATAGTTTTAAGGGAAGTACTTCAAAAGAAATGAACAAGAAGTATAAAAGAAGAACATCCTACCAATGACAACTATGGGTTAAAAAAATAACTTCTGCAGCTCTTTTTCACCACTAAGTACTTCCTTCCAATGACAACACAACGTTAAATTCATGACTTTTTCAGCTGTTTTTCAGTTCCTTTTTTGCTGGGATGCTCTAAAATATAACATAATTTTAAAAAGTAATAAAACTTTGAACAAAATACCTGTTTATCGTTTATCTTTTTTTGAAAAAATGACCCAACAGATACAATTTTACATTTCAGAGACCCATAGTAAAATTTTACGTAGAAAAATTCTGTAGAACATTTTTATGTATGAATCTTAAGTTTTAATTCACTTTCAACAAGTTTTTTACAAACATAATAGAAATGACCCCTTATAATAACAGATAAATCATTACATCGTTCCGACGAAATATTACTAATAATAGGGTCTAAATGTATTTGCAAGAAAAATTTAGATCCCAAGTACTAATTACATTATTATCTCCCAATTAACATCACATGTCGACTATAGGAAATTATGAAATTTGTTCGTTCCTAATGTCGGAAGCTATCAAACCATGATGATAATTAATATCATCTTTGAAATTGGTCTTTCTTTAGTTTTTTCTAAAAACTGATATCAAAAATGTGTTGTTTAAGAACGAAGTAAATTGCTAAAAAACTACTACTACTAGTATATTTTGAACATTTGCACTAAAAATATAAATATATATTAATGGCAAAATTTATCTTACATCAATAACACTGGTCAACAAAAAAAATCCTCCCCCATAGACGAATAGTTGGCCTTGATGTATTTTGATGTGTTAAACTCGAATCTGCTTTCTGTTTTTTTCCATCAGGTCTGGATTTTTTTTATGGGCGTGTCTAATATTTCGCCCATAGTAAGGCCATTACTCTAGTATATTTCCTCATAACTCACCTTATTCAGCGGTCACACTATAAAATTCGAGAATGTTTTGTCAAACTTAGGCTATATTTCAAGAACCCTCTATACGATTTTGACAAGAGATACATCAAAAGATGCATACGAAAATTGTCTTCAAGGTATGTCAACAATATTTTTCATTCGCTCAAGAATTTCAGACTTGCGGATTAAAATTTTCACCACTTTTCAAAAAAAATAAATTTTAAAATTTTCGGTACTAATTACCGAATAACTACAGAAATATTAACTGGACAAAAAATTATATAAATTCAGCTCAAAGATAATTTAGGTCGCTATATATTAAAGTTCAATTTATCTTAATTGGACAAACGGTTCTCGAGTTATACAAGTGTGACTGCCTGAAGGCATGGTCATAGTAATCATGCCCATAAAAAAAAATCAATGTGTGGTAGTAAAAATTAAAAGCTGATTCTTATTTAGCACGTTGAATTCCATCTAATCCACCTATTTTTTTTATTTAAGACGAAAAAACATTTTTTTTTATATAAATCGTGCATACCGTTCTCAAGTAATAGTGAAATATACTCGAGTAATCGGTATATTTAGATCACAATATTAGACACGCCCATAAAAAAAATAACGACCTGATGGACAAAAACTGAAAGCAGATTCGAGTTTAGTATGCGGAATTCCATCTAGTCCACATATTTTTTTTTTGTCGACCAGTGTAATTAGTATTCGCTACTGTTAATTATTTCGGTTAAAATTAAAAAATGCCGACATTAGGTGCATTTAGCCTATTTTAATGATAAATTCATTTATTGTTTTATAGAGTACAAAGCCTAGACATTATAAACGATTTTTGTTAATTGTCCCTCCCATTTAACGTCCACTTTTCATAACAAAATATACTGAACATATATGTTTATGTCGTGTATCTTCCAAAAGTAAAAGATATAAAATTAATAAATATGCCACGTCCACTTTCTGTAAATAACTATTTGTTGAAAGTTTAAATGAAATTTAGAACATATAGCAACTATTTTTTTAAGAAAACTATGGGCTCACTTTCTATGAAAATTAATTTTGCTACTTTCTTTATGCTACTAAGATAATTCCCATAAAATTTGACATACGCAATGAATAGAAATGTTTATTATAAAATTTAATCTGTACGGGTGCTATACCTCTTTTTTCGACCATTTTAAATACACTGTGCTATTTGTATATTTAAATATCACAGTGTATTTAAGCTTACTAAGGAGCAAATCAACGCTTTCTTAAAAAAAGTGTGCGTGGCTTTCAGTCAGTACTTCCATCAATGATATACATATATGTATGACATGTTTCATTTTAATCGGTTCGATAGTTTAGATATAAGGTCAAGCCAAATGAAGTAAATAATATTATGAAAAAAATGGGCGCAAGAAGGGAGTGACATCCAGCAAAAATCTAGTATAATAATGCAAGAAATCTATAAAACAACAACAACATGTAATAACATTTGAATTAAATAATTTAAATGATTTTTATTTCAATAATAAATAAAAAAAAGGCTTCGAAAAAAAAAAAAAAAAACTTCAAGAGGCCATAAAACTGAAATCAAACCAACTTTTAAAAATCCTTTGGGGGTATTATTAGATCACTGATACGCTTTTATTTGTCGTTGGAATTATTGAGGCAATTTTTTTTTTTTTTTGTTATTAAAGTCTCAAAAATTCACTTTATGTTTTTTTTTTTTTTTTTTGTAAAAACATCAACGAATAGAAAATTTTTCGATTCGTTGATTTTACCGGACACAAGGTTCACATCAAGGCAAATTTAAATTATTATTTCTTGGACTTACAACTGCACAATTTTTGCAAACTCCGCGTAAAGAAAATAATAACGAATTCGTTGTATTGTTGTTTTTGTAGAGCAGATTCCACATGTTTTATTTCGTCATGGTTCATATGCCCGGACGAACAGCCAGATGGGCTGATACCGTTAAATTGACTCAAAAAGTAAATCAGAGTCTAACGGTATATTGAGGTGCAGGTCCGAAAACCTTTTCTGACTTTGAGTCTACATTAGACAAATTTTTATCAAGACAAACGTCAAAATTTTATTATGATAAAGATTTGTCTAATGTAGACTGAATTTGTCAGTATTATTGCAGCGTTAAAAGAAAATTGTCAGCGCTCGAGCTCTGACAACGTTGTCTTGATAATGCTTAGTAAAAGGCGCCATCTTGATTGTTGTTGGTACTTTTTTCAAGGTTTATTATGACATACGTTTTCTCCTATAATTGACAGAGATAAAAAATTATCTGCAAATCAAACAAAAATTTGACGTTTGTCTTGATACAAATTTCTCTAATATAGACTCAACGTGATGATTACAAATATCAGCCAAAAGCCACTTATGATGGTGTAAAAAGTGAACATAAGTTCACAATAATTATCGTGAATGATAGTGAAAGCATTTTAAGTGAGTCAAATGCAGAAATGAAATAAAATAGTCGTTTTTTTTCGCAACCATTACGGTT
The DNA here is from genome assembly GCA_951394005.1 of Protophormia terraenovae. Lineage (NCBI taxonomy): Eukaryota > Metazoa > Arthropoda > Insecta > Diptera > Calliphoridae > Protophormia > Protophormia terraenovae. The sequence continues at coordinate 8,141,083 of OX596077.1, read as the reverse complement.
TTTAATGAATTTATATTTTTTGGTTTGCTGGGTTAGCCTACACCTGACATTAAATCACTATCAGTGGTGTTCATCTAAAATAATAAAACTAAACATTAAAAATATTTGCAGCTTTAATGGTGTGTTTGAGCAATTTGACATAAAGCTCGTAAAGCTAATAAAATGTTTAAATGTTTTATACATAAAAAGAAACTAATTCCCACATAAAAATCAAATAAACTAAGATAATCTTTTATATTGAAAAATCATATATAGAGTCGTCAATATCTTCGTTATAGTCGTGTTTGTTTCTCTTTGAATATTATATATTCCTGCATATTGCGTACAATCGTTTAAACATTTACGATGATAAACAAAAATAATTAAAATATTTAAAAAATATAGTTAAAATTTAATCTTAAAAATAAAACCGAAAAAATTAATAATAATAATTAAACGTAAGACAAAAAAATCCCCAACGGCAGGGGATTAAAAAAAAATACAATTAAACGCACAAATCTTAAGACTCAATGTTTTAAACAACAAATCTAAAAAAAAAAAAAAAAAAATACCAAAGTGGAGTCAAGCTCTAATAGTGAACCATCATCAACAAGCTCATCAGGAGCTACAATATTATACGATCATCAATCAAAAACCATTTCTGCCAAATACCAATTAAAGGATAAAGCAACGAATCCAAGAGATAGTAAAGCGGAAACAATTTTATTAAAAGAATCTAGGGTTGCCGTTACAGGTTACCTAAACGACAACACCACGACGGAGAAAACTAATTTGGTTTTGATCCAGCAGCCTATAGGGCAGCTCAGGACAACGACGACGTCGACGTCTGTGGCAGCAGTTGGAGATGACAGTCACGTAACCACTACCGTTACAACGGCCGCCAACTGCGAAACTCTTTCAAATGCCACCAATGCAGCTGGCGTTTTAAATACTAAAGTTCCCTCAATTTCAATATTTCCTTTGCCCTCCAATACTACGGTGCGCACTATTTCCACAGCCAATAAGGCTACTTCACCTCCTTTAACCTTTATAACGACCACAGCAGGTACAAAGACCGCTACTCTAGTCAGAAGTGTTCCCAGTTTGGTGTTGCAGCAACAGCGACCACAGCAACAACATCAATATCAACAGACCGATAAGTGTACAATATTAAAATTCGATGTGGTGCGAAAAACATCTTCATCTTCTTCAACAACAACTTCATCAACTTGTACGTCAGCGAATGCAATTATTGCAGCAGCCTCGGCATCACCTTCATCCACGGAAACAACTCTTATGATTCCCAGTAATGCTGTTCATGTAGACAGCCAAGATCTCGAAGAACTGGAAGAAGTTTCAAAACCATCACAACAACAGCATCAAACTCATCAACACCAACACCAACAACAACAACAGCAATCCCATATTATATCCAATCAACCGATTATAGTGAAAATCGAACCAACACAAGCTTTTCATATTGTCGATGAAAATGATACCCGGGTATTGAGTTTACCCTTGACCGATAGTGATAAAGTAGGTGCTAGCTGGATTGATTTAAAAGACATAGCCGGTTTACAAACTTCCTCGGGTACTACTCTATTGGATGTTTGTTTTGAACCCATAACAACTCTTACCAATACATCGGTATCAACGGCAGAATCAATGACCATCGATATACCAACCGAAATTGTGATTAAACGTCAGACTTTAAATAAAAATACTCAGTCATCGATGTCCACATCAACGTCATCATCGGCGATGACTACAACAACATCTTCTAAAGCGGTGGCAACGGTAACATCGGCAGCCTCAACATCGAGGGAACAATATACGGGACCGAGTACAAGTGGTGCTATGACAGGTTAGTAAGAAAAATATATTAATCTTTTTGTATAAAATTAATAGATTTTTAGCTTAAGTGATAAAATAAGTATCAACTATTCCTAAATGTATGATCTTAATCATCTTAATCATAATTTTGAATATCAGATACGATATATGCAACATATTTTTACTTAAATTTGTTATTTATAGAAAACTCCGATAAATTTCTTTTTACAAATAATTTTTAATAAATTTACTTATTAAACTTTTTATAGAAAATTTTCTCTTTATAGAGATTATTTTTGGTAAATTTGCTCTTTACCGGAAAAATTTGGTTAAATTTTCTTTCTGAACTTTCTATTCATAGAAACTAAGAGTTGAATTTTCTCTTTACGGAAAATACTCAATAAACTTGCTCTTTATAGAAATTTCTGGATAAATTTTCTTTCATAAAAAATGTTCGATACATTTTCTTTTTATAGAAAGTTTACGATAATTTTTTTTTTTTTTTTTTTTTTTATAGAAAATGTACGTTAAATTTTCATTATAAGAAAATTTGCAAAAAATTTGCGATACAATTTCTTTTTATAGAAAATTTGCGATACATTTTCTTTTTTAGAAAATTCGCAATAAATTTTCTTTTTATTAAAAAATTTGCGACAAGTTCTCTTTTTTAAAAAAAGGTTCGTTAAGTTTTATAGAAAATTTTGGATCAATTTTTATACCCACCATCAAAAAGATGGGAGGTATATTGATTTTGTCATTCCGTGTCCTGGTTAGATTCTGAGTCGATCTAGTTATGTCCGTTCGTCCGTCTGTCTGTTGAAAGCAGAATAGTGCTCGAACGGGACAACCTAGTCTCAAATATTTATCTTATATAGGGTTTGTTTGGTATTGAAAATGAGCAAAATCGGTTAATAAACAAAAAAGTTATGGGCAGCTCCATTTCATACTTTTCTGCTGATATCTCTTAAACAAAAGCATGTACGATAATGCACACCTCCCATATAAGGTGAAACCTCAACGAAGTTTTATACAAATAGTTTAAGGACCAATCTAAACTCAGAAACAAAAAATAGGCGTGGTCCGCCCACTTCTCATATAACGTAAAATTTTAGAAACTTGATGATGGGTATATAAATTTGGCCGAGCCGAATATAACATTCGCAATTGGAAATGTTTATTAAATTAGATTTTTACAGAAAATAGATTTTCCCGGTGAGCTTTGCTACCTCTTTTTATGCGATAACTAATATTTACTTCTGTGGGGCTACTACACCCACCGGTCTTACCTGTAAAATTATTTATTTTATTATTTAATATTTCCGTAGTTATTCGGTAAATAGTAGCAAAAAAATTTTGAAGAATCGTGAAAATTTTAATCCATAACTCTGAAATTCTTTAATCAATAAAAAATTATGTTGACATCTTTTGGTGTATCATTTATCAAAATCGTGTAATTGGTTCTTGAGTTATAGTCCAAATTGTACAAACTATTCTCGAGTTTTATAGTCTGACCGCTGAATAAGGTGATAATATTAGTCATGCCCATAAAAAAAAAAAAAAAATCAGTACGTGATAGAAAAGAAGTGAATGCAGATTCTTGTTTAAATTTTTTTTGCCCACCACTGTAATCCTACTTAATTGTATGTATACATGGGTATTTTTACTTAACTGTGAATAAAATCAAGATTTGTGCATCAATTTTGAATATTCATGTCTTATTTTATTCGCAGCATTACCACCTTTAAGATAAAGAAGATAAACTGAAACATTTTTGATGCTTTTATTTTTAAAAAGAAATTTTAGTAACAAAAAAAAAAAAAAATATATAAAATTTTACATAAAAATGTTTTTTTTTTCGGACATTTATTTCAAAATAACTCCGAAACTATTGAGCACATAAAAAAAATAAAGTTTAGGTGATTTAAAGATATTTCGCATCTTTTGGTGTATCACTTTGATCAATCGTATACACCGTTCTTGAGTTATGAGGAAATATGGAAAATGGTCACAGTATTGCCGAAATATTAGACACGCCCATAAAAAAAAATCCACAGCTGATGGAAAAAAACTGATAGCAGATTCGTGTTTAGCACATCAAAATACATCAAGTCCAACTATTCGTCTATGAGGGAGGATTTTTTGTTGATCAGTGTAATTAGTATTTACTTTGTATGGGAGATTAATTAATTATAAAGGATGATAAGGAAATTATTTTCTCTATTCTGATGGAAAAAAACTGATAGCAGATTCGTGTTTAGCACATCAAAATACATCAAGTCCAACTATTCGTCTATGAGGGAGGATTTTTTGTTGACCAGTGTAATTAGTATTTACTTTGTATGGGAGATTAATTAATTAATTAATTATAAAGGATGATAAGGAAATTATTTTCTCTATTCTATAGAAATAGTTTTTAAGTTATGCAATAATTAATATTTTCTTTGTGCCACTCCCCTTGCTCCCATCAAAAAATAAAATAGTCTTTTTGAGTTTTAAAGTACAGAGGTTGACACTGTAAAAAATTTAAGAAAACAGCCTTTTACAATAAATCCATTCTAATTTTACAGATAATTCTATGTTTTTTTTTCAATTTATTTATTGAGTCTTCACAAATCTTAATTTATATCGAGACTATTGTCGCTCGAAAATGTATATGTAATCAAAGAGTTTAGGTTAGTGTTCCTTCTTCTTTTCAAAATGTTGTAGCCATCGCTTCTCATTATGTTTCGAGAAAGTGGTTAGGGTGAACTTCAAGCTTCCTTAAATATCATTCTGCATGTTTTCTTATTTTATCTTTGACAAGAGGTATATTGAGGTCCTTGTGATTGTTATAATTTTTCACATACCAGGGTGCTCCGGATATAATTCGTAGTATTTTATTTTAAAGTCTTTAAATTTTAAAAGTTGGATACTATAGCACCTTATTGGCTTTATAATTGAATTATAGAACAACAGTTTGTAGTCTAGACTTAACCCCTTATTTTGTAAATCCCTTCACCACACTTTGAACAAATTTCCATACAAATTTTTTAATAAAAATTTATCAAAGTGAGGGGAAGTGTTTTACAAAATTAGGCCATTAATTTTGAATTTCTACCAATTAGACAGTTAATTTGAAGTGGTTTCAATTTAATTTGGGTTAATTTTGCATCTTTATGTGATTTCCATGTAAGTCGTCGATTTATATAGATGCATACCAAGATATTTGACTTCCGTCTGTTGGGGTATAATCTGATTATTTTTCAGGATTGGGGGGCACGAATCTCTCCGCAATGTGAAAGTAATATGTATATATTTTTGTTCAAACACTTTTATTTTCCATTGCTTTAACCATTTTTCTAGATAGAGTATATGATCTTGCAAGAGTTTAGATGCTTCTTGGGGGTTTTCATGAACGCCTAGAATAGCTGTGTCATCCACAAATGTTGATATAAGAGTATCACTATTAGTTGGCATATCAGAAGTGTATATTAATAATAAAAAAGGGAACCAATGCCTTGGGGTATACCTGCTTCAATGGACAGGGGTGAGCTTATAATGTCTCCTTCTTTAAGAACAAACTTTCGATGAGCTTCGATGCAACTTTCTAGCAGCTTATGCGTATTTGTGGGTAAATATTGTTTAATTTTAAATAATAATCCTTCGTTCCATACTTTATCGAAAGCTTGAGAAAAGGCAATGAAGAGTGCAGAACAATATTTTCCTTCTTCAAACGTCTTAGATATAACATTTATAAGCCTGTGAGTTTGTTCTATGGTGCTATATTTTTCTCTAAAACCAAATTGATGTGTTGGAATACAATCGAAACGATTCAATATCGGTTTCAAATTTTTCATTAATAGCTTCTCAAACAGCTTTAATATATTAGGCAACAGGCAAATGGGCCTATACGATTCTACTTTAGTGTGATCTTTTCCGGGCTTAGGTATCATTGTAACCAATAAGTCCTTCCATTCTGGTGGATAATATTCAAGGTGTAATATAGCTTTAAAAATAAAAAGTATTATTCTTGTTGCTATCCGGGGTAGCTCAAAAAGCATCTTCCCAGCAAAAACTTTTTGGTTTTCGGTAATGACAACTACTTATTAAAGTACTTTCTTGGTAATGAGGCAACATTATTATTTGCCTTTTCTACATTACATAAATAAGTACTCAATAGCATAATAGCAGAGTAAGTTACAATCACATGGATCAGTTGGCTAGAGCGCTGGATTAGCAACCAGAAGGTTGCTGGTTCAACCCCATTCTGATGCTTTTAATTTTTTTTTTTTTTTAATAAAATGTCTAATAAATAATAAAATATATTTTATGCTAAAACAAGTTTTTGTAACTTTGATAATTAAATGCGAGATGATGCACTGAGTAAGACGTTAGTCATTAAAAACGAATAGTTAATGTGGTCCCAAGTTTAAATCTCACTGACGGCAAAATGTTTTCGTTGTTTTTTTATTTTTATTTTCGTTTGGGTACATATTTTTGAGTGACCCTTAGAGTCTAAAAATAACTACATGAATTCGTGGACAACTTGAACAAAAGTAACAAGTTATTCAGACAAAAAGTGAGTAGTTTATTTTTGTTTCCAATTATATCTGCTAGCTTACCAGGAAATCAAAGTTTTTGCTGGTTTGTTACTGCTTTTTTCAATACCAGGTGCTTTTTTGGAGTTAAAATCAACAAAAGTCTTGTCGATCTCTCGAAACTCATAACTAAGCGGTTCAACTGCTCTAAAACGGGGTACATCAGATGGCTACTCTTTTATGTCATCTGATAAATTTGGGGAAAACACGTTCTTTAGATGACTAACAAACAGATTCCCTCCATTTGTATTAAGTAAAGAAAGTCTGCTTGTAACTGGTCTTTTCGTAGCTCGCCATAGTGAGTAATTCGAATACTTGGTAGCATATAGGTTTTCCAAATATTTATTCAGTAAATCAATTTTTCGATACTCTAGTAGCTTATTAAGGCGTTTTTGGCAATCTCTTTGTTTCGATTTGAGTTGAGGGGGATCTGTGGAGTTGTCACTCTCTTCGAACACTTCTTTTTTCAGTCAAGAACCGTTTGACATTCACAGAACAAATTCTATTATACCTATTTTTTCCCAGACATTTTCACATTGAAAAAATAATTTTGTAACATTTTTTTTGTAATATTCTAATAAAAGTTTTATTAAAATTTTATTAATAACTGCCAATAATTTTTAATAATCTTAGCACATTTTAAACAAATTTGGCTTTATTTTTTTGCAACCAGTTTTCTTATATGTAAGAAGAATCAATCAAGGTCAATTTAAATTATTACTATTTTTTATTGTAACTGAAATTAAGCTTACAGAGAAAAAAAAAATCATTTTCCAAAAATATAAATGACTACAACCACCACATAAATTTGTATTTTACGAGTATTTGGAAGAAAATAAGAAAAAACTTACAATAAACAAATAAAGATGAGGGTATTGTAATAAATAAAGTGTAAAACCATAAAAATGGTCGTAAAGTAGCTTTTCATTAAAATCTCATAAATGTTATCTAAAACTAACTACCAACGACGAGTACTACCAATTTTCTTAGGTATTTATTATTTTGAAGACTTTTCATTAGAATTTAAATCTTCTTTTTCTTGTCAAGGCGAAGACTGCATACAAAAGAAGCAATCCACCACTAACTGCCATCAGTACGGGTTTGATTTAGTGGATTTGCTCGTAAATAAGAAATGTAGGCAGCAGTTAGTAAGTCGTTTGTATGCCATTCGAAGTACAGTTAAGGGGGAGGGGAACAAACATTTTCATACGGGGCTTCAAGTTTGTAATTCTGTTAATTCTTTTTCTTACATTTATAAACTTATCTTTATTTCAATGTAATGCACGTATGTATAATAATCTTTGTGTGTACATGTGTTTTTTTTTTTTTTCTTTTTTATTTTACTGGTTTGCTGACTGTTTTGTTAATGTATTTTCAAGCTACCTTCTTTTTTTAACTTCTTTACTACCAATTTTTTTTTTTTTTTTATTCTGACTGTTTCTTGGTTAATTTTTTATTTTAAATATTATTACAGTTGTTGTTAGTTAATTCTTGTTCTTGCACAACATTCTTGGCTATAACATACATATACACGTACAAACAAATAAACAACTAAAAAAGACAGACAACTACTTCTCAGCTTAAAATATAACTGTATAATTTGTAGTTGACGTTTTTACCGCTATGGTTCGTAATACGGTAAAAAATTCATGTATCTACTCGTACAATAACCAAACGATACGTTACCAACTGCAACTAATACTATCTATCAAAAGCTTAGCAAAAACAAATATACATACGAACGTACATAAAATAAATAACCCACAATACGATTAAGAATAAGAACAGCAAAAGCAGCAGAAAATGTTTGTTAACAAAAATACACAAAAAAAGAAGACAAAATAGCAACAAGTCTTAGTATTCTGAGTGTGACAAGCCTGACTTACCACCATCATCTAACTACTGAACGATTGGGCTTATAATAAAATATCTACACGCATTTGTGTATATGTTTGTATACATACATAAACAAAACTTCAATACAAATATTCATACAACATTGGCAAGAAAATCTGTAAAGCGTATAAATTGGTAAAATCCCAAATATTACAAAAACAGTAAGAAAAATAAAGTCTACTGCTACTAAATACTCCTATACTTTTACAGAATCTACAATACACAGAATAAAATTGTTATGGCAAGAAGAATGTTCCCATTTAAAAGAATGTTGACATCTTTTAAAATTAATTTCCAGTAAATGCTTTAAAAATAAATTTTTGTGAAATTAAATGCAAAAAAGTGAAAAATTAACTGCATTCATTGATTCCAATTTTAATTTAAATAGCTTCCAATATGCATTACTTTGTAATAACTAAACAAAAAAATTTCGTCTCTTGATTTCCAATAAAACTTTTCGTAATAAACACTATTATTGTATATATTAATGCCTTAGCAGTAGACTTGGTTTTGTATACCATCAAATAGGATATAAGATATGGGTATTTTTTAAATTAAATATTTATCAATTTATAAAAAATTTAAGGAAAATTTTTAATAAATTTCCTACTTACAAAAAAAAAAAAAATAATAATAATAAATTTTAAATACATTTTCTATTTACAGAGAATTTTCTAATAATTTCAGAATTAAGGAATTTTTTTTATGAAAAATTCCTAATAAATTTTCCTTTATTTCTAAATTTTTCATACATTTAAAAAAAAAAAAATTATAAATTTAATCTTCAAAGAAAATTTTCGAAATGTTATTTATTTATAAAAAATATTCTTTAAGTTTGTTATATTTGACTTGGCCAAATCTATCACTCACAAACTGGAACAATTTTTATTGAATTGGAGTAATGACGGACTCCAACTTTTTAGAGTATTTGTCTCATAACTTTTGTTGTTTATGAACCGATTTTCACTAAAATATTTTGTATGTAAGACAAATATTTCTGTATTTCTATTCTGCTTTCAACAGACAGGCGGACAGATGGACGGACATAGTAGAGTGGCCCAAGAAAATACTTTTTCTGATTCTGTCAAATGATGCGCATTGATGAGAACAATATTTGAAAAATAAAAAATAAAATTATTTATTAATTTTAAATTAGTTCCCTAACAATGCACAGTGGGGCAGAATCAAAAATTTTTTGAAATAAATCTGTAAGTTTTAATCGGCTGGTTGGATACGGGAAATTTGGTATAGGCGTAGCAGAGGAGTGTACAATGTTAAGTTTATAAGGTGAACCCAACAGACCACTCAGGGACATAGCTGGGGGCTTAAAGTAGGGTACCTTTGACACATAAAATTATTAATCACTTGCCAAATTTGTTCACGTCCAATTTCAAATACTTTTAGATATTCTTGTAGGCATTGATAAAACCAGCAACAAACATGCGTGTGTGTGCTATTTATCTCCTATAGTTTTTGAGTTATTTGCTTTTGAAATTTTAAGTACCTCAATTGTGAAAGTTCTTGATCCAGATTGTTTAATATATATCTCAGTATTTCCGACCGATTTTATTAGTTTTGTATTTAACAAATTAAAGCACAAAATTATCTATTGAATAAAAAAAAAATAGAAGTCGATATCTTTACCGAGTCCAAAAATAAATGAATTTGAATGTAAAAATTTCAAAAATTATGATTTTTTGTGATTTTTTTACTCAAAATTAAAATTTTCTTTAAAAACATATAATCATTTAGTACTTTTCTGAGAGGAATCTTCACAGGAATGGATTAGAAAATAAAAACATGCCCAATAACTCAAGCGGTCAAGGTACACTCCCTCCCGAATTCGACCGATTTTAAATGAAAGTTGTGACTTTAATCTATATTTTCTAAAATCCCAAAGCGCGAATCTGCAAACGGAATACAGTTTAGGAATCTGTAATATGTTGTTAAAAGTTTTCAATAAAAATCTACGGGACTTCGGAAAAATGTGAAAAAACGCATTTTGGGATTTTCTGAATTTTTTTTTTTTTTTTTTTTTGGGGGGAATTGAGGGATTCCTTTGTACAAAAATCTTAAATTTTCTTACCTTTTCTCAGTTTGTACGATAAAGGCTACACTCACAATAAATATTTAAAAATTTTATTTTAATTGCAAAACACAATTTCTTCATGTCAGCTAAGAAATGTAATAATTGCTTAGCTGACACAAACTTTTTATGAAAAAAAAAAAAAATACTGAGAGATTGCTAGCAGCTTTGCTTTTTGAAATATACAGTTTTATTATTTTGAACAAAAAAAAAAAAAAAAAAGAAAAGAAAAAATAATAATAATACATATGCTAACAAAATTTCTATCGAACACTATCAAATGTTCTTTTATAAGATTTTCTCGAACCGACGACTAGTCTCGTTGCAAACTCCAGCAGTAGTTTGCAATCATATGTGAGTCGCACCTTCACTGATAACACTCTTCTATTGTCCCAAGATCCTTTTGAAACCTGTCACCCTGCTCCTCACTAAAATCAATCAGATTTTGTGGCACTCGGTCTTAATGCGAGTACAGGAAGTGGATAGCTATGCTCATGTTGCATCTAGCTTTTTGCATGCACTCAAAAATCTTTCCGGAGAGCCTATCTGTGGCTAGATTTTAATTTTTCCAGTTTCTAATTTGTCTGTACTTCTTCCTGAAAACTTGGGTGAAAGAAAATTGAAAAAATAAGTACTTGCTACTGTTATGCAGCAAAATACACTTTAAACTTCTTTTGCTGCTGGTTGGTAGTTTTTCAAATCCATTTAAAATCTGTTGCAAAATACCGCCAACATCGTTACAAAAAATAAATCTTTTTCTTGAGAAAAATACGGTAACAGGTACCTGAGTACGGTAAAATGTGATGTTGGTTTCTGGAGTAAGAAAATAATTTTCTTTTAAACGAAATGCTAAAATTTTAGAAGCTTCTTTTGGTAAGTTCAGATCTCTTACTAAGTCATTTAGTTATTTCTGATTAAATTGTTGAGGTTCTGAAAGGCTAAAATTGTAGTCTGGATCAGAGTCTTCATTTGATGTATTTCGTTCGGGTTCAAAGAGATTTGAATCATCAGAAGATTTAAATGTGCTGGATTGTACTTCCCGCGATTTTAATTGGAGTCGTTGAGCAGAAGAAAAGTTATAACTTTTCTATAGGATATGAACGTTTATTTGGATTTCCTAGCTTAATTCCGTTTATTTTCACAACACAGAAGTAGCAGCCGTCATGATTCTTTCGAAGTTCTCTTCAAATCTTGGGTGTTATGAACATTATTGCATGTCCTTTTCAACTGGACTATAACCGTAGACATACCACATATTTCTGGCATACAATGAGGAACCCATGACTTGTTCTGATTACAAAATGTTATTCCATCAAGGCTTTAAATTCTTATACGATGAAGTCCAAATGCAATAACGATTGCATACGTTTTTTAGCTCTGCTCAGTCATTACCAAGTCGAGATTGTGTGGGTTCCAGGCCATGATGGTATTCAGGGCAACGAAAAGGCCGACAAATGTGCAGAAAATGCGTCGTTCTTGGATGCTAGTGTTTCCTTATCTAATACTCTTGATGAATGGTCAATTGCGGAAATGACACTCAGGTGTAGAGTATGAAGGACATTATGGCCTCAACGGCCATGAAATAGGACTTGGATGCTATTATCCTTTAATAGAACTTCAATAAGGCTTCTCGTAGGCATAATCACAGCTCAATGTATGATTGGACGTATGTCGGAGCATATGGGCTACCCGGTGAAAAGCTATTGCTGAAGTTGACTGGATGAAGAGGAAGAAGAATTCGTACAGCATCTGTTATGTAAATGTCCTGCACTACAAGAGCGTAGACTGAGATTACAATGTGGACTTGTCTTAACAACATGCCACTTACAAACCTGATTAAGTTTGTTAGAAGTACGGGCTGGTTTCTATATAATCCAATCGATTCTCTTTCTAGGGTATCAAAATGGGCCTTATGATATCCGATTGCACTCGCTATGGCGAGCCACCCTTTAAAGCTAACCTAACCTATATATATATTTAACCCATTTTATAAATATTAATAAACGGAAGGAAGTTTCAGAAACACTGATATGTTTTAAAATAAGTTTCAAAGTTATTTTACTTGACTCATAAAATCTATAATTAAAATTTAAAATAAAAAGAAATTTGTTCAACACATATAGCTTCATTTATGTCATTTATTAAATTCCAACTTTTTAATGAATTAATTCCTTTAAAGTCTTACCAAAGAATCTTAGAATATTATACAAATGGTTAGAATATATTTTCTATGTTAAGTAAGGTTTGCTCAATAGAAACATACATAAGTATTGTCAGACATTCATTCAATCAGTTAGTTAGTTAGTCAGGCAAACAATCTAACTGTCTATATATTTCACAATATCATATGTTTGTATATGTGTGAGTGTATAGAAAGAATTTTGACGTAATTTCAAACTATAGACAATTAGAGAGCAGCAACTAAAGAACGGGTTACGTGAAGGTTCTACCATGATGAGACAGAAACCATCAAATTCTTTTTTATTTTATTATATTTTTGCTCATATATGAGCAACAACCAACAGCAGCAGCAGACATGTTTCTTTTGTTTTGAGGTAAAGTTAGTGTGTCGGAACATCGTTCTGTTACTTCTAATTCTTCTTCTTCTTTTTCGACTTCTTTAAGTCAGTTTCAGTTATGTTTAGTTTAGATACTTAGCTATTTTTTATAATATTTTATTATTATTGTTGATTTTTTTTTGCTTAAATATTGCTAATGTGCTAGTTGTTGTTGTAGTTTTTGCTGCTATTTGCTGTATTTATATTTTTAGCTAGTAGTTGTTCTTTATTTATTTATTTGTTTTTGTTTTTGCTGTTTGTTCAGTTTTTTTTTTTTTTTTGTTCTGTTGGAAAGTGGGACGTTTGAAAGCATATTATGCAAAGGTGAATAGCCTACAAATAGTTGTAGTTGCTGCTTTTGGTGTTGTTGTTGTTGTTGCTGTTGTTCTTTTAGCAGTATCTTTTCTAAACACACAAACACATAAACTATCAATAATAATACCAAAGCGGTTTTTAGTTAGTTGCGATTTTTTCTAGTTGTTGTATTTCTAGTTGAGTTCTGATTGTTATTGTTGTTTTTGCTGTTGCTGATGTTGCTGTTTTTTTATTATTATTGCGGTAGTATCTAGAAGTAGTGGTTCTTAATGCTGTTGTTGTAGTTGTTAAAAAAAAACTGACGTTGTCAAGAGTATTAGCAAGTCTTAACTGAAACTTATTTACAAACCAATATTTTATACCATTCATGCATTGTACTTTGGTTGTAGATAAAAAGATAGATTTCTTTTTTCATCATTCATCTATTATTGATGATGATTATGATGCTGCTGTATGTTTGTTCATTATTGTTGTTTTTGCCATAATGAAGGTGTTTTTCGCTAATTGAAATATTTTCGGTAAAGACCCAGCAAAGTTATTTTTTTCGTTTTACTAATGAATGTAAAATAGAACTTTTTCGTAGGTCTTCTTTAATTTTCAATTTTTGTGTCTAAAATCAAACTGTAAAATTAGCGTTTTTCTGTATTTTGTATTGTCTAAAAATTACAGCTAATCATATTGTTTGTGGTTGTTTGTTGCTATAAACCTAATCGGTTTAAGGTTTTTTTTAGATTTATAGCGGAAGATTTGATTGACTTATTTGTTATGGCGGGGAAAAATGTATGCGTTTGAGCGAAACTGTTGCAGAATTCAACAGGTTTTTTGGGAAGTTCGATTGCTTAATACCTAAAAATGCACATGTATTTGTTTAATATTTAGTTTAGAAAAGATGGGTATATAATAAGCGTTTCTTAATGAATTTTAACGGTGTAATAGAACAAATTATTTATTTGTGGTTTATTAGAGAAAATTTCCAAAAAGTAGAAAATAAAAAAAATGAATCGGACTTTTCTTTCAAAATAATTTTTATGCAGATCTAAAACTTATCAAAAATTAAAAAAAAAGAAAATTTATTGATTTTTATTTGTTAAAAGTAAATTTATCGAAAATATTGCTTTAGAAAAAAATTTATCGAAAGTTATCTATGAGAACAAAATTTATCGAAAATTGTCTACAGAAAGAAAATTTATCGAAATTTTATTTTTATCGAATTTATCGAATTTTTTTTATATAATGAAAATTTATAGAAATTTTGTATATGAAGAAAACTTATCGAAACTTTGTAAAGAAAATTTATAGGATTTTTTTTTTTTTTTTGTATGAAAAAAATTAATCGAAAATTTTCCATATGAATAAAATTTATTGCAATTTTATATGAAGAAAATTTATCGAAATTTTGTATATGAAGAAAACTTATCGAAACTTTGTAAAGAAAATTTATCGATTTTTTTTTTGTATGAAAAAATTTATCGAAAATTTTCCAAATGAATAAAATTTATCGAAATTTAATTATATGAATAAAATTTATCGAAATTTTCTCGGTTTTCAAGCTACAACGCCTTGATGGTATCAACCTATAACTCTCGAGAGAAGCCAAATATCTTGGAGTAATCCTGGACTCAAAGCTCTCGTGGAAACGTAACGCTGAAGGCACTATGTGCTTTCTACGCTTGAAAGAAAACCTTTGGGAAAAGATCGAGTTTGAAACCGTATATTGTCCATTGTATGTAACCATTCTTACCTATGCAGCTCTTGTATGGTGGAGGGCAGTAGGCATGAAGACACATATCTCTACTCTAAATAAAGTGCAGAGATTGGTTTGCCTCTCAATCACTGGTTCAATGAGTTCCACTCCCCAGGCCAGTTTGCAGACTATGCTAGACATTCTTCCCCTTGATATTTTCATTTGAAATATCTCCGCCAAGCCCGCTCTACGATTCGAATAGTCAGGTGAACTTAGGCACGACCGCGTAGGTTATGGCACTATATTGAATGTAATAGACAGATCAACTCTTATACAGAGAACCGATTATTTAATACCGAAAATTAATTATGATAGAACTTTCGACATTAGAATTCCATCTAGGGAAGAGTGGGCCTCAAATTCCGTTTTGAACTCAATGATGGATCGAAGACGGATACTGGGTCGGGTATTTTCTCTGATGACTTAGACATTTCGATGTCTCTCAGATTACTTAATTCGTGTGAAGCGAATTCAGTAGTTTCAATACTGCGCTTCGAACACTGATATATGTTTATGTAGACAGCCTTGCAGCAATCAAGGCTCTGAATTCTCCCATTATAAGATCGAGATGTATTGACGACTGTATACGCTCTTTAACTCAGCTAAGACACCTTCGGGTGGAGCTGCTATGGGTTCCGGGCCATACAGGTATACGATGTAACGAAATGGCAGATGAAAATTCATCTTCTTTGGACGGGGCAATCGCTTGCGAAGACATTCCCACCCCCTTCGTTGCTGTATCCAATACTCTTAATGAATGGGCGGTGCATAAAATTGAATTAAGGTAGTCGTCTTGTAGACTGTCAAAGAGTCTCTGGCCAATCCGGTCACGGAGCAGAACTAGAGCATTACTATCTCTTGGCAAGTCATCGATAAGGCTTTTTGTAGATATTATCACAGTGCAATGTATGATTAGGCATATGTCGGAACATATGGGTTCCCCAGGAAATAGCTTTTGTAGAAGTTCCTTAGATGAGGAAGAGGAGGAATCCCTACAACACTTGTTATGCGAATGTCTTGCACTGAAAGGGCAAAGACTAAGACACTTCGGTAGAGAACTTTTCCATGATCTGAATTGTCTAAATGACATGCCATTGTCAAACCTGATTAAGTTTGTTAGGAGTTCGGGTTGGTTTCAAGGTGGACCAGTTTTGTCTATAGAAATGGAGAGGAGCATTTTTGCCATATAGGGACTAAGGGCCTCCGAGTGCACTCTCAATAGCGGGCGACACTTATAACCTAATCTAACCTTCTCTATGAAGAAAATTTATCACAAATTTTCTATAGAAAGAACAATTTTTCGCAAATTTTCTATGGAACGAAAATTTATCGCAAATATTTCATAGAAACAAAATTTATCCAAAGTTTTCTATAGAAATTTATTAAAATATTTTCTATATGAAGAAAACTCGAAATTTTCTAAATAAGACAATTGATCGAAATTTTCCCATATGAAGAAAACTTATTGAAAATTTTCTAAAGAAAGAAAATTTAAAATTTTATATTTGAGAAAACTTAATGAAAATTTTCTATATGAAGAAAATTACATCGAAAATTTTCTATATAAAGAAAATTCATCGTAAGATTTCTATAGAATGAAAATCTATCCGAAATTTCTATTGAAATAAAATTTATCGCAATGTAGAGAGAAAAATGTATCGAAAATATTCTTTTAAAAAAACATTTTTCTTTTTGTATTTTTTAAATTTTAAATTCAAAAACCTTGACACAAGAGGTTGTTTACTCTTAATTAACAAAGAGAAATCCTATACGTTTTTAATTTTTTTTCCTTCCCCTTCAATTCTAACATAGGAGTCAGATATATAAATATATGTATATGTAAACAAATTATAGGAATTGTGATATTTATGATTCCATGTAAATTAATAGCGAACTCTCAAAGCTGGCAAATTTTAGGTTAAAGGTCACATATACATACATACATATTTCAAGATTAAAAAATTGTTTTCACATTTTAAAACCTATGAAGAAGTATTGCTTAATAATTACATTTAAAATTTAATTTTAAAAAACTCCAAAAATTAAGACCAGCATATGTGAGTAAATATTAATAAAATATTAAATTTAAAAAAATAAAAAACAAAATTATGCAGCACTTAATTGTACTACCTGTAGACCCCTCTAAAAATTAGTTTATAACTATCGATTCATTAATTAAATAGTAAATATAAGAAATAAATATATTTATTACATTCATTTTGAATTAACTACAAATTTTAAAAAATACAATAATAAATAAATATATTTATGTATTTTCTGTTAAATAAAGTTCGTAATGGATGATTTGGTTATTTGTTCATTTGGCCCTGAACGTGGTCGTTGGTCTTGGCGAATAAATTTTGGTTTGTTTTTTAAGTTTTTTTTCCAAAAAAAACGTTTCACAATTTTTGGTTTATTACAAAAGTTATTTTCTGGCGGGCTATTGTTACTAATATTGTTGTTGTTGCTGTATTTTTTGCACTATCACCTTTTATTATAAATTGTCTTATTGTTGTTACTGTTGTTATTGTTGGTTACTGCTGCTATTGCTCTTGCTATTTTGGTTAATAGAGTGTTTTGAATTGTTGTGGTTGGTTATTTTAACTAAAATACACAACGAACAAATGAACAGATAGACAAATGGACAGACAGACAGACATATGAATAGATGAATGGTCATTTAGACAAAACGTCTTACATTCATGTGTAGCTGAAAGTTTCCAATGAACTATAGTAATCTGTTAAAAAAAAAAAACAATTTCATAATATTTAATATGCAAAATTAATTCAAAAAAACTGAAATGAAACAAAACATAATGAAAAGAAGAGAAAAAGTAAAAAAAAAGTTTGCAAACTTTAACATAAACGCACACACGTGAACATGCATATAGAGAGCAATAAACAACTACAACAATATGATTTAGCTAATATGAACAGATACAGACCAACAAACATCTACTTAATGTTTATATGTATTTTTTTCCATAGATAATTGTCTAATGATTTCATAAATATTTGTTGTTGGTAGTATGTATCATATTATAATATAAAGAAAAAAATAAATAAATTAGATAATATTATAGATTTACATATAAATGATGTATCTATAGTTTATAGGTAAAATTTATGTGTTAGTGATTACTGTTAAAGCTTAAAATGAAGATGAATATTGTACTAAACTGACCACGAATGAGGAGACAAATGTTTGTGAAAAAAAAAAAAAAAAAAATGATTTATTTTTTCAGATCATTAGTTTAATTTTAAATGTTGCACAAACATTATATTGGCGATCAATAAATATACATAAATATTTTAGCCAATACAGACAATAATAAATTTGCACGCAACATATAAAATACAAACAGCCACGATCATGTTAAAATAAATGAATGTGTATCATAAGAAATTAATTTAAACACAACATTAGACGACTTCTTTCACTAATCGCCGAAATTCGATAGTCAAGGTCTTTATCAAACAACAACTTTATCATCATCATCATTATCATTGTCATTATCAATATCTTCGTACATCATTATCATCATTATTAAAACAAGAAATTTCGCAAGGAATACATCCAATCATCCGATTGCTATTAAGAGTTACATCACTTGTTTGTTGGTGAAAAAAACCAAAAAAAAAAAAAAAAAATCGAAACAGTAAAATAAAAAGTTGACATAAATTAACTTTCTTGATTTTATTTTATCTATCTATATTATAAACAAAATAATATTAATAATCAAGAAATCTTTAATGTATTCTCAATGACTTTATGGTTAATTAAAATATTTAAGACGTTTCAAAATTTTATACTTTCATTTTGATATTAAAAATGTTGCTGTAATTTTTTGAAGTATAGTCATTAAAAAAAATATATATATTTCGCAACCTTTTTTAGGTTATTAACGGTTTTAGAAATATAGAAAGCAAATTTATCTTTTCTAATAAAAAATATTTTCCCTAAAAATTTAGGAAGAGAGTTTAAGCTAGATTTTGAAAAATTAAACTACAAATAGCAAAAATACCTACTAAATAATGTAGTTAACAAATTTTTAAAAGCTACAAGCCAACCATTTGCTCTTACTATTGCTACATAATTTTATATTTTTTAGTAGCAGTAATTTTTAGTATATGAGTTATTGTTATTATTTTTACTATTATTTAAATACTACTGCTACTTTCACATTTAAGCTGTAGTTTTAACCATAGTGGAATGGAAAATATTTTGTGTATTGTTTTCCGTTTTACTTCTACTTCATTCAGTAGCAATAGAGTTATTAAAGTAGCAGAAGTATATAAGTTGCAGCAGAGGATTTTCGTTTTTCTATTTCTATTGCTAATTCTTTAGCTACTCTTTGACTACTAAGACCGACTATATGATAACCTACACCATTGCGTATGAGCATAAAAATTCGGGAAGGGGATTTATATTAGACCTGTGGCCAATTGTAGACAAACAATTTTACTAAATGTTAAATAAAATATACAAATACAGAATAATACATTGATAATAACATCTAGATGATTTTGTGCACTATAGAATGATTTCCGGAAGTGGGTTTATATTAAATTATATGGTAAATTATGGACCGATTCTCATAAAATTTTGCAATGTTGTTTCTACTTACATAAAACTTATTTGTGTCGAATATTAACTTGATACTTACATTCGCATGGGATTTATGCACGTTAAAGTTATTTTCGGAAGAAAGATTGATTCTTGTACAAAACTTCTTTGCACCGAACTTCATTAAAATATTCTTATTTTTAAGGCATTTTTGAGTGTTGAAACTCTATTTTGGGAGGACTTTTGTAAGGGGGGTAGGTGAAATAATGTATCGATCACAACAAATTTCAATAGGCTTCGTCCTTGTATTATAAAAGTCCCAACCGCCAGATTTCATTATATTATCTTTAAAATTGCGACCTGTACTTTGTACACAAGGTTTACATTGAAAGCCAGCCAGACGGACGGACATGGTTAGATCTATTTAAAAAGTGATTCTGAGTCAATTGGTATACTTTAAGGTGGATGTTGGATAACATCTTCTATGCGTTACAAACATCAGCACAAACACGTAATACCCTAACCGCCTATGGTGGTGTAGACTATAAAAAGGTTTTCATGCTCTTAATCTCTAACGGTCGATGTTAAAATATATGTAAATTATATGGGAGGTGGGAGGTAAAGTGGGCGGACCACGCCCATTTTTGGTTTCCGAGTTTATATCGATCCCCGAACTATACGTACAAAATTTTGTTATCGTACGTGCTTTTATTGAAGAAATATCAGCAGAAAAGTATTTAACGGACACCCTGTGTTTCTAGTTTTGAGCCCATAACTTTTTTGTTTACTAACCGATTTTGCCCATTTTGCCCAATACCAAACAAACCTTGTATAAGATAAATATTTGTGCCAAATTTCTATGTTGCCCCGTTCGAGCTCTATCCTGCTTTCAACAGACAGACGGACGGACATAGCTAGATCGACTCAGAATCTAACCAGGACCCAGAAAATATATACTTTGTGGGGTCTTAGATGATTCCTTCGACATGTTACACACGGAATGACAAAATCAATATAGCACCCATCTTTTTGATGGTGGGTATAAAAAAAAATAAATAAATAAATAAATAAATAAAATAGGAAAAGATGCCCTTAGGTAGCCTTAACTGTTAAAGATTTAAAAAAGCGAAAAATATGCCATCATATTTAAAAATTAAAAAGCTTGAAATATTATTTTTTCTGAATAAAATTTAAATCATCTACCATTCATTGTAGAAATAATTTGAGTGTTATTAGCAGATGCAATAAAAATATATTTTATGCGCATAGAAAATGCTTTTAAAATCAAAAAATTAAAATTAAAAAATATGATCTTAAAATATATTTTTTTCTGGCAAAATTTTAAATTATCTACTTTTCATATTCAAACCTTTTGGGAGAAAAATATGTAAAATTGTTTGTTTAATTAAAAAATATGGCAAAAAAAATTTTATTTGAATTGCTATAGAATAAGGATTTTTTTATAAAAATATGACAAATAGACTGCTAAGTCCAAAATATGCAAACATATTCTGTTATGACAGAAAAAATTTGCTCTATTGGGTGCATAATTATTGTTGTTAATTGCAAAAAAAAAATTAAATTGCTTTGGAATAAGGATTGTTTTATGAGAATATGACAAAATAGGTTGTTAAGTCCAACATATTCAAAAATATGATGTTAAGACAGAAATATAAAAAATATGCCAAAATTCTTAAAATTGTCTGAATCAAATAAATAACTAACTGTTTGATTAATTTGACGCTCAGGAAAAAATATGATATTACATACTTTTGGTTGCCCTAGTTATTAGCAATATTTTATTTTTGCACATAAAATATTCAAAGTTAATATTTTATAAGAAAATTACAATATTTTTATATATTTAAAATAAAGATTTAATAGCGGCAAATTATATAAAAAAATATATTGAATGCAAAATTAGTAAAAGTTGCCTCTTAAGCACAAAACATTAAAAATTATGATCTTTAGTATAATTTTTGCAACATTAAGCAAATGTAAATATGGACAAAATATGCTGCTAAGTCTGAAATATGCAAAAATATGCTTCAAGAAAATTACTTATAACATTGTCGAAAACGGAAAAATAACTAACAGTTTGGTTCATTTGAAATTCAGAAAAATATGATTTTGCATCTATCGTTGCCCTAATTACATATAAGACACAACATTTAAGTAACATACATACATTGTATGTATGTAAAATTAAAAATATTTGACATTGTATCTATTACTTGAAATACATTTGGGTTTAATGATCTTCTTTTGGCCCATTGTGCTACTTTAGATGTATGTGAATTATTTATCATTTAATTTAAAGCAAAAAACGTTAAACGTGTTTTTTACACAAGTGTTTGAAATACATAATTATAGGACAAAATTACAATAAAATCCCAAGAAAAAACAAACACTCATCATCGTCATCCTCATTCCAATCTCTTAAATCAAACAATTATTAAAATAAAGAGAATTGAAATGAAAAGAGAAAATACATAACAAAAACATGTATATTTCAGTGTTTTGTTTTTATATTTTTTATCGAATATAAAAAGTTATTCACCTTACACGGCAAAAAAATCAGAAAAAAAGGTAAACACAACAATTTTTATGCTCATTCCATTAAACAGCTAAAACAGCTGTTTCTGACAAATAGCAACAACAACAACAGCAATGGCCACTATTTCCCTCACTGCGGCAAAGAGAATTAACAAGAAAATACATATTAAAAATAATACAATAAAAACAACAATAAATCCAAAAAAAAAAAGTTCGACAACTTTAAGTACTACATACAGTGAACGAACTGCGACTGCAGAGGAGGAGATACATTAACGTTTTAACAACAACAAAAAGACATAAACTTAAACGAAAGAAAATAGTAAAACATAAGATACAAAAAAAATTCGGCACAGAGACACACATACCCAGTCAGCAATTTACGAATGAACCAACGAAACGACCACGAATACATAAAGAAAAGAGGAAAAGGAAAAAAAGAAATGCTACATAAAGACATATTACTCTCGTAATGTATCTGTGTATCTCAACCAAAAGAAATTCATGTTATCATCGGCAACAAACATCTTCAAACAAACATCACAAACATTCGCACATTATCATTCACTAAATTCTCTCTTTGCATTCATAAGAGGAGATACTTTTCACAACATTATGTCGACATACAGGGCTGCCAGATACTTTTTTTCGTCAACCTTAAATTTTTAAAAAAAATTTCCCCAAAAAGAAAATAAACACGATTTTTAATTCAAAACAATTCAATTTTATTTTTTTATTTTATTTTTTTCGTCAACCTTAAATTTAAAAAAAAAATTCCCCAAAAAGAAAATAAACACGATTTTTAATTCAAAACAATTCAATTTTATTGTTTTTAAAAAATATTTGTATTTTGTTTTTAAAAGGATAATTTTTTGATGAGTATTTAGACATAAGTACATTCATATGTACTTCAAACGTTAGCATATTAAGAACTGTCTGTGCAAGTTATTTAAAGTAGAATATACATGTAGCATCTTTGAAATTATATATGTACTTATGGCTAAAGTTCTAGTAAATTAGATTAGAAAATCATTATCAAAATATTCTTATCATTTAGTAAAAGGAAGTTTTTTTTTTTTTCAATTGAGTCTCATAAACATAAATTGGAATATGTTGGTCTATAAATTTAATTAACACATTTTGTATCACACAGCATTTTGGCAGCGCTATAGCTTTAATACATTTCTCTTTATCAAAATACTTGTAAAGTTTAAACATTATTAAATTTTCAGGTAATCGATTCACCATTTCAAAAATCAATTTTCTTAAAATACTGCAAACAGTTCTGCATTAATAGCTCCTATATAAACCCCTTTTCAGAATATCATAATTTACCATAGCTCCCATATAAGGCCCTCTTTCGGGAATCACCCAAAAGTGAATAAATTCATATAAATGTCAGCATCAACGTAATATTCTGTATTTGTATGTTTTATTTTACACTTATGAGTATCGGTCCACATTTGACTCCAAGTATAATAAAAGAATTATAATGTACACAATGGTGTAGGGTATCATATGGTCGGGCTTGACAGACTATATCTTTTTCTCTCGTTTTTATTTGGTAATAAGGCCACTTTTCATATAGAACTCCAAGATGTATTTTTTGAAAAATTTGCTAACTTGTGGGAGGCGGGAGCTTCATTAATAGGTTAAAGCAAACCTTTAAAAAATGCTAATATATGACTGATATCATAAAATGAATGATGCATTTATCAATGCCTGATTAAACCAATTTAAAATATTGCTAAAATTACGCAGATTTTTCCAATTCTATTAACTTATCAAAGTTCCCCCAAAAAATTCCCCAGTATAATTTTAATATCCCCAACAAATTCCCCAAATCAAAATTTTCATCCTTTTCTACATCAAAAAATCCTCAAATTTGGGGTTAAAACCCAAAATCTGGCAGCACTGTCGACATAATGTTATTTGTATATTATGTGAACAAATGTATGAAAACTTGTGCCAAATTGCAGTTTTCTCTATAGATGTGGGAATGTTTTTTTGCCTTGTTAGTACTTTTTCCCCAAAGAGCATGCTATTAATAAAACAAATATTAAGAGTTATTGTGGAGCTGTTTCAAGCGATTGTTTTAAAGTACCATATGTACAGTAATTTTGCATTTAGTGTTTGCAAATATAAATCTATATTTAAGGAAATTTAAACCAATATCGAGTACTAAATTTCATGTAATACTTTTTTTTTTTTTTTCATGATTAAAAAATATGCAATTCTGTAAATATGTGATTGTAAATAGAGCATTCCTCAGGTGAATTTTGAAAGAACAATTTTAACAAAACTATTGGTTTTACATCAAGAACATTTAATATTCAGATCATTAAAATTTCACAGACATTTTATGTAATCTAACTTTTTCAAGAATATATTTTGATAAAATTACTAAATTAATACTTAAGCTGTAAACGTCTTTAATTTAGTTTCGATTTCTTAAATTAATAAAATCGGATAAACATTTTCTTCTTATATATTTGTTCAAATTTGTGTTATTTATGTAACTTATATATCATGAAATTTACCTTATAGGAACACCTTTTAGTAATAAGTATTTTAGCTAACAGTACCAACAAATACCCCTTGTACTTTTTAATACACGGTGCAAAGAAAAGTGACATTATAGCTTTGTCGCGCACCTTATTGTAATGTTAAAAAAAGACGTTACCTGTTTCAATTTTTATTTTCCAACACTAAAAATAAACATATAATGAGATAATCTATAATCAAGGGTATGAAAGTGAAAGATGGAGGTGCCTTATATGTGGCCAGGGATGGAAAATGAAAATATTTTTCGGTATCGAAATAAATTTCAAATAATACTTTTTCACCTTCAAAGTATTAAAATTCAAATTTATGACAGTTACTAATTTTTTATCAAGTGCAACTCAAAAAATGTAATTTGTAAATCTAAAACGAAGGATTAAATACGATACCAAATCGTTAAATGGTTTTATTCAGATTAAATATTGTAGAGAAATATGAAGATCTTAATAAATATAGCAATTGCTTTAAACATGCGAGTGAGTCATAAAAGTCTTTGAAATTCGGAACATTTTCATTTTAATTTGATTTACAGAGCATATAAACTTGTAGTTTTTAGTAAAGACTATACATATATTTAATTTTATAAGTCGGAGTTCACACACAACAATTTTTCTTGCCACAATTCTGACTTCGTAGACGAGAGAGGTAAAGATAATGTGAAAGTTTAGTATTCCCTTCTCTTCTCTCTGCTATAAACTCAGAATTGTTTGTAAAAATTTACAACATTTTTTGCGAGTAGATTAAGTAGACTTGTGGGATATAGTCAATATAGATTAAGTAGACTTGTGGGATATAGTCAATATAGATTAAGTAGACTTGTGGGATATAGTCAATATACTAGATTCTTACCAAAAGTTTGAATAAATAAAAAAAGGCCAAAATAAGTTTTTTACTAAAACAAAAATAATTTTATTACACAAGGCAACAAAATCGCAAAAATTTTAAAGGCATGAAAAACCACTTTACAATTTTGATGTATTCTGGTTCCAGTACTACAAATATGGTCCAAATTTTAAATTCTATGGAAAATTTTTTTTTTTTTTTTTTTTTAATTTTTAAGTAAAATTATAAATTTTTTTAGACATTTCTCCACATAATTAATGATAACTCAAAAAGTGTTAGTCCGATATTATTAAAATAAACTTTGAAAAAATTAAATTTATACAACCTTTAATCCGTTTAATGCTCAAAAGTAGGGGGACGAAATTTGGCACAAATATTTATCTTATATAAGGTTTGTTCGGTATTGAAAATGGTCAAAATCGGTTAATAAATAAAAATGTTATGGGCTAAAAACTAGAAACACAGGGTGTCCATTTCATACTTTTCTGCTGATATTTCTGAAACAAAAGCATATACGGTAACAAAATTGTGTATAAATAGTATGAGGGTCGATATAAACTTGGAAACCAAAAATGGGAGTGGTCCGCCCATCTCCCATATAAGGTGAAATGTCAATAGTTCAAGGATCAATGTAAATTCGGAAATAAAAAATGGGCGTCACCCACCTTATCGCCCACCTATCATATAACGTAAAATTTGGAAAAGTTGATGGTGGGTATACAGATTCGGCCAAGCCGAATATAACATTCTCGCTTGTTTTTTAAAATTTTTTTAATAACTTTATGTTTTTTGCCAAACAAATTGTTTCATAACTTTGAAACTATAGATATTGTAATCCAAAATTTTTGTAAATTTAGTTTAACAAAATCGGACAAGTTGTTTTTGAGTTATGATAACATAAGTGCGGAAATGTCTCAAAAAACTAAAATTTTGTGAAAATGAGCTAGTTCACTTAATTGTGAATAAATTCTAAAAGAATCAATAGATTTTTATGATCGATATCGCAATAAATCTGAACAATTTGTTCCCTTTTCGATTTTTCATGATTTTTTTTTTAACGAAAAAATGTGCTATTTTCACGTAAAAACAATATTTTTTTGGCTTAATTTTTCTATTATAACTCCGAAACTACTGAGCCGATTGAAACGCAATATATAAACGGATTAAAGGTTGTATAAATTTAAATTTTTCTAAGTTTATTTTAATAATATCGGACTAACACTTTTTGAGTTATCATTAATTATGTGAAAAAATTTCTAAAAAAATTTATAATTTTACTTAAAAATTAAAAAAAAAAAAAAAACTTCTCCATAGAATTAAAAATTTGGACCATATTTGTACTACTGGAACCACAATACATAAAAATTGCATAGAGGTTTTTCAAGCCCAAATTTGAAAGGAAAAAAAAATGTTAACAAAAATCATTATTATAAAAATCATCTAGAAAATAGCAAATAAATACTGTACTAAGTATACTCGTATATAAAATTATTACTACGTTAAACAATTTTAAATTTATTATTCTGTATTTTAATGAATAACAATTTAACAAAGAAACCTTATAAAAATGTACCACCATAGACAAAAAGTACCAAAAACTGCATTTAACAAAGTACACAATAAAATATATCATGCCAAAACCATAGAAAGAGAGAATCAAAAACAAATGCAGTGATAACCGAAAATACTCTCTTTCAATTTTATTTATGAGTTGAGTTAATTTATGTTGTGGTTAAATTAAGAGAAAAGAAAGTTATGAAATTAAGAGCGGGAGAGAGAGTGAGTAAGTAAATGAATGAGGAAAAGTAAAGTGAAATTTTGGGGAGCAATGTGCTGTATGTTGTAATATTTATATTTTATGTTTTTGTTGTATTTATAACAGTACCATTCTTCTTCGTTAATCATTCGTTAAATGAATGTATGGGAATATTGAGTGTATGTGTGTTTGGGTGAGTGTTAACTGCAAAATTTACGAAATATTTAATAGCGTATGTGTGTGCTTTAAGTGCCTCATAAAATATACTCTGCCTTATTATTTTTTTATCTAATGAAGTTTATGTTGTTTTATTTTATGCAACTATCAGATAGTTTTGTATCTTTTATGAACATTTTTTAAGGGAGCGTTAAGAAAAATTCCATAAAATGTTTTTCTCTTATAAATTTATTTTGTTTTATATCTTTTTTCAATATTCGTAATAAACGTTCGTTCGCTCACTCACCGGTTAAAGAGTGTTTGTTTGCATTTTGCTTTCTATATAGATTTTTACTGATTTGGGGAGCCCGCGAGCGTAAGTTTTCCACAAAAACAAAGCTACTAAGATGTTAACGACATACGAATACGTTGATGTCGACGTCAAGTGAGTGTGTGTGTATGATTGTGTTGGCTGCGTTTTATATTGAATCAGTTAAGCTGGCTGGTTGTTATGTAGACAGGCAGACAGACTGGTAAAAAGGCAGCGGTAACAACCAGCAGCAGCGTACAGCAAAAGCAACTAAAAACACAGAGACAAACAAACATACTGACAAACAGCAACAACTACTAGCCAACAATGTTGAGGATGGATGAATGACTGTGGCTGGCTAGATGGATGGATGGAATACAGCGAATAACTCGATAACATTTTGAGGCAGTCTTTGGCTACACTTCGTATTGAGCGTATCGCGGGTATGTTGTTTTGCGTATCGTTTGTACCGCGTTATTGTTACTACTCGTCGTCGGGCCACCACCACCAACAACAACAACACTACCACCACCATCATCATCAACATCGTCGTCGTCATTTAGCATGATAATACAACAACAATTACATTATAATAAATACATTTAAAAAAAAGCACACACATACATACAAAACATAAAGAGCGACGAGCGTTTTTCATAGTGCTGCATTACAAAAAAAAAAAAAAAAAACAAATGAAACTTTAAACATTTTGTTGTAAAGAAAATTTAAAACAATTCTAACGTTGTCAAACTTAAAATATCGGTTCAATATATTCAACAAAGCGGATGAAATACAATTTTTAATACAAAATCGGTTAGTTTTCTGCTAAAACTTAAATTATTTCAAAATTGTGGAATTGTAACCAAAATTAAAGTGTCCATATAGATTTATTTAAACACCAAGAAAAATGCACAAGTGCACATTTGAAAATTGTAACGAAAAAAAATCAAATTAAATAAGAAATAAAGAAAAAAAAAAAAATAAAATATTATGTATGGAGTGCATGACGGAAGTGACGTAATTTTTCCTTCCCCCTGTTTTTTTTTTATATTATTGTGAATGAATTAGAAATATAATTTATAGAAAATCAAATGAATAAAGAAATAGAAATATTTTACATATAAAAATTAAAAAAAAAAAATCAAAATGAAGAAAAAAACATCAAAAAGTGTTAATAGAAAAATACATAGAAAGGAAACAAAACACAAAGAAAAATCACACAAATCTTTAATAGAAACCAAATGAATTTAAAATAAAAAAAAGCAGTTTCAAAATGGAATAA
Organism: Protophormia terraenovae; assembly: GCA_951394005.1. Taxonomy (NCBI): domain Eukaryota; kingdom Metazoa; phylum Arthropoda; class Insecta; order Diptera; family Calliphoridae; genus Protophormia; species Protophormia terraenovae. The sequence goes on along the minus strand of OX596077.1, from coordinate 8,112,063 downwards.
ATTTTATAAAAAGCTATTTTAAAATAAAAGCTAGTGATTGTATAATATTAAAAAAAAAAACTAAAAAGAGAAATTATTTAAAAAAATAAATAAATTAAAAAAAAGAAAAAATATAAAGAGAAATATTGGATTTACTTAATTAAATAATGTGTTTTTAAATAAAATTTTACGAAATTAATTTGAAAATAAAACAATAAAAAATAATAGAAAAAAATTCTGGACAAAAAATCTCATTTTGCTTAATAAAATGGAAAATAATTAAATAATAATTAAAAAGAAAAAAAAAAAAAAATAACAATAAATAAAATTTTAAAAATTTAAATAAGATTTTAAGATTCTTTAAATTCTTTACATTTAAAAACGAACCTATTTTTTACAAAACTAAAAAAATTAAAAAAAAAAAAAAATATTTTTATAAAAATACTGGAATTTTCTTAAGAAAAGAAATAATAAAAAATATTAATATTTTTTCGTTTGTTTTCGAAATGAGACCTTAAGTTCCTAAATTTTAAAAATTTACAAAAAATATTTCTGATTTTTATTTTTTTAATTTCAGTATTTTTATAAAAATATCTTTTTTTTCTAATATTTTATTTATTTTTATAAAAATACTGGAATTAAAAAAAAAAAAAAAAAAAATTATTTTTATAAAAATATTTTTTTTTTCCCCTTTAATATTTAATTTATTTTTATAAAAATACTGGATTTAAAAAAAATAAAGAAAATAAATATTTTTCGTAAATTTTTAAAATTTTAGAACTTATTTCTCATTTTGAAAATAAAACGAAAAATGTTTATAATTTTTATTATTTAAGAAAATTGCATTATTTTTATTTAAAAAAAATTAAAACATTTTATTTATTTTTACAAAAATACTGGGATTTTCTTAAAAAATAATAAAAATTATAATTTTTTTTTTCAATTTGTTTTCAAAATGAGACCTTAAAATCCAAAATTTTTAAAATTTATTAATATTTGAAATAATGTTTTTAAAATTTCAAAATTAACTATTTGAAATAAAGGAAATACTAATTTAAAAATCCAAATTATAAAAGGAACTACTAATATGAGAAAAATAAAATGTTCAAATATATCGTATTTTATATAAAGAAATGTATTCTGAAATATAAAAAAAAAAACTAAAGAAAATATTTTAAATAAATAAAAATAAAAAAAAAAAAACAAGGAAACGAAATCACCTAGGGAAAACTTAAGAACATGTTCTAAAATCATTAGTTCTAGAACTGGTGTAATCAGAACCACTTCAGATTCTTGAATAACATCCTTTGAACTAGTAATGTCATAACCAAATCTGTCACTCATATAGTAAAACCTTATTATGCTATGGTTTTAAGGAATGTTTTTGAGAACTAATTATGAATGACTTCTTTATCACTTCTCAGTAACTTGTTTCCAAATGACTTCCAATAATTGTTTAAAAAACTTGTATAAAAATTTCAAAAATTCCAAAAATTAAAAAAACTAAATACAAAAGAGCATTAACAAAATTAAATTGATTTATAAAATCATCTTTAGGAAATCCCTCATTAGTATAAAAAAAATCAGGTTCTGGAAGCGTTCCCTAATGCTTCTATATAATTAGTTCTGAATGTGACAATTTCATACAAAAATCATTGATTAAAAAACTAGCTTGGAACCCTTCCATAGAATGGGTACTGGCTAGCTAACACTTCCACAGAACTTGTTCTGGAGGTGAAAATTTAAAAAATATTGGTCGTAACGCCAAAGTAGAATGAATACAGATTATTTTCAGGCGTTCTGGAACTAGTTGAAGAACTAATAAATTTTGTTCTGGGCATGCATTAGACAAAAAAATTTGGATATTTTTGCAAAAAAGTATTATAATAAATAAAAAAAAAAAACGGACTGCAGACAAGAAAAAATCAAAAGTTTTTATTAAAGCAGCACTAAATAAATCCTGGGATTTAATTAATTCAGTATTTTTAATAAATATAATTTTGTATTTTTTAAAAATACCCGGTTTTTTCAGTAGCTAAATTTACTATAACTCATTCATATTTATGACAAATTTTAAAATCTTTGTGTTTAAGCCTTGTGGTGATGAATTCTGATTTAAGGATCTCCTGATCTGTATAATATTTAAAGCTAAAATTTTCATGTTTGTATCTGGGATTTATCATGACAAAAAAATTAGAAAATATATGAAAATATTATTGACATTCAGATGACCTTCAACAGATTTTTGATATCTAACGTTCATTTCAGTTAGTTTAAATCAAAGTCCGGCACAAAGAGAAATCGTTATTAAGCTCCTTACTTCTGGATTCTTTGATGTTCGTATTGTACATGAGAAAATGCCGAACGCCACTCTGCCTCTAGGAGCTATGGGAGCCGAACTTTGATGTAAATGTTTCTTTATTAATTCATTTTAATTCCTATTTAACATTTTTATAACTTTTAGATTTTTAAAAGTTTTTATGTGAAAAGAAAATATTTTTTGCTTTCATCTAAAATTGTTTTATTACAACACAGGACAATACTGATTCTGCATAATGGGATTTATCAGAAAACTTAGATCCGTTATCTGAATTAATTATGATTCTATGAAAAATTATATATAAAATCAAGAAACATTACTCTAGAATGATTTATTTGATTTGATTTTATGAAATACCAAAAAAATCAACACAATTTGTGTATCTGAAATAGTTTTGAAAACATTTGGGAAGTTTAAAAATAAAATATTTTTTCTGTACAATTTAAAAATTTATATAAAAAAAAAGAAAATAAAATTACAAAAATACTTATTTTAATGCTTCACCCCAGAGATGGAAAATGGCTTATTTTATTCTGTACCAATGATAAAAATAAAATGTACTTTTTGACCCTGAGGGCACCAATTTTTTAATTATGAAAATTTGCATGAAATATTTTTATTAAAAATATGATCTTAAATTTTAGCTTAATTGGATTTCATTTTATATTTATAAAATAGAAATATAAAGTCATAAACGTTGCTTTCAAAGTACTAAAATTTAAATTTGTTTGTATAAATTAAATACTCTGATTCAGCTCCGACTTTATGGTTATGTTAATCATTGATGGTATTTTTAATGCTGAAAATAATGATGAAAACATTTTTGAGTGCAATTCAATAGTTTGGAAAAATCTCTGCCTCAAAACCACTGTTCTATAAAAAGACTTTTTGATTTCAATTGAATAAAAAATAAATAAGATCAGATTGTATCAAATGAGTCGTGGTAGTACAATGGTACCAACCGATTTAAAAATGTACCAAAAAAGTACAATAGTACCATGTTTTCCATTCGTGCTTCATCCATAAAGCTACATATGCCCCAAATAAAACGACTAATTTTTCTTTAAAGTCGATGTATAAACTTTGACATTATTTATAATTAAGTGTAAATTTCACACTTATTTCAATATACTTAATAAATTTTCTTATAATATAAACACAGTTTCGAAAATATAAATTTCCATTAAGATTATAAATACAATTCTAATTAAAAAAAAAATTGTTCTGGATTATCATTAATAAGTCAAAAATGTATCAAATGATTTTTTTGATTTTAAATAAGAAAATTCTGGAAAGTATTTCCCACACTGAGATCAATTATATAAGTTCCAAAATTATGTACTTCCATAGAAATGTTGATTTCAACATACAAAGAAAAAATATGAACTATTAAAGATATAAAATTTTTCAACTCTTTCCACTTTTTTTATTTTATCAATTATTCATTGATCAAAATTCAAATTTTCTAATATTTTTCAATAAAATTTTTTAAATTAATTTTATTGAAAACAACAAATAAATTTAAATTTTGTTTTTGTTTTCAATGAACAATTTTAAAACGAATTTTCGTTTCATTTTACAAAATGAGACCCTATTTTTTTTATTCTATCAATTAATAAATTAATCAAATATAAATAAAAAATAAGTAATTATTAGAATAATTGAATCTAATATTATTTTCATAGATTGAAGTTCAATTAAAAATATAAATGAATGATTTTAGATTTTTATATGAGAATTTTAATTTAATTTCTTAAAGTACTTTGATTGTGAGTAAAGTATTTAATTATACAAATATTTGAAAAGATTTTAAAATTTTCATTAAAAATTTATTTGATTTTTTTTTTAAACATTTTTTTTCCATATACAAACTTACAGATGACTATAGAAAAGCAAAATCTGATACTGGTATTTCTTTATAAAAAACAGTATTAAACAAGATTAAGTTTAAACATTATTTCAAATTTTTAAATTTTAAAATTTATAGAAACATTAAAGAACTCACACATAATATAAAAATTAATAAATATAAATGTTTAAAACAAATGCGAATAGAAAAATTTTCCATAAATCAGTAAACATTTTATTATAAACTGAAGTGTTTTATAAATCAATTTAAACAATTATTGCAAAAAATAAATATAAATAAAAATAATAAAAAACAAAAAAAAAAAAAAAAATATTAGTTAAATAATATATCAAACAAATCAATCAACTGAATAAAAAAAAATCAAACCCAAATTAAAAAAGGTATTTTATAACATAAAAAGGACATTTGAATTATATACATAAAGGACTTTAAAGAGAAAGTGATTTTCCAAGTGATTAAGCAAATTCCAGTTCCATAAACTTTAAACGGCACAATTTGCGTTAAAATTCCACAAAAAAATTATATTCGAAATACATTTATTTTAACATGAAACTTCTATAAAATCTTAAAAATTATTTAAACACAACCAGTAAGATAAAAAAGGATTAAAATAAAATCATTATTTATAATAAATTTCATTCAAAAACTTAATGAAACAAAATTTAATAAAACAAATTGTTTAATAATAACTTTAATAAATCTTTAAAGTCATTATTAAATTTATTTTTTTTTACTTTAATAAAACTAAATCTGTTCTCTTTTGTTTTGAAAATTATATTAAACTCAGGTTTTTAATAAAAAAATTTGTTTTGTAATAAAAACCCGGATTTATTACAGTTTTCAAAATATTTTATGTATATTTGATTAAACAAATAATGCAGTTTTTGTTTTATTTGTTTCTAAAACATTTAGAAAGCATAATAATTAAACATAAATAAATGACTGTATAGTTTATGTGTGTCTAACAAAAAATAGATAACAATTTTGGGGAGTTCAATGACCACCACTAAAATATATATGAGATAAGAAAATATAAAAAAAAACATTATTTTGAACATTTCTAAATATTCTTTCTGCTTAGAGAATTTTAAGCAATTGTATTTGGAGATAGCTTTAAATAATAATAAGTATGTTTAAATCTTTAAATATTATCTTGTAGTGGTATTTTTTTTAAATATAGTAAATCTACTTATTAAATAAAAAGTTTAAATTTAAACTTAAATAATATTAAAAATAAATTCTCACAATATTTAATGGAAAATCACAAATTTCATACATTCAATGAAAATTGAACTAGCAACAGCTGTTTTAAGCGGAAATATAATATTTCCCCAGGGAATTAATTTTATTAAGAGAAGAACCGTTACAGTCATGCTTATACATATATGTATGTGCTATTACATATTTTTTTTTTATTCCTAGCAAACGTTAGAAATAAAAATAATGTATTTTTTTTTTTTTGCAATTTTTATAGAACAACATAGGTATTTTTAAATATATTTTATTTGCTTTGGAACTGGGTTAAATTTAAGTTATTTTTGTTATTTGTCATTAATTTAAGCTTTACTTACCGAATTTTTTTAAAAATGTTAGTTCATTGAACTAAAAATAAAAAGAGAAATGAGAAATGAGAAATTTGTTTAAGACATTTGTATTCTAAAAGCTATAACAGTTAAATAATAAATACATTAAAATACTCATTTCCATTAAAATTTAAAATAGAAGAATTTTTAATAATAACTGTTTAAAAATTCAAATCATTTTCTATAATATAAAACATAATAATTGATAGTGAATCATTAATGAAAAAATTTTGAAAAAATTATTGTTAACCTAGTAACCTTTAGGATTACAAATTTGTTGTCTAGAACCTAGTCTATTCAGTTTTTTGCATACTAGGGCGATAGTGAGATGAATAAAATTCTCTTTTCAAAAAATCTCCACTGGTCTTAGCTCTAGACAATTTGAAGGATTGAGAGAAGTATAAAAACTATGTTATTGTTTTGGTACCACTCCATAGGTTTTTTTCCGTAGTGACATAATGCCAAATCGGGCCAAAAATATGTGGACATGTTGTGCCCCTTTTTTGCAAACATTCTATGATGTATACACGCAAAGAAAAAATATGGTTCCTGTGACCATAAACTAAGAGCAACATACTATGATTGTAATATATGATTCCAGGTTACAATAAGTATATTTGTACGTAATCATTATTATAATTCCAATTTATAAATTATTAGTAAGGTACATAACCTTATTAATAACTTTTAGTAAGTTTTATAACCTTTTCTTAAGTATTGCTTTCAATTTCATCATGTTTTTTTCATATATATTATTCCATTCTATCATATATATGAACTTATTCCATCATAAGTATAATTCCATTTTATTATATATATGAATTAATTTCATCATATATATAATCCCATTTTATCATATATATGATCCCATGTTTACATATTTATATTCATTTGTACCACGATATGTGGTACATTCATCATACTGAATAAAAACAAAACTTGTCAATTTATATTTGTTCATATATAAACTAAATGAGAATTATAACTACTGGACTGATACACAAAAATGTGTATTCAAAAGGCATTAAAAGTTAATGGCTTAATGGTTGTAGAATTAACCAAATTTGTAAAATGAAATGAATGGTTATGTAATTAACTAAATTGTTGTAGAATTGACTAAATGATTGGATTTATTCATAAATATGATTTCATATAAACATGTTTAAATACATATTATAATTCAGTGAACCATATTAAAATTTTGATTGTGGGTAATCATTAAATGATTAAACAGAATCATAAACGTTGCTATCATGAACACAGTATATTTAAATCAATGAAAAACGGCTATATAATCATTGAATATTTGTGGTGATCATGCTGTAACCATGTTTTTTCTCTGCGTGTATGTATGTCTTGCTTCTTTTGCCTTAACTGTATAAAGCTTGTCATACCAGGAATTTTTGTCTGCTTTTGGGTCCTAAACTTATCTTCAACCTTTCCACGAGCATTAGCAACATACAATTTTTGGCCCGGAAAAAGAGGCAAAACGTGTGTTAAGATATTTTCGATCTCACTCCCTATATAAAAAATTAATCTGTGTTTGTTTTTGGTTAGTTTGTTTGTATCTTATAATATCATCCTTTAAATCAGAATTAAAATAGGCTACATTATTTTTCACTAGGAGCTTAAATTTTTATCTTTTTTACCTTTACTTTATTGTTTTTCTTGAATAATTTCTTATTGTAGGATTAAAAAATTGTTTCAAAATATTATTAAATTCTTAAAATATTTTAAAAAATTTCTATATTATCTCAATTAGTCTAGCGGTGAGATACGATTCGCAAATCATTTCAAGTTATTTTACAAAATAGCTAGTTTTTTTTTTTTTTAATTTCATTTATTTCAATTCTGAAATTATCTTAGAAATTCAACTACCACCCCGTTATGGACTAATTCTTCTATATAGTGGCATATGACAACCATTCACTCAACCTTTTTTTTTAATATTTTCTGAAACCTCTCATATTCTATTATAAGGGTCCCAGAGTGTGCTTTCTAGGCCACCATTTCTATATAGTGGGATATGCGAACCATTCACCCAATCCGATTAATGGCCATTGGAATAAATGTCCATTACAGGTATACATTTTCAAAAAAAAAAAAAAAAAAAAAAAAAATTAATAAATTTAAGTTCTTAATATTTCATAAATTTTACTTCTATCCCATTAAAGAACCCTTGCACCAACTTTTCTATATAGTGGCAAAATTACCGATAATCCTCTAGTAATGACTACTGAAGTAAATTTCCTTATGAAAAATGTTATCAAAAATTATGTGTCCTTGTGAAAATCTAAGGCGATCTAATAAAGTCCGTCCATCTGTCTGTTGAAAGGACTTGGGGGCGAACATCCTACTACTACTTTTCTTATATATGGTTTATTTGTTACTGATAATGAGCAAAATTGGTTCATAAGCCGATGGACCAAATACTAAGAAAAGTATACGTTTATACCTTTCGACCGATATCTTTTTCAAAAAAGCATCTAAATCAATGAAATTTTACACAAATAGTTCAAGCACCGGTGTAAGCTCCGAAAACAAAAATTGGAGTGGTCCGCCCACTTTAGCGACCTGCTCCCACATGAGGTAAAATTTTAAAAAGTTGGTGATGGTGAATATAAAGTTATCTCTTGTTTTCATTAGAATTTAGTTAAGTTCTAGAATTATTTCAGATTCCATTAAGAACACCTTGAGCACTATTCCTATGAGATTTTACATTGAAACTTATCTTCAAACACATAGCTTTTTTAGTAAAAAAAATTGGCATACACTAAACATAATACTTGTCTTACGTTTATGTAATTTTGAGGAACTCAATATACATCAGACGTTGGGGAAGTTTAGAAAACTTTGCGCTATGGTTATAAATGCGTTCGTTAACCAGTATCCGGCTCGTTGGACTAAAAACAAGTTACAACTGGTAATTGTTCTTGTTGTCTCTGTTTTAAAGAGTTTGTGGGCAATAATTAAATACCATTTTCTTTCTGTCAATGCCTCAACATATTTTTCATAGAAAATCTAACACTGTAAAAGAGTTTATTTCTACTAATAATAAAAATATTTATATCAAAGAAGAAGAACCCAAAATTTTAGAATACGAAATGATATTGTGATGATACGAATGATGTTTCCATTTTCCGTAAAAGGATAATAGAGTTTTAAGAGAAATAATATATTTTTTGGAATTATATTCATAAAACTATTGTAATGTATAAATATGTCAAAATTTACATATCAAAGTTATAAAATTATTGTCTTGTGCGACTATTGTGATTTTCTGAAAATTTTTTTTAAATAAGATATAACACTGGTCGATAAAAAAATATGTGGACTAGATGGAATTCAGCATGCTAAACTCGAATCTGCTTTCAGTTTTTTTCCATCAGGTCGAGATTTTTTTTATGGGCGTGTCTAATATTGCGCCCTAAATAAGCCGATTACTCGAGTATATTTCACTATAACTCGAGAACGGTATGCACGATTTATATAAATGATGATACACCAAAATATGCGGAATAAAATTGCTTTCATTCTACTATTAAATTTTTAACCGCTCAATAATTTAAGAGATATTTCGAAATAAGTTTCCAAAAAAAAATAAAAAAATGTTCATGCTAAATTCCAAATTTTTTTTTTTTTACTAAAACTTCTTTTTAAAAGCGAAATCATCAAAAATGATTCAGTTTATCATCTTTATCTCAAAGCTGGTAAAACTACGAGTAAATAAAGCCATGTATCATAAAAATTGATGCACAAATCTTGATTGCATTCACAGTTAATTTAGGATACCCATGCATACCTACATGGAGATACACTGTGGCAAAAAAAAAAAAATGTGCCACTAAAAAATAGGTGAATTATATGGAATTTCACGTGCTTAACAAGAATCAGCTTTCACTTTTATTCTATCATGTTTTGATTTTTTTAAGATAAATTAAACTCCAATGATAGCGATTTAAATTTTAATTTGAGTCAAATTTACATAATTTTTTGTGTAGTTAATATTTTCGTAGTTATTCGGTAATTAGTAGCAAAAAAAAAAAAAATATATTGAAAAAACGTGAAAATTTTGATCCCTAATTCTGAAATTCTTTAATCAATAAAAAATTATGTTGTTAAACCTAGAAGATAATTTTCGTTTGCATCTTTTTGTGTATCATTTATCAAAATCGTGTAAACGGTTCTTGAGTTATAGTCCAAATTGTACAAACTATTCTCGAGTTTAATAGTCTGATCGCTGAATAAGGTGATAATATTAGTCATGCCCATAAAAAAACTCAGCACGTGATAAAAAAAAAGTGAATGCGGATTCTTGTTTAACTCGACAAAATCCATCTAGTCCACATATTGCTTCAAGAAAAAATAAAAAATAATTTTTTTTTGCCCACCACTGTATTTCTACTCAATTGTATGTATACATGGGTATTTTTACTTAACTGTGAATAAAATCGATTTGTTCATCAATTTTGAAGATTCATGTCTTATTTTATTCGCAGCATTACCAGCTTTAAAATAAAGATGATAAACTGAAACATTTTTGATACCTTCACTTTTAAAAAGAAAATTTAGTAACAAAAAAAATATAAAATTTTGCATAAAAAATTTTTTTGGACATTTATTTCAAAATAAGTTCAAAACTATTGAGCACATAAAAAAAAAAGTTTGGGAGATTTCAAGATATTTTTAGTACGCATCTTTTGGTGTATCACTTATGTCAATCGCACAAACCGTTCTTGAGTTATAAGAAAATATACTAGAGTAATGGCCGAAATATTAGATATGCCCATAAAAAGATTCAGACCTGATGAAAAAGAATCGTGTTTAGCACATCAAAATACATCAAGTCCAACTATTCGTCTATGGTGGAGGATTTTTTGTCGACCAGTGTAATTTTTGAATATTTGCTTAATATAAAAAAATTGCTTTTTTGAAATAAAATGTGTATATTTTAATTTCCAAAATTCTTTAATATTTTCACACTTCTGTAACTGTTACTAAAAATAAATTCATAAAAATATTTAATCATAATTTCTAAAAAAAAAAAAGCAAAAAGAAACATTCTAATTAACATACAAATATAACATCCCAGGTCATTAAACCATAGATAAGAAAGTATTAACTACAAATCTAAAACTCATATAAAATTTGTTTACATTCATAACAACAAATCAATACTCAAGAGATAAACAAAAATGTTTTGAATATAATTTCCAAATTTAAGGTAAATTAATGTAAAATCAAGAATTTACAAGAAAATGATTAAGAGGAAAAAGAACAAAAATAAAAAGGGAAATAATAAGTACAATGACATTACTACTGATAGGTTCAAATAAAATCTTTTTTTATGTATATAAATAATTTCCTATTTACTTCAGGTTCAAAGTAATTTTTTGAAACTTAAGAATAAGCCTCTTTAAGGCCAAGGGGATATATTGTAAATGTCAATTTTCAAATTTAAATTTTATTTCTACTTTTATTATTGCTATTAGATATGGGATAATTTGTTTAAATATACTATTACCTACTTCAATATTCACAAGTAGTAGGTTCTACCAAAACTCAAATAAATTTACTAATTTCTCTTAATATAATTCTACTGTAGGCCTCCTTTCTCATCATCCATAATTGATGTTTAATTTGACAAATTCACACATCATACAAATAAACACTTGAAAACCATCAAAAACAAATCTTTGGGTCATTGAACTGTTGATAAAGAATTAATGGGTGACTTTAACCAAAAACAAAATAGAACCCACAATAAATAAACTATTTATTCTAGTCGATAAAGCAAATAAAAAAAAAAAAACATTTTGTTACTAAAAATACTTTTAATAAAGTTTTAATCTAAATAAAAAGAAAAAATCATAAATTGCATTAAAATTTTAAAAGAAATTGCATTTTAAGCAAAATATATATAAAAAAATACAAAATAAGTGAATTTAAAGAAAAAAAAAAAATAACCGATTCACCCACTTAAGATTTAACAAAAAAAAGCATAAATTTAAAATATAAATTTAAACTTTAAACAAATTATGACTTTAATAGTTTGTTGTCAAAAGAAATTTTAAGTTTAGTCAAACAACATTTCTGTTACGAGTTTTTCCGTCTGTATGTGTAAGTGTGTGAGAGTAAATGTATTTGTATGAGAAGATAGCGGTTTTTTAATTTGAAAACAACAACAACTAACAACAAAAATTTCATTATATGTTGTTCCCCCCTTTAAAAAACGATAGAAAGAAAAACCCCCTGTCATACACAAACATGCTCACACACCCCTTCTACTTACTCTTTTACTGCTCACGTTTTCTCTTTCTCTGCCTCCCCTCGGCCCCCCTCTAATGGTGGGGACAACCAACAAATATTAAAACAAACATTAAGTAGTTTTATTCAAACATTCAAGCAAACCCAACGTAGAACAATTATTATTTTTTTTCCTATTTGCTCCCCTCTCCTCTTTTCTTTTACACCCGTTGCTCCTCTGCGCTTAGTACGTCGTATCATCAAACCATATGATGGCTGGTTCGCTCGCTTGTTCGTTCTTTCTTTTTGTTTTTTCATTCAGTTCGTTGAAAAAAAAAAATATATATATACTGTGTTCTATACTTTTGTTAGTAGAACAAGTACCTTAACTCAACATAGGTCATTGGTCTTTTTCGGCGTCAACGAACGACTATCGGTACTCAACTCAGTACCGTAGATATTCAAACATACACACACACACGTACGCCAATATAAACATTCTTACAAACATAAACAAACACAGAAATATGTAAACATACATATAAACAAACCGATATATTAAATTGTAAGCTTTAGCTGGCAGAAAGAACTCTGCCAACGCCTGTAACGCCGACACTATTCTATGTTTATATGAATCTTGGTTCTCTGTCCCAGAGAACGTGGGCGCTGTGTAACAATATTTTCTTGTTTTTATAATTTTTTTTTTTTCAAACACTATTCTGGTTTGTTAGCCAGAAAACTAGTTGTAAAGCGCAAGCGCATTTTCTAACGGGAGTATAATAACAGCAAAGTACTTATTCTTCCTCTTCTATAGCTGTAATTGCTCATACATACATCCAAACATGTATACAAATAAAAAATTTTTCCACATGCCGTCATAGAAAAAGTTCAGTAGAGCAAATTTTTTTTTTTTATGAGTTTTTTCCACAGACATACATTTGTTTTGTGTGTTTTTTGTTTTTTTCCTTTTGAGATTTTCTCTAAATGACCAAATTTCTCTGCAAAGTTAACAGTACTTTTGTATTGTTTTGTTGTCGTCGTCATCGTTGTTGTTGTTGCTGCTGTTTGCAACAATGCAAAAAGTCAACAACATGCAACATTTTTGCACTGTTTTGGCATTTGTTGTAACAGACAGAAAATATATTTGTTTTTGTACTCGTAACTTGGTCATATGCTCGAGAACAATATTTTTAAATAAAAGAAAGAATTGGAATTTAAAGGAAGTTTTTTTTGTTTTATTTCGTTTTATATGTTCTAACAGTATTCAATTGCAAAGAAGAATAAACAAAAGAAAATTGAAAGAAAACAAAAGAAGGAAATAAAAAAGAAATATAGAAAAAAATATGTTCATTATGGACAGATTTTTCCGTTATTAGATAGAATTAAACACTGAGAAAAAATTTGTTTATGTATTCACTAAAAATTGCAGTTAATAATTAAAACTATGTAGTATTATTTAAATAAAGCCAAATAAAACAAGGTATAAAGTCGAGATAAGTAATGATATCCTAAATTATCTAAGGGAGTTGGATCCATTTCAATTAAATTTTCGCTTTGTCATTATTTGGGTCTTGTTATGACAACTAAAATATTTTTTAACCAAATATTAGCTGTATTAACCGGGATTATTTCCTCAGAGTGGAATTTTTCTCTAACAGCAGTCTTTTTGCTAATTAATAGTTAAATTATCAAAAGTTAATTAGATATTAAGATTTCTCTTTGTATAAATTTAATTCATAACCCTAAAAGGCTGCACTTATTTTTACTACGAAAAGGCTACACTTTGTCGAATGGACGACAGTGATTTTAAAAAAGTTGTTGTACACAATATAATCATCAAATTTTTTTGAAATCTGTCTTTTTGAATCATTAAATTCAAATACAAATGAAATAAAATAAGAAAATTATTTTTCCTTTCACTTTATTACCAAAAATTCAGTTTTCAAAATCCTGCTTTTTAACTAAAAAATGCGTCATCGATTCAAGGAAGCTTTGTAGGGTTAATTTATATAACCCAGACTTTAAAAGAATAAAAAGTAAGATTTAAAGTCGTTTAGCGCTATTCTTAAAGTGATTTTGTACTGGTTATAATTATTTAAATTTTTTATATGAAATTTATTTCGATATGGCGAAAATTGATTGGAGTTTTTAATGGATTATATTTTTATACCCACCATCAAAAAGATGGGGGTATATTGATTTTGTCATTCCGTGTGTAACATGTCGAAGGAATCATCTAAGACCCCACAAAGTATATATTTTCTGGGTCCTGGTTCGATTTTGAGTCGATCTAGCTATGTCCGTCCGTCTGTCCGTCTGTTGAAAGCAGGATAGTATTTGTATTATATAAGGTTTGTTGACAAAAAAAAAGTTATGGGCTAAAAACTAGAAGCACAGGGTGTCCGTTTTATAGTTTTCTGCTGATATTTCTTCAACAAAAGCATGTACGACAACGAAATTTTGTACGTATAGTTCGGGGATTAATATAAACTCGAAAACCAAAAATGGGCGTGGTCCACCCACTTTACTACCCACCTCCCATATAAGGTGAAAATCAACGAAATTGTGTTCAAATAGTTCAAGGACAAATGTAAACTTTACCGCCCCCTCCCATATAACGTAAAATTTGAAAAAGTTGATGGTAGGTATATAGATTCGGCCGGGCCGAATATAATTCGCTCTTGTTTATTATTTTACTTTTTATGAATGGACTAAAAGCGGCAAGACTACCCAAGCCCACGGGGTAAATTCCCCAAGTGACGGTACGATAAAGGAAAAGAAATCATTTAGTTACTTACAAATTTTTACTTCGTTTTCAATATAATTGACAATGTTATACGAGCTCCTATGGAAAATGCTCCCCCTTCTACCCTACCTATAATTATTAACTAAAAATTCCGGTTCATAATACATCTGCAGCTGTGTTAACAATCATGAGCTCGGGTCACTCCTATTCAATATTTCTCTAATTCAATGAAAAGTTCTTTTACATTTCCGAATGCTTTATTGGCGATATTTCTTTTGAAACATACACTAAGTGAAAAATTACCAATTGATTGTGGCCACATATACAATTAACGGTATCGGCTTTTTGATACCGTCCGTATACAATATCAGATACACAAAATAAAAAATATAATATAATTTAATAGTTTGATACTTACTGCTTGTTTCTCTATTTTAAATTTATTTCTTGTTTTCCATACATTTATTCGAAACGAATTTTTCGTTCGACCTAGAGAAACAGGCAGTTAAATTGTGTCATATTGAGGCCCATGTGATATCAAGTTTCGTTAATGATTTGAAGAATCGGTCTACAATTGATTCACTGTTGGCACATAATGGTATCGTTTTGTACACGTATGTATTCGATATTTATCTGGATGCATCCACAAGTTCTCGATCGGTGCCCATTATATTACTGCAATTTGATTTTCTTCCTGTCAAGCTTTTAGAATACTCAGCATATGATTTGGTCCTTCATCATATTGGAATAACTATAAAAGTATTATAAAAGTAAATTGTAGCAATTTTCTGAAAAACACAACAAAATATGTCCATCTCCATGTTATACATTTGCTTCACTTAAGGAAAGGTCGAATACTGACACTTTCATCTGATTCTCGGAGGTTGAATTTGAACTTATCAAAACATAACACTTTTTTATTGTTGTGTAGCAAAATTAAGACGTACTTTACAAAATTCTTTTTGAACCCAAAGTTTTGTAGTAAATGTGTATTATTTTCTTTATAGTTGAGAGTCTTACATATAATGGAATTTCAGTCTTAACATTTCTGAGGCATGGGTTCTTCCTTTTTATTAGCATTGATTTGGGAATAGAATATTTGATCGAAATTTGCAAAAGCACATTTTAATAGATATTTAATATTGTTTTTAATTAAACTTTCGAAATTTAGTTTTGAAACACTGAATAAAGTCTATTGAAATATAACAACTATTGTAATAATATATTTTTTTATAAAATGTCAAATTGCTTCAATTACAAAGAGAAAAAAGAGTTGTAAGGTACCCTGGAGTAAAGAGAATCGATTCTAAACTAGTGTGTGACCGGTCTCAGTTCAGGAACTTTATATGAGATGAACCTGTCCGACCCGAGCCATATCAACACAGACTTTGTTAGTTCGACTTAGGTTACACACGTAATAACAAACCCATATTTTTGGATGTTGGGTATAAGAATACCAAAAAATAAATAATAAAATAAAGTAGCAATATCCGTGTTCTAAAATTTATAAAGTTTTTGAAACAAAAAACAAAAAAAATTAAAATACTAGTAGTCATCCAGTTTTTAGCTTAATATAATATTTGAAGTAAACACATTTAATGGCAACAAAAACAGACGACCTTGTTTTAAATAAAGCGACTATAAATTTCTCGAAATAAAATTTTCTCATAAAGTTACAGGACACGGGTACAGATATAAAACATTTTTAGGGAGAAACGAGAGAAAAATATATAGTCGGTCAAGCAGGACCATATAATACCCTACACCATTGTGTACATTATAATTCGGGGAGGGGTCTTTTATTAGACTTGGAGCCAAATGTGGACCAATACACATATTAAGTGTAAAAGAAAATATGCGAATACAGAATGTTACCTCGATGTTAACATTTATATGAATTTATTCACTTTTGGGTGATTCCCGAAAGAGGGCTTTATATGTGGGAGTTATGGTAAATTATGGACCGATCTTTCAAAAATTTGGAACTATCATTTATGTTGATATAAAACTGCCCGTTAAAGTGATTTTCTGAAAAGGGGTTTATATGGGAGCTATGTTCAATTACGGACCGATTTTCCTGAAATTCGGCACACTATTTAGACTTATGTGAAACTTATATGTGCCAAATTTTATTAAAATATTGCTATATTTAAGGGATTTATGATCGTTAAATTATTTTCTGGGAGGACATTTGTATGGGGTCTAGGTGAAATAATGGACCGATCATAACCAATTTCAATAGGCTTCGTCCCTGGACTGTAAGAAACCTGTGTGCCAAATTTGGTTCAAAATTGCGAACTGCAGTTTGATTACAAGGTTTACATGGACGGACAGACGGACGGATATCGTTAAACCGGCTCAGAAAGTGATTCCAAGCCGATTAGTATAAATTAAGGTGGGTCTTAGACTAATATTTTTGTGTGTTACAAACATTAGCACAAACGCATAATACCCTCCCACTTATGGTGATGTAGGGTATAAAAATAGCTGTATGTAAAATATCGCCCCAGTTCTAAAAGTATGTGAAAATTTTTATTCGAATAAATAAATAAAAATAAACAAATTACAAAAAAGTACATGATTTCTGTCAAACCAAATTATTGTGGTAGATTTCTGGTTGTATATAGTTTTGCTTTTAAGTTCCATTTGCATGATTTTCAAGTTTCTTTTATTCTTTTCACTTCGGAGCAAACGATTTTAAAAATTTTAATATTTCAGATTTAAGAATATGTTGAACAATTCATATTGATCGGATGATCTTTAAACTATAGAGAAACAATTTTATTAAGAATAATTATTATTTTTCTTTAGTACAAAAACATCAATTGAATAAAAATTAAATATAACAGAAATTAATAAAATTTTCAAAAAATTAAATAATTAATTAAAAAAAAAAAACTATGAGTAACAAGAAAAATACCATTAAATAACAACATTTCCCCAAACTTTACAACAAAATATTTTTCTCACTGCAATTTCTCACTAGTACTCTCTTTAAAAATTTATTTTTTCTTTCTGTTTGGGTATTTTTTTATGGGTTAGTTTAGCTTTTCATGCCAGTGGGTTTTTACTTACATACATATATACAGCTTTCTAACGTTACACTCTTTGGTGGGGATTAAAAGTGTATAAGTGTGTGTGTGTATACACTTATACATACATTTTTACATACATACATGTAAGTATATGTAATATTTATATACAATGAATAAATCATTTTTATGTTCCTGTACATGCATTCTCTCTCACTTGGGCTCCCCTCTATTATGCTCGTTTTTTCATATTTGTTGTAATTTGGTGGTTGCTTTAAAGTTGCTGTTGTAGTCATGTTTCGTATATGTTTTATTTTGTTTTGTTTGTATCTGTATGCCACATGAAAATCAATGATGACGTATACATGCGTTCGTTGTGGGGCAAATACTTGGTTATATATAGATTTCCTTACTATGCGATTAAAATAACAACAACAAAAATAAAATTACATATAAAAAAAAAAAAAAAAAAATCAAGCCGTTTATTTTAGTTTTTATTATGTATTTTTTTGTTGATGTTTTTCTTTTTTTTATTGTATGTACATGTGAATGTGAATATGTAAATGTGGATGGATACCGGTATGCAATGCGGTTCACAGTGTTACGGGGTCATAAGCAAATATATAAGAAAAAAAATTATCAAAAACAACAACCACAGCAATAATAATTTGTGATTACAAATTATGCAGCAGTAGTCTAAGTAAATTTAAAATTAAACAACAATTTGTTGAATATTATTGAATATTAGGCATTGAATAAATAAATTTTAGCAGAAATATTTATTGAAAACATATGAATTTTATATTTATTATTTTAATAATTTTAAAACCGGATAAATTTGGGACAAAATTTTTTTTAAAATTTTGTAAACTGAAGAAAAATTTAAAATTAATTAGGATATATTACCTCTGTCACTATCATATGTTAAAATGAGTTAAAAATTTAGAATTCAATAAGTTTTTACCAAAATTGTGAGCTTTTTAAAATTAATAAATTAAAAATTATTTAAAAATAACTATAAGCGCTGAATATAAATGAAATCATAAGATTTATTTAAATTAGGAAAACAATTCAAAATTAAGTTTTCCGATAAAAAATTCAATATAATTTAAAGAATTTCAATTTGAATTAAAATATTTAAAACTTTTGTAATTTTTTTTTTAATTATTATCCACTGTGTCGCATGGCATAATAATCTTTTAACAACAAAACAAAACATGAGACGATGTTAAGCCACTGGGTCATAGAACTTTTTTATTCTCCACCCATTGCAACAAACCAACATGCTTTTTCTGTTCGTTGTAGTTGTTTTAATTTTTTTTATTTTCTTTTCCTATAATTTTCTTTTTTTTTTTTATTATTTTGGGGATGATGGTGTTTCGTTCGTAGAGGACGACTAGGTGCGGTGAGCTGCAGGGCCAAAACATAGTAACTAACCCCTTTTTTCTTTTATATTAAAATGACAAATTTGTTTTTGTTGTAGTTTTATGCTGTTTTTCTATATCGATTTTTCCAAAGTTAAAACAAATCATAAAAGGAAAGTTTGGGCCCACAAAAACACACACACACACTCTCGTAAATAAAATAAATTAATGAGGGATTATTAAGACATTAAAGGATTTTTTTATGTTTCTTTTTTACAGTTAAATTAAATTTGTGTTTAAACATTGGCGGCAAGAAAAAAAAAGGACTAGATAATAGAAACATAAAAAATAGGATTTTAAAGCGTGTTAAATTACAGTTAGTTAGAGATAAGCGGGTGTGAATTGAATTTTTGGGTGAACATTGTTTTCTTTTTTTGGTTGTTAATTTAATAAAGTAGGAAATTTTATATGAAGTTTTTAAATTTGGTTAAAATTTAAAGGGAATTTAAGAAAGGTGGATTGAATTTTTAACAATTAAAGACTTTTTTTAATATGTATATATTGAGGAAGTAAAGAATATAGTTGAGGAAAATATATGCAAACTATAAACAAAAGTAAGTTTTTTAAAGGAAATATTTTATAAAAATTAAATTTTTTTTTGGAATTTAATTTTTTTTTCTTTCAAAATTCGTACTTTTTTAAAAATAGTACTTTGGTGTATATACCTTTCCTTTGAAAATAGTGAATGCAGGAAACTGGAACTTTTTTATAATAGTGAAAAATCGGACAGTTTTTTTATTAGCATATTTTTTTACCGTGCTTTTTTTTTTTTTTTTTTTTAAAGCGTACTATTTTAAAAATTAGATTTTTCTGGCAAATATAATTTTTAGTACATTTTCTTAAAATTTACCTTTTAGAAAATGTTTCTTTTGCAAAATATTCAATGTGGTTTTAAAAAATTATATATATATATTTTAAAAAATAGTACTTTGGTAAATTTACAGTGAATGTGGAAAAATTAAACTTTTTTATTACGAAAAATCGGGCTGTTTTTTATATAAAATATTCATATATATTTTTTGTAAATTGTCCTTATTTTAAAAAGTGTACTTATTTAAAAATGCCACTTTTCTAGCAAATAGAATTTATTTATGTTTTTTTTTTTCTTAACGTAAGTTTTCTTAAAAATACTTATATGGAAATTATTTTTATAATTATTTTTTTTTTTTTTATTTAAAGTTTAGTACCTTTTTTAAGGATAATTTAAAAAAATTTCTATATATAAAAGAGTAACGTCACTGAGTGACTTACTTACTTACTTAGTGATTCATCATCGCATAGCCCAAACGGTTAAAGATAGAAAGATGAAATATGGATTGTAGATTGGTCTCCTATCGAATAGATCCACTAAGACGGAATTTTTGGAAATTTGAATGTTTAGGAGGTAAAAAAAGGGTAAAAACTGATAAATTCGGAAACCTTATATCTCTTAAACTAATAAGGATATAAAAAAAAAAAGGTATGCGGGCTAGGTGAAATAGTAAACCAATCACAACCAAATTTAATAAGCTTCGTCTTGTATCACAAAAGTCCCACGTGCCAACACAAGGTTTACATGGACAGCAAGCCAGCCAGGCGGACGGACATCGTTAGATCGATTTAAAAAGTGATTCTGAGTCGATTGGAATACTTGAAGGTGGGTGTTGGATAACTTTTTCTATGCGTTACAAACATCAGCACAAACGCATAATACCCCAACCACCTATGGTGGTGTAGGGTGTAATAATCGGATAGGTGTCTGGTACTTTTTTGAAATTCGGATTTTGAAGGGAGGAAGCGGGTAAAAATTGTAATTTGGTATTTTTTTGGAACCCTACCTATCATTTAGTCCAGTAAGCATAGAAATAAAATGTTTATCATATTAGTATCTTATCGAAAATTGACGAATACAAGTTTGGTATTTTTGGAAAATTCAAACGTTTAAGGGGTAAAAATCTTACCTGATTTTGGTACATTTTTCACAAAATATTTTTGTCTTTTTACTGACGCATATTGGAATACAACCATTGCTACATCCAGGGGGAATAAAAAGTACCAAAAAGGTGATAAGATGAGCAAAATAAATTTTATTCAAATTAGATAATACATTTTTTATTATATTAAACCTAGAAATATGAACTTAAGTATATGTAGTCCTGAGTGAGAATTCACAAAAGGGAACTTTATGGTATTTTTTTGTACTTCTAATGGTACTTTTGGAATTTTCTACATTATTTAACCTAGAAACATGAAATTAAAGATATATGGTCCTGTGTGGTTAAAAATTCAAGAAAGGAAACTTTGTGGTACTTTTTGTATTTTCTAAATATTGAACCTAGAAACATGAAATTAAAAATAGGACCATATGTGAGTAAAAATTCAAGAGGGTGAATTTTTAGTTCTTTTTTGTTCTTCTAATGGTACTTTTGTAATTTTCTATAATATTTAAGCTAAAATCATGAAATTAAAGATATATGGTCCTAAGTGAATGAGAATCCATAAGAGAGTACTTTTCTTTATTATATGTATATACTTCTTTATTTTAATTGTGGTACCTTTTAATAATGGTACTTTAAAAAAAAGTACTTTTTATATAAAGGTACTTTTTATTATAGTATTAATTTAAAAAATTGTGCTTTTCTGGAAATAAAAATAACTTTTTTTTTTAATTGGTAAAAATAGTACTTTTGTTTCAAAAACTACTGATTTAATTTTTTTTAATTTCATTTTTTTGTACCGTTTTGAAATATACAATTTAGTTTAAAACATATTTGATTTGAGAAGAGAAATCCTATTTATACTGGTCTTTTGTTACAAAAAATCGTACTTTTCTATAATAAATAACATTTTTTTACAGTGATACTTTTTTGGGGAAAAGAACTACTGATTTTGAACCATTTTTTAATAATAAACCAATTCTTAACCTTTTTTGTAGTACCTTTTCATAATGGAACTTTTCTAAAAAATAGTACTTTTTATAAAATGGTAGTAAAATGCTGTTGGTTTAAAAAGAAATTGTGCATTTTTTAAAATTAAAATAAGTTTTTCTAATTGGTACCATTTTTTGGAAAATATAAAAAATAGTACTTTTGGTATTTTCGAAAATTACTGATTTTGAAAAAATTTAACTCTTTTTTTTTGAAAAATTTTAGTTCTTAATTTTTTAAAAATGGTTGGTAATTTTGTGGTGGTTTCAACTTTCAAAATGTTAACTGCTTTAAAATATGTTTAATTTGTAACTAAATATTTTGAAAAAAGAAAAAAATAAAATAAAAAATTCATATTTAAAATGGTTGTGTTTAAAATTTTTCTTTGAGATTTTATACAAGTTTCATGTGAACATTTTGTTCCATGTTACTAATATTTTTTTCTCTCTTTTTTTCATTTTTATTTTAGGAAAATTTTATAAGTTCTTACTTCATTTAATAACATTATGTATAATTGTATTTAAGTTGGAAACAAAAAAAATATCAAAATGTTTTTTAATACTAAATACAAAACAAATTTTAAAAAAACTGCATGTACGAGTAATTGTAATTATGGGGCAACATTTAAGGGCCTTTAAATAAAGGCCTACCAATAGACTATAAAATACAAAAAGAATATTTTGTTTTTTTGTTTTGTTTTTGTGTGGGTGAAAAAGGAACAAAAGAGAAAAACAGAAATCTCAAACAAAAAATAAAATTTGTTTTTTTATAATAAAAAAAACAATTCCACCAAATGTCTTCCGGAATAAATAGTCGTGAAATTTTCGTGTTTTTGGATATTTTGATTTGGAATCAAACAAAGCGGAGAAATCGACAAAACAATGATAATAATAATAACAACAGCAACAATAATAACATCAGTAGCAGCAACATTAATAGTAATATAAGCAGAACAAGCAGCAACAATAGCAATTTAAATATAAACTCTAATTTAGCTGATAATAACAGCAGAAGCAGCAGCACTCAACAACAACAGCAACAACATTTGAAACATCAACAATTAAAAGGGTCTTCTACTTCTTCATCATCTTCTTCTTCTTCTTCGTCGTCGTCGTCGTCAATATCACTAACATCAGCATCAGCAACGTCATCGACATCATCTTCTTTAGTAGCCGCAGCAGCAGCAGCAGCAACGGCGGCCACTAAAGCTGCAGCAACAAAATCAGTGAAAGTGATTAAGTGCAAAAATACAAATACCAATCATCATAAAACTATTACAAAATTAAATAGTAACAATAATAACAATAATAATACAACAACAACTATTATTAATAATAATAAAAAATTTAACAACAAAAGCAATACAATAACTACAACAAATACTACAAACAATTTGATGAAAAATCAAATTGAAATTTTACACAAATTTAGCTGAAACTTTCTAAGTAGCCAAAACAATACCTACACACACACATACGACGAACGACTGAGTCTTATTCGCACACACACATTGAAACATTTTCAAATCAATCATTCATTATTCATTCACTACAAAGGAATGGGCCAGTAGTGAAAAAAAAGAAATGAATGTGTGTCTGTGTGACAGTGTAATTGTTAATGATTCATTTAAAGAAAGTATGATCGAAGACAAAATTAACAGATAAAATAAAAAAATAAAAAACTCTTAAAAATAACTACATTCTTTTTTGTTGTTATGTTAACAATTTTATTTTTGGCAAAAGTGTTTTAAAACGGTTTCTCAAAATTTAAATTAAAAACTTTAAAAGTTCTAAAAAAAAGAATTAAACCTCTTAAAGAGGTAAGGAGGCCCTGAAGTTATAGCTTGAATTTGAAATGTAATATTTAAAAAGAAATTACTGGTATTTAATCTTTCAATTTTCGTCATTCATTTGGAACAACTTTTTTAAAAAACAAAATTCTTCTAACATTTTTCAATAAAACAAAAAAAAGAAAATCAACCAACCAAACATAACCCTAAATAAATCTATATAAAAAAATAATAATCCCAAAATCAAGGCTTTAAAAATTTATAAAATAATTTAAAAAAATAAATTTTAAGAAATTTAAAAAAATAAAAAAATCAGAACAAGTGTCTTAATTACAAAAAAATAAAAAATAATAATTAAATACATAAAAATAATTAGCAAATACACCTTTAAACCTAAATAAATCCAACTACAAATATATAAACAACAACAAAACAAAATTTAAACAAAAATCAATAAATTATAAATAATTCAAACCAAATTTGTACCTATCACTTCATTAAATAATAAATAAATAAATAAAAATAATTAAATTAATAACAAAAATTAGCTAAAATAATAAAATTATATATACAACCTTTAAACAAATAAAAAAATAATAGAGGACTGTGATACTAGTATTTCACATCAAATTCAAGTTAAATTTATATTACAAAAAAAGAAAAAAAATCATAAAAAAAATATTTATAACAAAACGCAACAATTTATAAACAACCACACATACACACAAAAAAAGATTGGCATTTATTAATAAAAATAAAAAAATATAAAAATTATTTTAAAATCCTCCTAAACCCTCATTAAAACCAAGTGCAATGTTAGCCCTAGACTTATTAGGGCCTTAAAACAAAAAAAATTATTAGAAAAATTATTAAGAAATAAACATCAAATGTTTCATAATATTAAATAAAAAAAAAAACATAAACAAAAACAAAACAAATAATAATAATAATAATAAATTAAAAATTTAGCATTTATTTATTTTATACATAAACTATAAAACGTTTAAATAAAAATAAAATTAAAACACAAAAGCAAACAAAAATTGTTAAAACAATTAATTCTTTTTTTTTTACAAAAAAATATAAAAAATAGAAAATTAATTATAAAAAAAGTATATATGCCTTAAAACAAAAATTTTGTGAATAATATTAGTAAAACCAACAAAATTATATTTAATATAACAAAAACATTATAACTTATAATTATTAACAGAAAAAATAATTATTATTAAACATAAAAACATTTAATAACTAAAGAAAAAAAAAAAAAAAACAATTATTGACTAAGATTTATTACATTTATTATTATAATTTTTTTACTTAAATAACAAAAAGAAAAGTAAATAAATTAAGCAAATATAATGTATACGCAACGCATGTTTGATATGTGGAACAGCGTTACATCCAAACTGGAAGCACACGCCAACACATTGGGACAAAGTAATGTACAATCGCCCGGACAAAATAATTCAAGTGGATCAATAAAAGGTAAAAAATAAAAAAAATATTAAGAAATAATTATAACACTATAATTAAAAAAAAAAAAAAAGTATATAAGCAAATGTGAAATAATATAAAAAATAATTGTTAATAATAAACAAATTATTCAATTAAATTAAAAAATATTTTAACAATATAACAAAGTACTTCTTAGAGACACATATTAACCAAGCTACGGAAAAATTCATTTTACAAACGAAATTTTCGGTTCTTCTTCAGTTTTAGAAATTGTTTTCGAAAATTTTAAAAATTAAAATTCACTTTTTTAATAAAATTAGTTTTCTCTACTTTAATATTTGAGTTAAAAACATAATCCCAAAAAATTGTTTTTTAATTGGTAGTTATGAGGAAGATCGCTATTTTACGTTTGTGAATCGTTCGGCCGCACACGCGTGGTAGAATGATGTGTAAGCGAGAAAAAAGTGTTTTTTTTTTTTAAACTATGTAAAAAAATTGATGATGTATGAGCATATGTATCAATGTATGTGCAAATTAAAGAAAACGAGATGATCGAATGCTATATGCGGCTGTGCCGATTCTTATATACCCTTCACCCAAGTTGGAATGTTATATAAAAATTAATAAATTAAAGTTAATGAAACAACAACAGCAAATGAAAACACCAGTAATTAAAATAAAAAAAATAATTAAATAAAAAAAGAGTATTTTGAAAATATATGGATCGATTAATTGATTTAAAAATTCGCTAAAATATTTGTGATAGATCTGTGCCAGAAGAAAGAGGCTTCAAAAAGTCCAAAAACGCGTTTTGACCAATATTTGGGTTAATACCGGCCAAAAACTCGGTTCTTTATGAACCGATTTGCTTTATTCAAAAAACCGATTTTTTTGGCCGATATCTCAGATACTAATGGAAGGATTGAGTTTATTCCTTCAGCAAAAAAAAAAAAAAATCTAAAAAAAAAGTAGAATTTTCTATGAAAAAATACAGGGGCTTCAAAAAGTAAAAAAAAAATAGAAATTTGATTTAGCTTATTGTTTTTGTTGTTGTTTTTCAGGGCCTATAAAAACAACAATATACAAAGTTGACATTAAATAGTTGTTTTTGGACCGATTTGTTTGATTCAAAAACCGAAATTTTAGAAAAATATTTATGACCGGAGCTCCAAAAAGTTTTGGTCGATATCTCGAATACTAACGAGTCGATTTTGTTAATTTCTTCAGTAAAAAAGATTCAGGTTTTTCCGTGTAAGAACGAAGTTGTTAGCTTGTATAGGAGCTTAGAAAAGCCGATGACAAAAACGATTTTTTGAAGTATCTTACATATAGTATATTTTTCGGCAATATCTCGGCTATTTATAAACCAATTTTGTTCCTTTTTATAAGCGTTCTTCTAAAGAATATTCCCAACAATTTGATGTATAAAAGATATATATCCGATAACTGAGGCTTTCTAAAAACTGATTTCAACAGACAGACGGACATTGTTTTTACCGCTGGGGTGATTCTTGATATTATTTGAAGATTGTAGAGAACTTGAACACTAGTATACAAGCGGGTATAGTCGTAAATGTAACGTAATCGTTAATGTAACGAATCAGCTGACAAGTTTTGCTTATGAGAATTATGTGTATAAACGTAAATGTAACGTGTTGACCTAACCAAATTAAGTCGCTCTACGTTTTCATGCTTTTTATTTAAATACACTAAATATCCGTAAAAAATCGTTATAAAAGGTTAATTATTTGGAAAATTTTTTCAGTTTTCTTCACTTACAATTTTTTAAAATAATTAAAATACAGCGTAGAAATAAAGCAGTAATTCAAAATTAAAAATTCTTGTCATAAAAGAATAAATTTTATTTTGTTTACAAATCGCTAAACACAAAATAAAAAAACATTTAGCAATTTTTAAAGTACAAGAATTTTACTGGAATGTGTTTAATTGTCATCACTGATGTTGATGTATTCATAACAACAAAGTAATTGCTACAGTTACGTTTTTTAAGTAACCATCTTACGTTTCGATTAAATTTACGGTAGAGTAATAGAACCCTTAGTTGTTCAAAGTAAGTCATTAAAGTCATTGGGTTGTTTAGTTGCAGATCACTAGAAAAGTTTGTCAGTCGCCGCAGTTAAGTTGCGTGTGTTTTAAAACGTAAATGAATCTGTTGTTGAATTTTAAAGGAAATTGTAGTGAGATCTTATTATTGCAAATAAAAGAACCCCTAGATTTATTTAAAGAAAATAAACAAACGTTTTTGAAAACATTAAATTCGTAACAATATGTTATTTATCATTATATTTTCTAGATTCTTAAACATTTTTGTGAGAATGATTCAATATAAAAATTTAACTTACCAAAACATGTTTATTAATAACTCAGAAAGTAATTGAATAATCACAATGAAATTTAACTGATATATTACATACATTCGTAATAGCGAATTAAATATATTTTTGCCATGCCATTATATAACTTCATTATGATATAATTACGTCCGTCCATACGGCCGACACAAAGACAAATTTAAATTAATAATTGTCCTTAAAAATTATCTGACGTATTTACGAACGAATACGATTACACAGAAAAATGTCACCAATCACAAAAAAATATTCCAATTAAAAAATTTATTAAATCAATCAAGTAGATAATTGAATAAATTAAATATTTAAATGAGAAAATTTCTTACTCTTTTATTTCAATTCTGTTTGAATGTATTAATTAAATTTTTGATGTCACTTTACATCAATTGTGTAAATCAAGTGTAATCAAGAAAAATATAAGACAATAATTTTTTCTATGTAGGAAATGCCTTCTTAAAAATTTATTTTAAACCAAAAATGTTATTCAGCATAGTATCTTTTTGTGAGCATCTTAAACTTTGGACAGAAAAATTTATTTTATTATAACTATTTTCATCTATTTCGAAAAATTGTATAATTTCAAATCTATTCTTTTCAATAAAAAATAGGAAGCAAAAAGTTTTAATTTTCAATACAAAAGTCTTTCAAAAAAAAAGTACACAACTTGCATTAAATATTTATACTTTTTATTGTTATTAACAAAAAGTAATAATAAATACTTTTTGTTAATATCAATATATTTATTGTTGATTATTAAAAAAAAAATCATTAAGGGTTGGTTGATTGTCCGATTTTGATTTTTTTATTATTCAGTTATTTATACAACGTTGGCAAATTTTTAGCTGAAATGCCAACTTCATCATACATAATAATTGCCAAGTTTTTTTTATTGAACATTTTTTTTTTGTAATTTCATTTCTTTAAAAATCACTTAGTTGTATATTGTTGTATAAATAAATATATATGAACAACAAATAAAATTTAAATGTGTTGTTAAATTTTTGTTTAACTTTTTTGTTGGTAACAACAAAAACATAAATAATAATATAAACTGAAATAAAAGTAGTGAAAGTCATAATAATTTCTCTGTTTGTATATTTTTAAACTTCCACACACTCAAAAATCATTTCAATCTAAAGTACAGTGGGGTTTATAAGTAAAAGGGTGTGTGATTATTGTGTTTTAATAAATGTTAATATTGTTAATACCAGATTGTAACAGTATAAGTTAAAATATTTAAAAACTATAAAAGAAGTATGTATTTTCAAATGTTAAATTCTGAAATTAAATAAATAAGAGAGAAAATAAATTATTTCATAATTAAATTTTTTTTTATTATTGTTGCCGCTTAATATTTGCTTTATACGACCATGCCTTAAGTGCTTTTATAATTTTTATCTCTAGTGTGGTGGACAGTAATAAAAGTAATAATAAAAAGCATATGCACATGTATCAGTAACACCAACCATATCAGTCAATTCATTTTTTTCGAATTATTTTTTGTTGAATAGGAAAATTAAACAAACACAGAAACACGAATACATAAGCAAACTGATCTTTCTTTAGTGCCAAATAAAGAAATATTTTGTAATCAAAATTTATAAATAAATTAAAAAAAAAAAAATACAAAATTAAAAGAAATGGGAATGTAAATGAAATTTAAATAACAAATTGAACGTTTTTGAATTGTAAGAGGGTTTTTTTTTAAGGAAAATTCTAGTTAAAAGAAGCAGCATTAAATGCTGGTGTTTTATTATGTAGAAAGATAATGTTAAGTTTAGTTTTTTTTTGTGGCTGGAAAGTTTTCTAAATGCCTGACACGTACTCTTCACAATAATAAAATTAACAAAAAATAAATACATGAAATACAGTTAGTTTGAGATATTAACCGTTTGTTCACGCATTTGTTGTCAGTTTTTTTGTTGTTTTTGGGTTTTTGGTAAATTAAAGCGATGACGTGACTGACGCATAGCTACGATGATGACGACGGCGACAGCGATAAAAAGTAACGATGAAAGCTAACAGCTAACTTAGCTAAAGCGTTGCTATAACTTTAAGTAAAAGCAAATGAAATTGTAAACAAATAAAAAACGAGTAAGAAAAAGAAATGCTACCCAAAAACTAATAAAAATGTTAAACAGTTGAGTTTTTTTCACAATATTACAACAATAAAACAAACCAATACAAACATAAAATATTTTTACAAAAAATCTCAAGAATACCAACAAAACAAAAAAATACATATAAAACTCAAGAAAAAAGTGTGTAGTAAAAAATGCTGATTGTGAATCTGGGCAAACACTGTGCGAAGGAAAAAAAGAAATAAAAGCATTTTTATTTTTTATAATAAAATAAATAAAAAAAAAAAATGTACACAAAAAAAGTTTGTCTTTTTCCGTATACAATTGCCGTGTTTGGCCTCTCACGCTCTCACACCCGCCACAGATATCATCAAAAGAGGGAATTTCAATTTTTAGAGAAACGAAAAAAATTAAAAAACAATTGTTTTTTGGATCTGCGTGAAGAAAGAAATTTGTCAAGTATGGTTAATATGAATTTAATGCCACAGTGGGTTTTTCAATATAAATTATTATATTACAAAAATAAGTTTATTTATATAAATGGTATAGAAATAGATAGATAGATAGATAGATAGATAGATAGATAGATAGATAGATAGATAGATAGATAGATAGATAGATAGATAGATAGATAGATAGATAGATAGATAGATAGATAGATAGATAGATAGATAGATAGATAGATAGATAGATAGATAGATAGATAGATAGATAGATAGATAGATAGATAGATAGATAGATAGATAGATAGATAGATAGATAGATAGATAGATAGATAGATAGATAGATAGATAGATAGATAGATAGATAGATAGATAGATAGATAGATAGATAGATAGATACATAGATATATAGATAGATAGATAGATAGATAGATAGATAGATAGATAGATAGATAGATAGATAGATAGATAGATAGATAGATAGATAGATAGATAGATAGATAGATAGATAGATAGATAGATAGATAGATAGATAGATAGATAGATAGATAGATAGATACATAGATACATAGATATATAGATAAATAGATAGATAGATAGATAGATAGATAGATAGATAGATAGATAGATAGATAGATAGATAGATAGATAGATAGATAGATAGATAGATAGATAGATAGATAGATAGATAGATAGATAGATAGATAGATAGATAGATAGATAGATAGATAGATAGATAGATAGATAGATAGATAGATAGATAGATAGATAGATAGATAGATAGATAGATAGATAGATAGATAGATAGATAGATAGATATATAGATAGATAGATAGATAGATAGATAGATAGATAGATAGATAGATAGATAGATAGATAGATAGATAGATAGATAGATAGATAGATAGATAGATAGATAGATAGATAGATAGATAGATAGATAGATAGATACATAGATATATAGATAGATAGATAGATAGATAGATAGATAGATAGATAGATAGATAGATAGATAGATAGATAGATAGATAGATAGATAGATAGATAGATAGATAGATAGATAGATACATAGATATATAGATAGATAGATAGATAGATAGATAGATAGATAGATAGATAGATAGATAGATAGATAGATAGATAGATAGATAGATAGATAGATAGATAGATAGATAGATAGATAGATAGATAGATAGATAGATAGATAGATAGATAGATAGATAGATAAGTAGATAGGTAGATAAATAAAAAAATAAATAAATAAATAACAGCTGATTAAAAATAAAATTTAAACATTTTTTAAAAAAAGAAATGTATATAGTTACGGATAGGGCAAAATATATTTATTTTAAATATTTTTCGACCAAATTTTATACAAAAACAATTAAAAATTATTTTTATTTTACTTTAGAGTGATTCCATATCAAAACGGACAAAAAACAGACATTTTCGGATTTGATATCTCCGATTTCAATGAAATTCGCTGCAGATATTAAGTATTGCAAATGTTGCTCAAATCACAAACTTTCTGAGTAAAGAATCTTCCCGGTCCAATATGACGTTTCAAAAATCAAAAAGGGGTTGGATTTTTTCCCAAAGTAATCACACTTTATTGCTCATAACTTCTAAAATATACATTGTACAATTCTTATTTTTATTTCATTTAATATAACAACACATTGACTTTAAAACTACAAGTGAAACATTTATATACTTCGAAAGTTCAAAGGTCAAAATCGATAATATAAATACATATATTGGTAATGAAACCCTTCTCTATATTTGTGCCAAATTTCAAGTTGGAGCCTCTATTCGCTTAGGAGTTATGAAGCAAAATACAGAAAAAAGCAAATATTTTGTTTGTAAAATTTAAAATATTTACAAAAATTATTTTAAATTTTTTTTTTTTTTTTTATGAGCACATATTTAAAAAAATAAAATTTTATATACAAAATTTGACTTCAGTTTATATTTTTGTGCAAGTATAAAGCGGAGTTGTATTAATATTTTATAATTTTTTTTTAGCATTTTAAAAACATCGTTTTCGGAGATATAATGGTTTATTTTTTGTAAGTCTTAATTTGACCTTTGAACTTTCAATCTAAAGTAACTCACTATATATCATTTTTAAGGTCATGTCCCTGTTTTTTAAATTACACGAAAATTAAAATTTTATTTTCTATAGCTTAGGAGTTATTAATAATTGGATTTTATTTTTGTCCATAACTCCTAAACTAAATAAGGCTCCAACTTGAAATTTTATATCCATGTGGAGAAAGGGTTTGTCAACAATATATAATTTTTTAAGAATTTTAAAAATACCGGTTTTTGAGATATAATAGTTTGAATTTTTTTATCTCCAACTTTGACCTTTGAACTTTTGATGTAAAAAACTTTGTATATATCGTTATGAAGGTAATATCTTTGTCTTGAATATGCAGCAAAAACTAGAGATCTACCATGTATATTTAAGAAGTTATTAAAAGTTAAATAAGTATTCATTTTTTAAGTTTTTAACATTTTTTCACTTTTTAAACTGTCATATTTCTGGACGGAAAAGAAACATCGGTCTGAAATTTAATGTTTTGGGAAAATCTTCCAATGTTTAATGCTTGTAGTGAATTTCATTGAAATCGGAGATGTCAAATCCGATTGCTATCCGTTTTGACATGGAATCACTCTTCGAAAGCTTGACGAGGAAAAGCGAAACAAGAACTGATCTTTCAAACAGAGAGGTATACATTTTTGGTATAAGGATTTTAACATTTCTTGACGATTGAATAAAATGTATGCGTTGTACTAAAAATTAAGGGGTGGAAGTTTTAATAATTTTGTAAAAAGTCAAAAGAAGTTTCATGATGGAAAAAGAACATCCGAAAAATTGAGCTACATATACAGACACATGTTATAGCCGCCTGGGTTTAAAAACGAATCGTACGATTTTGTTCATTAAAAGCTCAATTCTTCTTAAGTTTCCATAAGATTAAGCCTGAGCAACTCTACATCTTATGTGATAAGGCAAATACATATTAAGATAATACAAACGAAGTAGTGTAAAATTAATGTTGGTACAAATTTTATTAAGGTAAAATGTGTAACAAAGTTTGTCTTCAAGCACAACACCTAAGACTTTCATTCTATCCACACACTCAATACATACGTTATTTGAACTAAAAAATTAATAGATAGACGATTTCCAACCACGTTACCACTGTATGTAATGTGTCATTTATTAAAATTTGCAGTGCATCTGATGAATATTCCCCAGAAAACAAAATCTGTATAGCATCAGCGAAAGCATAAATCTCATAAGAGTTCAACGTTATATGTTATACCAAAAGTTATATGATTTTGTTAGGATCGGGTACTATTAAAAATACAAACTACTCACGTTCGCTTTAATAAAAGTAAATTAAGCGGCAAGTATTCCGATCAAATTTTAACTCAGAGCTAAGTTTTTCAACGATTCTAATCTTGCCCCTAATTGCTCCACTTATACCTTATGGCACTGCGGACATGTTTTGAAAAATAAAATGATTAATTTGCAACTTAATAATATGCTCAAAAACTTTCGAAACAACAGACAGAATACCTATTGGCCTCTAGTTTCAAGTCCATAATCTGTTCCATTTTTTGGGATTGGAATTACCTTTGCACATTTCTATCTATCTGGAAATTTCGACGTAGTTACAATAGAATTGAATATATGGAGAATTTGACTTGATATGAGAGACAAAATTAATTAATAAAATTTAAAAAGTATTCCATCTACTTCAAAAGCATTTGTTTTTAATCTTACCAAATACCATGTAAATATCAGAAATACTAATTCTTGTAAAGGAGTAACTTCCATGGCGGTTATTACTTAGTATACTTCTTAAATCGGACGAAGTACTGGTAAAAGTACCCACGTTTCCGGAAAAAATAATTATTTACAATATTATGGAAAATATTGTCAATTTTATTGGTACCAAATTGTGTTCATTTATTATTTCAAATTACAAGGAGAATTATTAGAAGATTAAAATCATTTCCCACTATGCGGAGAACACTTATCTGCCAGACCTTTCTTGAAAAACTATAACAAACCAACTTAAAATTAAATATAAAATTTGAAAAAGAATTTATTCTAAATAAGCTCTTTTGAAAAACGAAATATTCAAACAAAAATTGTATTTTCACAAAAGAGAAAAATAAAAACGCATGTTTTTACACTGAATTTTCACTAAAGCACTGTTTATACAACAAAAGATTATTTTGCAAAAAAAAAAAAAAATAGAGAACTTCTTTCCTAAATTTTCCATTTTTTATTAAGTTCTCCTAAGTGCAGAGAATAATATTAGGATTTTTAAATTAAACATTTAAGGCGTTTCCCCCTTAAGGTCCTACAAAAAGAAACAATTCATAACAAATTTACATTTTGTATTTTAAAACCAAGATTATCACATAATAGGTTAATAAAATTCACTAAAACTTTTACAATTGAATTAATTAATTTGTATAAAAAATTTTAATTTATTTGTTTTTAATCTAAACATTAAATACATTTTATCAACAACCATGCCACTGTGCATTGTTGATAGTATTATTGACAATGTGTTGTAGTTGTTATTGATGTTGTTGTTGTTGCTATACGCTTATTTCGTTGCGTTTTGCTTTTAAATAAACGAGCGGATAAATGAAATGTATACAAAACGCACACTCATAATTTAAAGCACACGCATAAGCTCATACATACACACACACTCACCAAAACTGATTGAAATACATGCACATACACTTTACACTCCACAATGGGGCTCTTTATGAAAAAAAAAAAACTCGCAAACAAATTTAAAATAACAACAACAATAGAAAACAAAAATAATAATGAAAAAAGGGACGGTGGTAACAACAATCGGCATGGGAGCGTACAAAAAAAGCAATTGAATGGAATGGAAATCTAACAAAAACACAAAAATTATGAGGGTTCCAAAACTATGGCGACAGAGAAAAAAAACACAACTTTTAACTACATAAAAGTACACACGCATAATAAACTAAACAAACTACTATTACATCAACAACAACAAACATTATTTTGAGTATACAAAACGTAATAACAACAACAAAAATTATATCAACCCACTACTATCATTAAAATTATTTATACCATTTCTTTACTATTATGCGTATGTTGTGGGTTGATATCTAGGGGAGGTTAAAATGGGTATTTTGGAAAATAGTACCAAAATATTAGACATTTTAATATCCAAAGTACCTTTAATTTGGAATTTTCTAATGCTGATTATTGCAATTTTCTGTAAAAAAATGTATCGCAAATTTTCTATATAAAGGAGATTTATCGAAAATTTTTTATAAATAGGAAATTTATGGAACATTTTCTATAAAAAGGAAATTTATCGGAAAATTTTTATAAATAGGAAATTTATAGAAAATTTTCTATAAAAAGAAAATTAATC
Source organism: Protophormia terraenovae (assembly GCA_951394005.1). Taxonomy (NCBI): domain Eukaryota; kingdom Metazoa; phylum Arthropoda; class Insecta; order Diptera; family Calliphoridae; genus Protophormia; species Protophormia terraenovae. Next base: position 8,076,352 of record OX596077.1, on the reverse strand, counting down.
AAAAAAATAAATAAATTTCCTATTTGAAGAACATTTTCGATAAATTTCATATTTAAAGGAAATTTTCGATAAATTTCCTATTTAAAGGAAACTTTCGATAATTTTCCTATTTAAAGGAAATTTTCGATAAATTTCCTATTTAAAGGAAACTTTCGATAAATTTCCTATTTAAAGGAAATTTTCGATAAATTTCCGATTTATAGAAAATATTCAATAAATTTCCGATTTATAGAAAACTTTTGATAAATTTCTTTTAAATAGGAAATTTATCGAAAATTTCCTTTAAATAGGAAAATTGTCGATAGTTTCCTTTAAATAGGAAATTTATCGAAAGTTTTCTTTAAATAGAAAATTTATCGAAAATGTCCTTTAAATAGGAAATTTATGGAAAATTTCCTTTAAATAGGAAATTTATCGAAAATTTTCTTTAAATAGGAAATTTATCGAAAATTTCCTTTGAATAGGAAATTTATCGAAAATTTCCTTTAAATAGGAAATTTATCAAAAGTTTCCTTTAAATAGGAAATTTATCGAAAATTTCCTTTAAATAGGAAAATTATCGAAAGTTTCCTTTAAATAGGAAATTTATCGAAAATTTCCTTTAAATAGGAAATTTATCGAAAATGTTCTTCAAATAGAAAATTTATTTATTTTTTTGATTAATTTTCTTTTTATAGAAAATTTTCTATGAATTTCCTATTTAAAGGAAATTTTCGATAAATTTCCTATTTAAAGGAAACTTTCGATAAATTTTCTTTTAATAGGAAATTTTCGATAAAATTCCTTTTTATAAGTAAATTTTCGATAAATTTTCTTTTAATAGGAAATTTTCGGTAAATTTTCTTTTAATAGGAAATTTTCGATAAATTTTCTTTTAATAGGAAATTTTCGATAAATTTTCTTTTAAAAGGAAATTTTCGATAAATTTTCTTTTAATAGGAAATTTTCGATTAAATTCTTTTTTATAGGAAATTTACGATAAATTTTCAATAAATTTCCTATTTATAGTAAATTTTTCCTATAAATCGGAAATTCTCGATAAATTTTCTATTTAATGGAAACTTTCGATAAATTTCCTATTTAAAGAAAATTTTTGATAAATTTCCTATTTAAAAGAAATTTTCGATAAATTTCCTATTTAAAGGAAATTTTCGGTAAATTTTCGATTTATAGAAAATATTCGATAAATTTCCTTTAAATAGGAAAATTATCGAAAGTTTTCTTTAAATAGGAAATTTATCGAAAATTTCCTTTAAATTTATCGAAAATTTCCTTTAAATAGAAAATTTATCGAGAATTTCCTATAAATCGGAAATTCATCGAAAATTTACTATAAATAGGAAATTTATTGAAAATTTATCGTAAATTTCCTATAAATAAGAAATTTATCGAAAATTTTCTATACAAAGAAAAATCATAGTTACAATCGAGTGTAACTATGAAATTTTAGACATTTTATCGTAAAACCGATTTGTCCAAAACTATTTTTAATTATGATAGAAATTTTTGCACCAAAAAATATGTTTAATAGTACCACAATAATTATCCCTTTCTTGATTTATAAATGTACATTTCCAAAATAATGAATAATAAAAAAAAAATAATAATAATAAAAAGAAAACTAAACCAGATGAATCAAGGAACAGAACAACCATGATTACTCTAGAAAATCGAAGTAGAGAAAGAATTAAACGTAATAGCAACAACAATAAATCTATATAAATTCTAATGATGATTACGACAAACCAGGAATAAATATTAAAACAACAACAATAGCAACGATAACAATAAAAAAAAGGGGAATCGAAGTGCAAAGCACATAATCAAACATTTATAATAACAATTTCTTTACTCATTTACAAAAATATACACGCACTTGCTCTCACACATATTCACGTTCTTTCTTTATTATTTTTGTTTTTTTTTTTTATATTTGTAGTCGTCAACACGTAGTAAAAGTCTAAAAATCGACAACAATAAAAAAAAAAAAACAAATTTATACTTTTTTCGGCGGTCATTGAACCCATCGCATTCAAACGCCAGCGTTATTTTGGGGGCGCAACGTAATCGCTCAGTTAGCAGTAGCTACTGGATTCTTATTCTCAGTTCTTGCTGCTGGCGTCAGCGGTTCACTCCGCTCGTCTTTCATAAGAATTCATATATATTATTTGTTTGGGTTCTTGTGAGTGATGATGAGAAAGAACTTACCGTATAAAAGAATCAAAATCAAATAAATTGATTTTTCTGCCTGCTCTTCTATTGTGTGTCTTTTTAGGTTCTTTTTAATCATATTTTGATAATGAGTAATAAGGGAGAGAGAGGGTATAAATTACAACAACTATTATTTTTAACCAACAACAATGGAATATTGCTAGAGGAGTGTTGGGTTGTGGGGGGATTTTTAAGCTATTAAAATGTTAAAATAGTATTTTTAAGTCGTATCTAGAGGATGCTAATTTTAATCTTTAAAATATAAAAATAAAGAGATTTTTTAATAAGTTTTGAGATTTTTTAAATAATTGCTATGTGGACTATTTTTAAATAAAACTTTGTTATAAATAAATATTTGAATATTTATTTAAAATATGTGATGAATTTAGAAAATTGTTTATATTATTTGGCTAATTTTAGGAATTTATTTTTTTAATTTTGAAACAACATAATAGAAGAAGGAAAATAAAACCAAAATAAATAAGAAATATGTATATCTTCGATAAGTTTCCTATTAAAAAAAGGAAACAACTTTCATTTTTTACAAAAAAAAGTTCGATAATTTCTTTTTATAAGACATTTTTTATAGGAATTTTTCGACAAATTGCCTTTTTATAGAAAATTTTCGATAAATATCCTTCTTATGGGGAATTTTTGATAAATATCCTTTTTATGGGAAATTTTTGATAAATATTCTTTTTAGGGGGATTTTTTGATAAATATTCTTTTAATGGGGAATTTTTGATAAATTTTCTTTTGATAAGAAATTTTCGATAAATTTTTTTTTTTTTTAGGAAATTTTCGATAATTTTTTTTTTTATAGGAAATTTTCGATAAATTTTCTTTTTATAGGAAATTTTCGATATTTTTTTTTATAGGAAATTTTCGATAAATTCCTTATTTTAGGAAATTTTCAATAAAATTCCTTTTTATAGGAAATTTACGATAAAATTCCTTTTTATAGGATATTTTCGATAAAATTCCCTTTTATAGGAAATTTGCGATAATTCTTTTTTTATAGGAAATTTTTATACCCACCATCAAAAAGATGGGGGGTATATTGATTTTGTCATTCCGTGTATAACATCTCGAAGGAATCATCTAAGACCCCACAAAGTATATATTTTCTGGGTCCTGGTTAAATTCTGAGTCGATCTAGCTATGTCCGTCCGTCAGTCCGTCTGTTGAAAGCAGGATAGGGCTCGAACGGGACAACGTAGGGGGACGAAATTTGGCATAAATATTTGTCTTATATAAGACAATATTTGGGATTGAAAATGGGAAAAATCGGTTAATAAACAAAAAAGTTATGGGCTAAAAACTAGAAACACAGGGTGTCAGTGAAATACTTTTCTGCTGATATTTCTTCAATAAAAGCATGTACGACAACAAAATATTGTACGTATAGTTCGGGGATCGATATAAACTCGGAAACCAAAAATGTGCGTGGTCCGCCGACTTTACCGCCCACTTCCCATATAAGGTGAAAATCAACGAAATTGTGTTCAAATAGTTCAAGGACCAATGTAAACTTGGAAACAAAAAATGGGCGTGGTCCGCCCACTTTACCGCCCACTCCCATATAACGTAAAATTTGAAAAAGTTGATGTTGGGTATATAGATTCGGCCGGGCGAATATAACATTCGCGCTTGTTAGATAATTGTTTGTTTTATAGGATATTTTTCGATAAATTTTCTTTTTATACGATAAACTTCCATTTTATAGAAAATAATAATTTTCTTTATATAAAATATTCCATAAAACTTCTATTAGATACAAAATCGATTTTCTAATTGTAGAGAGTATTCGATAAATATCTATTGTAGACCAAAAATATATTTTATTTGTTTCAATATTTTTTTTTTTTTAATAATCTTTATTTTTTATTTTAATTACAATTTCAAATATTTAATTAACTGAAGAAGCAAAATAATGATGTCAGATTTATTTTTTAATTTTCAAAATAAAACTAAGTCTAATTAAAGAATCCATAACAAGAATTCTTTTTTGTTTTTCCTTAAAATAACAAAAATTGAATCTTGTTATTTGAAAAAATTTAAGAATTTTACAAGCCGGTTTTTTATATTCTTATTAATTAACATTCGTTAAAATAATATAAAAATAGGATTTTTCTTGTTAATTATTTAAAACGAAAAAAAGAAAAAAATATTTCGTTGTGCATATTTTTTGGTCTTGTAATTCCACAAATAACAAACATGTTTAGAAACATGTAGTCAAAACAATGGTCTGTCTTTCTGTCTGTCTATTATTCAGATTGTATCTACAGCATAAAATAGACAATAAATTAAACAAATTATTTTGTTGTTTTTGCTATAAATTTTTGCATTTTTTTGTGCGTAGCTAGAAAATCTGGCAAATGTCCATCATAAAAACGACAACAACAAATCATTAATTAAAAAAACCCACTAAACACACACACATTTATTTTTATCAAATGCATTTCTCATACGCACTGTATACAACAATGTTTAGAGGAGTGGCTGTATTTGTGTTGGATGTGTGTGTGTGTATGTGGGGAGGTTAAAAAGGTTAAAGATTTTAAGTTTCCAAAGACGAGAAAAAAAATATTTCTACGGACTTGGCAAAAAAAAATAAAACTAAACAACCACACGCAATATATTGCATTTTGCGCGCAAAATTACAAGTTTCTATTTTTCTACATAAACACATTCATTATTTTTTCGTATTTTGAAAAAAAAAAAAAAAAAAAAAAAAAAAACAAATTGAAGAAAAATTAAAAAAAAAATTGTTTCATTTATAACGTGGGGTTTAGTGCAAAAATTTTCTACTGAGTTTTAATACTTGTTTATATTAGAATTGATATTAGACAACGTCATGGCAAGAGAGGCAACAAGAAACGGAATGGAGTTTGTCAGCTGCCTAACCCCTGCACAACATCCTCTCTATTGCACCCCACCCAGTGGCAGAAAAAAAAAATATATTAAAAAAATTATAAATGAACACTAACACATCATCAATTTAAAACTCATTGTATGTATCGGGCAGATTGTTCGTTTAATTTTATTTAGTGGCGTCTATGTTTATACAACAACAAATAGATACATATATATTCACTCATTCACTTCAACAGAATTCAACTTTAAAAGCCAGAGTTGGAAATTTAATATTTTCTTCAGATTATTTATAAAAAAAGAAAATTTAAGAAAAATGTTCCATAAAAAGAAAATTTATGAAAAATTTATCGAAAATTTTCTATAAATAGAACATTTATCGAAACACGTCTGCAAATAGAAAATTTTATAGAAATGTATAAAAAGAAATTTTATAGAAAATTTTTTATAAATAGCAACTTTATTGAAAATTTTCTATAAATATGAAATTTATCGATTCCTTTCTATAAATAGGAAATTTATCGAAAAATTTCTATAAAAAGGAAATTTATCGAACATTTTCCATAAATAGGAAATTTATCGAAAACTTTCTATAAAAAGGAAATTTAACGAAAACTTTCTATAAAAAGGAAATTTATCGAAACTTTTCTATAAATATTAAATTTATCGAAAATTTTCTATAAACAGAAAATTTATAGAAAACCCTATAAAATGGAAATTTATCGAAAATTTTTTATGAAAAGAAAATTTATCGATAATTTTCTCTAAATAAGAAATTTATCCAATATTTTCTATAAAAAGGAAATTAATCGAATATTTTCTATAAAAAGGAAATTAATCGAAAATTTTCTATAAATAGGAAATTTATCGAAAACTTTCTATAAAAAGGAAATTTATCGAAACTTTTCTATAAATATTAAATTTATCGAAAATTTTCTATAAACAGAAAATTTATAGAAAACTTTCTATAAAAAGGAAATTAATCGAATATTTTCTATAAAAAGGAAATTAATCGAAAATTTTCTATAAATAGGAAATTTATCGAAAACTTTCTATAAAAAGGAAATTTATCGAAACTTTTCTATAAGTATTATATTTATCGAAAATTTTCTATAAACAGAAAATTTATAGAAAACTTTCTATAAAATGGAAATTTATCGAAACATTTTTATGAAACGAAAATTTATCGATAATTTTCTCTAAATAGGAAATTTATCGAATATTTTCTGTAAATAGGAAATTTATCGAAAATTTTCTCTAAATAGGAAATTTATCAAAAATTTACTATAAATAGGAAATCGAATATCGAAAATTTACTATAAATAAGAAATTTATCGAAAATTTTCCTTAAAGGGGAATTTTTCGAAAATTTTCCATTAATAGGAAATTTATCGAAAATTTTCTATAAAAAGAAAATTTATCGAATATTTTCTCTAAATAGGAAATTTTTCGAAAATTTTCTATAACTAGGAAATTTTTCGAAAATTTTCCATAAATAAGAAATTAATCGAAAATTTTATATAAATAGGAAATTTATCGAATATTTTCTCTAAATAGGAAATTTATCGAATATTTTCAGTAAATACGAAATTTATCGAACATTTTCTATAAAAAGGAAATTAATTGAAAATTTTCTATAAATAGGTAATTTATCGAATATTTTCTGTAAAAAAGAAATTAATCGAATATTTTCTGTAAATAGAAAATTAATCGAAAATGTTCTATAAATAGGAAATTTATCGAAAATTTTCTATAAATAGTAAATTTATAGTAAATTTTCCATAAATAGGAAATTAATCGAAAATTTTCTCTGAATAGGAAATTTATCGAATATTTTCTGTAAATAGGAAATTTATCGAAAATTTTCTATAAAAAGGAAATTAATCGAAAATTTTCTATAAATAGCTAATTTATCGAATATTTTCTATAAATAAGAAATTAATCGAATATTTTCTGTAAATAGGAAATTAATCGTAAATGTTCTATAAATAGGAATTTTATCGAAAATATTCTATAAATAGTAAATTTATCGTAAATTTTCCATAAATAGGAAATTTATAGAGAATTTTATTTTAACGGAAATTTATCGAAAATTTTCTATAAATAGGAATTTTATCGAAAATTTTCTATAAATTGTAAATTTATCGAAAATTTTCTGTAAATAGAAAATTTATCGAAAATTGTCTATAAATAAGAATTTTATCGAATTTTATTGTACATTTTTTATAGTAGAATTATTTTCTCTAAATGGAAAATTTATTGAGAATTATTTTTAAAGAAATAAAAAAAATAAAGATATTTTCTGCAATTGTAATTTGACTCTACAAATATAAAATTCAAGGATTTGGTCCAGGGTGTAGTATGTAGCCTTAATTTTAAGCAGATACTTTATTGTTCCAAATCCCATTAGTTACTAATTTCATTGCTTGTTTTAAAGTAATGAAAACCTCATCTAAAAAAACTTCTGTGACATTTTTTCATTATTCATTTTTAAAAGCCTATGTATGTTTGAATATTTTATGTATTTTTAGGTTCCGTTGTAGATTGTATGCAAAAAAGAATCTTTCAAAACAATTTCCTCTAAATTCTAAATTAAAAAAAAAAAAGAAACCAAAAACAAATACACATAAAGCCTACAAAAACAACTACAACAAAAGAAAAATATATATATAAAACGATTTACGAAAAATTGCCATGTCTGAACGGAATGCATTTTTTTCCTTCAATTCTATCGTTGTTTGTTTCATTATTACAATTTTGTTGTTTTTCTGCTTCTTCTTCTATTACGAATTAATGTTTTCAAACGACTCTACTCGTTTCGTGTATATGTATGAATGTGTCGGTATTTTTTTTTTTTTTTTTTTGCGATTCTGTATCTATGTGTGTGTTAGTTAGTATGATATGAAAATGCAGCAAATAGTCGGACAGGCAAGCAAACAAGTCAGCAAATACAAAAAAAAAAAAAAAAAAAAATACTAAAGTTTTTATTAGTAAGTGTATGTGTGTGTGTTTGTTAGTTTATGTGTGGTTGTAAATTTGTTAGAGCCAACTAATGAAAAAGTAGGACAAAGTTGAACAGACGAGCCAAGGACGGATACTAGATAGAAAACAGAAAAAAATAAAATAAAACAAAAATAAAGCGAAAAAATCAACAACAACAACCAGATGGAAATACATACAATGTACTTTGTGGCTGTTGTTGATGCAGTTTTTGTATTGACTGTCTGTCGTTGTGTGAGTGTATGGCGGCTAATCATATTTTTTTTCTATTTGTTTAGGTATAAGAGTTTGTGTGAATGCATATAAAGCTTAGATGTTGTTGATGTTACTTTTTTGTTTTTTTTTTTTTTTGCAAAATGCGTCTGTCGTGTTTTTTTTTTCATATTTATGCACAAAGTTAATTTTAAACATAAATTTAAGTTTTTTTTTATTATAGTATCTTATTGTATGTATGTTTTATGTGCTGTTGTTTGTTAAATTTTTCATATTTATTGAAAATTTGTATGTATTTATTTTTTTAAGTTGTTTTTGTTGTTGCCTTTAAATGTTGATTTAGAGTTTTTATTTGTTAATTTGTTGTTTTATGTTTTTTAGAATTTCCACAAATTTTCCATAAAATCAACAACAATTGTAATGTGTAGTTAAAACAAATATTAGCTGCAGTAACAACGACAACAACATTACAACTTTAAATAATTATTAACAAATACAACCCTGAAATATTATCATAAAGTTATAAGAGTCAACGGGCCAGAGTTTGAAAGAGGAAAATTACATATTTAGACTTCTTGGAAATTTAAGTATAATTGGGAAATTATAATGGATACATTATTTTGTTTTTCACTTTTACCCAAAAGTCAATAAGACATGTAATCACATTGTCAACAGAATAAAAGTATCAGGGAACTTAATAGGTTTTTTAGTTTTAACAAATTTGCAATCTTAGTCTGATTTAAATCATAGTTTTTAATATAGTCCCTATTAAACTTGTAGATTTTCATTTAATTACTGTTTTTAAATATTTTTTTTTTTTTTAACTTCTTCATACTTGTGGTCAATTTGACACCCGGTTAGCTTAACTCATATTACACAATTACAAAAAAAAAAAAAAAAAAAAAAATGAAAATAAAAATAAAATCTGCGGCACGGGGTTTCCCAGTCAATTTGGCTACAGGGTATGGATAAGTCCTAAGTCTGTTATCTACTTTTTTGAATTGACTAGTTCTAACGATAAATCGCGATTTGTAAAATTAGGGATGCTATACCTTATATTGAAGCATAACTTGAAAAATTGTCTTCAAGTCATTCTTCCATTATTTTTTACTGCAATCAACAGATATGGAGACACATATTAAGCCCATTTTCTGAGAAAAAAGTAATTTCATACAATATTGAGAAAAAAATTAAAAAAAAAATCATAAAAATTCGAAAGTGACAAAAATGTGTCAAAAGTGGCGATTAATTGATTTTGAAAATTTATTTATTTTTTTAATAAAATTGGATAATGAATAAAAATAGACAAAATTATGTATCAATATCAATTAAAATCTTCATGCTATTTTCTTTTGTTTTTTTATAAGGACAAAGTTATTTTTTTTTTTTTTTTAATAAAAAATTAAATTTTCATCAATTTTCACAGTATTTATTTTAAATAAAAAGTCTTTAAAAGTACAAATTTAAATTGGAACCATCAATTTCAGGTATTTAAGTCTGCTTTTCTTCATTATATTTTGTTCTAATATTTTAGTTATTTTTTTGAAAATTGTCTTAAAATACACTAGTTTTCAACTTTCATGGAATGCAACTTAAAATGTTAAAGAAAGTTTGTTGTGAATATTTTACTGAAAAATAGTACATATTGTCCACTTTGATATTATGAAAAAAATTGAGAAATTAATGCTTTTTCGAAAAAAAAGTAACTTTAGTATATTTCATACAAAAAACAGCTTAAGTGCAGACATTTTCTTTACTTTATCAAAACAGTGAGGCAGAATCGAAATAAATCTGTAACTTCTAATCGGTTGGTTGGATTTACATTCAATTTTACATAGGCGTAGCTGAGGATAGTAACATTTTGAGTTTAGAAGCAGGATCCCATATACAATTCAGGAGCGGAGCTATGGGGGTTCAAAATAGGGTACTAATATCATAGAAAATGATTAACCACTAGCGATTTTTTGTTCATTACCCGATTTCCAAGACTGTATCACCTTAAAGTGTTTGATAAATCCTTTAGAAAAAAAGAAGCATGTATGTACTATTTCTCTTATATATACTTCGAGATATATTTATTTTAAATGTTAACAATCTTAACTTTGCAAGATGTTGGTGAAGTTTTTTCCATATAGTATATCACAACATTTTCAACAAACTTTATCATATTTTTTGCAGTTTGTTAAAGAACAAAATTACCTATCGAATAAAGAAAATTTAGAAAGGAAAGTCGATATCTTTATTGAGTAGAAAAAAAAAATAAACGATTTTGAATTGGCAAATTTGCAAAAATTAATAAACAGACGGACAGAAGGACGGACATTAAATCTCGTTAAAAAAAAGTATTAAAATTCCAAAAATATATTATTATTTTTTTTACTTTTCCACCAATATAAAAACTAAATCTAAATATTAAAGCATTGATAAAAACTTTCCCTGAATTAACTGCCATTTTCGACCCATTTAACCCAAATGAATAGACGGACGGACATTACCATTCTCCCAAAAAATATTTTAGAATTCTAAGAATTATTTTTTTTTATTAAATAATAAATAGACAAAATAGAACATGATCATCAAAATTCAGATATCACCTTTTTCAGAATTAAGCGCCATTTTCGACTCATTTAACCCAAATGTATTGACAGACGGACGGACATTACCATTCAGCCAAAAAACATCATATAATTTTAAAAACTAATTTTTTTCTTACTTATACATAGAAAAATTAAACGGGATCATTAAAGTGTTGATATCACCTTTTTTGACCCATTTAATTCGAATGTAATGGACATTACCATTCAGCAAAAAAAAAATATCTAAAATTCTAAAAATGAAATTATTACCTAATAATAAATAAAAAAAAATAATAATAAAATGTGATCTGATCATTGAAATATTGATATCACCTTTCTCTGAATTAATTTTCATTTTCGACCCCCTTTTTACCGCAATGCGTAGGTTCTATACACTTAGTTCTAGTTCATTTTTTAATAAAATCTCTTTTGTAATTCAGCTACAAGCGTAGACCTTTAAATAGGATAACTTAAGCTTAAATTGCAAAACTTTGATTCTCAATTCTAGGATTATTTAAATTCCTATTTTGGTTTTAAACAAAGGTCTATGTTTTGCTTTAATCACAGGTCTTTATCTAGCTGCATTACTGTTTCAATTATAGGTCTTTATATAGCTTTCATTTGACATCCATATTGTGTTGATATAATTTTGGTAAATATTTTCTTTTTTTTTTTTTTTTGTTTGAAGTTGGGTATTTCTTTAAACTTTGAAATCTTTTTGTGAAAAAAATTGACGTTCTAGAGAAAAATTTAGTATGCAGTATTATCACGTATGAGCTCTAGTTTGATGCATATGTATATGTATTTTTTCCTGTGTGAAATTTTTTTTTTGGGAAATTGTCAAACAGTGTAATCGCTCTAAAAATAAATAAAAAAAAAATATAATAATATTTTTTTTCGGAATTCAGCTCATCAATATACATCAATTAATACGTTTCATAGTTATACAACTTTTTTTAACCAGAAACTTTATTATTTAGTCCCAGCTTAGCTTATATTGTAAAACTTTGAATAGCCTTTGTCAATCCTTAATTCTGGGACTATTCAAATTTCTATTTTGGTTTTAAACGAAGGTCTATTTTTAGCTTTAATAATAGATCTTCATCTAGCAGCATTACTGTTTTAGCTTCTATTATAGATCTTTATATAATCTCAGTTTGCATTCAATTATAGGTTTGTGTTAGCCCTAGTTCAGCTTCAATATAAAGTCTATTGTAGTCCTAATTAACAAACTTTTATCCTTAAATAGCTTTTTAGCTTTTAAATCTCAGGTCTATTTAAATTGCAATTCTAAATTAAAACGAAGGACTTTAAATAGTCTTAGTATAGCTTTAATTGTAGGTTTATTATAGACCCCATTAAATTTTCATCATAGATTTTATATAGTTTCATTATAGCTTAAAAGTTCTTTAGTAAGTGCACAATTCTCTACAAAATTTTTTTGTCTACATACTTTAGAAGCTTTTAATGAAATGACTATAAAACCTCCAAAAGTTTAAAACAAATAATTAGCCTTTTAATCTCTAAGCTATTTTAACTATAAAATTGTTATTAAAAAAAAAAAAAACATTCCTTTATATTTCTGTCTTCGAGACCATAGCATAGAGAAACTCTTTATTGGGAAAAACTAGTTTTTATTTTATACATATATTTTTTTTATTCTTTTTTTTTGGCAAAATTTTTTTTTTTAATTTAATTCTTGTTTAGATTTCATTTTGGCTTTTATTGCTGTTGTTGCTGCAGCAAAATTATTTTTGTTTAGTTGTTGTAATACAATGCAGGCTTTATTAAAGTTGTAAAGTATTGGTGAGTGCTTAACACAACATGTGTATGTTTGAATAATTGAAAAATCGAAAAAATATATTAAAGAAACAACAACTATTAATCAAATCGTACCTCGAACTTGCAAAAAAAGCTACTCTATAATTCTTGGTGGCTGTTAAGTTTTTTTATTAAAAGTTTCAAATTTAAAATTTTGATTTTTTTTATAAGAAATAAATAAATTTTATTTGATTTGTGTTAGAAAAATAAACACTAAGTCTTAAGTAAAACAAAACTTACAAAGAGAAGGACGCAAGGGGGCGTACGTATGAAAGTGTTAAAAAAAACCAACATTCATACATGGTTGAATACTTTTAAAGTCGTTGTCTTTGAACCGCTTGTCATTGATGGTAAATGCATGTTTGTCTGTTAGTAATATTTTAGTATAAATTGCATTTTAGCCACCACAATACAACCACGATCATTAAACAATATTACATACATATATCCATAAATAAATACATTTAGATACATACATATATTCGCACTTTGTATTTATGCACTTTTTTTTTTGGTTTTGTTTTTAGTTTTATTTAGTTTTAGCTGCAAATGTATGTGAACTACAACACACACTCTGACACATTCTTGTATTATTATGAAATTTTGTTTTCTTGCGCAATCTCTCTCTATTAAACAACAACTAAAATAAACCTTGTATCAGTTGGCGGGATGTTTTAAGTGATCAAGATTAACCATTTTTTTTTTATTAAACGTTCAATTATAAAGTTTTTTTTTTAATTTTGAGTTTACTATTTTTGGCAAAGAATGGAAGCTTTAGATAATATAAATACAGGTGATTATTTGTTGTTAAAAAAATAAGAAAAAATAAAGAAAACTTTTTTAAAAGTTTAAAAATAGTGGCCAAAAGTAAGAAATTTTTTTTTAATTTTATCAATGATAAATAAAATTGGAATAAATGTGTCAGTGTATAGTAAAACCCACAAATCCAAATATAGTTTAATTTTTTATTTTTATTTGAAATGTCCTTGAAAATTTTAATAAAATAAAATGCACTGACTGGAAAAAAATTTTTTGTTTGTTCAAATTAAATTAAACTGTGAACACATTGGGCTAATATTTTTATGTTAAACAGACATTTCTGCGGCAAAAATTTAATAACATATTTTTGTTTTCATTAATAAATTAAAAATTGGGAAATATGTATTAGAAAGCTACATATTTTCCAGAAAAAAATTGTCTCAGTCTCGTGAGTTATAACACCGTATGACAGTCATTTTCTAAAAAGGGCTTCAATGTTTCGAAGGATACACATGTTTAAAAAATTTTTTTTAAATGTTTACGAATATTATAACAACCCAATATAGGTGTCAAATGAATGTTAAGAATCCCTGCAATATAATTATATTTTTTATTTAAATGTTGCAGCAAAAAAACTTAAGGAAATATTCTTTTGAAAATGTTACCTCTTACTATTTTTTTTTTCAAGTATGTAAAAATCATTCTTACACGTCATATGGACAGAGACCATCCATGACAAAACTGTGTAAACATTTTTTACCAGGACGCCAAATTTGATCTAGAAGCAAATTTTCAAAAGATGCGCAATTTTTAGGAATACTATTATAAACTACTTACGAACATTATATCAACCCAATATGGGTGTCAAATGAAAGCTAAGAATCCCGGCAATATAATAATATTTTTTATTTAAATATTCCGGTACAAAAATTTAAATTAAATTAATTAAAATTATTTTTTTTAAGTTGGATATTTTTTGAAACTTTGAAGTCCTTTTGAGAAAAAATTTAACGTCCTGGAGAAAAATTGAGTATGCAGAGATATCATGTTTGAGCTATATTCACACAGTGTAATTGCTCTAAAAATATATTGTAAAAAGAATATTTTTTTTCGGAATTAAGCTCAATACACATCAAATAATACGAGGGGTGCCTTTTATATTTTGCGAAACGCCAAAACCATGCCACTTATGTTAGATCTATCAACGGAATCATTAAATATGATATTTTTAAGGTCTTGTGTTCTCAGATTATTTTTTTATACGAGGGATATTTCTGTATCTTAAAGTTGCCTTCGACAAAAAATTAAATTTTACAATAAAAAATTTTCATGCAACATTATAATTTATAATTTTCGTTGTGGATTAATTAAAAAGCAATATCTTTTTAAACTCCAATTAACTTTTAGAAATTAAGTTCCAAAAGAGGCCATCTTATATCGCTGGTATTCTGAGTCCATTCATGAATACTGTTGACTCCAGATCAATTTGTAAAGGTCTTCTAAAAACGGTTGTTTTGTTAAAAAAAACACTGATGCTGTGGATGCACAGATTATGCAACACCAGCATATGCGATGTCATGTAATCGAGAAATTCCTAGGCATTAATTCCACTAAAAAGTATTCAATATTTAATAAATATTTAGGCGTCCAGAATAGTTTTTAAGTAGAATCAGATTAGCTTAAATTGTGGATCTTTATGAGAAAGAGGTTTAGTTTCAATCATATTTTATCATAAGTCTTTATGAAATGCAAATTTTTCTTCAAATACTTATACTTATTTAGGTTCATTTTAAGTTTACGACTTTATATAGGCCCCATTAAGTTTTAATCATAAATCTTTATATAGCTCTAATTAGGCTTAAATGAAATCCCAATTTTGCCCCAAATATAAGTCCATATTAATTTCAATCGCAAGTCTTTATATAGATCCGGGATAACTTCAATTGATGGTCTTTATATAATCTCGGGTTAGCTTCAATCGTACAACTTTGTATAGACCCCATTTAATATTAATCTTATTAGTTCATTTCCGCTCAGTTCAATTATATATAAGTCTTTATTTAGCCATGGTTTAGCTTTAAAACATATTTAGTTTTATTCATAGTGCTCTAAATAGTCCCAGTTTAGATTAATTTGCAAGTTTTTATATGGTTCGGTTTAGCTTTAATTATATTTATTTGTAGGTCTTAATAAAGTCCAAGTTTATCTTAAAATAAAGGACTTTATTTAGGACCAATATTAAACTTTAATATTAGTTTTTTATATAATCCTAGATTATTTTCGAATATGAATATATTTTACCTTTATTAGCAGATCTGTAAATAGTTCTAGTTTAGTTTCAATCGTGGTTCTGCAGTTAGTACGGGTTTAGCTTTAATCGCAGGTTTTTTATATAGCAATAGTTAGCTTCATATAGTACTGTTTTAACTTTAGTCCCACTTCTTCCCATTTTAGTTTTTATATGGTCCAGTTTAGCTTCAATTATATTTCTTTGTAGGTATTTATAAAGTACAAGTTTATCTTAAAATATAGGACTTTATTTAGGGCCAATGTAAAGCTTTAATATTAGCTTTTTATATAGTCTAGATTAGCCTCAATTATGGGTATTTTTACCCTTATTAGCAGATCTGTAAATAGTTCCAGTTTAGTTTCAAACGTGAATCTGCAATTAGTACGGGTTTTGCTCTAATCACAGTATTTTTTAGTTTCAATTGTAGATCTTTATATAGTACCTGCTTAACTTCAGTCCTAGATCTTTAGGAAGTGTAGATTTAACATCAATAATATTTCTTAGTAATTCTTAGGTCATAATATAGCCGTAGTTTACACCTTTATATAGTTTACACCTTTAGCTTCAATCGTAGGTCTTTATGTAGTCTGAATTTATCTTATCGAAGTAAGGTTTATATAACCCAGTTAAGCTTTAATCTAAAGACTTTATAAGGTCTAAGCTTAGCTTCAATAGAAGTTATTTTATTAGCCAAGTTTAGCATAAATAGTCTCAGTTTAGCTACATAGACAGAGCTCTATGTAAACCAAGTTTAGCTTCAATTTTAGCACTTATATAAAGTCTCAGTTTAGCTACAATATCAGGTCATTATTTAATGGCAATTTTGTAATGTTATCTGGTGTTTATATAGTTTTATCTTCTTATTAATCGAATTTCTATTTAGAGTTCCAGTTTAGCTACAATACCAGTCGTAATTTAGTAGCAGACTTGCTTTGTTCATAGATCTTAATATACCTAGCAAAAAATGAACTAAAAAAAAAAATAGCTGAAAATGTCAGGATTTAAACATTGTGTTGTCATTGAAAGGAAGTACTTAGTGGTGAAAAATAACTACAGAAGTTATTTTTTTAACTTATGGTTGTCATTGGGTTAGGATGTTCCTTTTTATGATTATTGTTCATTGTTTTTGGAGTTCTTCTTTTAAAATTATGTTAAAAAAAGTTTAATACTAATATTGCTTTAGTTTTACTTAAAATTTGTGAAATGTTTGTTTTCTTAGAAATTATTTACATTTATTCCTGGTAAAAACTTATTTATTTTCATTTTTTGTATGGATGTGATAATCCATAGCTCTTTTTTTTGCCTATAATACCAATTTACGTTTAAACGCAAGATAATTCACTTGAACTTAAACTTTATGTAAGTAAACCAGATTTTAAACCTCTCTGCTTAATAAACCAAAATTTATTTTTCCCAAAATTGCTTAAGTTCTAAATTTAAATTTAGGTTAATCTGTGTTTCATTTTTAAGTTTAACTAAACTAACGCTATTTGACACCAGCTAAGGTTAAGCTGTTTCTAAACAAAATTCCGTTAAACCATTGCTTTTCATACTCTTGCAATAGCTTAAGCAACATTTTTTTAAACCTGCTGTCAGTCACAATGGGCTAAGAATTCCCGTATGATTAAAAAAAAAGAAAAGCAAAAAGCTAGTCATCCACAAAAAGAAAAAACAACTAACTTTCTAAGAATATTCTTCTTTGGCATTACATATACTATTTTCTAACATGATTTGTGGGGAAAAGCAAAAAAACCAACGGTTTCTTTTTCCACAAACATTACAAAATAAAACAAATAGACAAACATTGTCCATATTTATAACTTGTATTACAAATCATTTTGTAAAGAAAAAAACGTTTGATAATATTAGAACACACAGTTACACCAAGTAAAATGCAACAATAACAACATTTGCCGCAAAATGACAATGTGCCGTTAAATGAGAAAAAAAAACACATTACTTACAGTGTTTTTTAAAGTAATGCAAAAACTAAAAAAAGAACAAATTACAAATTCATGTAACTTAAGAGTATTTACTTAAAAAAAAAAAAACTAACTGCTCTCTTAAACACATAAGAGTAAACAGAACATTTTTTAGCAACTCTTTTAACACACAATTTTGCTAAATTAAATGTAAAAAAAGAATTAAAAGAAAAAATAATAAGAAGCAACTGCTAAACCTGAAAATTAAGTAAACGAGTGTGAGCAACAACAACAGCAGTATCAGCAACAGCAATACATGTTGTAGACGTTAGCAGCAAACAGCATTAGTAGTAGGAAAATACTTGTATTAAAGTTTTAGCTACATTATTTTTGCTGCCGCTGCTACTGCTCTGACTGAATTACGTGATTGCTTTGCTCATTTATATTATTTATATACAATATATTTTGTAGTTGTTGCTGCTGTTGTTGTTATTGTATATGAGTTGTTGGTTGCTTGGTTGGTGCATTGACCCCACTTCGCGTTGACCCACTTACGATGTTATTTTTTTTTTGCGATTATTGCCGAAGTACTTCTGATGAATCGGTCGGTCGTGTGCTCAGCACTAGAGCTGTTGTTGCTGTTGATGTTGTTTTTCTTCTTAATATTGCTTGCTATAGAAGTAGTAGTTGTTGCTGTTTAGTACAACTTGTGCTTGTGCAATCATCATGTTTTTTTATTAAAATGTTTCTTTTTTTTTTTTTGCACAGTGTGGTAGAACTTTGTAACTCACACAAACTGGTCGTTTTCAAACATGCAAACATTTTTATAAGCATTTTACATAAACTCATACAAACATAATTTGGCTATATGCAATTTTCCTGCCCGTTGTCTTTGTTGTTTTTGTATGTAAGTGTGTTACAAATGAACAAGTACCCGGAGTATTCTTAATGTTTATTATCAAAAAATTTGTTTGCTTAACTTGTACTCATCCGTCTGTCTGTTTAAATTTTTTATGCGTTTGGTTTTTTCTTGTTTTTATTGCATTTTCGCTGCCAATTTTTATCTGATTGCATTTCGGTGCAATGTGCACAGTGTGTACAAGAAGGTAAAAAGCCTACACAAAAAAAAAAAAAAAAAAAAAAAAAAAAATGATTTTTAATCTTCCACAGCCGGATCAGGGTTTACAAAAACTGTGATACAAATGATCATTTGGCCAGAGTGTTGCCATATGAGGGGTTTTGTCCCCAGATTGGGGATTCCAAATTTCATTTGAAGGATAGAAAAATTTCTTTCTTAGGGAAATTTTCGATAAATTTTCTTTTTATAGGAAATTTTCGATAAATTTTCATTTTACAGGAAATTTTTGGTAAATTTTCTTTTTATAGGAACTTTTTGGTAAATTTTCTTTTTATAGGAAATTTTCGATAAATTTACTTTTTATAGGAAATTTTCTATAAATTTTCTTTTTATAGGAAATTTTTGATAAACTTTCTTTTTATAGGAAATTTTCGATTAATTTTAATTTTATAGAAAATTTTCGATAAAATTTCTTTCTATAGAAAATTTTCGATAAAATTTCTTTTTATAGAAAATTTTCGATATAATTTCTTTTTATAGGAAATTTTCGATAAATTTTCTTTTTATGGGAAATTTTTGATAAATTTTCTTTTTATGGGAAATTTTTGATAAATTTTCTTTTATGGGAAATTTTTGATAAAATTTCCTTTTATAGAAAATTTTCGATAAAATTTCTTTTAATAGAAAATTTTCGATAAAATTTCTTTTATAGAAAATTTTCGATATAATTTCTTTTATAGAAAATTTTCGATAAATTTTCTTTATATAGGATATTTTCGATAAATTTTCTTTTTATAGGAAATTTTCGATAAATTTTCTTTTTATAGGAAATTTTCAATAAATTTTCTTTTTATAGGAAATTTTCAATAAATTTTCTTTTTATAGGAAATTTTCAATAAATCTTCTTTTTATAGAAAATTTTCGATAAATTTTCTTTTATAGGAAATATTTGTTAAATTTTCTTATTTTAGGAAATTTTCGATTAATTTTCTTCTTAAGGGAAATTTACGATAAATATTCTTTTTATAGAAAATGTATGGAAAATTTCCAATTTTGTTAATCAAATATTTTTGTGAAAATTTATACATTTTGTGTTAAGGGCAAAAATTGTTTTATACTTAAAAATGGGAATTTTGGGGATATCGAGCTTTAGTTCGTAATAGTTCGTTACATATCCAAAATATTTATTAAAAATCTCAAGGAGTTCTTGTGGAAATTTTTAAATAAAATTTGTTCATACCTCTTTCACTCGTCGTCGACGCTAATATTATGAATGTAGTTACAACGTCATTAATCATAATACAGTTCGAGGAACCATAAGGAAGTTGTAATCTGTAATTGTTCATATTTTTATTTTGAACGTCTGGACGATGATAAATAAAGTATTCCCAAAAATATTTTTTATTTTCCGTACTTTTGAACTACTGTATCCTTTATTTAAACATCCCACATCACCCCTCATCATCTTTTAGTAGTTTTCAGTTTTTTAAGTGCGAAAATAAAATTAAACAACAAAAACAATAATACATAATAACAGCAAAATCCAACGGTACATAAAGACCTGCTGCCTGCATAGAAATGCAATTTATACCATAAAACAACAACAATAACAACGAAAACAGAAGCAACCAACAACAACAATAATATTAAAGTTAAAGTTTTTATTTTTTTTTTACTTAAGAAAATGTGCGTAGTTTTTTTATTTGATTTGCATTAGTTTGGTTGATGTTTGTATGTAAAAGTATTAGAGAATTGATATCTATTACATTAGTGTGTGTAAGTATTTTTGCTTTAAAAAGTGTGTGTGTGAGAGTTTGTATTGTTGCTGCTATTGCTAGTTGCTTGAATGGATAAAACAAAGTACTTTAGACTTGTTGTGGCTTCATTTTCCAAAGTAAAGTTCTTAGACAATTTGACCCATATTTTAGTGTGTACTCTACTCTACTGCCGTTGCCGTTGTGCTATGCTCTAGGTTACTATTCTCACAAAAAAAGGAAAAAAAAAACCCACTAAATTAAAACATTTTTTTTTAACACACAAATGCATTTGTATGCTCGATTGTTGTAACTGCAATAATAATAATAATCATTTGAGCTAAATTGAGAGAGAGAAAATTCATTTGTAAGAATTTTGTGTGTTTTATTCCTTTTTTATCTTTTTTATTTTTTTGTATTATTTTGGTCATACAAGCTGTGAAATTGTGTCACGATTTTAACTGTGTATATTGTAATTTTAATTATTTATATTCTGACTATTGCCTGAGTATTTTATAAAAAAAAAAAAATGTAGTTACTACTGGAATTTAAATTAAAAATCCCTAAAATGTTTTAAGATTGAAATGATCTATTATTTGGAACAAGAGGTTTTTGAGTATCTAAGATGGAAAAGGATTTAATGGGGGAAAAAATGATGTTTTAAATTATAGTTTAGGATTTCGAAGATAATTTGTTAATGTAATTTGATAAAAAGAAAAATAATTTGTTATACCTGGAGTGAATAGGTTCTTATGGATTCTTCTTACTTTTTTTAACATTCGAAAATTCGAATTAATGTTCAAACGTTAAAACTAGTTGAAAAAAAAAAAAAAAAAAACAATCAACTTCGAATTATTCGAACTTAATTTAAAATTAAAGAAATATCTTATTCTTTATTATTACTTAATATAAGTTATGTTTGAAAATTCTTACTTGATCTATATTTTCAAATAATCCAAAAAAATTCCAAACTAAAATTTATTGATTAATATGATTAGATATTTTTTTTTTTTTTTTTAATCAAAAATTTTAACTTTATTTAAAATATTTGAAATATTCTAAAACTATTTAAAGTTTTTCATTACAAAATAGCTATTTTAGACAAATTTTAAAAAACTAGAACTTTACACTAAGAGAAAAATCAAACACATACGTTTTGATAACGATACCATTCAGTGTCAAAATTGACACACTTCAGTATCGTATTATAAAATTACTTTATGATTATTTAAAATTTCTAAACGAACGGTGTCAAAAAGCCGAGGTGGCAAATTGTCAATGTGACCACAATCGACGTGGATTTTTATTTTTTCCCTTAGTGTATATTAAATTTTTAAACTTAGTGAAAATAATTTAAATACTATGAGAAGGTAATAAAACTAAATATTTAAAAATGAGATCGAAATAATCTTAACATATAAAAAATTCAATAATTTGGAAACGGTTGATCCTAGAGTTTTGACTATTTTTCTTTAATTGATATTATAGTACAGATCTCAGAAAAGTATACCTATTATAGCTAACCACTACTTATGAACTCGTGGGCCTTTTTTGGTAACCCTTTCATTAGAGATTTGATAGTTGTTTCAGTAAGTTTTTTGGAACAGTTTGCCCATCTCCTTTTAAAATCTTCGATATTTTGGGATACCTTTTTTGTGCTTTTCAATTCTCTATTCACAAGAGCCCAATATCTCTCCACTGGATTTAGCTCCGGACAATATGGAGGATTGACCTCTCTTGATACAAAAACCATGTTATTGTTTTGGTACCACTCGAGAGCTATATTACCGTAGTTTCATGATGTCAAATCGGCCGAAAAATATGTGGAGTTGCCTTATGAAAGGAAGAAGCTTTTTTTTTCAAACATTCTTTCATGTATATGTCAGTATTAATAGAGCCCACTTGTTACTTTTGACGCAACTGCATAAAGCCTGCCATACCAGGAAATTCAGGAAATTTTTTCTGCTTTTAAGTCCTAAAGGAATCTCCAACATTTCAGCGAACATTAGAAATATACAAATTTTGACTAACCGGAAGCTGCGAAAAGTCTGTTTCGTCGTCCATTATGCAACACACAGTGTCCCGTTTTAAAAATAAAATGGAAATAAATCTGGTCCGATTTCTATGAAATTTTAGACGATGTTAGTAGAGGTGTAGGCGAGTTTAAGTTTTGAGTTTGGATGTTATTGGAGGTGAGGGTCCTCTGTTGGACACCTCGGGTGTTCAAAAAATTTAAAACGATCCAGATTCGTTAAACCTCAGCCGATTTAAAAGATTTTTACATGAGTGGCATGTGTAGGTTATCTCTTTTAGTTTAAGAGATATTTGGCTTCAAAAATTAAAATTTTTAGTTTTGGACCTATCTTGGTAAAGTTTTTTTCGCTATAGCGGGTCCAAATTTCACTCGATTTTTTTGAAATATCTTTTATTTTATTAACAATAAATAACAAAAGGAAGGGGTCTTTAATTAGACTTGGGGCCAATTGTGGACCGATACTCATATTAACTGTAAAATAAAACTTACGAATACAGAATATTAAGATTAAAATGTACCCAAATTTTAAAGCATTTTTGTTATCTTTTAATAAGTCAAAAACTGAATTTTTGTTTAAAACATTTATAAACATAGTTTTAAGAGAAGTACTTCAAAAGAACTCAACAAGAAGTATAAAAGAATAACATACTACCAATGACAACACAATATTAATTTACCCAGCAGTTTATTTAGTGACAATTCACCCGCTTTTAGACAGTAAGATTTATGGGTGTATAGTCATCTGTCGCTCCCCTTCGATTATCAATGAGCGTATTGGCAATTGTCACTTTACTGACTCTATGGTAAGCGGAAAGAAGACGAAAAGAAGATATAAAAAATGTTTAACTGTCTCATTGTAACCAGTAAAGTGGTTGTGAGCGCACAAAAGCTACACTTTGTAGCCGTTGAGGCGATTGTATATGTAAAAAATGGCCATCTGGTAGTCGAGGAAGTGCATATTGTCATTTTATTGAGCCTTTGGTAGTCGTGGAAGTGATTGTATCTGCAAAAAAGTGACACCATGTAGTTGTAACAAATATTACACCACCAACTACTGTAGTAGTTACAATACAAGAGTATTTATAATTCTTATTTAGTTTATGTAAATTTAAACATAAATAATCAAGATTAGGACGACACATTTGAGCAAGAACCGAAGTACCGATCTGTTATACTTTACATCTTTCTTCAGAACCTTAACCGAACCCGTAGTTACCCTTCCGAGAGCCGAAGAATTCATCTCTTCGGATTGTAGTAGTATCATCGTAGTAAGCCGTAAGATTGAGAGCTGAAGAATTTATCTCATCAGATTGTATAGTTAGCCGGCAGAGAGCCGAAGCATTTATTTCGTCGGATTGTATACAGAATTTAGCGTAACTCACACAATTTTATTTTGATTGCATTTTGAGAACGAAATCTATATTTAGCCTACCAAGAGCCGAAGAATTTATCTTGTCGGATTGTATTCATTACTTAGCGTAGCTCATACGATCCTAGCAAGCCGATTGAAAGCCGAAGCATTATTTCATCGGATTGTATTTTGGAGACGAAATGACAATTTTTTTTTGTTACCTAATACATTCTAACTGAGAATTAACTTTGCAAACACTGTTATTTTCACTCATAACTAGGTACCGTTTCGACTTTGCTCGTGACACGAAGAAACAAGGAAGCTCTGTGGTAACTGCCAAAGGAAGCAGATCTTTGAAGAAACTGGGCAGAGTATATCCCAGCTGGAAACAAAAACTAGGACAAGACCATGTTAAAATGACTAGTCACGTAGCTAATAAAGTGACTAGTGGTACCCTGCTGGGTCATTACTTTTTTCCTTTCCTTTATTGCTGCTTAATTATCGCTTAAATGAAGAACTATTAGAGTTCTAAATTTGTGTGGGATTAATTTCCTTTTCAAAATTCATAACTGAGATGAAAATAAAGCAGGCAGCTCTAAGCCCCCACATATGGGAAGCCTTTGTTTTCGCATATCTAAGGAACTATAACAGAGAAAGTCTCTAGATTTTGTAGGAATAATTTTCTTATCAATTCTTCTTGCTTAAAAAAAATTCGAACCTGATTGACTTTCATCATGATTTCGAATTTTCCTAATGCTGAATTGAACCATTTCTTTTTCTCAAATTATATTTGATCATATTTATAATTGTAAAATTTATTTTTATTAGACATAAAAAACACAGAAAATGTATAATTTTGTATAACTGTTCTTACACTATATTAACCTACTACCCAATAGAAAGAAACCAACAGTAAAATATAAAAATGTGCAGAAACCATAAAAAGAAGACAAAATAGCAAAAAACATAAATAATAGAAAAAAAATAAAAAAAAATAAGTTATAGCACTAAAACAGCAATAACAACAAAAACCTAAAAAAGAAAATTTTCTTTTAGCGGTAAATAAATTTCTAGTGTTTCCTTTTTTTCTTTACAATTTTCTTCATAAATTAGCTGTAGACAAATGACTATCACTCACTCGTGGCATAATAATGGTGGTGGCATCCATGCCAAAAGCAAAAAAATAATAAAAAACATAAAAATAAAATCAAACAACTCAAAAATATAAAAAACTTCTCTAGACACACACATACGACGTAATCAATCAATCATCGTTAGAAAATCATACATAAACACAAAATCTAAAATATACAGTGGTGGTCATCAGGTTAGCACACTTTATATGTTTCATTTTCAAAAGCAAATATTTTTGTTTCACTACAACAATTAAGTAAATTTTTTGCTCTAATGTGTTGCCTATATCGAGAACAATATGTCCCGTTATTTTTTTGTTTTTCTTTTAATCACTTTATTTCTATTCTTCTTTAAATGCAAGTAATACGTGTTCTGAGTTGGACAAATATTTAGCACATTTAATATATTTTGGTATTTTCTGTTATTTTTTAGCTTTTTTTTAACAATTTGGTAAGTTTTTGTAAAAATTGTGTTATGTAAATGTTGTTAAAAGTAAATAATCCCTGATTAGACATGGATAAACGAAAATGGTGTACAGAGGCTCAGCGTCAAGTGATTGAGCAAATGAGCTCCTGTGGAATCTCGATTGCGCAGATTGAAACTATTTTAAATTGCTCCAGAAAGATGGTGTACAATGCATTAGACCATATTCGAACTCACGGGACATACAAAAATATTGAACGGTGTGCTAGACCAAGAAAAACTACCCGTAAAGAGGATTGTTTAATTTATAGAGCCTCAGTAGCGGATCCATTTATTAAATTAAAAAAAATTAATTAAATGAAAAAAAATTGCGCGGGTGTATTGTTCAACACAAGCCTCACGTTTAAAAAAAAAACTTACAGTCTCAACTGTCATTTGCGCGTGAGCATTTAGAAAAACCAATGTCGTTTTAGAAGAACATACTCTGGAGTAATGAATCTAAGTTTTGCCGGTTCGGATCTGATGGCAAACGATATGTATGGCGTCCTCCAAATATGCAGCACAATCCTAGATACACATCTAAGACTGTAAAACACGGTGGTGGAAATGTTATGGTGTGGGCCTCGTTTTCCTTGCATGGTGTTGGTCCCATACACAAAATTGACACAAGGATGGATCAATATTCTTACAGAGATATACTTGTGAATACAATGGTTCCATATGCAGAGGAAAACATGCCAGTTATTTGGCGTTTTATGAATGATAATGACCCAAAACACACCTCGCGCACAGTGAGAAGTTGCTTGGAACAGAACAGAATAGATGTGTTGAAATGGCCTGCTCAATCACCGGATCACAAACCTATTGAGAACCTGTGGAATGATGTAGAGCAACATATTACTGCAGCAAAACCCAAAAATTTATCGGATCTATGGACAGAAATTCAAAAAGCTTGGAATGCAATTCCAAAGAAACGTTGTATCGTTGGTGGAGAGTATACCCAGGAGATGTTCAGCTGTTATTAAAAACAAAGGTTATCCAACCAAATATTTGGTTTTCAGTAAAATGAAACATTTTTTTTTTTTTTTATGTGAATAAAAAATTTTTAATTTGTGCTAAATAACTGTCCAGCGTTTTTTTCGGTCTATTTGCATTTTACAAAAGAAAAACCATAATAAAACAAAATATATAAACAAAAATATGTTTATGAGATCTTTGGAACAATCTTTACTCAACAGAAAAAAGTGTTAAAAAAAAAATCAATTTAATATGAAATAATTCCTTTAAAGAATTACAACTTACAATTGTGCTAAATATGTGTCCACCACTGCATTTATGGATTTTCACATAAAATCATGTTAAACAGTTAATAAAAATCATAAATATTTTTTAACATTAAAGAGAAATCAAAAAAGAAAATTAACAGAAAAAAGCTTAAGAGTTTAAAAACTTCTAAGAGAAAGTGAAATTTAACAGAGAAATAACATAAAGAGTATATAAATGTTACTAAAAAAAGGATTGTAATGTTAATGCTCTTAAAAAATACACTAAAATTAAACAAAGAATAATTGAATAAAAACAATTTTTCATTACAAATTTCATAATATTGTTAAATTCTTAAAAATTATTTTTTCTTATTCTCTTAAAAAATTTAAAAGCTTTAACCGCCCAAGAGCTTTTTATTTACATTTACAGCAGGGAACGGCGCTCTTAAATTTCACATTCTATATGCTCTTGTTCCCCTGCTCTTATATTTTGCACCGAAACAATTTTTAAACTTATAATTAAATAATATCTTTTGCTTTTAAACAATTTATGGTCTGTAATAAAAACTATAATTGAATATTATAACAATTTGCTTAAAAAAATATTAAAAATATATAAAATTAATAAATAATTATTCTCTCTTCACATTTAAGAGCATATAGATGTGACAAAATTAAGAGATAATTTGCCCGAGTGCACTATTTTGCGGGTCGTGGATTTACAGTTATTAAAGAGAATATTTTATCTCTGTTAATAACATAACTAGGGGGAAAAACAATAACATTCTCTGAGTAAGAAAAGTAAAGTAAACATTCTTGTATTTGCTTTTTATTTCGATTTATTTATTTTACTGTTGTTTTTTGTTTTGTTCAGGTTTTTCCTACACTCACCAAACAGCCAACAACAAGAATGAAATTTTTATTTATACAGTTCTTTTACTTTTCTTTATTTTCTTTCTTTCGTAGCAGCAGTAGTAGTTGTTTTTGTTTATTTTTTTTTTTCCATTTAGCGATGATGATATGGATGGATATTATTCCTCCGAGTAAAAGTTCATTGACACTTGCACACTCGTCATCTGTCACGTTTACACCAAACGAAACAAATTTCTTCTTTTTTTTTTCTTAGTATTTTGTTTTTGTTGTATTTTCATTTATTTATGAAATATTTTTATTTATTTCATTATTTCGTCTTTAATTCTTTTTTTTTTTTATTCGTTATAATTTTGTTTATTTTTTTTCGGCTGAGATTGCTTTAAGTACGTGTGTATTTTTTTATATAAAATTTTTATTGTACATTTAATATTAATGATGTGTAAGTTGATGATGATGACGACGACGTTGGGTGTATGGTAACAGGGATGGGGAATACTAGGAATATTTTTGAAATGGTACTTTTTTGTATGAATAGCACTGAAATTCAAGGAATTGTAACAAATAAGGAAGTAAATAAATCAGTTAAATAAATGAGGTCATGTTCGAAAATTCGAAATATACTAAATGTAAAATTTTCGGAATATTCGAACTTGTATTTATAAAATGTGGAACTTAACAAAATTCTTGAAATATTAACAAGCGCGAATGTTATATTCGGCTCTGCCGAATCTATATACACACCATCAAGTTTTTAAAATTTTAAGTTATATGGAAGGTGGGCGGTAAAGTAGGCAGACCACTCCTATTTTTTGTTTCCGAGTTTAAATTGGTCATTGAACTATTTGTACAAAATTTCGTTGACGTTTCACTTTATATGGGAGGTGGGCGGTAAAGTGGCCGTACCAAGCCCATTTTTGGTTTCCAAGTTTATATCGACCTATCTGTACAAAATTTCGTTATCGTACATGCTTTTGTTTAAGAGATATTAGCAGAAAAGTATGAAACGGACACCGTGTTTCTAGTATTTTGCCCCTAACTTTTTTGTTTATTAACCAAACAAACCTTATATAAGGTAAATATTTGAGCCCCCCCCCTACGTTGTTCCGTTCGAGCCCTATCCTGCTTTCAACAGACGGACAGACGGATGGACATAGCTAGATCGACTCAGAATCTAACCAGGACCCAGATAAAATCATCTTAAATGATTTTATCGACATGTTACACACGGAATGACAAAAGCAATATACCCCCCATCTTTTTGATGGAGGGTACACAAATTTATTACAAAAATTTTAGAACTAATGTAAAAAATTAATGTTTGTAACATTTAGCCTTGTTCGAAAAAATTCGATGTTAATTACGAATTTTCGAATTTTTCGAAATTACCTTAAAAAAATTACCGAAAATTACATCAAATGTATTTTTTTTTATATTTTTTAATGTTCGAAAATGTTAAAAGGACTTTATTTAACCGAAAAATTACAAAGATGAAATGAAATGTATAATTTTAAAACATTTGAACTTGTTTGATATACTCGAATATAATTTCGAATTTATAAATTTATTTATGAACTTTCGAACTTAAACAAATTCTTGAAACATTAAAAATTTATTACAAAAATCTTCTAAATAAAGTAAAAAATTAATTTTTGTAACTTTTAGCTAAGTTGGAAAAAATTCGAAGTTAATTTCAAATTTTCGAACTTTGTAAAAAATGCTATAAATCCAAAAATGATTAACAAAATAACAGAAAATAAATTTCAATGTGTTTTTTTAATGATTTTTTCCATGTTCGAAAATTAAAAAAGAACTAAATTTAACTGAATATGTAATCACAAAGATTAAAGAATATATGAAATATTCAAATATAATTTCGAATTAAAAAAATTATTTTCGAACTTAATCAAATTCTTGAAACATTAATAAATTTTAAAATTATTTGTTGTTACTCGAACGAAACTTTCGTTCGCATTTAGAGAAACAGGCAGTAAAAATTTATTATAAATATCTTATAACTAATGAAAAAAAAGTATTTTTGGTAACATGTAGCCAAGTTCGAAAAAATTCGAAATTAATTTAAAATTTTCGAACTTTGCGAAAAATGGTAGAAATTCAAAATTACATTAACAAAATAACGAATTTATAAATTTATTTTTGAACTTTCGAACTTAATAGAAATCTTGAAATATTAAAAATTTAGTACGAAAATCTTATAAAGTGAAAATTATTATTTGTAACATTTAGCTATGTTCGAATAAATTCGAAATTAATTTGGAACTTTCAAATAATATTACCAATTCGAAATTTTATCAATAAAACAATATAAGAAATGATTTTTATATATTAATCTTATAAATATTAAAATATTTGAACTTGTTCGCAAATAATTTCGATTTTAAAAACTTATTTTGGGACTTTTGAGCTTAATAAGAATCTTGAAAGATTTAAAATTTATTACAAAAATCTTTTAAATAAAGTTAAATTTTTTTTAAACATTTATCCTTGTTCGAAAAAAGTTAAGTTAATTGCGTATTTTTAAATTTCACAATATAACAATAAATATAATTTTTCATTATATTGGAAAAATTTCGCAAAATGTGAACAAAATTTAATTTTGATGTTCGAAAAACGACAACTACCGTATGTGTTTTTGTTTAATTTCTAGTTATTTTGGAAAAATGAAAATAAATTTTAAATTTGTGAACATAAAAATTTTATTTTTTTATTATTATTATTATTTTTTTTTTTTTTAATTTAAATAAAATATTATTTGCGTAAATTTTAAGTAGCATTCAAAAGTTCGAAACTGTTTTAAATTTTCAAATACATCGAAAAATTTTAACGTTTTGAAAAAAATATTTTATTGCAGTTTTTAAATTTTTAAATAAAGAACTTGAATTCGAAATTTGCATATAAAAATTCGAACTCGAATTTCTGCTGCAGCTCCAACAGGGTTGTAGCCAAATTAATTTTGTGAATGACTAGGTTATTTCTATACCACGAAAAATTCTTTATACCAAATGTAGAAAACCAAAAATTTTTCCTAATTTTAGTCGTCTTCGAAAATTCAAAATTAATTGTAAATTTTCGAAGTTACAAATATTTATTTATAGAAAAACTTTTTGAACATAATCTAAGGAAAATATTTAGATTTCATTTTAATGTTACCTTGTAAACGAAAATTCTAAATCGATTTCGAATTTCGATATTTTTAATATTTTTTTTACATATTTTACTATGAACAAATTTTATTATTTATAATAAATTATAGAATTTTAATTAATTTAATTTGAATAAAAAAAAAAATTTTCTCTCAATTTCTCTATTTTCAGCTCAAATTGAAATAATACCATGCAAAGTATGTGGTGATAAATCATCGGGTGTTCATTATGGTGTTATAACCTGTGAAGGCTGTAAAGGTTTCTTTCGACGTTCACAAAGTTCTGTTGTTAATTATCAGTGTCCTCGTAACAAGCAATGCGTTGTCGATCGTGTTAACCGTAATCGGTGTCAATATTGTAGACTGCAAAAGTGCCTCAAATTGGGAATGAGTCGAGATGGTAAGTAAAACACAAATTATTTTATTTTATCTTTCATTTTTAAGTGTAAGAAAAATATCACCTTTTTGGCCTTAACATTCAAAATTATTCTAATTTTATTTTGTATTGTTTTTTTTTTTTTTTTTTTTGGGAAAAATTCTGCAGCTGTAAAATTTGGTAGAATGTCTAAGAAACAAAGAGAAAAAGTTGAAGATGAGGTGAGATTTCATCAAGCACAGATGCGGGCTCAAAGTGATGCGGCTCCCGATAGTTCGGTATTTGATACACAAACGCCGTCTAGTAGTGATCAACTGCATCATGGTTATAATAATGGGTAAGTAAGAGGATGGATATTGTTAAATATTTTGGATGTTTATATATATATATATATATATATATATATATATATATATATATATATATATATATATATATATATATATATATATATATATATATATATATATATATATATATATATATATATATATATATATATATATATATATATATATATATATATATATATATATATTTTTTTTTTTTTAACTTTTGTTTGGAAACTAAAATTGAACTAAACATGTATTCAATTCTAATCGCTCTCTCTCTTTCTCTCTCTGTCTGTTGTTTTCTCTCTTTCTTCATTTTCTTCTCTTTAGCTATGGCTATTCAAGTAACGAAGTCAGTTATCCCAGTCCTTATGGATATTCAGCATCCGTGACCCCGCAACAGACAATGGCCTACGATATATCAGCCGATTATTCAATTGTCGACAGTACCACATATGAGCCACGAAGTACAATGATGGATCCCGAATTTATTAGTCATGGTAGTATTATAGCAAACACAAAAATCCATTACAAAATCACATCAAATCGTAAAATAATCACCACAATTTTTATTTTTGTTTATCGTATAATCACCAAACATTTTTCATTAATTTATAATTTAATTTATTTTCATTATTTTTTTTAGTTTTATTTTAAAGTTTACATTAAAACCGTTAACAAAAAGATCCCTCACACAAAAACCTTTCATCCTTTTGATAACAAATTCATCAACAACGTAATATTTTAATGAAATTAAAAAAAAAAAAAAAAAAAATCATCTAATTCATGAACATTTATTTATTATAATATTTCTAGCAAGACATATTTTTTGCTATACTTTAAGAGTTTTTGTTCTTTAGAAAATATTAATGGGAAATTTTGATTTAATAATCTTAGCAGATGGTGACATTAATGACGTTCTCATAAAGACCTTGGCGGAAGCTCATGCAAATACAAATACCAAATTGGAAGTTGTGCATGAAATGTTTAGAAAACCCCAGGTAATGTTACTGTAATCTTACAAATACCCCCTTAACTATTAAATATTAATAGCATAACCATAATTGAAGGCTTTAAGTAATAAAGCTTTAATTATAACTTGAAAGCTTTGTTTAATATTAATATTATTAAGTTGATATTTCATTGTTAGAGGGAGAGTTTGTTTGTTAAAAAATCTTCTAATTAAAATTTATTTTATTCCCAGGACATCTCAAGAATACTTTATTATAAGAATCTAGGCCAACAGGAACTGTGGCTGGACTGTGCGGAAAAGTTAACTCAAATGATACAAAATATTATCGAATTTGCCAAATTAATACCCGGCTTTATGCGTCTAAGTCAGGATGATCAGGTTAAATTTGTTTCTACAAATGCAACTTTTAAATATTTTTTTAATTAAAAAAATTAATTAATTTATTTTATTATTATTTGTTTTTTTTTTTTAAATTTTTATTTTTTTATATAATTGGCAAATCTTTAGATCCTACTGCTAAAGACCGGTTCATTTGAGCTAGCGATTGTACGGATGTCACGTTTGTTGGATCTCTCGCAGAATGCGGTGCTGTATGGTGATGTTATGCTGCCGCAGGAAGCATTTTACACATCCGACTCGGAAGAAATGCGACTGGTGTCACGTATTTTCCAAACGGCTAAATCAATAGCCGAACTTAAATTGACTGAAACTGAATTGGCTCTGTATCAAAGTTTAGTCCTGCTGTGGCCAGGTAAATGAAAATAATATAAAAATAATTATTTAATAAAGACTTGAAACATTAAGCTTTAAATTATAGATCAAAGTTATAAAAGAGCTTAAAGCTTTATAACGACATGTTAAGCTTTTCCGTTGATGCAAGTTTTTACAGCAAAAGAGCTAAAGTTTGTTAATTATACTAAAATACAATTTATGCTTTTGAGCTTGTGATAAAGCTTAAAATAATCATACACTTACAAGTGTTAAAAATTATATATAAGCTTTTTTGCAACAGCTTTTCTTAAAAAAAGATTATGTTTGTTGCAGTAGTAGTTAATGTCGTAATTTTTTATATTTCTTTATATAAAAAGTTTTCATACTGTAAATCTTTAAAGACAGATCAAAAGCTTTCACTCATTCATATGAAGAATTTATTTAAACTTAATTTAAACAATAATATTCGTCCAAACATAAAATAAAATTTATAAACTTGTTGGTCCATTTATTCTTTAAGAAAACATTAAGGGCCTGAGTCAGCACAACAATTAAATTTTTTGAAAAAAAAAAATTTATATGAAGAAAGCTCATTTTTAAAAATATTTGTTTCATACAATTTTTTTTAAAAAGATTTTCTTTTACAGAATTATGTCCTAAAGCTTTTAAACCATAGTTGTAGTTTTTCTATGATAAACACAAAATTTTTTAATTATAAAACATGCATTACTGTTTTTTAAAATTTTTTTATAAAAAGCTTTTTACTTGTTACACAGATTTCACAATAATGTAGAATATTTTCGGAAGCTTTGAGAGCTTTTACTCTTTATTATGAAGAAAGTAAACATTTCAAATACCAATTTAGGTTATAAACAAAAGCTTTAATGTTCAGAACTAGAACTTTAAGCTCTTATAACAATAGGGAGCTTTCTTTACATTAGGCATTACAAACAAAAACAGAAAGCATTTAACTTATTTAAAAGCTGTAAGAACATACATTGTATTGGCTTAACATACTTCAAGATTCAAAGATTTAAGTATTTTTAAATACTGATTTAATTTATAATAGCTTTCTTTTAAAGCTTCCTCATATTTTTTTTTACTATATTAAAGCAAATTTTTAATATTATAGATTTGAGCAAGTAAAATTTTGTTTCTAAATTGCGAAAGCTTTTTTTTTAATTAAAGAAATATATACTTGAAATATTTCCCCTCCATTTCAGAGCGTAATGGTGTACGCGGTAATACGGAAATCCAGAGGCTTTTCAACTTAAGTATGAATGCAATAAGGCAGGAACTGGAGGCCAATCATGCTCCCCTTAAGGGTGATGTGACGGTACTCGATACACTACTCAATAATATTCCCAACTTCCGGTATGAGTTATCATTCCATATTTATTCTATGCACAATAATTAATAAATTAATTAAATTTATCTTTTAGTGACATCTCCATAATGCACATGGAGTCGTTGAGTAAATTTAAACAACAACATCCAAATGTGGTATTCCCTGCCCTATACAAGGAATTATTTTCCATAGACTCACCCCAGGATCTCACATAACAGCAACCGGTGTATGATGATACCACCACAACAACCGACCTAGCAGTCGAGACTGCAACACCAACCGCTTCTTCGTCATCATCAACAGTAGCAGCAGCAACAGCAGTTGCTGCAACAACAATAATAACCACTTCATCATCAGCTAATACAGCTTTAGTAGAAATCTCTCAAAAGTCATCTAATGATCACTTAACAACAACATTAGTCGCCACAAGAAACATTAATGCATCTTTAACATCGTAGATTTTATAAAAAAAAGCAACAACAAAAATAAAACTTCAACAAGATAATGATCTGCATCAGATAAAATCTGTTGAGATCATTTTTTTTTTTATAAAATAGCCAGCAATGACATCATTATTTAACTTAAAAGCTCATTATCAACAACATCAACAACAACAACATTTTGAAATGGTAAATGGATGAGGTCTATATAATCGTTTCGTTTAGCGTTTTATTACTTTTTTTATAAAAATTTAGTTTTTTAATGATAAAACACACAAAATACGAAAAGAAAAACAACAAATAACAAACAATTATTTTATCAAATGAATTTCACTCACTATTTATCCTCCTTCAGAGTGATTAAGACTTATAATTATACAATAAAAAAAATATATATATTAATTACTAAAACAAAAAATCAACATAAAAAAAAGAAAAATACTGTAAGACATACACACTCCAGCAGCGCATACGATAACACTTTCAAAAAAACCCATTTGAAAACGAAGCCCCCCTCATCATATCATCACCATTTTTTTTTTTTTAGGAACTAGGGTTTAAGTGTAAGAAAAATCTTTAAACAAACGATTCAAAAGTTAAAGTTGAAATTTAGTCTTAGGTATAACGAATTTCTAGGGGTTTGGGTTAAGAAAAAAACTTTCAAAAAACCTCGAATATTATTTTATATTTACAAAAATGTTTTAAATTTGTTTGTAAAATAATGTAAATTTGGAGACAAATAAAGCTTCCTTTTATAACAAAATTTAAAGCTTTTCTTTAAAATGAGAATTAAAAGCTTATGAGAGTTACAAAACAGTTTGAGGATTTTAGAAAGCTTTTTTTAGTTAAACTTTGAAGCAAAATATGCAGAGAAAAAACTTCAAAAGAAAAATTCGAAGGGAATAACAACATAATTTAACTGTTTGGAAAACAAAAAACGAGTTAGCCCCTAGTATAAAAAAACAGGGAAAGTCATAAGCAAGGATAAAATATATAATGTAACTTTATAGGCTTCTAAAGCTAAGGAAAATCACAAAAGCTTTCTTCTAATTTAAATTACGAAACTAATAAAGTTATAAGCAGCTAAAAGGGCCGAAATTTATATATTGAGAGACTTCAGTAGTGACACACAAACATTTTAGTAAAACTTTTGCTATTAAATATTAAACAAAATAAATCTGACGTTTTTTTTATAAGAATTTTATTGCCAAGCAAGTCTTAAGTTTAAAAATTAGGGTTTAAAGTAAAAATGTTAGCTTTTCGGTCAATTATTAAAGTTAGTTTTCAAAAGTTTTTATAAGAAGAAAGTTTATCTTTTAAAAATAATAATATTTCAGACAAATAAAATTGCAAATATTTTTTGTGGCATTATTTGTATTTTTGCTTCGACTTGAGTTGGTGGCGAATTAAATTTTATGAGACATAACGTAAAAGAAACGTCCCCCTACTATAGTTGTCTAATACTGACTTTAAAAATGGATCTCGTTTTAAATTTAAGTCAAATTTTATATGAAAATATTAACAGTTTACTTCAAAAGCTTTAAGGTATTTTGTCAAAAAGGCTGCGAGGTTCACAGCCAAAAAAAGTAGCAGGGAAAGGAAAGATTATTAGAATTGGAAATATCAACATGAAATCATGTTTGAAATAAAAGCTTGACTATTAAACCATAGTGTTAATGGCCAACTCTTGATATAAGCTTGGAGCTTTTATATCAAAATAGGCAACTATTTGACTTGAGGAACAAAAAATTAAAGTTTTTGGTGGCGAATTAAATTATGTGAGACATAACTCTTGATATAAGCTTGGAGCTTTAATATCAAAATAGGCAACTATTTGACTTGAGGAACAAAAAATTAAAGTTTTTGGTGGCGAATTAAATTATATGAGACATAACGAGCAGGAAATGTCTCCCGACTACAGTTGTTTGAATACTGACTTTAAAAATCGATATCATTTTAAACTTAAGTCAAATTTTATATGAAAATATGTGAAAAGCTTTAAGGCATTTTGTCAAAAAGACTGCCAATTTCACAGGAAACAAAAGTTGCAGGACTATTTGAATTAGAAACATCAAGATGAAATCATGTTTCAAATTAAACTTTTGATGTAAGCTTGTAGCTTTTATATCAGATAGGCTGGCAGGCAATTAAAATCGCTAGATTAATGCTATGTTCACATTTGTCAAATATTTAACCAACTTTGCATAACCAATAGTTTTACAAAAAAATTGTTTGTCATCGTTTGATCTAGCAAATGTTTTGTAAGAGAAAACAGCGTCAAACAAGATGTGGTAAAATGTTAGTTATGATTAATGATAAGTAAAAAATAGTTTACCATTGAAATGAAGTAGTTAGAAAATAATTTATATAGTGGTCAAATATTTGACTAGTCTGAACACACCTTAAAGCAAAGATATTTTGGACTAGCAACCTGAATATAAATGGCCATAATATATATCAGATCTTTAAGGACCTTGGACTTTTTTTAACCGCATTTTAAGCAAGTTCATACGAAAAGCAACATTAATTTTAAATGGCTGAAGTCTTTAAAGTTTAAAATTTTAATTATAAACAGATTAAAATTAACTTTGAATTAGTCAATTGTTCAAGTTAACTGTATTAAACTAACATTTTGTAGGACATTTTAAAGAAAACAAGACATTAGATCATTAAATAATATTTGAAGATGTAGTTGCTTTTAAAATAATAGATTTTCAAACATTTAGGAGGACTTTTTGAGTTAAAAGAAAGCTTCAACAGGTATAGCTTACAACTTAAATAATGTTGCTTTCAAAAAGCTTGGCTTTGATTTTAAAGTTTTTACAGAAGCTTTAAATATTTTGCACTCATTAAAAGTGTAAAGTAATTAAAGTTGCCTTTAAAAAGTTCTTTAAAAGAGCAAGTAAAGTTAAATTTAAATTTCTTTAGAATATCTAGAGTTGTCTGAAAGTATCTAGAGTTGTCTGAAAGTATTATAAGGTTTTCGAAATTAATAAAAATCTTTCATAGTTTTTTTTTAACAAATTATCCGCTTTAAATTTTTTTTTTTAATTTTTTTTGTTGAATATATGTTTGGAAGCACTCTAGAGGCAGTGAAATCATTACTATCCTGTGGATAATTAATTTAATTTGGTTACTAAAAACAAGACTTTTCATAAAACCTAAACATTTAAAAATTCAATAGTAGAAAAAGTTCAGTGTTTTTCTTTAAAAAATATTACAAATTGAAATTAAAAAATTTGCTAATTTAGACCAGGAACTAAAGTTGTTAGGAAATTTAAATTTCTGTATGTTATCAAGAGTTGTAAAGGTTTCTTTAACCCATTTAATAAGAATTTAAATATAACTCTAACTTTAATTCCGTTTAACCTAAGACTAAATTGATAAGACTTTTTTTAAAAATATATTTAGGATGTAAAATGTAAAGGTGTCTTTTATATATTCATTATACAAATGTACTTAATTTTTCACTAAGATCTTTAAAAAAAAAATGGTCTTAGAAAATAATTAACAAAATTTAAAAGAAAATTTTTGAATTTTTTAATGATAACACTAGCAAAATTTCTCTACAATGTTTCAGATTTCAAAAGTAATCAAATTGATTAACTCTAATCAATTAAAAAAAATAATAATAATAAAATAATTGATCAAATGTAGAGAAAATAAGGTCAGGCTTTTTATATTTTGAATTGACTTTTTCTTTCTTAAACTAGAAATGAAAAAAAGAAGAAATTAATGAAAATTTGCAAAAAAAAAAAAAATCCATCATTATTGATTAAGAAGATAAATGAATTTGTTATTTTAAATGCAAAGAAAAATTATATTATATTAATATATTTGTTATAAATTTTTTTTAAATTTCTCAAAAATTCTATAAAAGTTAAAACTAGTAAAAAGGGCCTATTTTGAGACAAAATTATTGACTTCTAGAAGGCATTATTTAAGTGTTCACATTGCCGTACTTAGGGCTCTGGGGGTTTTATTTTTTTATAATTGATTTATGAGGAATAATT
This sequence comes from Protophormia terraenovae, assembly GCA_951394005.1. Taxonomy (NCBI): domain Eukaryota; kingdom Metazoa; phylum Arthropoda; class Insecta; order Diptera; family Calliphoridae; genus Protophormia; species Protophormia terraenovae. The sequence continues at coordinate 8,037,420 of OX596077.1, read as the reverse complement.
TTGTGTTTTCGAAAAAAGCAATTCAATGAAAATTGGAACAACAGATAGATTTCTGCCATCTGTGCTATCCATTTCCATGTCAACCTTATAATCTCTTCTAGGGATCTTTTAGTGAAGACACACTGAAAAAAATATGAATGATCTGATCTGACCAAAAATTAGAAGATCAGCGATTTTTCACATGGTACCTTAAAGTTTTTGAATTAGGCAATAATAAAAATGTTGAATTCATTAATTTCTTTTTAAAAAGTTAACAGTTTAACTAGCGAACAATTTTTTGAATATTAATACTTTCTTGGTTTTACAAAAGAATAAATTTATAATTAATATTTTCAAAAGAATTAATAATGAATTATATATAAACACCTAAAGCGAAAACATCCTTTAAAACTTAAAACTACGATGTGGATTCCTTTAAAAAAGGATCAATATGATTTTTTTTTTTTTACAAAAATTGTAAGAAAAATTGTGGCTTACAAATGACCATTGAGACTCTACTTTAAAAGGAAAAAAAGATTTACAAACATAGAAACATCAAACCAATACATACGCATACATTACAAACATTCACATATATATGCATAATAATAAAAAACGGTAAAAGAATAATAAATTCTCTCACAACCATTTAAAAAAATATATATAAATACACACACATACACATACTTACATTATGTTACATACAAATACATACATACATAACATTTATTACAAATTTAAGTAAAATTGTGAAAGGGATACAAAATAAAAAAAAAATAAACAAAAAAACAATTTAAAATTTAGATTTAATACTTTAAAAAGAAAATAACAATTTTTTTATTATAAAAAGGAAACCTTTTTTTAAAATTTTTTTTTTATTTGTTTTTTTTTTATAATTTTTTTTTTTTTAATTAAATTTTTGGCCTTAATGCAACAAGAAAAAATAAAAGTTAGTTTAAATCAAATTTATTAATAAAAAAAGAAAACAAAAAAATTATATATATTTAAATTAATATTATATATATACAATACATATATTTACATTTACAATGTATATGTAAAAAAAAAACAAAAACAAAAATGAAACATTTAAGTAAAAGAAAAAAAATTGCATTATTATTAATGTTATCGTTTAATAATTATTAATTAATTAATTGAATTAATGAATGAATTAATTAAAAAGGATATAAGGGAGCATAAATTTTTTGTATAATAATATAAGTTTAAATATTTTTTAAGAGAGAAAGAAAATAATTAAAGAGCTATAATGGCTACAGTATGTAGCATTAATAAATGTACACAAAAGATTTTGTTATAAATATTTTTAGAATAAAAAAAAAAATGCTTTTAGATGGAGAGAACACCATTTTTTGAATACTAGAGTAATGTATATAAATCATGTCAAAATGTTTAAAATATTTACAAAACGTTTTCTAATTACACTGGTCAAAAAAAAAAAAAAAAAAAATATTTCTCTGTTCTCCTTTAAAATAAAATATGTGGACTAGATGGAATTCGGCATGCTAAACACGAGTCAGCTTTTAGTATTTTTCCATCAGGTCGAGATTTTTTTTATTATGGCCGTATCTAATGTTTCGTCTTAAATAAACCGATTATTCGAGTATATTTCACTATAAATCGAGAACGGTGTGCACGATTTATAAAAATTATATACCATAATATGGGTAATAAAATTGGCTTTAAGTCGTTCTAGTATCAAATTTTTATCCGCTCAATAGTTTCCGAGTTATTTCGAAATAAGTGTCCGAAAAAAGTCAAAACTTCAAAAATGTTTCAGTTTATCATCTTTATCTCAAAACTGGAAAGATTACGAGTAAAATAATAAACAAAAAAATAAAAAATAAAAAATTCGGTGGATTAGATAGAATTAAACGTGATGAACAAGACACTGCTTTCACTTTTTTTCTATCTCGTATTGATTTTCTTTTATGGGCATGACTACTATGACCCCGTCCTTACGCAGGCACACTTGTATAACTCTAGAACGGTTTGTCCAATTTAGATAAATTAAACTCCAATAGATAGCGATTCAAATTATCTTTGAGCTATAATCATATAATTTTATGTTGACTTCATAATTCCGTAGTAATTCAAAAATTAATAACGAAAAAATAAATATTATAAAAAATCGGGAAAATTTTGATTCTTACCTCTGAAATTATTTAGTGAATAAAAAATAATGTTAATACCTTGAAGATAATTTTCGTCTGCATCTTTTGGTGTAACATTTATCAAAATCGTGCAAATGTTTCTTGAGTTATAGTCTAAAAATTGGACAAACCATTATCGAGTCTTATAGTATGAACGCTGAATAAGGTGATGGATATTAGTTATGCCCATAAAACAAGTCAGTACGTGATAGCAAAAAAGTAGAATCTTATTCTTGTTAAGCTCGTAAAGTTCCATCTAGTCCACTTATTTTTGTTTAAAGAAAGAAAATTAATTTTTGTCCTCCACTGTATTTCTACTGAATTGTAGGTATACATGGGTATTTTCACTTAACTGTGAATAAAATCAAGATTTGTGTATCAATTTTGATGATACATGCCTTATTTTATTTGCAGCTTTACCAGCTTTAAGATAACGATGATAATAAAATTTTTAAATTAAAAAAAAAAAAAAAAAAAATACCATAAATTTTGCATTAACAATTTTTGTTCGGACACTAATTTTGAAATGATTCCGAAACTATTGAGCATATAAAAATTGAAGATATTTTTAGTCCACATCTTTTAGTGTATCACTTATGTCAATCGTACGCATCGTTCTTAAGTTATGTTGAAATATACTAAAGTAAATGCCTTATTACGCGCAAAATATTAGACAGGACCATAAAAAAAACCCAGACCTGAAAAAAAAAAATTGAAAGCAGATTCGTTTTTAACACATCAAAATCCGTAAAGTCCAACTATTCATCTTTGGGGAGGATTTTTTTGTCAATCAGTTTTATTTATACAAAAATATTTTTCAAATGCTTGATGTTCAATTGGATGAATTTTTCGTTCCCTTGACAGTCGGTTCTTCGTACCGGGAATGACTTAAAACTTTTTAAAAGTTTTAACCAAGGACTGCCTATGTTTAAAGAAGCAAATTAAAGAAGCAATTTTTCTATTTTTGTATCTCTATTTCTATTTTTCTTATTTCAATGCAAAAGAAAATGTTTTCAGAAATCCAAAACTCAAATTTTCAAATACATATTCACCTAGAAATGATTGTTTTTGATTCATTATTGAATATTAACTTCTTAGGAAGTAGTACTAATACAGTAAAGCCATTACTGTGTCTTGAGCAATTAAATAAAATTTTAAAATTTTAAATTCAATTTTAAAGCCAAAGTTTTAAAAATTCAATAATTTTTTTAAGTAATTGCGAAAGTTTTTTCTAATCGAAATTCATGAAAACTATAAAGAGTTTTTTATTAATAAAATTCCCACTTTAAGTTTGATTCCTTTATAAGCATCTTTGGAAGTACTCTAGATGCAGTGAAATAATTACTCTGTTGTAAGTAATTACTTTAAAAGTTTTACTATTTCAATTAATTTAAAAAGTGACAAGAATACTTCAATAGTTTACAATAGATTTCTTTTAATTTCAATGAAATTATTAATCAGAATTTTATAATAATTTCAAATATTTTAATAATTAAATAAATTATACAAAATCATTTTACATAGAAAAATCTAAAATACAAATTCAATTATGACTAAAACATAATCAATTATTTTTTTAATTGAAATTCAAATTATCACTTATTTTTATTTATATTTGATTAATTTGTTAATTGATACTATAAGAAATATATTTAAATGCAGATAAATTTTTTTAATAAAAAAATGAAAAATAATTAGACAATTTTAATTTTGATTAATTAAATAATTGTTATATTAAAATGAATAATTGAAATATAGTTTTTCTATGTTGAATATAAGCTTCTTAGGAAGCACTCTAGATGCTGTGAAATAATTACTCTACTTTGAGTAAGTACTCCAATTTAAGCAGTAACAAGATTTTTCATTTAATATTTTTTTCTTTTTATTTTTAATAAAATAAAAAATATTCAAACTTTAATAAATAAAAAAAAGGCTTCACATTTTTTTTTGTAAAAAATTTTAAATTTGCCTAATTCTTTTAAATTGCTTATTATGTTACAAAGAAAATATTTTTTTGTAGTTCAACTTTTTAAAGAATCTCTATTTCTTTTTATACCAAATTTAAAAAAAAAAAATGAATTATAAAAAAATATTTTCTTATAAAAAAAAATAAATACAAATTTAAAATTTTGTAATATAATAAAAATTTCCATTAGCTAAATAATATTCTTCTAAAAAAAAGAAATTTTGTGAAGAAAAAATATTTTTTTGTAAAAAATTATTTAAATTTTACCCCTTGTTTTTATAAGACGAACGAAAAATTTGTCTCCTCAAAATGTATGGAAAACAACAAAAATAATTTGAAATTTATTTGTTGTTTTCCATACATTTTGACGAAACAAATTTTTCGTTGGTCTTATAAAAAGAGGGAATATAATATTAATTGAATTTAATTACATTTTTCTACATTTTGGTAAAATATTATTAATAATATTTTGCAACAATTTTGTATAATTTTATTAAAAAAATAAAATTATTTATACCCCTTTTCTAAATTTTGTGTAAATAAAATTCATTTTTTATTATTTTTTTAATGATTTTAAAATATTTAAGCTGTTTAGATAAAAAAAACTCTAAAATTTAAATATTTTAATACGTAAAAATATATCTAAAATTCTTAAAAAAATTTCCTAGTAATTTAAAATAAAAGTTATTAAAAAACGTATATATTATTTAAAAAATATTAAACTATTTATTTATGAAACTTTAAAATTTTATACTGAAATTTTGTTACAAAAAAAAAAAAAAAAAGAAAAAAATATTAAAGAAATTAATTTTGTTTATTTACTAATACCCCAAACTGTTATTACAAATCCTGTATTGTATTGCAAACGCTCTATATATCTCTTTCTATCTTCTACATTTAAACTTAAATTATTATACAAAAAAATTTAATTCAAAATAATAAAAAAATAAAAATATGAAAATAATTAAGAAAACATTAAATAATGTAAAAAAAAAAAAATTATGAGAAGAAAAGATTAAAATTATTAAGAAGAAAAAAAAAAAAAAAAGAATTATAAATAAATATATATTATTGTTAAAAATCTATTTTTAAGTTTTTAGTAAAAATTAATATTGAGAAAATGGTTAATACTTTTTTAATTAGCATTATTATTATTATTATATTATTATAATTATACTACAATTATTATTATACATACAACAACAAAAACCAACAACAAAAATAAACAAAAGAAAAAAATTAAAAAAAAAAATTTATTATAAAAAAAGAATATTATGTTACATATGTAAGAAACAAAAAATTTAAAAAAAGGTAGTAGCAGTAGGAAGTAGGAGTTGAAGGTATAAACAAAAAATAAATAAATAAAATAAAAAAAATAAAACAAAAAATTGCACGCTGAATTTTATTCAGATTTAAATAAAATAAAAAAATAAACAAAATAAAATCCCCAACATTTTTCAATAATAATTAAAAAAGAAAAGAAAACAAAACAAAAACAATATGAAAATGAAGAAAAGAAAAAAATATTACTTTGCCTTTTATTATTACAACAAAAATATAAAAAAAAAACAAACATACAAACACAACCATACATACACATATACAACCATAGTAAACAGCAGTCAACTAAGTACATTATTTACAACAAAACAAGATCAACAAAGAAATCAAATAAACACTCTTCATTACATTTCTCCCCCCTTCTCCCCACCAACCAAAAAAATAAAAACAAAACAGTAAATTAAAACAAAAATACACTAACATAAACAATACACATAAAACATTCAACACACTTTCGAATATCTCTAGACCCCCCCCCCCCCTCTCAAATCCCCCCCAAAAAACAAATACAATAATCAAATCCAATAAATAATATAAATGAAATAACAACAACAATGCAAAAATATATAAACAAAAATAAAACTAATCAATTATCTTTTTATTAATTGAACAACTCTAGTTTTTTTTTTCGATTTGTATTTATTTCTATATTAATTTCCTGTTTCCGGTTTAAGGAATTAAAATTACCAACCAACACTGCTCTTTTTGTTTTTATATATTACAAATACATGCTTATTTATTTATATAACAAAAAACATTTATTTTATTTATACATGTGTATTTGTGTTTATTTCTAATGTCTTTTTTTTATATTTAAATAATATAAATATTTATAGCAAATATTGTGTTCTAAGCTTTATTAAACATTTACTACAACTACATTTACAAAATAAATATTAAAAAAAAACATAAAAACATTTACATGCATATGTAACATATGTACATAGACCTACAGTTGTGTGTAGAAATATAGTGGCAAATGTGGGTTAAGTACAGATTGAGAAGTTTACAGTTTTTTAAATGATTAAATAATCTATATTTTTTGCTAAAAAATTGTTTTTATAATTTTTTATTTTTTTTAAATCAGAAAAAAAAAAAAAATCTGAATAAGTATGGTGATATGAACCTAAATCTGCCAAATTCATTTGAATTCAAAGGCTCAAAAGTTTTTATTAGAAAAAAAAAAAAAAAAAAATAAAAAATAAAAATAAGGATGTTGCAATTATAAACAATTTTCAATTATTTTAATGACAATAAAATCATTAAAAATAATTTCGTTTTTGAAATTTGATTTCCAAATATTTATTTAAAAGTTAATGGTCGTTGCACAGTGGGACAACGTCCTGTATCTCCTAAACTACTGCTCGGATCGAACTTCGAGTATGTAAGAGTTTCAAATAATAGTAACCTCTAAAAATTAAGTCCGATTTCAAAGATTTTTTAAGATTTCTGTAAAGTGCTTGACAAGATAAAGAAAAAAATAAGCCCAAATTACATTAGCGCGTAGTCAGCAGCAGTATGTGCTGCCACAATTAACTGATCATTTAGAATGTACTGTTTGGAGTTTATTACATTTGGTCAACAGCAGTTTGCAGTGTTCTTTTATTTAGGCCTGTTACTAAATTTACTGCACTGCTTTCAGATTGAGGGAGAGACAAAGAGAGTGTGCAAAGAAATGAGAGACTCAAATAGACAAGTAGAATTAAGAAAGATGGTGATTGTAAATTGTCGCTGCCTACGCTTAAATGTAAAGCCCAAATTACAATGGCGCGTAGTCAGCAGCAGTGTGTGCTGCCATAACCAGCTGATTATTTAGAATGCACTGTTTGTTATGGTGTTGATTACATTTGGTCAGCAGCAGTTTGCAGTGCTGTTTCATTTAGCCCTGTTTCTAAATTCACTGCGCTGCATTCAGATTGAGAGCGAGACAAAGAGAGTGAGCAAATAAATGAGAGGCTAAAATACACAAGTAGAACAAAGCTAGATGGTGGTTGTAAATTGTGGCTGCCTATGCTGAATTGTAATTATAGCGGCAGCAACATGTTATTCTGACAGTGAACAGCTGATCATTTTTGCTGATACTGTTGCTGACTAAGCGTTAATGTAATTTGGGCTTTAGCTTACTCACCTAAATTATCTCTTACAGTTAAAAAGATATTTACACTTGATTTTTTAATTTTCGATATTTTGCCTCGACTTTATTTCGTTTTTCGGGAATAGGTCCTGAATTATAAAAGCGAAATTTTTTTTAAAAATATTGTGTAATTTGGTATAGATTACGAAATGTATGCTGAAAAAATTTTTCGATTATCATGAAAAATATTAAAATTCAGAAATTACAACGAAAAATGGCTATTCGTTTACAAAAATTCATTCACTTTTTTCTCAAAGTTGTTTTAATAAAAAATGTCTTTACATCGTTGAAAAGACAAGGCTTCAAAAATAATTAATAAAGAAATTTTGAATTGATTTAGGTATACGCCCTCATCCAGCGTTGGTCGAAAATGGTGAATTTTAGAAAAATTTCATCAGTTTAATCAATTAAAAAAAAAAAAATTTTTTTTTTTTTTTTTTATTTATTGACAATATTTTGACACTATCTTGGACCCGTAGAATTTCTACATTTTGTAGCAATGGAACATTTCTCTTTTCGGATCATTTCCAAACGTTATTGTCTATGTGTCGGAAGTCACCAAACCTTCTTTTGAATTCTGGGATTATGGAACATCGATCAGGTGGTCATGCATTCCATTCGATAATCTTAAGGAGTGCGATCGAAAAAATCTTAACACACGTTTTTCCTCATAACTTTTTATTGCTCGAAGCAATGTTGGAGATAAGTTTAGAACCCAAAAGCAGAAAAAATTTCCTAAAAAATTCCTGGTATAACAATCTTTTTACAGTTGCGGCAAAACAGGAAAGTCATTTGATACATTCGGATCTATAAATACCAAAATATGCATAAAGGAATATTTGCAAAAAAGACTTCTTCTTTTCTTAAGAAAGCACAACGTGTCCACATATTTTTGGACCCATTTGGTATCATGTCACTACAGTAAGAAAGCTCTGGAGTGGTACCAAACCAATAACATAGTTTTTGTACCAAGAGAGGTCAATTTTCCAAATTGTCCATAGCATAGACCAGTGGAGAGATATTGAGCTCTTGTGAAAAGTGAATTGAAGAGCACAAAAAAGGTGTTTCAAAATACCGAACATTTTTAAAATAAGATGTGCATACTGTTCCAAAAAAGTGACTGAAGCAACCATCAAATCTGTAAGGGAAGGGTTACCAAAAATGGTCCTTAAGTTCATAAGTAGTGGTTAGAGCTATACAATTTATATTTTTCTGTGATCTGCAATAAATTATCAATTAAATAAAAAAAGAATGAAGACTCTAAGATCAACCATTTCCAAGTTATTGAATATTATATATGTTAAGATTTTTTCGAACGCACTCCTTATTTGGGACATAAAACGGAGTCGAAGACATCATTTATAGGTATCAGTACCAAAGAAATTACATTCGGTTTAGAGAAGATATCTAAATGAAATTTTCAGTGATTGTAGACTTTATCGTATAAAATGATAAAGTCTAAATCTTACAATTTACAAAAAAAAAAAAAACACATTTTCCTAATGTCACGAAGATCTTGATTGAAAAATCTTAAAAACATATTACAGATTCCTAAACTGCATTCTATTTGCAGATTCATGTTTTAGGATTTTAGAAAGTATAGTCTTAAGTCAAAACTTTTATATAGAATAGATAAAATTAGGGAGAATGTGTACCTAGACCGCTTGAGTTATTCAATTTGTTTTCTATTTTGAAATAATCCTTATGAAGATAACATTTAGAAAAGTATAAAATTATTATATGTTGTTAAAGAAAATTTTAGAGAAAAAAAGTGTAGAGACTTCTTCGGCAAAAAACACAAATAAACGTAATTTTCGAATTCAAAATAGTTAAATTTTTTCATTCAATAGATATCGCTCAGAAACACGGGGATATATATATAAAATGTAGCAAGAACTAGTTAAAATTTCAAATGTCAATAACTGGAAAACTATAACAGATAAATAGTACAAGTAAACATTTTTTATAGGCCTTATCAAGGGCTTTATTGTGATGTAAAAAATAGGATAACAAACAAAAAATTGGTTAGCCTTTAGTCAATGGTGTTCTACTTTGAGATCCATAGCTCCGCTCCTGAAGGTCATGTGGGGCACCCCTACCAAATTACATACTCCTCTGCTACGCCAATGTGAAATTTTATGCTAATCCAACCGGCCGATTAAAAGTTACAGATTTTAAAAAAAATTTAAATTCTAACTCACCAAAATTCAGAACAAAATTTCAGATTTTTCTTAAAACGAAGATCTTTATTATATAGAGATATCAAAAAATTTAAAACTGTTAAAAAAATGGAATTTCAGTAGAAAATTTTTCTCGAAAGGATTTCTGATCGTGTGATATATATATTAGGGTGATCGACTCGGTTTTCCAACCGGTTTTTAAACAGGTTTTTTCAGTCAATGTGCTGTCGGTTTTTCAAAATGTTCAATTTTCGAATGTCGAATAGACCGGTTTTTCTAAACACAAAAAACAGGTTTTAAAAATACCTTTTTATTTCAAAAACCATGCACTAAATATTGATATTTGAATAGAAATATGATTTTTAATGTCTTAAAAATATAGTTTAAGATTAAATAAATAAGTAATACTTAATTATCCTGAAAGAAACACCTGTAATGTTTTTGCACCTAATTTAGATGTTTTATTTTTTTTTTTTTTGTTCAACGAAAAAATTGTTTTTAAAAAATTTTAATTTAAAAAAGTTTCACCTGCGGAATCGTTACAATAAAATTGATTCTGGCTTTTTCCATGTTAACACATGGTTTCTGTTTATGCTGAGTAAATGTTAATATCATTTTTGATGATTATTTTCTTACAATTTTTATACCCTACATGTCCATTATGCGTTTGTACTGATGTTTGTAACACCCAAAAATATTGATCTAATCGATCTGTCCTTCCATGTAAAACTTGTAATCAAAATACAGGTCGCAATTTTAGTTTCTTATAGTCCAAGGACGAAGCATGTTGAAATTGGTTATGATCGGTTCATTATTTCCCCTAGCCCCCATACAAATAACCTCCCAGAAAAGGGGTTTAACGATCATAAATCCCTTAAATGTAGCAATAATTTTTGCACATCAAAGTTCCATATACGTTTAAATCTGTGTACCGAATTTCATGAAGATCGCTCCATAATTGAACATAGTACTGATCCACAATTCCACAGGTCTAGAAAAAGACCCCTCCCCGAATTTTGATGCATACAATGATGTAGGGTATTGTCGGCCTTAACCGACTTATCTTTCTTTCTCGCTCTTAATGGGTTAATAGTTATTTCCAAAAATAAAGAAAGATTTATTGATTTTTTCTTTAAGAAATGTAGTCTTTTCATAGAAATATTAACTTTTGCAAAAAAAACCGGTTAAACGGTTTTTTCTGAATTTAAAAAAGTGCAACCGGTTTTTTTCAAAATACCAACTATTCGAACTATTCGAAAACCGGTTTCTTCAAAAAGTCGAATAATCGATCACCCTAATATATATGTATTATATCTGTGGGCTTCATAATAACCATTTCAACTGACAAACGGATGGAAGGACAGACATTGTCCTATCGTCATAATTTCTTACAAGGATCCAGAAAATATTAACTTCTTTGCTCTCCGAAGAAATTTGTGGAGATTACAAACGTAATGACAAAGTTATATATACTCTTTTCTCATGTGGTGTAGGGTATAAAAAGCGTAGAATTGACAGTACTTTGAATTTAGTAGGTCTTGGCAAAAAATGCTAATTATTTTTAGAGACCATACCCTAGTATTTAGGCTGAAACTTAATCAAACCTTATCTGCTATTAACAAACATTCGCGGAATAGAGTTTTAAATATGGAAATTTAAATACTATATTCCAGAGTTATCGATTCATATTTTCTGTATAGGGGATTTTCTCTTAAATATGCTCACAATGATGTAAGTGCATCGTATAAATGGCTATACTTTTGAATGACTATAACTTTTTTACTTTAAAAAAACAGTTTGTTTTCAAATTATTTTTCTAAATAGTTTCGGTATAACGCCAAAATTTGCACTAAAGGACTCTAATTATTTCTAACAATTGGCTCAAAAAGTTAATACTAAAGTTTAACTAAATGATAATTGCAAAATTTTGACAATTTCACTCCCAATTATTTCCAAGTAATCTTTAAGATCGAAAAGTTACACGACTAATTGAGAGATTTAAAGAGTTAGAGTGTCAAAAAAATTTTATCTATATTTTGTAACATCTAAGTTTAATTTCGACATAAATGATGATTTGGGAATAAAGTTAAAATAAAATTAAAAAATAAAAAAATATAAATATTTAAATGGACTTTCAATTATGGATTCTTGTAATTGAAAATGTTTTTCACTGGTTTGTATATTTTAAAATAATAGAAATGTAATGATAATTTTTGCAGTCATTTTGTAGCCTTTAAAACTGTACTCAAAAAAAAAAAAAAAAAAAAGTTGTTTATTAATTAAAACTCTAAATATCAATTTGATTTCAAATTTACTCCTGTTAAATATAAATACTCTTGAAAATTTTTAAAACATAGTAAACGAACTACTGTGCTGCCACCTACATACTTGCTATACCAACATACACACACACAATTTAAAAAAGAATTGTAGTTCCATTTAAAAATAATGTATTTGTTTTCATTTATACTTTGTTTCCGTTTTTTTTCCAGTTTAAAATTACTATAAAACATCAAAACAACTACAACAACTACCACTAGATTCAAATACAACAACTTACATACACAATTACATACAATAATCAAATGTACTAAAGATTATGCCTTAAAGGATATTTTATAAAACTATTGTTTAATATTATAGATTATTTTTTAGTATTTTTTTATTATCATTATTATTTAAAAGTAAATTTTCATTGTTATTTCTCCTAAACTATGCATTTGTATGGGTAAAATTAAAAAAAAAGAATAAAAATAGGAAATAAAATAAAAAATATAAGTAACGGGTGTCTGTCTGTCTGCCAACTAAATTAAAAAAAAAAAAAAATTAATACAAAAAAATAAATAAAAAATTTTCTAAATAATTTATTTTCTATTAAAAGTTAAAATATTTAAACTTAAAACTACTAACCACTACATTTAACATACACATATACATTTTATTACATACACACACAATTACATTTCACACATTTACATATACATTAAGCCCATGCTTTGCATATTATAGAAAAAAAGAAAGAAAAAGAAGAAAAAGTTTTGTTTGTTTTTTTTTTTTTTAATAGATGAATTAATTTTTTTTTTTTTTAATTATTAAATTTTATTATTATTAAATTTATAAATTGTTTTTTAGGTAAATCAATTTATATATTATACATATATTTCATAATACAACAAAAACAACAACAAAAAATGCATATTTAACATTTAACATTAAAAGAGAAAAAAAATAAAAAATAATAAATTCAATTTATTCTTAACAATAAAGTGTATCTGAAAAATATAAAAAAGAAAAATGAAAACAAAAAAACAACATAATTAAAATAAAAAAAAAAAAAAAAAAAAAAAAAACATCATGTAAAAAAGTGATTTCTTTTCAATTATTAAGAGTTTTGATTTTATTGGGAGGGAAATATTTTTTTTGGAAGATAAAATCTATCAAAAGTGATAGTGAAAAGATATTAAGACGAAATTTGAACAGTAAGTATCAAAATTATTTAATTTAAAAAATCATTATATATGAGAGCAAGAGTTTATCAAATCTCTAATGCCGAATAACTAGGGCAACCAAAAATTCGTCCTAAAAAGGATTAAGGCCCGTTATTATAACTTTCCAATAACTAAAGTTAGGATGTTATCGTTCACTTTAACTATTTTTGGTTATTATAAGTTAAGCCAAAAGTGACCGATAAGCTAAAGGTAATAACATCTAACCATTAGCTTTTATCGCAAAGTTTATGCATTCAGAGCTGCCATATTTTCTGCTTTATATAAGAAATAAATAAAATCATATTTATTGCGCTGTAGTTTTCAGTAATTTTTCTGTCTATATTTATATTTGCTCTGGCTTTGTTTTTTAGTTAGTTTAAACTCATTTATTTTAAAAATTTATTTGTTTTTTATTTGTTTATATTTCCGTTAGTGGCAGTTACGTTCAAATAGTACTCGTTGCCACTACGTTAAGTGGCCAAAAGTAATCGGTTTTTGCTTTGATCTTGCCGTATTATCAAAATTATAAAATTTATCTTAAAACCAAGTTGTAATAACCAAAAATAGATAAAGCTCACTTTATCGTTCACTTTAGGTAGGTTATAATAACGGCCCTTAAAATGTTAAAAACTACTTGAATTTGGTTACATAGGAGACCAACAATTTTTTTTATTTTATTTTATTTATTATTATTTATTTTTTTTTTTTTTGTTCGTTTCACGGAATTTCTGAGTCAATTCAAATACACATCATCTTGCAAGGACTCTAGTTTTCGAGATACAAATTTATATGTAAAAATTCAAGGGGTTACTCTACATCAGGGGTTCTCACAAGACCTGGCTTCGCGACCCCCTTTTGACATTGCAATGGAAGAGCGACCCACTACAACATTGACTAATTTAAAAATCCAAAAAAAAGATAAAGTAATTTTAAAAAATAATAATAATTTCGACATTGTTTTCCTTGAATATTAAGAGACTTTTTCGTATGATCTGCATCCACAAAAGATCGAATCTCTGTTTTGAGGGACAAAAGAGTGAAAAAAGATATTTTTACATAAAAATGTTGGAGAAAAATATTTTAATATTTTTAGGGCTTCGGAGCCAACAAGCGGATAAACTTTGCTATATTTCAACTATTAAAAATGCTTTTAAATCTGTTGATTCAAAATTAAATTCAACGAATTTCAACTCTTTTTGAAATGAACCTCGTACTTTCTTAATATTAACATTGAAGGGATTTTCTGTCTTTAAATTAATTAAGTTGCTTAAGTAAATTTTCTTTATATAGCCGGGAAACTTATAGATGAAATAAAAGTTTTTGTAGGAAGATCCCTCAAACGATGCGTAAAAATTAGCTCAATATGGGAAAAATATTTAAAAAATGTTTAAAATTGATATTCAGTTCCCTACCAGCGATTGAAAGTCACGGGTCTTGAACATTTCGTCCAAAAAGTAGTATTGAGTTTTGTTTTGAAATTGGTATCAAAAAATTCGTAATTTTTAGGCAATTATAAAAACAAAATATATACATATTAAACATTTTTTGCAGAAATTTGGTCCATAAACCATAATTTTGGTTCCCTTTATGGCTAAAATATTAAAAATTTGCATTGTAGTAATAAGCACTGTTGATAATATATGATTTTCTAAATTTTTCCAAAAAATTGTTCATCAAAATGCTTTAAAAAGTCTTCTAGCGAAACAAAATCCCACGGAAAAACTTTTTTTAATATTTTTTCCATAACCAGCATAAAATTACGAATTTTTTGATACCCATTTCAATTAAAAAATATAAACTTTGTTTGACTAAAATGTATGGGACCCATGACCCTAGCAAATTTTTACGCATCGTTTGAGGGGTACATCGAAATCTCGAAAAATTCTTTCCTCGGGACACTCTATTGGAGAGCATTACTTTCTTCGTTTGATCATTTATCAAGCATATTATTTTCAATCAAAGGATCCTTCATTAGTAGTTTCTAAAAAGAACTCATTTCAGAAAAAAACTTTACGTTTGTCTTTAATTTGGATATAGTTTGTAAAAAGATGTATTTCCATTTTTAAATAGTTTCATGCTTTTATTGGAATTTTAATTTGAACTTCTAAATAATATTTATATTAAAAAAGTGTGTGTTTAAGAAGATTTTTAAGAAACTCTTCGCGACCCCCCATGAATGTCCTTACGTACCCCTTGTGGGTCGCGGACCCCCATTTGAGAACCGTTGCTCTACATATTAGAATATATCTGAGAAAAATTTATCCAATTGGCTAAATAAAATTAAGAAATAACACGCAGTTTATAGATTATTTAATCCCAATATATATATATATATATATATATGTATATATATATATATATATATATATATATATATATATATATATATATATATATATATATATATATATATATATATATATATATATATACATATATATATATATATATATTGGGATTAAATAATCTATAAACTGCGTGTTACCTTTTTTAATAAAAATTAAAATTTATTAATTTACAAAAAAAAAAAAAAAAACGTTATAAATCAAGCGAGACATATTTTACTCAGATCCGTGCATACATTACTTTATTTACAACTACCTCTTCCCGGTGAGCCTCGCTAACTCATTTGAATCAATAACTAATATTTACTTTATATGGGGGATACTACACCTTCTGGACCTATCCACCCTATTCGAAATTTGTTATGAAAATTACTCCTATAACTTTTTAAGTCTTTCCTATAGCCTCATGCGTTCTATTCTCATTTTATCAATGCAATATGATAACAAAGTTGTTCCAACAAAATTTAAAAGCTCTCACTCTAATAGTTCGTAAGATATGCCATTAAGAATATTTGATTTGTATGGGGGGTACCACTCCCCAGCTCCGATCGAAAAATTAAATATCATGTTTGAATTTAAGAGAACACAAGATAATGATGTGAACATTTTAAGCAAATCTGTTCAGCCGCTTGAGAGTTTTAAAAAGTGGGCGTTAAATGTGTGCCAGGCTTTCGATTTCATGGAAATGGCATCATTGATAACGTGTAAAACTAAAAAAAAAATGATTTTTTTTTCTTAAATAAAGCGTAAAATGTAAGCGTGATATCCAGTAAAGATCATAGATTATAGCATATAACCTTCTCCGGCATTGGTACTATGTGTTTAATTTTCTATCCATGCATCTGTCTGGTCGGCTGACTGGCTGTTTATGTAAAAAAGTGCAGATAGCAATTTTAAAGATATATTGATTTGGGACAAATAATTATTTTGGCTAGTGTTTATAAACCGGTTAACCGGTTAACCGAAAAACCGGTTTTTTCTTCAAATTTCGGTTATTTGCGAACCGGTTAATTTGAAATATTCAAATTCGGTTAACCGGTTTACCCGGTTTTTCTGTGTCGGTTAACCGGTTTCAAAAATTTGCTAAAAATATCACAAAATTTCGTCCTTTAGTTGCTTTTTTCTGAATTTAAAATATAAGAAAATATTTTTAAACTACTGAAAATGCTTGCTGTTTGAGTTAACAAGTAGCCAGGTGATATATATTTACTTGTTGGAAGTTAACTCTTTTAAAACTGTATGTATAATAAATCAGATAGATAATTAAGCATTCCATTTACAAAAACTTTAATTTCATGCGAATGAAATTTTCCAAAAGAAGAAAATACTTATGTAACATTACACATACTAATGTATAGCTTAAGATAAAAAGATTTTATATAGGATAATAGGAATAAAGACTTCAAAAGTAGAACTAAATAAGTGCAGAAAATGTACTTTTAAGTGATTAATAATCTTCTAAAAATTAAAAACAAATTTCTTTTTAGCAGAAATAATGTTCATTATTTTTTTGCAATTTTATGCAGATATTTTTTTATAAAAATTATATAAACTTTTCCTTGAGAGAAAAACTTTAAATGCGGTGAATATAAATTATAATATAAAGTACATTATCCTAGGTCTAAAGCTTCCTTTTTATAAAATTTCGATAATTTAATTTTATTTTTAACCTAGAAAAATTAAAAAAAAAAAACTGAAAAACTTTATAGAATAATTTTAGATCATTATTAAGCTTCAAAAGCTGTGCTAAAATATGCCATAAAAGTTGTTTTTATAAATTATATTAAAACTAGTCTAAAGGCTGAAAAAAAAGTATTATAAATTTTCGATGTAATTTATAAAGAACAGTGCAGTGCACTGTTTATTATTTGGTGCATGGTTAAACCAATAAGTTGAAACACTTTTTTAACCAAAAATATTTTTATTAAACTTCAAATTACACCAATTATATAAATGTCGGTTAACCGGTTTAACCGGTTTTTTAGTAGACGGTTAACCGAAAAATCGGTTTCTTAATTTTACCCAATTTTCGGTTAACCGTCAAACCGGTTTTTTGAAAAGTCGGTTTTTTATAAACACTAATTTTGGCCCAAGGGCGAAGTATATTGAAATTGGTCATTATATATACTTCGTTATTTAACCTAGCCACCATAGAAATATCCATCCGGTAGGGATTTCACGATCATATGCATCAAATATAACAATATATAAATGAAATTCGGTACAAAGAATTTTTTTAAAAGTATTTATCTTTATCCAAATTTCATGAAGATCGGCCCATAATTTACATAGATCCCATAAAAGGCCCACTTTCGGGTATCAATCTGAGGTACATAAGTTCGTATACATAAATATTTGTAGTACTTTACACTTAATACTAGTATCGGTCCGCAATTGGCCACAGGTCTAATAAAAGAAAATATGCTGTTAAGATTGCACAGTGGGGCAGAATCGAAATTTTTTGGAAATAAATCTGTAACTTCTGATTGGCTGGTTGGATTTGTATGAAATTTGGTATAGGCATAGCAGAGGAGTGTACAATGTTAAGTTTGGAAGGGGGACATAACAGACCCCTCAGGGGCTGAGCTAAAGAGGCTCAAATTTGGCTACCTCTGATATAAAAATTTTTTAATCGCTTGCCAAATTTTTGTTTCTCGTCCAATATCAAATATTTTTATACATTATTGTAGGCACTGATAAGACCTACAAAAAGATAATTGTCCTATTTATTTCTTATGGTTTTTGAGTTATTTGCATTTGAAGTTTTAAGTACCTCAATTTTGCATGTTCTTGGTCCAGTTTTTTTCATATATACAGATTTATTTCCAAAAAAATTCGATTCTGTCCCACTGTGGACTGTTAAAACGGATAAATATTTAACTAAAAGATCAAACACTGGGACACGATCCCTACATTTTCGACTTAATTAGAATACTTGGTTTACGTAAGTAATAGTTAAATATCACATATGAACGTTTTTGGTATGCTGATTACAATTCTGTAAGTATCGTGAAGCAATGTAATATGGCGGATAAATGTATGATCACTTATTTTCTGTCAATTATAATACTTGGTGTACGTACAAATTACATAAAATGTTTTTGGGGGCACTGATCACGTATCTCTAACAAAAAATTCTTAATTCAATATGGCGGGCAAATTTAGTTTTTAATTATTAGCTGAAATTTTAATTAATTACATTTGACAGATTTGGGGTCCCTGAACACAAATTTGTTTTTTGATTTTCCGAATTCGGAAAGGCGAAAGAAATACAGTGCATCAAATTGGATCAAAAAAAATTTTCGTGCTCCTTCAAAAAATAAAATATTTTGGATGTAAAATCCAAAGTCCCTAGATTACACATCTGTATGAATTATTCCCCTCTACCTAAAATAAAAAAAATCGAGCTTGTGGCCCCAGAGTGGATCAGTTTATTTAAAGTCCAGAAACTATGATATTGCATACTTTTTGGTTTGCTGCTAATAATTTATTAAACAAAAATAATTTCAGGAAACTGTTCGAACATGAATTATATCAAAAGTCACAATTTTCCAAGTGTATGGTGACAGTTATATAATAATTAGGTTTTTACCAACCACTATTAGTGCCACTTTTATAAATTGTTTGCAACGCTTGAGAGAATTTAATAAATTTTTATAATATTTTCATTATTTCTTTTTTATTAAACAAAAAGCCGCAAACAATTACTGATAAATATAAAATGCTCTTTCATAACAAGTATTTGAATAAATTACCTTAAAGAGAAAAAAAAAAAAAAAAATAAAGACAAAATATTTCATTTCCGGTGATACAGTTTAGTTAAGTGATGTTTATGTTTTGGTGGCCATATTAGTAAAAGTAGGTGTGTGTTACCACAAGTTTAAAACTTTTTTGTTAGATTTTAAAAACTATTCAGCTAAATATATAAAAATCAATTAGTTGACTATAAGAGTGGGTCAGGATATCATTATGATTTAAAGATATTAAACTTTTTGTAGGAAAAACTAAAACCACATTCACTTTAAAGACCGTTATTTATTGGTTAGCAGAGAGAGAAAGACTGGCACTTGTTTTTCCATTATATCTATAATATCACGTTTATGCAATTTGGTATAGAAAAAAAGAAAAACTATTTTATTTACTTTTTTATTTTTCTTTTTGTAATATTGACTAGTTGGGTGACATATTTTACGGTTGTTAATAAATCCTGCATAAACATCAAATTTTCTTTTATTTATTTTATTTATTATTATTTTTTTTTATTTTTTTGCTATGGTGTTGTATTTCTTTGTTGTATTTCTTCCTATTGATTTTAGTTAATATTAACTTAAACTAAATATTAAATATTTTATGGCATTCATAAATTTTTATTGATTTCGACTTCATAATGGTTGGTGTTGATGTTAAAAATAATGTTAGACATTTAATAAACATTTGGAAAATAGCATTTTTTTTCGGAATGATGCCTCAAAGACTGATGACTACTGTTTTATTTATGACTTTAATAAATTATTTATTAATATTCTCATTAGTAGAGGTGATGTCACATGTATTAGAGAAATTGAAATATACTTGTAATTATCAACTAATGTAAAAGCGGAAGTTAAATGACATATGTAATTTAGAAAAACATGTGATTTCTAAAAGATTTCTTTTTTAAGTTTTATAAAAAAATTGAAGAAAATCATTGAATTACTTATTACTCTCAAAAAATAATAATAATAATAATAATAATAATAATAATAATAATAATAATAATAATAATCATAAAAGATTTGCATTAATTGAATAAATAAATAAAATTGTTTATATTATTTAAATTTATTTATTTATATTTTCTTTTTTTTTTTATATTTTCTTTTGATTTTTATACCCACCACCATAAGATGGGGTGGGGATATTGATTTTGTCATTCCATGTGTAACATGTCGAAGGAATCATTTAAAACCCCATAAAGTATATATTTTCTGGGTCCTGGTTAGATTCTGAGTCGATCTAGCTATGTCCGTCTGAAAGCAGGACAGGGCTCGAACGGGACAACCTAGAGAGACGAAATTTGGCTCAAATATTTGTCTTATATATTTATCTGCTCAAAATAATAGATACACCTAGTAGTATTATATTAAAGTGACGATAACTTTGGAAAATTCTTTAGAAACACTTCGAGTTTTTTTTTCTAGTAAACAATTTGATCTGGCAATGATACTTTAATGAAAAATATGGCAAGTATGTGCATAAAAATTAATTTACATATACGTTTTCGATTTAAATACCAAAAATTGATGCTCATAATAATAGATACAGTTAATTTATTTGTAATTTTTATACCCTACACCACCATAGGTGGAGAGGGTATTATGCGTTTGTGCTGATGTTTGTAACACCCAAAAATATTGCTCTGAGACCCACCTTAATTTATACCAATCGGCTTAGAATCACTTTCTGAGTCGATTTAACGATGTCCGTCCATCCGTCTGACCGTCTGTAATCAAACTACAGGTCGCAATTTTGAACCAAAATTAATGAAATTTGGTACAAAGGTTTATTATAGTCCAGGGACGAAGCCTATTGAAATTGGTTATGATCGGTCCATTATTTCACCTAGCCCCTATACAAATGTCCTCCCGGAAAAGGGTTTAACGATCATAAATCCCCTAAATATAGCAATATTTTAATGAAATTTGGCACATATAAGTTTCATATAAGTCTCAATAAGTGTGCCGATTTTTAAAAAGATTTTAAATCGATCCGTAATTAACCATAGCTCCCATATAAACCCCTTTTCAGAAAATCACTTTAAGGGGCATAAATTCCATTAAAATGTTAGTATCAAGTTAAAAGTCGACACAAATAAGTTTTATATAAATATAAATGATAATGCCAGATTTTACGAAGATCGGTCTATAATTTACCATTAAGATATGATTTTTTTCGCGTACGAATGACTTCATTTAGAAAGTAATTTTAAGAAAATGGAATAAAAATGGAGAAAAGCGAACTGTAGCCATAAATTCCATAAAATGAATTTCATAAAATCATAATTTATTGCAAATAATGTCTTAATGAAAAAGCATCACGTTGTTTGCCGCTGAAGCAAAAGAAAAAAGAAACCACAATTTTTAGTTTTTTATACCCACCATTAAAAAGATGGGGGTATATTGATTTTGTCATTCCGTGTGTGACATGTCGAAGGAATCATTTAAGACCTCACAAAGTATATATTTTCTGGGTCCGTTAAATTCTGAGTTGATCTAGCTATGTCCGTCCGTCTGTCCGTCTGTTGAAAGCAGGATAGGGCTTGAACGGGACAACGTATGGGGACGAAATTTGGCCCAAATATTTGTATAATCGGTTAATAAACAAAAAAGTTATGGGCTAAAAACTAGAAACGCAGGGTGTCCGTTTCATACTTTTCTGCTGATATCTCTTAAATAAAAGCATGTACGACAACAAAATTTTGTATAAATAGTTTGGGGGTCGATATTTTGTTCATTCTGTTTTCAGTGGGCAGAACATTTGTCGAACAAATCATAATTTTTTGTTTGCCGACCGTGTCGCTTCGATACTTTTAAATGCAGCGCCTCTACTTCCGCTTACAAAATGACGTTTGATGGCAGACATGGTTGCTCGAACAATTGTGCGAACAAGAACAAAACATGAACAACTTGGGTCCACACTATCCAAATGCATGTGCGCACAACATTTTGTTCAATGTGCGAGCATGAAAAAGGCTCGTGTGGACCGCAAATAATGCAAAAATAGATAAATCAGAAGACACTTTTCAAATAAAATTTTTCTTAAATGGAACAAATTTTACGACTGTTTCGTTTATGAAGTTGATATTGATGTAATTTTTGAAAATATGAACATGAAAATTTTTTTATAAATGTAGTTTGGGTCAGTACATTATAATCCAGCAAATAAAACCAACATTTAGTTGACGATATATATGTATAAATAAAAATATGTATATCTATAAGTTAATTCATTACAATCAATCTTGAATGTTGAAATAGAAAGATATAGTAATGAATAACCCCTTCTAAAAATTTTATGTACAATATTCCATAGGAAGCTTGCACTATTATTGCAAGAATCATATAAATATATCTAACCGATTAAAAATTATATTAATCTGAAGTGAAACTTAAAAAAAAAAAAAAAAATTAACATATTTGGGGTTATTTTTCCAAAAAATGGTAATATTCTTTAACTTCAAAAATATTTTTTTTTTTGTTCCGCACTACACAATTTTTTTATTGCTTCTAAAAGAAATGTTAACGTTAATGCGAAAAAAGCAAAATCGGAGGCGGTCTGGGTAACGGTTTCTTCCAATGTCTGAGCGGAAATCAACAAAAAAAAGTTATTGGCATTATACCCCCATATGTTGATTAAACACACCAAAAATATTGACTGAGCCACGCCTTTTACAACGGCCAAGTGATATTTTTAATGAAAAAAAGTCAATTTTTAAAACAAGTTTTCCCCGGACTAGGATTTTGGGTATTTTGGTACAAAAATGTGAAAGTTTTTTTAATTCCCTGATTCTAAAACAAGTTTATCTATATTGTACCAAAATTTCATTGGAATACCTCTACTTGTTTAAATTTTATTTAGCTCCAAATATTAACATCATTTCTCAAAAAATATGCTTAAAATCAAAATTTTAAGTTATTCTGGTCATGGTCTGAAGAAATTTAACCCCATTTAATTTGTTTCCATTGGATGTTGTTCTCCACATTCTTACGAGTTCATTAATACTAAATGAACCAACTTTGGAGGTCTACTCTCTACTCCTGTAATCCACTAGGGAACTGTGCTACTGCAAAACAACTCAAAACACCTCTTCTCTGGCCGTATGAGATATCTCCAACGGTTCACAAGTTACTGAATTATTTCCGAAAAAAAAGCCACTGTGTGCCGTTAATGTAGGGGTTTGGAGCGATAACAATAAAGAATCTTTAAAAATAAATTTTCATAAAAAAACGCATGTATCACAATAATTTTGAGGAAAAACTCTTTAGATTTGTAATGCTAATCAAAAAACGGAAACTGGTTAATAGGTTAAGCTTGCTTGATTATAATGGCAAATCATAATAAAATTAATTTACATACGTTTTCCTTAATTATTTGCGTGCTATCCCAACCCTGAACTTCATGAAAATTCAATTTCTTGGTCAAGACACCTAAAAGGAACGTGAGTTGAGCGTATAAATCTGAAAAAACTGGAAATAAGCGGAATTTTGTGTTAAATAAAAATAAAAACAAAAAATAATATTTTGTAGTTTATGTTGATGTGTTTGGTGCACACAGAGTGTAATTGGCTCCATTTATGTGTATTTATATGGTATTCAAGAAAATGAACAAACCATAATGATGTTATTATTATTATTATTATTGTGGCATGATTACAAATTATATAATAATAAAAAAAACAATAAATTGATACCAAAAAACAGCAACATTAATATCAGCAGCTAACTAACATACATTTGCATTTATAACATTTTCATTTACTTTTTTTTTAAGTTTTTTATCCTCCAAAATATTTTATGGCTTTTAATGGTAAACTTGACTGTAATGTAGTAGTTAAAGTAAAAATAAATATTAAATGCTTTCAAAGAAAAATTTATTAAAACCGGATATACATTTTATTTTTTTGTTGTTGTTTGTTAGCTTTCATTTAATGGTCATTCCTGTATAAAGTATTTCCTGTGTAAAACTAGAACAATTGT
Organism: Protophormia terraenovae; assembly: GCA_951394005.1. Lineage (NCBI taxonomy): Eukaryota > Metazoa > Arthropoda > Insecta > Diptera > Calliphoridae > Protophormia > Protophormia terraenovae. The sequence goes on along the minus strand of OX596077.1, from coordinate 8,013,081 downwards.
TTAATTTCAAATTTCATTTACTTTGTAGGTAAATAAGGACTTGTTTAATTAAGGATTAAAAGGAGTTTTTTTTTCGTTAATGAATTAAGCTTTAATTACTAACGGAAGTAAGTAATTTGTGAAAAAAGTAAAATAAAAAGGAAAAAGAAGAAGAAAAAGTAGAAAAATAAATTTTGTTAAAATTACCTGTTGTGACAGTTGTTTACTGGTTTTTTAAATCTCTTAGACACTTAAAGCTACTCGAACCAACAAACAACACACATACAGCTTCTATTACAATGAGGAAGTTTCAACTGTTGTTAAAGTTATTTGTGTGTTTTTTTTTTGCATGAAACAGTCTTATTTTCTTTTGGGGGCTGGTTAACAGATTCAGTTTCGTTTTGTTTATTTTAATTTTTTTGTTAAAATTTAATAATAGAGAAACAGAAGTAACTAACTATATTACAAGATACTGCACCTGATTATTGAACTTGTATTAAAAGTAAGCTAATGGAGGAAAAAGTGTTGTCAATACTTACATTTATTCGTAGTTATCCAGCAAAAAAGGAACTGAAAAAGTCATAATTTTAACATTGTTGTGTCATTGGAAGGAAGTACTTAGTAGTGAAAAAGAGACACAGAAGTACTTCTCTTAAAATTATATTCACACATTTTTTTATGTAAATTCTGTTTTAGCCTTATTAGAAGATATTAAAAATACTTTAAAATTAGAGAAACTTTAATTTTCTTAGAAATTGTTAACATTTTTGCGCTAAAAATTAATTTATTTTTACTTTTTTTGGAAGTAATTATTAATAATTTCCAAAAAAAAAAAAAAAACTCAAAATATGCATTTGATTCTATTTTTGAAGTATTGAAAATGTTAATTTTTGGAAGCACTAGATCGTATTTTTTTTTCTTCTTTTTTGCTGGGTGGTTAAAGCGAATATAACAAAAAAAATCTGTTAATATTTTTGTTTTGCACCAAAAATCTATTTAATATAAAAAATCTGTGATCACTTATACATTACACTTTTTATAAAATTTCTTATATTATTATTATTCACTTACATTTTCCTTCAAAAATCTATTATTTTATGAAAAATCTAAAAATCTTATCCCAGGAAAACATTTATTAGTTCCAAAAGGCATTAAAATATCCTGTATTCGCTATTTTAAATAATTTAAATTTCTCTTAAAAAAAAAGTCAACAACGTCAAAATTTTCAAAAATAATGTTTAAATTTTAGCTCAAATTTTAACAGAATTTATCAAAAATTTTACATTTAAGAAATTTCCAAATAATTTTAGGTTTAAAAAGTTTTTTTTTTTTTGTTTTTAATTAAAAAAAAAAAAAAAAAAATTATTATAAAATAAATAATTATTTTTTGAATTTTCAACCAAATTTGAAAAAAATCAATTAAATGGACTTGATAAAAAAAATGTAAAGCAATTTTAAATTAAAAAATGTTAAATTTCATCCAATTGAAAGAACAAATTCAACTTAACCTAAAAATTTTTAACATAACCTCAAAAATATTTTTTTAATTTTCGTTTAAATTCTAATAAAATCAATAAAACTGAATAGTTTAAATACATTTTAGGGCAGTTTAAGTTTAAAAAGTAAAATTTTGTTTAAAATAAAAGAAAAAATTCAACATAACCTCAAATAAATTTTTTAAAGTTTTCGCCTAAAATCTAACCAAATCATAAAACAAGCACGAATGTTATATTCGGCTCGGCCGAATCTATATACTCGCCATCAACTTTTTAAAATTTTTTGTTATATGGGAGGTGGGCGGACCACGGCCATTTTTTGTTTCCGAGTTTACATTGTTCCTTGAACTATTTGTACAAAATTTCGTTGACGTTTCACCTTATATGGGAGGTGGATGGTAAAGTAGGCGGACCACGACGGACGGATATAGCTAGATCGACTCAAAATCTAACCCAGAAAATATATACTTTATGGGGTCTTAAATGATTCTTTCGACATTTTACACACGGAATGACAAAATCAATATACGTTCCATCTTTTTGATAGTGGTTATAATTAAATATACTTAACCAATACACAGTGGGGCAGAACCGAAACTTTTTGGAAATAAACAAAAATAAACGATTTTGAAATTGAGAATTGCAAAAATTATATATATTTTTTTTTTTAATTTTTTGGTTGATAAAGTTTCTACACTCTTTTTTACTTTAAAATAAAATTGTATTTAAGAGCATATAGTAATTATATACTTTTCTAAAAGGTAACTTCACAGAGTTAATTTAAGAATGAAAAACAAGCCTAAACGCCCAATAGGACTATGTATTTTAAATATAAATGTTGACTTTAGCCTATATGTTCTAAAATCGCAAAGGGGATATGCGGGCTATGGCAAATTATGGACTGATCTTCATAAAATTTTGCCCTATCATTTATATTTATATAAAACTTATTTGTGACGTATATTAACTTGATACTAACATTTTAATGAGATTTATGTCTGTTAAAGTGCTTTTCTGAAGAGGGGTTTATATGGGAGCTATGGTCAATTATATACCGATCTTCATGGAATTCGGCACACAGATTTAGACTTATATGGTTCTTCAAACTACATTAAAATATTGTTATATTTACGGGAGTTATGATCGTTAAATCCCTTTTCCGGGAGGATATTTGTATGGGGGCTAGGTGAAATAATGGACCGATCATGACCAATTTCAATACGCTTCGCCTTTAGACTATGAGAAACCTGTGTGCCAAATTTAAATAATTTATTTTCAAAATTGTGATCTGTAGTTTGATTACAAGGTTTACATGGACGAACGAATGGACGGACGAACACACATCGTTAAATCGACTCAGAAAGTGATTCTAAGTTGATTGGTATAATTAATTCGACCAATTGGGTGTTACAAACATCATCACAAACGCATAATACCCTCCCCACCTATGGTAGTGTAAGGTATAAAAATGATGCTGGCTCATTAGTATTGCACAATACTAAGTTTAACACAAAAATTTGTCTTTAAAATAAGAAAAAATTAAAAATAATCTCAAAATTTCGAACGATATTAGAAAAACCTAATACATTAAAATGTTTAATTTAACAAAGCTGCAACATAACCTCAAAATTGTTCAATTAAACTCAAATTAAATTTTGTTTTTATTGAAAATAAATTTTAAATTAATAAAAAATCAAATTAAATTTTCTTTTCAGTATAAAAAATCAATTAAAATTTTTAAACATAAATTAAAAATTATTATTATTCTTATAAATTTTTTATTGAAATTTCTGTACAGAAAACATTATTTTTCGAAAAAATTTCAATAAAAAAATTAAAAAAAAAAAATATATATTTTTTTATTTTTAATTAAATTCTCTTTCAAAAATCGATTTTTTATGAAAAATCTGAAAATGTTTATAAAACAGTAAAAATTGTTTTGAGAGAAGATAATAAATACTTTTCAGTGTAACGCACATTGGAGTAATAGTGGTCGAAAATGGCGGTTAATTCAGGGAAAGGTGATATCAATATTTTAATGATAACGTTTTTTTCTTTTTTTTTTTCTTGATTATTAGGTAAAAAATTCAGTTATTAGAATTTTAAGATTTCTTTGGCAGCATGGTAATGTGCGTCCGTCCGTCTATACAAGATGTCTTTTGACTAAATGGTAATGTCCATCCGTCTATACATTTGGGTAAATGGCGCTTAATTCAGGAAAAGGTGGTATCCGAATTTGATGATCTCAATCTATTTTTTTCTATCTATTAATTAGTAAAACAGTTTTTTTTTTTTTTTAATTTTAAGACTTTTTTTAATTTTTGCAATTTTAAGACTCTTCGAATGTCTGTCCTTCCGTCGGTCTGTGTTTTAATTATTGCAAACTTGCCAATCCAAATTTGTTTTTTTTTTATTCAATTAAGATATTGACTTTGAATTTTCTTTATCCGATAGACAATTTTGTTCTTTAATAAACCCAAAAAATATGATAAAATCGGTTGAAAATGTTGGGATATATATGAATATATCTCGTAGAATATATAAGAGAAATAGTACATGTAAGCATGTTTTCTAAAATATTTATCAAGAACTTTAAGGTGATATAAAAATCTTGAAAATCGGATAAGGAACAAAAAAATTTTAAACATTTTCTATTCTGTCCTCAGCTACGCCTATGTAAAATTGAATGTAAATCCAACCAGCCGATTAGAAGTTACAGATTTATTTCGATTCTGCCCCACTGTTTAATGCTAGATAAAACAAATAAAATGTCTGCACTTAAGCTGTTTTTTGTATGAAATCTACTGGAGTTTTCTCGAAAAAAAAAAAAAAAAAATTATAATAATAATAATTTCTCAAATCGGGCTGTATATGAACACGATTTTTTTTTTTCATAATATTAAAGGAGACATTATGTACTATTTTTCAGAAAATTTTCATAAGCAACCTGTAACATTTTAAGTTGCATTCCATGTAAATTGAAAATTAGTGCAATTTTCAAAAAAATAACAAAAATATTAAGACAAACTATAATTTACAAATACTTGAAGAAAAGTACACTTAAACATCTAAAGTTGATGGTTCCATTTTAAACATTTTCTTTAAAAGACTTTTTATTTAAAATAAATACACTGAAAGTTCATGAAAATTTTAATTTTTGTACTCTTTTTCAAATAATTAAAAAAAAAAAAATGTTTAAATTTGACAGCTCCTTATAAGATAACAAAACAACATAGACCCAGCAAAAACTTTGTAATGACATGTAGTTACGGATGTAGTTACTTTGTAATGACAACAACATTCTGTCTGCATTACATAGAACTTGTTTAGTAACTTATTATTTATAACTCGGATACATAAATGAAAGGCAACATTTGCGTATGAATTAATTTGTAATCTAAAATAGTTTATTTTTATTATATTTATTGTAATTATATTTTTGGTTGTTCTTAACATAGATTAACAACTAGATATTTATGTGAGAGAAAAAAACTAATTGAATTGTCAAAAACCTATTTCATACAACAACAAAATATATATAGTCACATATATTTTGTTTTTGTGTTTTCAAAAAAATGAGTAACTTTTTAGAAAATTTAGTGTAGGGTGGTTCTGACATAAACTTCTAGTTCTATTCTAAGGTTCTTAAGTTTTTTTTAAATTAAAATTTATAATTTTTTTTTTTTTTTTACAAAAAAAAAAAAAAATAAATATTTTATATCCTGTCATTTCATTACTTATTTAAAACCTAAAATATAACTAGTTCCTATTGTTATTACTAATCATGACTTCAGTAATGCGCTATTTAACAGCTTGGAAGTAACTAGTTATTGTAATAACATCTAAGTAATGTATAGGGTAAGTAGTTGCCTCTAATGTCATCATCGTGTTAAAATAATGAGTTATTCAGCTAATGTGTAAGTAGTGAAGAGCCATTATATTATATTCTTAACTCATTACATGGCAACCAAAGTTTTTGCTGGGGATTAAAGATTTTAATTGATATTGAGACAAAATTTTGACTATTTTTGTTCGGTACCCAACATTATTACAAAAATTTAAATTTCAAAATTCAGTTAATCGCAACTTTTGACACATGTTACCCCAACGTACTACGTTTCCAAATTTATTATCACTATTATTTTTATTATTTATATTGAAAAAAATCGCTAACTTAGCCTTACTTTTTTTACCTTACAATTAGACTTCATTAAATATTATCACATTATATCATAGTACAAGAAATATTGCAACAAATATTTTTTTCACAAAAGACAACTTTATTGTTGCACTTAAGACATTTTGTCATGTTCTTTCAAAATTATTGCATATTTGCAATATGTTTATGCTCCCAGTCATTCACTCAGTCAGTCGTAATCGTAACCATGACATTTCTTTACAAAAAGTATTTTTTACTTGTGTTTTATAGTCCATAACATATCTTAAGATTAAGATACAATAGACAATGTCATTTTGTTTGAAAATTTGGAATTGATGTTTTTATGGGATTTTTGTACAAAACTAAAAGAAAATTATAGTACCGGTTTAAAATAAAAGAAAACATTTAGGCAGGTCACAAAAAAAATATTAAAATGAAATACTTTTTTTTATAGAAAATTATAATTTATAACATTAGAAGATTTTTATTTTAAATATAAAAATATAAAATATAATGAAAAAAATCTAAAGATTTAAATTAATTGTAAAAGATTTTCTATATTTTTCGAGCTCAAGGCTAAAATGTTATAATTTATGATTCCAATATTTTGTCTCCCATCGAGTGATTTAAATGAATAAAAAATTAATTGATTTTCAAAGTTTTCAAATCAAAAATTTAAAATTATTAGAGAGATTAAAATAAAATACAAATATTTAAGTTATTCACCTTTAAGTCTGTTTAGAAGGGTGCTTGACCTTCTAAATAATGGTCTCCATTTTAATTGTATGTTAACACCATTAAGTCTTTTAAGTCATATTTAAAATGGTGAGTGACTTAAGTTTTTTGTTTTTTCAAAGATGCTAGAAAATTCGTGATTACGCCCTTAGCTGACTGACATTATGAACACATATTATAGTATATTTTAATGTCTGGAAAATGCTAGTGGCTCAGAGTAATATGTAGCGAATAGTCAGTAGTGGCAACAATAGCAATAACAACATCAACCAACCAACAAACTAAAACTATATACAGGCCTGTCACAGAAAACCATTCCGATCGAAAGTGGAATTAATTCTGTACTTTGCTTTTTCAAAAGACATGACATTTTTCGGAATGAAACCATTTAAAATTTTCAAATTTGTGGTTTTCACTCTAAAAAATTTCTTCGTTTCAAGTTTTTGAATAAGCAAAGTGCGGAATTAATTCCACTTTCGATCGGCATGGTTTTCTGTGACAGGCCTGATAGTTTAAATATCTGTGAATGTCGGCAGTGAACCATAGAGTTGTAATGCAATAACATTTTGGTTAAATATTTTGTTTTGTTTTGAATTTTTGTTTTTTGTTTATCTTTTTACAAACCCATACTAAAGATCCAGTAATTTACAAATATTATTGTTGTTTTTGTTTTTTTATTTACGTTTAACTTTAACCAGTCAAAGCAACAATAACAGTGCAACATATCAACAATAATAACAGCTAACATAACAATTTCAACTGCCACAAGAAGTGCCAACTAAAAAAAAAAAAATAAAAAAAAAAATAAAATAAAAAATACAAAACAAAAAAGTATCCATAAAGAAAAACCTCATAACTTGTTTCAACTTTACAGGTAAAGTTTGCTTGATTCATATTTAAACGCTTGCATCAGCATTAATCCACTGGTAATAAAAACGGAACTCAGCATTACAAGGTTGTCTGTGGCAACGTGATTCGGAAATAAAAAAAGAAAACCAAAAATAAAATAAATACAAATTTTATATAATTTTTTATTTTTCAATCTTAAATTAAATTTCAAATAAAATGCATTTTCCCAAAGGAGTAAGTGTGTTTAATATTAAAGTGCAAAATAAGTTTAAAACAAATATTTACAACAATTTTTTAATACAATAAAAAAATCTAATAAAAACCAAATAGTGTTTTGTAATAAAAATAATCCTTGCAAAGGAACGGCTTAAATAAAATTTAGATTTAATGGTGGATTTTGAATAATAAAAGGACTTTTAGTTAGTAAAATTTTGATTACAAGGTGATTTCATATTAAAACGGACAGCAATTGGATTAGAGATGTCCGATGAAATTATAATGAAATTTACTGTTCATATTGAAAGTGTTTCTTAAATCATCAACCCTGACTTTCCGTTCCAAAAATATGACCTATGGATAATTTAAAAAAAGTTCACAAAGTTGTATTTCTTTTAATTACTTTTAACTTTTACCTTAATTTTAAAGATATATATATTTTTTTTTTTTTGAAATGATATGTCGTATTTATTTTTAAAAAAATCAAAGGTCAAAGTTGGTCGTAATTCTTATAACATAAGAAACAATATTTTTAAAATTCTTTAAAAATGATATACAGTGAAAGCTCCCATAGGCGGACAGCGATCGTCACGCTGATTTTGTCCGTTATCAAGAGATGTCCGCCTATGGGATATGGTACATAATATTTTTTTACAAGGGGTAATTCCGTACTTTATCTTTTTATTCCAACATTCAAGATTGATTGCAATGAATTATCTTATAGATACACATATTCTTATTTACACATATATATCGTCAACTAAGATGCAAAGGCCGCAACTACTTAAACATCAAATGCTGGTTTTATTTACTGGTTTATAATGTACTGACCCAAACTACATTTATACCAAAAATTTCATGTTCATATCTCCAAAAATTACATCAGTGTTGATAAAAGTAAAATAATCGTTACATTAATTTCATGAACGAAATAGTCGAAAAATTTGTTACATATAAGACAAATTTTATTTGAAAGGATTTTAAGATTTATTTATTTTTGCATTAAATTTAAAGCAAAAAAAAAAAAAAAATATATATAAAAATTGTGATTTCCTTTTTTCTTTTGCTTCTGCGGCAAATGACGTTTTGCATTTTCATTTAGACATTATTTTACAGTTCGATTCTATCCGTTTTTATTCCATTTCCTAAATTTACTTTCCAAATTTTCTTTCATCTTTCAACAGCATTTTTACTAATGATTTTTCCACGAAATTTTAAAAATAAAAAGCATGTTGAGCATAAGCTTGACAACAAAGTCTTCATTGGCAAGTAACTCTATTTCAAAAAGACAGGATTAACTTGGGAAAATGACATTGGTAGCCTGGCCTCGATCTTAAGCTGCGCCCAATTACTTTTTTTATATGACTGATAACAATGTCGCCCTGCTTGTTGTGCAGAATTTCTATGCCCTTTGTTCAAAAGAGTTGTCAAGATTTGTAGGAATCTGTCGCCATTGTGTTCTCATCAAGACTGTGTTCAGGACATAAATAACTGGAACAGCATCTGTTTTTAGGGATCAAGATTAATTTTCTCTCTTCTAGTATGAAGAATTTTTAATCAAGTGTAAAAGTCAAAATCAAATTAAAAAAATTGTTTTTGCTCAAAACCAGCAAAAAGTAAAGTTAACTTCAAAAAATTTAAATAAAGATGAAATATGAATGCAAACACGGACAAAAATGAAAATAAGAAGCATTTCATTATATAATATTTGGTACATTTCGTCTACCGTTTATGATTTTTGTCCGCCTACGAGAGATGTTTTCTTTAAAAACAGGTGTCCGCGTCCGCCCAAGAGAGCGTCCGCCTAGCGGAGATTAATTTATTCTAAAAATGCCACCTAAACCATGGGACCTAAAAAATTGTCCGCCTACCAGAAATTTGAAATTTTTGTTTCACAATATTTTTCTGCTACATACCCTCTAGCATCTGCAACATAGTATTCCTGGACAGGAAGTTGAAAAAATCGTCTACTATGCAGCAATATTTTTGTTACCTCCAAATTCGTTTCTAATGGGAACTTTTTGTACTTTGTACGTCTTCAGGCTAGATTTCCTTTTAACTTTTCTGACAAAGATTTAGAGCTATTAACTTTTTGTGACACTTTTCTTCCAGAGATGAGGAGATTTTCTCCCAAAATCCTTTCAATTTTGTCTGAGTCTTACTGTCTGAAAATACAATTTTCTTTCACAACCAGGTTTCTTTATTTAAAAAATAATAATTACCCAGGCTTAGTCGAAATTAATAAACTGGATCTGTTGGATAAAAGATTTCTTTTAAAAGATTTCATTATTTTAAAAATTTATAAAATTTCTTCCAAAAGTGAATGGAGAAATATCTACAGGAATAATTATATTAATGTGAACAGTAATAATAGAGTTCTTATTGGAGTTAAAAGTAATTTTTTCAAAAAGAAATACCGGCAGACTAAATAAGCTCATCATAAAATTTAATATCAATAGTTTAATAATCACGTTTATTTTTATTTTTTTTTTTTTATTTATTATTAATTTTATTAATTAAAATTTTTTTGTCAGCTTGGTAACGTCTGTCCGTCTGTCTGTACATTCTGATTAAATGGGTAGAAATTGGCGTTCAATTCGGGAAAAGGTGATATAAATATTTTAATGTTTATAATTTGTTTTTATATTGAGCGAAAAGTAAACAAAATGTATTTTTGTAATTTTAAAAAATTTAAAGAATTATGATGTCTGTCTTTCTGTCCGCATGTTTGTTAATTTTTGTAAATTTTCCAATTTATAAACGTTTATTTATGGATTCAATAAAGATATAGACTTAAAATTTCTATTATTCGATAGATAATTTTGTTTCAATTTATTAGTAAGTAAAAAATGCATTTTTTGAATTATAAGATGATTTTTGTCTGAATGGTAATGTCTGTCCGTCCGTCTATACATTTGGATTAAATAGGTCGAAAAAGGCACTTAATTCAGAGAAAAATGATATCAATACTTTAATATATAGATTCAGTTTTTATATTGATCAAGAAGTAAAAAAACTAATATATTTTTGGAATTTTAGGACTTTTTTAAAAAATTCTAATGTCCGTCCGTCTGTTTATTAATATTTGCAAACTTACCAACTCAAAATCGTTTATTTTTTGATTCAATAAAAATATCGACTTCAAATTTTCCCTTTTCGGTAGACAATTTTGTTCTTTAATAATCTGCAAAAAATAAAAAAAAAAAAAAAATCGGTTAGAAATGTTGGGAAATATATGTAAAAGACTTGACCAACATGTTGAAAGTTGAGATTGTTGAAGTTTCAAATGATAATATTTCGAAGAATATATAAAAGAAATAGTACATACAAGCATGTTTTCTAAAGGATTTATGAAGGACTTTAAGGTGATGTAAACATGCTGGAAATCGTGTTAGGAACAAAAAAATTCACTAGTGGAAAAATATTTTCTAATACATTAGTACCCTATTTTGAACAGCCATAGTTCCGCTCCTGAACCGTATATGGGATCCCGCTTCTAAATTCAAAATGCTACTGTCCTTTGCCACACCTATGTGAAATTCTATGTAAATCCAACCAGCCTATTAGAAGTTACAGATTTATTTCGATTCTGCCCCACTGTTTAATGTTTGATAAAGCAAAGAAAATGTCTGTACTTAAGCTGTTTTTTTGTATGAAATCTACTGGAATTCTTTCGAAAAGAAAACTAATTTCTTAAATCGGGCTATATAATATCAAAATGGACTATATGTACTATTTTTCAGAAAATTTTCAGAACAAACATCCTGTAACATTTTAAGTTGCATTTAGGGTTTGGGGTCCGAGAATTCCCGGACGGGAAATCCCGGGAATTCCCGGAAATTTTTCATCGGGAATTCCCGGGAAAAACGGGAAATTTAATATTCATGTAGTTTTATAATCCTATAGGAAAAAATGTTACTGTTTGTATCGCCTAAGTGAAAATTGTTCATTTACTAAAGGAATTTTTAGATGCTAATACGAAATATAAATAAAATTAGATACAAGTGATATTTTAGATTATTGAAAAACATTTCATCGGTGCGCTTATGAAAAATCCTATTTGACTACTTTTCACTAGGAAAGAAACGTTTTATTTTGTCGAATCACATTCCGAATACACGAGTTTTTAACTTTATATTTCTACAATCTTTTAAACATTTAATGATGATGTACCATTTTAAAATTTCATTTAAATACTAATTTTTCATTCCATAACACTATTCACAAAAGTGAATGGGTGAAAAGGGTAGACATTTTTAAAAAATGCATCCTAAAATTGCATTTGCATTATGAATGCATTTTTAAATTGTAATATTATTTCCTAACTACTATATTAAAAGAGGACATATTCATCTTCTACATGCAGTTTAAATCATTAAAATACGTTAACAACTTTTAGAGTTATTGATGTTTAAAGTTACACACTTTTCCGATTATTTTGACTTTTCGAAAAATTAAAATCGTGAATAAATACGCGAAATTTTTTGAAATTCAAAAAAATAAAAATGGGGATATTTAAATGGCTCCATAGGAAATATGCGTGCCAAATATGAACAATATCGGATGACCCTCCGTCAAAAAATTGACATTTTTTATAAATCATTCATGAAATGGACGATATATATCGAGGGTCTATATTCAAAACGCGCCTCATACAAAACAGCATTTTTCAGGAGAACATAAAAACTGTTTATTTCCCTCATTTTTCAATATTTTGCAATCCGTTCTTCTACAAGTTATTAATATTAATTCTACTAAACTTCACACTGAAAAATAAATCTTTTAACTCCATTATTCGCGAAGTTATGGTAGATAGCCCGTTTTGTCTTAAATATTTTTAATGTTTGTACAAAAAATGTTCAGATAGCCCGTTTTGTTTATTGGAAATTAAAGAAGTAAAACATAATATTTTTGGGAAAAAAATTGTTAATATGTTAAATTTATGATATCATACCAATCAGGAGATAAAAAAAGCGAAATTTTGTGGTTGGCTGGACCATTTTTAATAGTTAGAAATTTCAAATAACAGGGATCTTTACTAAAAGGACGAAAATGTGTTTAAAATTAAAATTTTAATTTAAATTGAGAAAAAAAAAAAATTGCATGCGAAAAAAATTGCAAAAAAAATTTTTGCAAAAATAATTTTAAACCAATGAAAATTGTATCAAATTGCATATCAACAACTCAAAAATTATTAAAACCTTTAAAGACGATGTTTATTGTTTTGTTTAATTATCATTTTTTTAAGAAACTGATTTTGTTATCTAAGAAGTTTTGCTTATAATTACGAATTTTATTAAAATTATTCATTCCTGTCTTTAAATCTAGCGTATAGTGCTCCCACTGAGCTTCATAAAATTTTGATAGGTTAAAAAGGTTAAAAATCTAACTTTAATGTCTTTTTTCTCCAGACTGAATTGAGATAACAAAATTTTTATAAGACATGTTAAGATTATAATTCAAAATGTTTAAGAAAAGTTCAAACCGCAAAAAAATGCTCATTATTTATCAATTTTTATTTTAACATTTCTTTGAAAACAAAATCAAAAACTTGCACATAGCCCGTTTTGCCTTAAAAAAAATATACTGTTTGTAGATAGCCCAAAAACAAAAAGTGAAAAATACAGTGTTAGAATTAACTTTTGACTCCAAAATTAACACCATATATAAAAAATAGAAAACTGAAGAGTCTGACGCAAAAAAAAAAAAAAAAATTCCTAAATCTGCATGAGGACCGATTTGAATATAAGCCCTCGATATATTTTTTTAGTTTTCAATAAGCTTGTGCCCGTACTTTTTGGGTAAAATGAGAAAAGGTTGATATTTCTCTAAAAAATGTACAAAAATACGGGAACACGAAAAACAATTTATTTAGAAGGTAAACATCAAACTATTTGGAAATTCTTGTGTGAATGTTATTTTATTTTTAAGCATATATCAACGTTCTTAATTTTTTTTTAATTGAAACTTTCTTCTTAGTACCAAAAACTAAATATTTATTATTTATTTTCATTCAAAGTTGTTATTTGTATATTTTTATTTTTTCTTTATTTGACTATCCAAAGATATAGTCTGGGCTGTTTCGTGCAAGAAGTAGAACATTATTCTCTTAAAATCTCTATCATTTCCCAATTTTGGAGTACGGGAACACTTTTCGGTAAAATAGGGATGCCGCGTGGTCCAATTTAGGTACGGGAACAAAGCTAATATTTTACAAAATGAACCAATAAATATTTTCTAAATCTAATTCGTAATAGATTTGAATAGATGAAAATTTGAATGATTCAAAATATTTCTTAAGCTTGAATTGTAATATTGGTAGTGGATTCTTCAAGCAATTCTTGTGAAGTTAAAGAATTTAAGTCTATGAATTAAATATGAAAGCTTTAAAGAAATTACTGGGAAAATAAATTTAATTCGATTTTCAAAAGTGAATTAAACAATTAAACCTTTGGAGCACTTATTATTTTTTTTTTTTTGTGAAATATTTAAGATTGTTTTAATTTTTAATTGATTTTACACTATTAATACCAAAAATATTTTCAAATGTATTATGCTGTAAATACCTTCAATACTTTGTATGTTGAAGTCTTTAAATTTTTTAAATGTAATTGCATCTCTTAAAGCAAATTTAGGCACATTTTTTTATTTGTAGTCAACTCTGTTCAATTTTTCGTTTTTAATGGTATTAATACAAAGTATTATAGTGTAAAACCACCTTAACTAATCATAAATTTGATTTATAATGTTGTTTTATAGTACTGAATAGAAAAAATTACATTCTTTATAAAAAATCATTGCTTTTTTCTTAAAATTTAAATTTCCCGGGATTCCCGGGAATTCACGGGAAATCGAATTTTTTATTCCCGTTTCCCGGGAAACAAAATATCACGGGAAACCCCAAACCCTAGTTGCATTCCATTAAAGTTGAAAATTAGTGTACATTAGGGCAATTTTAAAAAAAATAACAAAAATATTAGGACAAAATATAATTTATAAATACTTGAAGAAAAGTACACTTAAGTACCCGAAGTTGATGGTTCCATTTTAAATTTTCACTTTTAAAGACTTTTTATTTAAAATAAATGCAGTGAAAGTTAATGAAAATTTAATTTTTTTACTTTTTTTAAAAAATGTAAAAAAATTTTAACTTTGACAGCTCCTTATAAGAGAACAACACAACCTAGCTTAAAGATTTTAGGTGATGTTGATACATAATTTTTTTTTTTTCTTTTTTTATTCGGTACCCAACTTTATTACAAAAATTTTAATTTCAAAATTCAATTAATCGCCACTTTTAACACATTTTACCTCAACGTGCAATTCTTAAAAAAATAAATAAAATAAAATTTTCAAAAATATTAAATTTTAAAATTTTTCCAAAAATTTCAGAATTATTTTAGTATTTTCCAGTTCTAAAGTTCCACTGCGTATCGTATGAGTAATATCAGTCAATTCTAACAAGTATACTCATTAAAAAACTTATTTTAACATTCGGCAAATATGTGACCGTTATAAATAATACAGAATTTATATGTCACACTAAATAAACCATTTATCTTAAAATATTTAAATAATTTGTATTTAAATTTAATTAACAGTATTTTCAGGAAAAAGCTTTCTTATTAAGTTACCATACATTCTGTCAATTATAAGAAAAAAAAGCTTTTTCTAGAAAAAAGCTTTTCCCTACACAAGCAAAACAATAATCTATTGAGTATATTGTTTTGTTTGTATTCATATAGAAAGAAAAACTTTAACAAATTTAAATTTATTAAATTGTTACTTTTTTCAATTTCCCTCTTCCCCAGGTTATTACATTTTTGTACATAACAACATTAATATTGGCGTTAACCACAGCCTATCCCTCCAAGGAAAATCTCAAGTAAGCACGTAAATTATATTTAAACAAAATTAATTAGATTTTCATCTAACAATTAATCGATCATTAATTTCTTAACACAGAATACGTATTCATATACCTGTTAAGCATCACACTCATATTCATCAGAAGACAGTGGTAAAAAAGGTACCCGTACCAGTACCAGTGCCAGTCAAAGAGCACAAAAAACCTCAAGAGGAATACAAGAAGAAACAGAGTGGGGAAAGCAAAGAGGAAGATGAGTTTGAAGGTTATGATTATCCCAAAAAGAAAAGAAGAGCTAGACATCCATTTATATGAAGAAAATGAGGGAAAACAACAGAATTTAATTATAAAATTCAAATAAAAAATAATAAGAAAAAAATAAAATAAAATTTGTAATTAAGTGCAATAGGAAAAACAAAAACCAAACAATTAATCAAACCTAGTTGTTAATAGCAAAAAGAGAATGATAATGAAAGAAAGTATCTGTATCTATAATTTTGTTATTTATAAATTATTTCGTAGTTCATGTTTTTTATTTTGTGACTTTTGTAACTAGTTGTTAATAAAGGCATAAGAAATATCGTTTAAAAGTAATACATTTAATTAAGTGTTCATTAAAAATAAAATTTATATGAAAATGTAGGTATTTTTAAAATACATAACTATATTTTATGTCAAAACTATTAATCCATGGAACCATGAATATATACTTATAAATATAACACATACATTAGGGAAAATTTGAAATGAAATAAAATGAGAAATTTATAATATTATTATATTGGTTGGAAAATAAAACTAATTAATGATTTTTGTAAATTAAAAAAAAATATCAAAAATTATTATTATTAATTTTTTTTTTATTTAGTCCACAAAGTTTTTAATTAAGTATAAAAAGAAATGTAGAAGGAGCCAAACGAACATTTTTGGGAAATAAATTAGTATCTCCTAAACTATTGGTCGGAACGAATTGAAATGAATGAAAGAGTTGTAGGGGAAGACCTAAGCTTTCAGAAAATTCATCTTGTAGTGACCCTGTAATAGCACGAGATAATCTACAGGATGTCAATGTTGTCTACTTCGAGTATGTAAAAGATTCAAAAAATCGTGTTTGGCAAAATAAAGGAAAAAAAAAATCACTTAACTAAGTTATTTCTTACAATTAACAAAATAAAGGGCGGTCCACCTTAACGTCAAGTTTCAAATTGGGGACATGGACTTGGACGATATGTGGTTCCAACAGGATGGTCGTGTTATCTCACGTCGTGGCGATGTTAATTAGCCGCCACGATCATGTGATTTGACACCGTTTGACTTCTTTCTTTGGGGACATTTAAAACAAAAAACTGTACGTCAGTAAGCCAAGAACAATTCAAAGCTAAAGGATGAGATAATTCGGTACATTAATGAACCTCAATTATGTCTCGGAGTCATTAAAAATATGGACCAACGGATAGAGGTATGCCACTGAAGCCGTGGCAAGCATTTGGACGATATTTTGTTTCATACATAATTGTCATAGATCAACGGTTCTCAAATGGGGGTCTGCGACCCACAAGTGGTCCGTAAGGACATTTGTGGTGGGTCGCGAAGATTTCCTGAAAAATATTCTTAAACACACAATTTTTTAATATCAATATTATTATGAATTTCAAATGAAAATTCCAATGAAATTTGTTGGCTCCGAAGCCCTAAAAATATGAAAAAAAATTTTCTTCAACATACATTTTTATGTAAAAATATCTTTTTTCACTCTTTTGTTCCTCAAATAATATTAAATTTATTATACAAAAATGTCTCTTAATATTCAAGGAAAACAATGTCGCAATTATTAAAATTACTTTATCTTTACATTTTTTCTGATTTTTAAATTAGTCAAAGTTGTAGTGGGTCGCGCTTCCATTGCAATGTAAATAGAGGGTCGCGAAGCAAGGTCTTGTGAGAACCCCTGTCATAAATTCTTCTATCATAATAAAAAATATTAAGATAATTCTCTGAAAACTTTTTGTTTTATTTACAATTAACATTGTGCGTTTTGGTTGGACAACCCTTTATTTACACTTAAATTTTAGATTTTTTGCCCCAACTTTATTTTGTTTTTCGGGAATAAGTCCTGAGGTATACCAAGGATTTTTTTTAATATTCAATACTTTGTAATATATATCGAAATAATATGTTGAAAATTTTTTTGAATTATCTCAATTCTTCTAGACGTGAAAGATGTTCAAAGTCAGCACTTGGAAATTAGTATGAAAAATTGATATTTTTTTACACTTTAGCTTTTTTCTTAAAGTTTTTCCTTATGTTTAAATGTTTTTCTTTACATATTTCAAAAGACAAGGCATCAAAAATGGTTAATAAAGAAATTTTGAATTAATTTAGGTTTGCGCTCTACATCCAGCATTGGTCGAAAATGTTAAATTTTAGAAAAAAGTTAAATTTTTATCGAAAAAATGTCCTGCGAGTTTTTTAAAATTGTTGACGTAATTTAATCAAAAATAGATTTAGATCGATTTGACACTATATTGCTTCCCGCCCGACCAAAAACGAATACAGATTTTATGAAAAAAAAAAGAAAAGATTTTTTCTAAAAGCTTTTTTTTTAATTGCACAAGAAAACATATTAGCATTATATTTTTATTATTATCTCTTATTTATTGAATATATATGTATATGAAACTTTCATTTCACCAAAAATCATTTAAAAAACTTCAAAAACCAATTTTTGTCAATTTTGCAAACTTGATTGTTAAAGTTACCATTTTTTGATACTTTTACATACTCGACGTAGTCAACTTTGATACCCTGTAGCATATCTCTTGTTATCACAGTGTGACTACAAGATGATTTTTTTCAAAGCTTAGATCGTCCTCAACAAATCTTCTATACATTTCAATTAAATCCGAGCAGTAGTTTAGGAGATACAGATTTATTACAAAAAATTTTGCGTTTGTCACTCTCTGTGATATGATATATATCAAATTCGGTAGGGTCTGTACTTAGTCCTATCGGACGTTTGGGATTGTTTTTAATTCTTAAATCATCTGTGAAGATATCTTTCAGTAAAGTATGAAATTGTTATAAGTTCTTAACTAGTCGTCTTCACGTAACATAAAACATTTAACATTAACACTAACATCATGTTACTAATAAATGTATATCGTTTAATTTGATGTTAATGTTAATTTTTTTCGAGGTTTAAACTCGGTTGTTAAAGAAAATGTTAAAAGAAACATGTTTAAACTTCGAAAAAATAAATATTAACATCAAATTGAACGATCTAAATTTATTATTAACATGATGTTAGTGTTAATGTTAAATATTTTATGTTAGGTGAAGACGACTAGTAAGGAAATTTTAATTTTAGAGAAAAAAAAAAGTAAAGAATAAATAAATAATTTAGCTCTTTAACTAAGGTATGATCAGATTAGTCAAATATTTGACCAAAATTACTTAAGCACTATATAAAACATTTTCTTACTTCAGCATTTTAAGAGAAGAAATATTTTTTACTTATAATTAGTCATAGCTGACATTTTACTCAATATTGTTTGACGCTGTTTTCTCTTACAAAACATTTGCAAGATGAAACAACGGCAAACAATTGTTTTGTAGAACTAGTGGTGACGCAAATTTGGTCAAATATTTGACAAATATGATTATAGCTTAAATAAGGAAAAATTACAAATTCGGAGGAAAAAATTTAAATTTAAGTGTTGAAATTTTAAATGCATATAAGTTGAAAATTAAAAGATATAAATAGTACATGCATAGGTTTTGTTAAAGGCTTCAAAAAGATTTAAAAATATTTGAAATCCTGTAAGAAATAAAAGTTTGGCAAGCGGTTTAAAATTGACTCTGTTAGAGGTACCCTATTTCGAGCTGCAATAGCTCTGCTCCTGAGGGGTACGTGGGGAAAACCTTTTAAACTTAAAATGATACAGTTCTCTACTACACTTGCATACAATTTTATGTAAATTTCAACAGTCTATTAGAAGTTACATATTTATTGTCATTAAAATTTCGATGCTACCCCAACTATTTTCGCCTAACTCTAACACATTTTGAGCTCGACTGTTTTAAATTTATATAAAAAGTTTCAACTCATAAATTCTTCTTAACCCCATTTTTGAAACTCTCTGCATACCCAACGTTAGAATAAATTTAAATCTTACAATAAATAATTGAGCTTTTCCTACCCTTAAAAGGTTCTTTCCATTTTCTATAGCTTCTTCTTTTTTTACTATTTCTATTTTTTTTTTCTCCTTTTCTCCTTTTTTTTTTTTTTTTTTTTTTTTTTTGCAAAAAAAACAACCTTTTGTTGCTAGAGAAAGTGGTTTCCATGTAATTAGTTGTATAATATACACACATACATTTCGTTGTTGCTATTACTGTTGCCCCTTGTTGTTGTAATTTATAATGAAATGATTCATTCAAAGGATTTATGTTTATAGTAACAACAACAACAGAGCACAATAACACCCAGTCATAAGAAAAAGGAACTGTTGATTCTTGAGTGGGTTCTTCATTAAATACTTGTATAAGCGTATGAGTGTAATTATTTGCCACTTGAGTGGATTTTAATACAACTCTTATACGTATTTCTTTGTTAAATGGCAGGCTGGGAGCTGTTGTATAATAAACATAAAAAAAATCATGCATTTGCTTACAAAACATACCAACAACAAACAGTTAAACATACTCATATGCATAAAGATTAAAAATGTCTGATGTGTACTCATACTTACTCCTTGTAAGTATATACTTACATTAGGGAGGTTTTAGTTGAAAAAGAAAATTATTTTCTGTTCTTTATTTTATATATATATTTACTTTTTTTAATTTTAGAATACTTCACCTTCGTATTTTTTTCAGATTCTTTACATAAATTTACATAATAATAGGTACATAAATAATGCCTAAATAAAATTTAGATTAGAAATATGACTCATTTTCATTATTTACCTCATGTAAACAGTAGGTAAATATATTAGAATATTAAACAGTGACTTAGAAATTATAGAAAATTATATAAGATTAAAAAATTTTAATTGTTTACATTAATTACATAAATTTTATACCATGCAAAAATGCAAAACTACGAGTAATTTATTAATTTTAACAAAACATTAAATAACATTTTTTAAGATGTTAAATATCAACATTTTACATAATTTTCTTAGTGTAAATAACGGGTAAATAAAATACAATTTATTTAAATAACAAAATTTTTATTTACTTTAATTTTACACCGTGTAAATAATGTAAAAATATAAGTATATTCTTCATTTTCTCCAAAAAATTATGTATAATATTTAAATTATATGATTTAAATTCTTTACATTATTTACTTTACATCAAAAATGGTTAAATAACATAGAAATCTTTTAATAACATAAAAATCATAAAAACTATTTAAAAGGATACAATTTATTTATTTTTTTTTTTAATTGTTTACATAATTTTTACACCATGTAAAGAATGCAAAAATTTGAGTAATTTTTGCCTTTTTACAAAATTATGTTAAATTTCAATTAAAGAAAAATCTTTTAATAACATAAAAATCATAAAAACTATTTTAAAAGGATACATTTTTTTATTGTTTACATAAATTTTACACCATGCAGAGACTGCCTTTTACAAAAAATCACATAAAAATCATAAAAACTAGTTTCAATTAATAAAATTTAATTTTTTTCATTGTTGACATCAATTTTACAACATGTAAACAATACAAAAATATGAGTAATTTTTCTATTTTTACAAAAAAACACATGAAATATTTAAAATTATGTTAAATTTTAATTAAAATAACAAAATGTTTACTTTGTATAACATTCATTTTACACCATGTAAATAATGAAAAAATATAAGTATATTCTTCCTTTTTACAAAAAATTATGTAGAATATTTAAAGTATATCAAGTTTAAATTCTTTACATTATTTACCTCACATCAACAGTTTAATTTTTTCATTGTTTACATAAATTTTACACCATGTAAACAATACAAAAAAAGTATTTTTTCTCTTTATAAATTAAAAAATGAAAAACTTATCACACAGAAAATATGCTCTATTAAACGGTTTATCAAAGATAAAAACTATACCAATTACTTTTTTAATTGTATCAATTATTCAATTGATCAAAATTCAAATTTTCTAATATTTTTTACTAAAAGTAAAACAATTTATCAGTTTTCAATTAATTTTCTTATTGTATCAATTAATAAATTAATTAAATATAAATAAAAATAAATAATAATTTGAATAATTGAAAATACAATATTCATCATAGATTTAATTACAATTTAAAAAATAATTCATAATTATTTTTAATTGAAATTGGATTTTAAATTTTTTCATGTAATATTTGAATTTAATTTGTTAGAATTCTTTGATTTTGAGTAATTTATTTAATTCTAAAAATATTTTAAATCATTTTAAAATTCTGATTAATAATTTAATAAAAAATTTTTCGATAATATTTTTTTCTGTGCAGCAAAATGAAATACAATTTTTTACATTCTTGCATTCCGCTTACGCTAATGGAACCACCTTAATGTACATACATGTATGTAAAAAAAAAAATATAAGTCATTGTTGTGTAAAAGTGATGATGTAAACGAATTGATAAAAAGTGAAAACAAATAAAAGTGTGCAGTTGTATTCTTTTAAGAAACAGATGGATCACAATTAGGACCACATACGGTCATGTCAAAATGTTGACTAGTATTTTTTGGAGAACACTGCAGGTATTCTTACATGGTTCCAAAAAAGCGTAACATTTTTAACGTACACTTATTCTTTTATTCGTTACAATTTCTGATAAAGAATATGAATATTTTTGCGAAGGAATCAAATATTTTAAGGATATGAACACAAATTCAAATTGGAGTGTATTTAATTTATTCTGAACATTTTAACAATTTCCTTAAAAATTTACATTTTTCTACAGTCTAATAATTGAACACCCAGAGAAAAATCGACAACATACGTGTTGAAAATTATACCATTCAATGTCTATAGTGAATCTGCTCCATATATATTTAAATTCAACATTCAACATTGATACAAATTGGCATCAATTTGACACCACTTGGTTTTAAATTTTATATACTAAAATAAGGTATCAAAAAGCACATACCGTCCAATATGAAAAAAAAAACATCATGGATTGTGATTCTAAATTTTTTACCTCAGTGTAATTCTTATTTTGCTGTGGTTTCACGCCTGTAGTCTCTATTATAATTTGAGTGTAATTGATACTCAGTCCCTGAATCAGTTAAATAACAATGAAAGGTACTTCACTTACGACTCAAGAAGTACTTGTACTAGGGAAAGGGTAAAAACGTATTCCTCTTTGTCTCCTTCATTTTGTTACTACCCCTGGTGGTGTTGTTCTTGTTTAGATGTTTATAATGTTTTTTGTTATTGTTTATTTAACTCAATAAAATAATTTTATTATATCGTTATTATATTGTTTTGTTGTGTGTTTTTTTTTTCATCTTAATATTTGTTTATGTTTAACATCACTAACACTTTGTACAGAGAAATATAAACAAACACAAGATAAAATTTAAAAAAAAAAATTCATGCAAATAAGATTTTTTTTTTTATTAAAATGTTTTATTTTTTTATTTATTTATTTTTTTTTTTTTTTTCATCCATTTGTTTACATTTAAAGAGGCGTTATTACTTTTCATGTCTAGCAGAAGTTCGTGATTCGAATTGTTATTATTTTAATTATGTACAACTGTTGTTAATGTTATTGTTGTTGCTGTAGCTGTTGTTGTGCACTTGGATTCTCTCCAGTGCAGTAGAAAAAATATTGACTTATGTTGTCTTAAAGATTTGAAAATAACCAACAGCAAACAGATTGTTCTTCATTCAAAATGAATTTAAAATTTTCAGTTTTGATTTAAAAGAGCAAAATAATAAAATTCATTGTATTTTATAGAGTATATTTAGGTATGTATTTATGTATGTAAATTTAATTTAATAGTGTTGGGTCATAAATTTTATTTAAATGTAGAAAATACGTTTGTTAAGATAAACAAATCAGTGTTTTGATGTAAATAAATTAATTCATGGTCGGTATTAATCAAAAATTTATATTTTTGGGTTTTCACTAGTGTTGTGTAAAGAATATAAATAGAAAATTTTGATTTTTATAGAATTGTTTGATTTAGAATTGCATAATTTAGAGAAGAATTTTTTTTTTGAACTTGTACAATGTTCTTAAAAGTAAGATGTCAAAAAACTTAAAAAAAATAAATAAAATTGATTAAGAAAAAAAATTAAATAAATTTCACCTGCAGACATTTTTACAGGCATGACTACTAGGTATAATTTATATAAATTACGTTTTACCAATCTTAAGATTATACAATCCACTACTATGTCTATGTGAAATTTTATGTAAATCTAATTAGCCTATTATAAGTTGCATATTCATATCCAAAAATGTTTCATTCTCCCCAATTACACAGTGGGGCAGTATCGAAAATTTTTAGAAATAAATCTGTACCTCTAATCAGCTGGTTGGATTTATATAAAACGAGCGTAACCCGGTGCGCTTCGCTACCCCCTAATAGGGAATATCAAACATTTGCTACCGTTTAGGGGTTTTAAAAAGTGGGCGTAAAATGTGGGCGTGAACCCAGTTCTTACTAAAACAACCATCGGCACTGGTACTATCTGTATGTCAAATTTCTTCAAAATCGGTTCAGCCGTTTAAGAGTTTCAAAAAGTAGGCGTAAAATGGGGGCGTGGCATCAAACCCAGTTCTTTCATAGCCCATAACTGCTACCGGCACTGGTACTATCTGTGTGTCAAATTTCGTGCAGCCGTTTTAAAGTTTTAAAAAGTGGGCGTGGCATCCAACCCAGTTCTTTCATAACCTATAATGACCAGCGGCACTGGTACTATCTGTGTGACAAATTTCGTGAAAATCGGTGCAACCGTTTAAGAGTTTTAAAACAGTGGGCGTAAAATGTGGGCGTGTCATCCTCCATAATCCGCTAATTTATTAGACAAATGTTTTCATGGATGTCAAAACTCTTTGTGCAAAATTTGAGCATTCCAACTCCAATAGTTTCCCAGATATACGAATTTTTGCATTTAATTTATATGGGAGGTACCATGCCCCCTACTTCTAGTCCGCCCATATTTTTCTTAAATATTAATATTGATACCAAAGTGGCTCCGACAAAATTTTAGAACTCTAACTGTTATATTTTCTCAGATATGATAATTTAATATTTTCTATATATGGGAGGTGCCACGCCCACTATTGCTAGTGTACCAATTTTTGTCCAAAATATTCATATTGCAGTTAATGTTAGTCGTACAAAATTTGAGCTCTCTAACTTTTATAGTTTCCCAGATATAAAAATTTAGGTATTAACTTTATATGAGAGATGACACGCCCACTATTTCTTTTCCGCCCATTTTTGCACACATTGGCACTTAAGTTTATTGTACAAAATTTGGGAAATGTAACTTTAATAGTTTCCTAAATTTACGGCATTTGGTATTGGCAAGCAATATTAGACGTGGGATGTGCCACACCCC
Organism: Protophormia terraenovae; assembly: GCA_951394005.1. Classification (NCBI taxonomy): domain Eukaryota; kingdom Metazoa; phylum Arthropoda; class Insecta; order Diptera; family Calliphoridae; genus Protophormia; species Protophormia terraenovae. The sequence continues at coordinate 7,988,206 of OX596077.1, read as the reverse complement.
CTATTGCTGGTTCGCCTATTTTTTCCATAATGTTCATATAGGTGTCAAAGTTGTTCGTGCAAAATTTGAGGACTTTAGTATTACCAATTTCCGACATATATTACTTTAGTTATTTAGTAAGTGGGCGTGGCATCTCGCCCACATGGAATTTCAAAATAAAAAGTAGCCCATTTTTCCTTCCAGGCATATAGGAACACACTGTGAAAAATTCAAGAAAATCGGTTTAGCCGTTTAGGCGGCTATAGACTTCAAACAAACATACATACAAACAAACACACATTAATTTTTATTATATACATAGATGTCACATAGGCATAGCAGAGGGGTGTACAATTTTAAATTTGAAAGGGAGTCACTACATATCTCACAAGAGCGAAGCTATGTGGACTCAAATTAGAGTCCTTCTGACATAGAACATTTCTAAACGTTTAAAATTTATTTCTTATCCGATTGCAAATATTTTTACATCTTCTTAATGCCCTCGATAGTATTTTATTTTTTATTTTTATTTATTTATTTTCAGTCTATGGAAATACAATCCTTACAGACTATATTACAATATAAGCATTAAAACATAATAACTATAAATTTAAAATAAACAGTAAAGATAACTTAATTATTGAGATAATAAATTATGTCTTTATTAATAGCAACTAAACTTTTATTAAAGTCGATAATGTAATATAATTGATTAAATTCCACACAAATACGGCGAAATGGATTAGAATTATCGTAATTTGAGCGGAAATTTAACAATTAGGAATTGATAGTAACGCGAGATGCGATGAGGAATATTTACATTGATTTTTCCTAAGAGAAATTCAGAATGTAAGTTGCCGTTTATAAAGTTAAGAAGAAATGTTACGTTCGGCATTTTTCTACGACTGTGAAGCGTTGGAAGCTTTATAAGAGCAAGACGACTCTTATAAGATGGTAAATGAAGGTTAGGGTCCCAACCAAGACCAAGTAGACAAAATAATAAAAATTGTTTTTGAACCGATTCGATTTTATCGGAGTGGACATTGTAGAAAGGATCCCATATAATAGAACCATATTCAAGAATAGGTCTAACCAAAGAAGTGTATAGTTGTTTAATTGTATATGGATCGGAAAACTCCTTTGCCCGGCGCACAGTGGTCCAAAAACGGAATTTTTTGGAAATAATTCTGTAACTTTAGAACTGCTGGATGTATTTGAATGAAATTTCACATGGGCAACCCTGAGATGTGTGGCAATTGATTTGGAGGAGGACAGGATCGTAGCAGGTCTGGAGGACGAGGGGTGGACCTCCAAAGTTGGTCACCTCGGGTATGAAAATTTTTTACAAAATCGCCAACATTTCATTTATGATTTGATTAAAAAAAAATTTTGCACACATATAGTCCTTATAATTCTCTACAAAAAATATGCTTACATGTGTGGGTTATCTCTTTTACTTATAGAGATATTTGGACCAAAGTAAAATTTTGACCCATTTTTGGACATGCTTTTTTTTTAGTTTTTTTTTTAACTTTGCGGGCGCAATTTGTGTCCTAAAATTTTTCTAAAATATTCTCTGGATTTTGTACAAAATTCTAAACAATTTTTGTGCAAGGATCATATACCTATGTGGTTTAGATAAAAAGTTATATTATTTTGAATTAGAAAATTTTAAAAAAATTTTGATCTTTTGTGATTTTTTCAAAAAGGTGGTAACATTTTTTCACTTTAAAATCCATTATTTTCCTCTGGACCATACATTTTTTTCATACTTCTAAAATAATGCTTAATATAAATGCATGTAAAATAAAACCGAGGGCAGTTGGGGTAACAGTCTCCCCGCTAGCCCTATCAGAATTTCATTAATTTTAATTTTTGTGTTTTCAGTTTTTTGTGGAGCACAAAAATGTCAAAGCTAATATTAAAATAAAAATAGCGCAGAAAATTACCTCCATATGTTGGCTAAACACACAAACAATTTTGAAGAAGCCACGCCTCTTATAACGACAGAGTGACCATTTTACTGAAAAGAGTCAATTTTTGAAGTAAGTTTTCCCGAACAGGAATTTTGGGAATTTTGGACTAAAAAACTTAAAATCTATTTATACTTTTCTTTTAAGAACCATTTTTTTATATAATACTAATTTCAGATTTCATTTAGCTTTATAAATATAGATTTTATATAAATTCAAATATTTTTTTTTTTTTTTTTTGATAAATAACACTAAATACAAAATCTTTTTTTTTTTATACAATTTAAGGAAAAAATTTAGTTGGATACTTTATTATTTAAATATTATTATTTTTCAAGTAATAACCTTTCCAACGATACCCAAGACTTGCACAAATACTTTACACAATCGTTTAAAAACTAACTGAAACTTTACCTCCTTTCGCAAAATTTTCCTTGAATTTCTATGGTAAATGTGTGCTGAAGCATTCTATATACATAAGTGCACAGCAGTTTCAACGTGTTTTTTTGTTTCCGAGTTGAGGTTGGTTCTTGAACTATTTGTCCAAAATTTCGTTGACGTTTCACCTTATATGGGAGGTGGGCGGACCACGCCTATTTTTGGTTTCCAAATTTATATCGACCCTTGAACTATCTGTACAAAATTTCTTTATCGTACATGCTTTTGTTTAAGAGATATCAGCAGAAAAGTATGAAATGAAGCTATAACGGACACCCTGTGTTTCTAGTTTTTTTGTCCATAACTTTTTTATTTATTAACCGATTTTGCTCATTTTAAATACAAAACAAATCTTATATAAGGTAAATATTTGAACAGATGGACAGACGGACGGACACATCTAGATCGACTCAGAATCTAACCATATACTTTATGGGGTCTAAAATTATTCTTTCGACATGTTACATACGGAATGATAAAATAAATATACCCCCCATCTTTTTGATGGTGGGTATAAAAATGTATCAGTTTCCTCCCAGTGAAAATCCAAAGATTAGTACATTTCACGTTTTTTTGTGAAATAGGTCTTAAAAGATTCCTAATTTTGAGCTTGTTATCGAAAAAATATTTTTAAAATTTTCCCCATGGGATTTTGTTCCGCTAGAGGACTTTATAGTGCATTTTGGAGAATAAATTTTATGAAAATAAATTATTATGGACCATTCTTACTACAATGCTTTTTAATATTTTACCCATAAAAGGAATAAAGTTATGAAATTTCTATCCATTTTGCAGAAGAAAATAGAGACAAAAATTGTTAAAATATTTTTTTCATAACTTGCACAAAATTACGAGTCTTTTGGTACTCATTATGAAACAAAAACCAAAACTTTTTTTACACAAAATGTTCTAGATCCGAGAATTTCAATCCTTGGTAGGGAACTGAAGAACAATTTAAAATTTTTTTTAAATATTTTTGATACATTCAGCTGAATAAAACGCATTTTTTTTAAGGGGTGTTCCTAGAATTTTTTTTCTCTACGGGACTCTGTATAGAACATTAATAAACATTATTGCACTCAAATGAAAAAAAATGTATAGAGATTTAAAGGTTTTATTCCAAGCTCAAATGAAATTTTTAAACATTCAAAATTAAATAAAAGTAATGTAGTAGCAAGAGGAGATTTTTTATGGCATAATATTTTTTAACTTTCCCATTAAAAAGAATAATTAGAATTAAATTAATTACAAACTATTCAATATATCATTTCCCCTATTGCTTAAAATTATAATAATATCATTTAGTTAATAACCCTAAAAGTATATTAATTATATTGTTAACAACTTAAATAAATAATGAAATAAATACCAGCTCACATACACACAATTCTATTTACTCTATTATTAATTGTCGTATCGTGTTACAAACAATGAATCATTTCATTTTAAATTTAACGTGCAATTTTCAGAGGGCTGTCATTACAAACCAAAACGGCAATTTTATTAATTTAAAAAAAATCTTTAAATATTTTTTTTTTTTTTTTGTTAAAGCAAATGAAAAATAAAACAAACAAATAAATAAATATTATTTACTAACAAATAAATGCTATTGTTGTTATAGGCATAATATTGTACAACAAAAAATAATATTGTAATTATAATTGATTATACAAACATTCCATACCTGAATACATATGAATGAGTAACTTTTGTTTAAATATAATTTTTATTGTGCACAAATGACAGCAGAGTATAGAAGTCTCTTTTGTCCAAGCAGGGAGTTAATAAAATTAAACAATTACCTACAGTGGTGGCCACGAATTTAAGACACGACATTTCACTTATATATTTCTGATAATTTTTACATCTTATCGAACAAATTTTAGATCCATGTTATTTTTTAAAGATCCTAGTAATGTTATGAAAAAAAATCAACAATAGTTTGTTACCTATATTTAGTTTCCAATTTTTATTTACATATTATACAGATTAATACAAGTTTAAGCCTGGTCATGAATTTAGGACATAGGCAAAATAAAAGTTAATTCACAAAAGTAAAGCTCAGCTTCATAAAACAATATTAGTATTTGGTGGGAAATCCTTTATTTTGAATCACAGCAGCGCATCTCCTGGGTAAACTTTCAACTAAGGCCATACAGCGCTCCTTTGGAATGGCATACCAAGCCTTTTGAATTTCTTCCCATAAATCAGTCAAATTTTTTGGCTTTACTGCTCGTACATGCTCCTCAACATCATTCCACAAGTTCTCAATTGGATTGAGATCCGGGGATTGAGCTGGCCATTTCAGAACTGTGATATTATTTTCCTCTAAGCAACTCTTCACTAGGCGTGAAGTGTGCTTAGGGTCATTATCATGCATAAATTTCCACATTAGAGGCATGTTGTCTTCAGCGAATGGTATCATGATGCTTGTCAGTATGTTTTTGTAAATATGCTGGTCCATTTTATTGATAATCTTCTGAATGGGACCTACACCATGCCAGGAAAATGCTGCCCACACCATGACATTTCCACCACCATGCTTAACCGTTTTAAGGGTGTACTTTGGGTGATGCTCCAGGTTTGGAGGACGCCATACGTACTGTTTTCCATCAGAACCAAAGCGACAAAACTTCGACTCGTCGCTCCAAAGTATATTTTTCCAAAATGTCATCGGCTTATTGAGATTTTCTCTTGAAAACGCTAGTCGGGATTTAATATTTTTTTTTGACACAAGTGGTTTACGTTGTGCAATACACCCACGTAAGTTCTTCTCATTCAGACGTCTTCTTATTGTCCTGGACGATATATTAATACCAAAATCCGATGAAATCTCATTTTTAATTTTACTTGAGCTCTTGAAAGGATCTTTAGCAGCTGATTTATAAATTAAGCTATCCTCCCTGGGTGTAGTTTTTCGGGCTCTAGGGTGCTGTTTGACATTTTTGGTAGTGCCATGTTGCTTGATGTGTTCCAGTGCATTGTAAATCTTGGATCTGGAACATTTTAGTAGCTTGGAAATTTCCATTACTGTTTTTCCATCAGTATTCATTTGTTGGATCAATTTTCGCTCGGCATCCGAACTCCAAGTACCTCTGGCCATTTCTAACTAAATATTTTGATGTATTCTAACATTAAATGGAATAAAACATTCATTACTTACCTTTTAGCTTCAAAAAACAGCAAAAAATCACTTAAAAACCAAATATTTCTTATATGTTTTAAATTCGTGACCAGCTTCAAAAGCACGTTTTTACGAAAATATAATAAAAACAGCAACAAAATGTATACACAAACAAAACCAAATAACGGTAATTGATCTTAACATTACAGGGTACACTGAAAAATTAACAAAATCTAATTTTATATTGCAGGGTTGTAATAATTATCACAACTTAGTTCGTTACATGTCGTGTCTTAAATTCGTGGCCACCACTGTACAAAGAGAGAGAGAAAAATAGTGAAAAATGAGTAGGAGCTGTTGTTATAATAAATAATATATGTATTTATTAGTTAATGTTGACTTATAAATTGTGTTAAGTATGTTAATCAATCGCTAATAAATTATATTAAATAAAGTTTATATTTATTACTGGTAAAACTAAAGTAACTACTCATGATAGTTATAATATAGTTATAAACAATCGAACTAACATTAACACTTGTTGATTTAGCTGCTGCTACTTGTTAACAATATTTGAACAATTAAATGTTTAACAATAACTCAAGTCATGTCGTATATTTGTTTGTTTTCATGTCAATTGAATTGTTATTGATTCGTTATACTTAATAATTAAAAATAATTTGAAATTAGAAATACCGGAAATAGGTATTTATTTGTTTTTTCGGTTGTAACCAAAAATCAAGGTGAAAATAAATTTAAGTTGGACATATTTTTAGGTGTTTGAAAAAATTGTTAATAATGGGATGTTATGAATTTTTTATTACATTTATTTAACACCAATTTTTAGCTGAAAAGAAAATTAGATAAAAACTTATATAGTAAAAAAGAAAGATAGAAAAAATACTATTCTAGCCCAACGTTCATCATACTCATCTTTAGCAAATGTCTTTTAATATTTAAAATCTTGATCTAAAACTTTTATTGTGTCTTCTATAATAACTCTTTCATGATTAGTAGATTAGTAGACATAATGGCGTCTTGGTTATGTCTTTATTTTTTGTATATATTTGTTAAAGCTCAAATGAACCATAATGTATTAAAGAAAGATACAAACAAAAATGAGAGAATTATGACAAAATCATGATAAAATACAGACAATTATTAACAAAGTTTTGAAATTATAAGTTTGTTAAAAAAACTTTTTACATATTTCATATTTAAATAGTTAAAGATTCTTGATGTTTGTTTTTAGCAAACAAATTAAATTATTACAATTCAATGTCAGTTTTTTTTTTATTATTTTATGTTTATTGTTATAAGTTAAAAAGAAATTAGCAATAAATTATCTACTATATTTGCAAAAATTTACATTAAACTGTGAATTGCCCCACTATGTTTTGTAACAATACCTTTTACAACAATTACAATATATATAAGTACATATAGTACCTTCATATTTATACTATATGCATTTACATTTAAATATCATATGTATGTGTATGAGTGAGTACAGTACATACGTCATAAGGGACAACAACATCTAAACGTAGATACGATATTTTGCCCAACATGTCTGCACTCAACTCAGCCAACCCTATAAAACAATATTTGTTGTAAGTATTTTAATATATGGAGTGAATCGAATTGTAGCAATTTTTTTTTTTTTTTTTTGCAAATTAACCAAAGTTGCCATATTTTTTTAGAAGCTCTAAAAAATGCTAAAAAGTAGATATAATTTAATTTTCTAAGTATTTGCTAAGATTTCATATCAAAACAGATATTTTCGGTTTTTACATCTCCATTTTTGTCTTTCCAGAGCTTTCTAAAGCTCCCAGGAATGTTAAAGTCGTCTTACTTATAAATATATTTATCCTAAAAATCCTAACGCAGTAAAATTTTTTTATCAGGGTGCGGAGATTCGCGATTTTAAATCTTTAACTTCGATTAATATAGTAATAGAGCGTCAAAATGTTGTTCATATATTTTTGAAAGATCTTTGTATTTGTTTGTACATATTTTTATTTCCTGGCAAAGGCAGGCTTATACGCTCGTAGGAGTATAAGTAAGATAAAAGTAGGAAAAATTCCATTCCACTTTTAATTAAGTACTTTCAAATAACTAAACTTTTTTGCTGGATATGCTGTATTTTAAATATGTGGATTTTGGATCCGCATTTTATAGAGAGGGTATAATGCAACAAAAATGTAGAACGTGCCCTCCATAGAACCTAGAAGCCTTTAAAATTAGCTAAAAGCTCCTAAAAATAGGAAAAATAAGCGAAGAACAATGGGAGCTTTTACAGCAACACGCTGTTACTGAGAGATTATATCAAGGCATCCTACTTTGGTGGCAGACTATTGCTGCTTCTTAGTATGAGAAAAAAAATTTATATTTGAAAATTGTGACGTCATGGAAATGTTTTATTTAACCTTCTACATTATATTTAGTCTAAGGAGTTTAAATTAGGCCGAATTATTCGCGACTTTTTTTTTATATATAATTTTTTGTTAACTCTGTTATTTAAATTTGGATTTTTATTTTTTCATACTTTTGATGGCAACGCATTTTCTGTCAGTGTAATTTTAAAAATTTTACCATTTTTGAGATCTACGATCTTTTGTTTGTTATATCAAGTACAAGTTTCCCCTTGTACACCCACTCCTTGACTCTCATTTTTGCAATGGCTTTATGAGGTTTAATATAGAATTTCTTAATTTTTACAACTTTAAAGACTATGTGTGACAAGATAAGGATTTGACTAGTACTATTTTTTTATTTTTGTAGCGCTATATATTGGTGACTAATTTCCTCTGCCTATTAGTTGGAAAATTTAATAACCTAAAACAGGCGCGGATCCAGCTCAAGTTTTTGGGGGAGGAAAATAGAATGATTTTCTTAACGATTTCCTTAAATTGTATGATTTCATTAAACGTTTTCATTTTGGGGAGAGAAATTTCCATTTTTCCCTCCCCGTGGATCCGCGCCTGACCTCAAAACTCCTCAAGGAACCATATTTCCTTTATTCCTCAATCGGTTAAAAATGTAACGTGATGGGGAAAAGCCGAAATGTTCCTGATGATTGAGATGACTATACCTACACTATCTGCAACATGATTTTCCAGATACTTTTTTAGTGTTGACCCGTGTAATTACTCTGTAAATACGAAAAGTATATTTCCACAGACAAGTAATCATTGTTCCATTTCCATACCCTCTTTCTATATTGTTCCTTAAGGACAGAACTCTTAGAGAATATTGTTTTTTTTTTTTTTTTTTTTTCAAATCTCTTGCCTTGAATTTGTGAAATATTTCCAAACCCAGCAAAAAAAACGATCAAGAGCTTTAAAAAAAAATTTTCACCACTTCAAAAGTAGAACAAAGTGCATATTTTAAACTTTTTTGGAAGTTCTTAATAATTACTTCGAAAAAAGTGAAAATAAATGAAATTTTTGCTGGAAAAAAGGTTAATAATTTCTAAAAAAATTTAAATTTTATAAATTTTAATGCATTTTTATTATCTTTTAATAAGGCTAAAACTGAATTTTTGTAAAAAAAAAAAAATTCATAAAGTTTTAAAGGAAGTACTTCAAAAGAAATGAATAAGAAGCATAAAAGAAGAACATCCTACCAATGACAACCATGGGTTAAAAAAAGAACTTCTCTCTTGCACCAGTAAGTACTTCCTTCCAATGCCAACATAATGTTAAATTCATGACTTTTCAGCTCTTTTTCAGTTCCTTTTTTTGCTGGGAAAGATATACATATGTTTCCTATTTGCATTTAAACAAAAATTAAATCAGACAAAATCATTTAAAATATACTTCAATATATGATGCAAAATGGTTTAGAGCAACGATCGCCAACTTAGCACCAGGGCTCGAACATAATCGTCTATTTACACAGACATAACACGAACGTCAACGAAACACTCAGCTTTGAGAGCAAAACAAAGAAAAAAATCTTTTAGTAGCATGCTAGCTTTCAACAAAGTAGGTTTATGTCGCATTATTTTTTAAAATAAGTATAATGTGTATGTGTGTAACAATTTTCATGGCAAGAGTTCAAGACACTAATACATGCTTATTTTAGTGTCTCTCTTTTTGGTTATCGCTGCTTTAGAGGCTTAGTACTTATTAATAACACATATCTAACTTGACTAAGTAATCCCGCGCCACAGAATCAGAATTTCTCTATGTAATCGTTAAACCTTTTTACATTTTATTTTGCAAACAGTATCACTAGTTTTAATTTTTCCAAATTTTCTTTTTCGCAAATAAACATATTTACATTACTAGCGAATTTGTCCCAAAAAATACTATTTGGGAAAAAGTGCGGTCAAAAGCTTCAAAAGTTTAATTTATTTAATGCTCATTTGCAGCACAAAAGCTCCATTCATTTATTATTTATTTATTTTATTATTATTTTTTTTTTTTATACTCATTTCAAAAATGTCAATATAATTTTGCACAAGAGTTTGACAAAGGACTTTAAAAATGAAAAAAATAGTTCAATAAAAACATAAATTATCAAGGCAATAAAAAATATACAATATGTTAGTGTTAGCTATAAATCCGTTTAGTTTTAACACCATTTCATTGCATATTTTTTGGTCATATTTTACATATTTTAACCCTGAATGGCTACACTTTTTTTTATGACGAAAAAAGCTATACTTTGTCACAAAATATTTTTTTTAATACTTCTATGTAATTTGTAAATAAGTATCTTTACAAATTTGTTAATAAAATCAACATTTATGTATTGCTTTAAATGAAATATTTCTTGTTTTATTTGCAACAAATTTATCTTTATGTTTAAATAAAATTTGAACTTTTATCATTTTAAAATTTTTTTAATTAAAAAAAAGTAATTTGAAATTTTTTATAAAACTTGATTTTTTTTTTTTCAGAAGGTAGGCATTATTTTTATTAATTAATTTTACAATTCGCGATTGTACTTATTTATTTTTGAATTTCCTAATAGAATCGAAAAATATGTTTATACATTTGCTAAGATAATTTAATATTTTAAGAGGAAATTGTTTGTACTTTTAAGGCATAATTGCCAATTTTAACACTACGGTATATACCGGATTACCATTTTTAACTTTAAAACATTTTTAACTTTAAAGCAGGGACAGAAAATAATCATTATTCTTGAAATTTTAAACAAAAAAATCATATACAAGGAACAACCGGATAAAAGTGTTAAATACAGAAATGTAATCTTTAGAACAGGTTCTATCGAAATCCGGAATGATTTTTATTTTTTTGATTTTTATGAAAAGTGTTAAGTTTTATTTTGTGAGCAAAAAAAGTAAAAATCCAAAATAATCATTAAAAGTTGAGCGAAAAAATAAAAATCCAAAAATAATGATTATTTATAGATTTTTTATTTTAAAACTCATAATCATTACGGTCCTTGCTTTAAAGTGCTCGGCATTTCTTTATTAATAAAGATATAGGCACGAAAATTCAGATCGTCGTGATTAAGGTGTTTATAACTTTTTATTAACTTGGTCTATATGTAAAATGGTTTTAAAGTAGATACCTACGGGAGTCAATACCCATGGTACCCGGGGACCCCCATATAATTTATGTATTTTGCACTACAATTAACTTCTTTTTTTTTTTTTTGCTCTATTTATTATTGAAAATCTTATTTTTATTGTCCTTTGATTCATATAAAGTTAAAATTTTATTAATTTTTTGCTTAAATTACCAAATTATAAGTTATGACTCCATGGAGAACTAGTTTTAGAAATAAGCTTCTTTTGCAATTTCTAGGTTATTTAGGAACTTCAGAAAGAGAAATAAAGGATAATATATGACAAGTTAAACAATTTTCGAATTATTGCTGCTTTGAGCCAGTACTTATGATTATGACAATGATAGCGCACATTTTAGCCGTTTTTACATCCTTCACCGCAATGACTTTGACTTTTTATGAATTCCTTTCATTTTTTCAATATCATGTATTAATGTCCACTATTTCTACTGCAAAATATTACTCAAGTGTTCAAGATATTGAAACTATATCCTATATACGTGCTAAGGAACGTAAAATTTCCATATTGTAGCTCCAAACTTGATAGAACGCTATGACAACACTTACAACATTCCTTGGTGTTGTAAAAAAAAGTTATATGGATCCTGTACTTAATTGTAGATGTAGTCAATGCTTGAAGTCTGTCTTGACAGGTTTTCTCATAGAATTTAAATGGAACGTTTGTTTCATTTTAGATTAAGTCTTGTTGTAAAGCTTAAAATTACAATTTATACTTTTTAATATCTTTTGTTAAAAAAAAAAATAATGTTTACCAATACTAAATTATGCACTTTATGATGAGTTTCGTCCTTATATGGGAGCTATGGATTTTTGAGGTGCGAACGTGATAAAAAACATTATAGATTAGTTTTTACGTTTATAAATATTATTTTCTAAAATTAATATACTAAAGAATGTGTGGTCGTCCAAAACCCTATTCTACGAAAAAAAATTTTATGAGAACTTGGTTATAATAGGTAACCATTATAAACTAATTTTAACAGAAGTCAAGTCTGCATAATATAAAGCTAAAATGCATACAATTATTTCAAAAACTGCGATTAAATCATTAAAAGTTTAATATGGACTGCCAGACAGACGGTCGGACGGACATCGCTAAAGTTAAATTATATATCTTTTTTGAATAAAATCAACGAAAATTACACGGGTATTGACTAAAGTTAATTTTTTTTTTGGTATGTGCCGTAGGGTTAAGACAATATTTTGGTTGCCCTGTTCACTTTATATTTACCTACTAAATATTTTGTGCTAAAATATCAAATTTCATTTAAAAAATTTCCATATTTCTATAAAACTAAAACTAATGCATATTTGTATATTAAACGACTAATTTGTAAGGTTTACTTTTTTTCATTTGTTTATTCAATCTTATTCAAATTTAAGCGCTTGCGGTTTGTAGTGTACACATTAGTCAAATTCATTTTCTATCTTTTGTACGTGTTTTTATTTTCTGTATGCTAAAACGTTTGTGGGGTTTTTATTTTTGCTCAACACTTCGAACAACTGGCAACATTGCAAAAGCAAAAGCAAAAAAAAAACCGTGCGAACCAAACGGATGGATACTGTCGCACATTGTACTTCTCGGATTGTGTGTTTAGTACTGAAACAACCGGTGTTGTGACGAGTGTGTAGTTTTTAGTGCTCGTTCGTATTTTACGTTCGCATAGAAAAAAATTATTTTGTTTTTATATATAAAAAAATAAAACACAAGAAAAGAAAAAATATATAAAATAGAAGAAAATTTTAATAAAAAAATACTTTGCTTTTACTCGTGCTACACCGTTATGAATGTTTTAAAGAAAATTAAAAAAAGAAACCAAAAAGTATATTAAAAAAAAAAATTATAAAAAAAATATATTGAAAAAAATTATTTACAAAAAAAAAAAAGATATAAAAAAAATATAAAAAGTTTTTAATTAAGTGTTAAGAAAAATATTACAATTTTTATTTTGTTTAAATTAAATAATATACAAATGCTTCTAATAAAGCATGTTTTCAAGGAAAATTAGCTGAATAATCAAAATTCGAGAATCCCCAAATTACTAATAACAACAATAAAAACAAAAATCAGCAGCAGCCTTAAAGTTCAAGCAAACAATAGTAAAAGTAAATGTTTAAGAAAATTAAAAGTACTCGACTTTATAATAGTGAGTGTGTGTGTGAGTGTATGGTGCTATATGTATGTTAATGAAAAGTACTTGTCGTAATTGTACTACTTCTTGGTCGTGCTCGAAGTCGTGTGTCATACAACCACCTTACAACCAACAAAAACAACAACTAAAACAAATAATAAAACTTTATTGTAAGGAAATCTCATACAAAAACGCCTGAGAGTGAAATAGCAGGCAACACATCCATCTAGCCTTTAGAACCACAACAGCCCCATAACAACAACCATCAAGCAACCATCATTATTATCTTCTTCTTCATCTTCATACATATTTACATTACCATACTACTTACTGACTGAATGACTGCTCTAGTGACAAGACCAGGCCAAGAGCAAGCACCACCACCAACCAACCAAGCAACCATCATCAACTTAACAAATAAATAGACTCACATTTTAACAACTGAACAACAACAACAACAGCAACAAAAACCAGGGCAGAGGAATAAAAGAAAAAGTAATCAAAAGAAACAAATACGACAACAAAGCAGAGAAGAGAAGATACAAAAAAAAAAAAAAAAAAAAAAAAACCTTATAGAACCAAAAAGCACATTGCTAAACGAAGAACACGGTACGGGATTCCGAACTATTTATTACTTAGTCCGTCTTTTTTTTTATTATTAAAAAAAAATTGTGTTGTTCTTTTTTTCAATTTGGTGTTTTTTTTAATACGTTTTATTAGCAAATAATTTTGTTTTTGTTGTCAGTGTATTGTGGTACACTATAGTTTATTGAAAATCTTAAGAAAACAACAACAGCAACAAAATAAAAAATAATAAATAAAATACAAGGGACTAAAACCATTAAAACGCGTTTTATTACCCCCAGTCAAGAAGAATATTGTTGGGAATATTATAACAAGGAAACAAAGCTGGATAGGGAATTAAAGCAACAACAAAAAAAAAATCCCAAAAAAGAAAAATAAAATAAAAAACACAAAAAGGAAGAGAAAGTCATTAGAATCATTAGAATTCAATCAAATTAAAATAAAACAACAAAAAAATAAACACCATATTATTTAGATGACATTAACAAAATAATAACAACAACAACAAAAATATTTAAATACATATACAAATCTCTCTATACACTAATACAAACCACAACAATATGTTGTATGTGTAAATGTCAATATAATAAACAAAATATAAGAAAATAAAAAAAATAAAATAAAAGCAAAGTGTCAATAATAAATTTAGCAAAACAAAAAATCAAATAAAAATCAAATCAAATAATATAAGAAAAAAAAATTAAAACTTAAATATTAAGAAAAAATAATAATAGTAATAATAATTAAAATTACTATTATTAAGTAATAAAAAAGAAATTTTAACAAAGTTTTGTAATAAATCTAAAAAAAATAAATAAATAAAACAACAAAGTCATAAAAAAGAAATACAAAAATTCTAATAAAAATCATAAAAAAAAAAATATAAAAACAGGACTTTTTTTGTCCTTAAACTACTAATATTACTATTACTAAAGGTAACAAATTATAAGAGTGAGAAAAATTAATAAAGTTTTTAAGACGGCGGAGATGCTGGCGCCAAGCACTGTTAGCTTAATAACAGTTGCGGGCGGCGTCAGTTACAACTACATTAATAAAATTATTAATAATAATAATAAAAATCTTAATAACATAATGCACACATGTTTAAAACATCAGCAACAACAACAACAAATAATAAAAAAATCTAAAACAGCCTCATTAACTACTACAATAACAAAATCAACAACAGCAACAACAAATTTAACAACATTAGTTCCCGTAACAACAACGAAACAACAATTGTGATAAATTAAATTAATTATTTTTAAGCTTAAAAGGGTAAGTACAAATATAATGACACATGCCTCTACACTAATGTATATACATACATATATATGTATTAAAAAATTAAGTGCATTTTCACAAGAAATTCTTCCTCTTTCAATCTCTTTACCCCTTTTTTGTCAAAATAACTACAACAATCTATTTACCCCCTTGCAGCTCTTAACCCCTGTCACTTATCACTCCCCCAACCCCTCCTCCTTCCTTAACTTCTTAGCCATTTCCATACTCTCTTTCTATAAGAATACCGTTAAAATAAAGACATCAACTAAATTTAAATATTCTCAGCTAAGAATCAACCAATCGACCACCCACTCAATTGTTTGTTTAAATTCATCAAATTATAATTAAAACGGCAGGCTACAGACGGCAAATAAACATAAACACAACAAATACAATATAAAAAAAAAAATCATCTAATACATAAATATTTTTTTTTTTTTTTTTTTTTCTACCAAAAATTCTTCTTAGTACATACTTATAAAGTGTTTTTTTAGCTAAAAAGTTTATGCTTAGGAATTTGTAAACAAAAACAAAATATGAGACAGATAAAAATCATGAATTATAAAAAAAATTTTTTGTTTAAGATTTTACTTTTTTTTGCGATAAACGTGACATAAAATCTAAGTATTTTGGGTTTTTATTATGAAAATATTTGTTTATATATGTGGCAGGAGGGTATATTATTAAGTTTTGAGATTATAATTTAAAATAAATTTAGTTTTATTTTAAAGCATTATTCATATGTTAAAGTAATCATCTCGTAAATTCTTTGATTTGTATTAAAAGAACGGATGTGGTAAACAATAAAGATATTATTAATTAAAAATTTAATTATTCAGTAATTTAATTTATTTAAATGTATGAAGAGGAAAATTTTAGAACCAAAATCAAAATCGTATAGTACCAGCAGTATTTGGTATCAAAGAAATCATTAGAACAATGAGAATCATAATTAGAGAAAATAAATAAAATGTTTTAAAATTAGAATTTTAAAAATATTTTTGGGAAATAATGTTAACATTTGGAACAAAATAAAATTTAAACGAGTAGAGATATTTTGATGAAATTTTGTCACGATATAGATAAACGAGTTCTAAAATCGAGGAATTAAAAAAAAACTCCCACTTTATACCCAATATCTCAGTCAGGGGAAAAATTGTTCCAATAATTGACTTTTTTCATTCAAATGGTAACCCTGCCGTTGTAAAATACGTGGCTCATTAGATATTTTTTGTGTGTTTAACCAACATATAGGGCTATATTTTTAATATATTTTTTTGTTGATTTTGGTTTTGACATTTTTGAATTTAAGAAAACAAATTAAAAAAGATTTTCAAAATTGACAAATTTTGGATAGGGCTTGAGGGGAAACCGTTCCCCAGAGAGCCTCCGATTTCGTTATACACGCATTTGCGTTAAGAATTCTTTTGAAAACATTACACATATTTTGCAGTATTTTAAAAGTGAAAGACTATTACCACCTTTTTGGGAAATAACCCCAAAAATTTCAATTTTTTATATAACTTTTTATTGTATAGATATATTGCAGTAATATTATTTAGAATTTTATAAAAAATCTAGTGGTTATTTTTAAAAAATTTTAGGGTCCAAATTAAGGCCCCCAAATTAAGTTTAAAAAACTTTAAAAAAAACGAGCCAAAAAAAAGAGGTAAACATTTATTTCGACCTGAATATATCTCTTTTGTAGAGATTTATAAGTACTACTCATGTGCAATTTTTTTTACACTCAAGTCATAAATGAATTTTTGGCAAATTTTTTTAAAAATTACATACCCGAGGTGATCAACTTTGGAGGGTCACTCACTTCCCCCCTGAACCCCTAGGAATCTGTACTCCTCCAAATTAACTCGAAAATTCCTCTGCTCTGACCATGTAAAATTTTGTTGAATAATAACTTAATTATTTGCAAAAAAAGCGTTTTGGACAGGTGACTGTATCAGGTTTTTTCCTTTTACTTGCTGAAATTATTTTTAGTTAAATACATAAATTATTAAGTAAAATAATTTGAGGAATCACAAAACAAAACTCGGGAAGCAATTTTTTTAATTCAATATATACATAAATATATACATACACGAAAAAATCCCTTGCATACAAATCTGCTTATAGAAACTAAACCAATGGGTTTCTTTTTTTAATTATATTTTTATTGATGACTGTTATCATAGAATAGAACTAGAAGTTTATGTGAGAGCCACCCTATACTAAAATTTCAAAAAATTTACTCATTTTTTTTAAAATACAAAAACAAATTATATGTGACTACATGTATTTTGTTTTTGTATGAATTAGGTTTCTGACAATTGAATTAGGTTTTTTTCTCTCACATAAATATCTAGTAGTTAATCTATGACTGTTATGTTAAAGTTCTAATCATTAAAGAATAAATTATTTTCCGTTGGTTTTTAAGGAAATATCTGATCTTTTCCAGAATTCTTCTAATCAAAGGTTTAGTAGTGTTTCGGTCACTTTTTTTGTCGAATAAATCCACTGATTTTTAAACTACATTTCATTTTATGTTGAGCTTTTAATGTCCTTTGAATTACTTTTTACTAGAGCCCAATATCTTTCAATCGCACGGAGTTCATTCGGTACAAACACTTATAATTTCTTTGTTACCACTCCATTGTGAGAACAGGTCAGAAAAAAGCGGATACACTGTATTTTACTAGGTTAGGGAGAAGTCTTTTCCAAAGACACTCATTCGCGTATATTTCTGCACTTTTTAGCCTTTGAGGAGATTGTGTATGTAAAAAACAGAGCCACCTTGTAGTCGTGGAACTGACTATTTGTTATTTTATTGACTCTTCGGTAGTTGTGGAGGTGATTGTGTCTGCATTGTGTCTTTAGGCTAGATTTCCTTTCAAATTTTCTGATAAAGATTCAAAGCAATTAATTTTTTGTGACACTTTTATTTCTGTGATGAGGGGATTTTCCCTCAAAATCCTTTCTATTTTGTCAGAGTCCTACAGCCTGAAGATACTACTTTTCATCCACGATCAGATTTCCATTCAGTGACCATGACTTCTTTGTATAATATTATGAGTCAAGAAGCTGTATTTTGTGACATAACTACCTTCCTAGCAATAGTTTTATATGATCGATGTAAGATTTAATTAAAAATTGGAATTATGTGTTTAGTTGTTTTTTGTTCAATTTCTATTTTAAGAAAAACTTGTTTTGCTATAACCATGAAACTGCAAGGCTAGTGGGCATAATGACAAATGTAAAACAGTTAACAGAATTATTTATAATTCACCACATCAAAAGATATAAGCCCAAGACCATGCAGGGATTTTTTCGAGCGCAGTCATTATATACTGGATTCTGAGTTGTCCACAAAACATTTTCTTGGTTTTACTTATATTTTTAATATTTTAGCAAGTATAACATCGATCTAAATAAAATTTGAAATACATATTTTTTGGACTTATAGCTATGTGTTATAGGTGTTATATTAAAATATATGTACGCGGGTGTCATAAATAAGTAAACAAAGTAGTATCTTGAACTTAATTGGTTCTTCTTCAAGTTGTAGATCGAGGATATCAAAAGTTGCATATAATTACAAAATTAAGAGGTTTTGATAATAATTAAGTCCATTAGATTGGTCAATTATGGGAACTCTAGTTTTTCATGCAATTTCTATTGGTGACACATTTGGACTTTGAGTATGTCACTCTGAAATGTTAATTATTTCATCAGCTATATATTTTGAATTAAGTTCACCTTAATTTTTAGGTGAATTTTCTTATTATAGGACAAAATCCACAAAAATTAAATAAAAACTTTTTGGAACTTTATACCTTTTAACAGATTAAGGTTAATCTTGGAATTTATTTTACCTTTGTGTACCACTTTTTTTTCCTATTTTATAAAAATTAAGCTCTTTCCGCTGGACTTAAGTGTTGGTTTTCTATACTTAAAGGTTAAAGTTTAAACATTTTAGAGCTAAACGTACATATAACCTACATTATATTTCATGCGAATCATAGGTTATTCAACCCACTTATTTTCTAAATTTTTCATATTTTTAGACATAATCTGCATAGAACGTCATCAAATTTTCGAGATTTATTATACTTATGTATAAAATTTCCCGTACAGCTAGACAATGTTTTCGTTTTCATATATTTTTCTGTGAGTTGTAAATTCAGACCATAGTTTTCGGACTTCCGGAATAAGTTTTGATAAAAATTTTGGAGCACAAAGCATAAGATTTTAAAGCTAAATTGTTATCTATTCTTTTTTTAGCGATTCTGAGGCGTTTACGAAAGTAATTGTGGTCAACGCGTTCATTGTGTTTGAAGCATTTAACCATCATGAGAATAAAGTGGCCGTTTTATTAAATATTTTTTATATATTTCTATATATTTCACCTTTTTCGTATTGTATGGTAGCTACTCTTAGTTCTCCTACACTTAATTATGCGCTATTTGCCATCCTTTAGGTCGAAATGATGGTTAAATTAAAATATTCTGATTTTATCAAATTTTCTAATATAACCGAAAAAGGGATTTTTTATTTCTTTCATAATGTAACAAATAACTATCTCTATTGCGCTAAAATCATTTTGCAACCATAAATTTCACTTACTTTTAACAAAAAAATTAAAGATATTAAGCCAAAAGTTGCTTGTTTACTTATTTTTGACTCGCCCGAAAACGACTTCTTTTCAAATTTCTCTAGAAAGGAACTTAAAATGGAATAATATGTGAAAAATTTGTCATCAATGTAAAGGAAAACAAATGGACTTCATCAAAAACATATACATTTTTAAAAATGGACCGTTATATTTGCCGCTTTTTAAAGCGAAATAGAAATGATAAGTTTGTTTACTTATTTATGACACCCGCTGTATAATAAATATAGACAGGATATTTAATTAACCTTCCAAACAAGACAAAGAACAGTTTGGATGAAAATCCGCCCCTTTTTAGAGTTCGGACCACGCTTTTTGTAACGGAATAGTACTATAAACTTTGAAAAAAATTTATTCCATAAAATTAGGCAACAGGGATAAATTTTGAAATAATATTAAAACAACATTAGAGATTTATTAAAAATAAAAATTAAATTAAATGGGACCTTTTAATTTGGTTATATCTGAAATAATATTTAAATAAAAATGACAGAAAATTATCATTTAGTTATTTTTTTAAAGTTTTAAACGATTTCTTCAAAATAAAAAATCAAACTTTACTTAACCAAATAAAAAGATTTAATTTATAACGTTATTGTTTTTATAATTGTTTACAACATTTAGTTAAATTCAATTGTAAAGTATTTTTTCTTGTTTAATCGTTATAAAGTTTAATAAATGAAATTATTTTTTAAATACTAATGGCATAACCATATCATTTATAATGTTATTTAAAAATTTGTTAGATAAAGTGTTTGGATATTGGATAATAATACTAATGAAAAGTAAAAAAATAATAATAATTCCCTTTTAAAAACGTCACGAGTTAAAAAAAAGTTATTAAATTATTATAGTTATTAAATGATTATAAAATTCGCCACGAGTGTTTTATTTTAATCCTTAATAAATTTTCATTTGCCACATGATAAAATTAAATTCATAATTAGAAAAAAACAATAAATTATTCCACAACTATTTTTTATTTTATTTTTTTTTTTTAATAGCTAACTAATAAAAATAAGCTTACAAATGTTTGTTATTTTTTATACTAATTTCAAGGTTAAAATATTTTCAAGTTAATTTATAACTTAAGAAGCGTTAAAGATTTAGTTTAATTTTAGTTTTCTAATTGTATTTATAAATTGTACGGCTCCTATAGTCTTCACTTTATCTTATTAAAAACATTATGTGTTTTCGGTTCAACAATTTTACATATTAAACAGCTGTTATATTAAGTATACGCCACCTCTTCCCCAGCTCTAACAAAATCTTATTAAGAAATATTAAATAGAAAGCAAAAATCGTTTAAATATTTCACATATTGGTTGCATATTAAAATATATTCAAATTTTATTCAGCGCTAAACTTCAAACATTTTAGTTTTTATAACTTTTGTAACAACTGTTTTTTTTTTTTTTTTTTTTTCAAAATTAGTCACATTCTATGCATAAACACATACACAATACTTTACAATATCTTATTCAAACAATACAATTATCGGCATATATGTAGATACTTATAAGATATTTAGTAAAACCAGAATGTGCTAAACAAATAACAAAAGAACAAAAATATCTTCTTATTGTATTTACTTTAGCCAGATTACATTAGTTTAAAACGATTTGAATTCTTGAATTTTGTACGTGCAAAATGTTTATTTTTTATTTTCTTTGTTCTTAAGAATTTCGATAAGAATTTTATGATTTTGTCTACAAGTCTGATTAGTTTTACTTTATAGCAAGTAGGTAAGATTATATTAAATTATTTGTGATGATATTGAAAAAAAAAAAAAAAAAATGGGTGAAATAAAATTAATTTTGGAAGAGAATTAATTTTAAAATCATTCTCGTTTCATCCGTTGTTAAACAGTTATTTTTTAAATAAAAGGATAATTTTTTCATAAAATTAAATTTTTAAAAAATGAATTTAAAAAAAAAATTGAGTTTTTAAATATTTTATTTAATTCTTTTATAAGTTATACTTTTTAAAAAGTAAAAAGTAAAAAATTTAGACAACTTTTTTTAAATCTGCTCATTTCAAAGTGTTGACTTTGATGTTGACAGGTTTAATAGAAAATTTTGCTTTCGGCCACTCTATACGATAAACCCTTTTTCGGGAGAATATTTATAAGAAAGTAATGGACCGACCATAAGGAATTTCAATAGACTTAATCATTGCACATAAATTATCTTCAAAATTGTAACATGTATTTTACACTCAATGTTAATTTGGACAGTAAGCCAGACGCACAGTGGTCCCAAAACGGATTTTTTTGAAAATAATTTCGTAGGGGTGGACATCCAAAGTTGGTCACCTTGGGTATGAAATTTTTTTTTAAAAAATCGCCAAAATTAAATTTATGATTTGATTGAAAAAAAATTTTGCACACAGATAGTCCTTATAATTCTCTACAAAAAATATGCTTACATGTGTGGGTTATCTCTTTCACTTTTAGAGATATTTGGACCAAATTAAAATTTTGACCCATTTTTGGACATGTTTTTTTTAGTTTTTTTTTTTAACTTGGCAAGCAAAACTTTTCTAAAATATTCTCTGGATTCTGTACAAAATTCTAGTTTAGATAAAAAGTTATATTATTTTGAATTAGAAAATTTGAAAAAAAATTTGATTTTTTTCAAAAAGGTGGTAACATTTTTTCACTTTAAAGTCCATTATTTTCCTTTCTTTCTTTCCTCTTTTTTCATGTTTCTAAAAGAATGCTTAACATAAATGCATGTAAAACAAATCCGAGGGCAGTTGGGGTAACAGTATCCCCGCTAGCCCTATCAGAATTTCGTTAATTTTAATTTTTGTGTTTTTAGTTTTTTGTGGAGCACAAAAATGTCAAAGCTAATATTAAAATAAAAATACCGTAGAAAGTTACCTCCATATGTTGGCTAAACACACAAAAATTTTATAAGCCACGCCTTTTATAACGACAGGGTGACCATTTTACTGAAAAAAGTAAATTTTTGAAGTAAGTTTTCCCCGAACAGGAATTTTGAGTATTTCGGAGTAAAAAATTGCACATAGTTATTACTGAGATAGTTTCCAACTGTTATGGAGGAGCACAAGTTTCTAGGTGGCCTCGGGGCAGGGGGGTGGACCGCCGAAATGGGACACCTCGGATATTATATAAAAAATAATTAAAATAGTTGATCAATTTCGCAGGTTCTCCTCCTGTCCACAGAAAAGCTAGAAATTTGTAATCCTTCAAAGTATTTGGAAAATACCTCAGTAATAACTGTGTTAAATTTCATGAGACCGGCAGTCACCATATCTAATTCCCAATGACAATCTTTGGGGAGATGTCAAAGATACTGTTTTTGAAAACAAACCGGAAAATTTGCGAGAATTTTTTACGACATTGCATTCAGCTTAAAAAATATTTGTGCCACTGTAAAAGCCTATTAGGACTATTTCGAAAAATATTAATGTATGTAACCAAAATATTCTAAAAAAAAAAAAAATCTTAATCAGGTAGTTTTATTTAAACAGGTATTTTTCTTTGTTGCTACTAATTTTGTACAGCAAATTTCTACTGTACTCAATCATTTTAAGTATTTTATCTGAATTAAGATGTTCAATTTTAAGCTTTACTTATTGTTTATAAAATTTGGAAAAAATATAACAAATTCCAAGAACATTTTTTGAAATCAACAAAAAATCTTTATTTCATTGAATGTAAAAATGTTACATATGGCGCTACCATTATATTGCATACAGCTGTATATATGTAAGTTTAAAATTATCAATATGTACAATAAGAAAGTTTCAATTTAAAATAGTTTTCTTTTTGATTTCTTTTTAATTTCGACACTCAAACTAAAGAAATTGTGTTCTTTGTTTAGAAAATATTCATTCTTATCGCCAAAAAAAGGTGAAGATTTTATTCCCTCGAAATTTTATTTTTTCTTCCGATCAAAAATTTTTTACAAAGAATGTTCTATGCCTTTATATAATTTGAAATTACTTCGAAATTGAAACATACGTTAAAATGCGGGTGGATTTTCCTTCCTTAATTAGAAGATACACAATTTCAATTTCGGGAAAAGGGAACATATTCCGGGGAATTTTTTTTGCCATAAGGGTGATTACCAGGGAAACCACAATATGCAGTTGCATGTTTTTTCCTGGACGTTGAATGAAGTCATCGATTAAATATTTATCCGTTTCAGAACAAATAAATAATTTTGACATCGATTTGTTAGTGCATATTTTATTTTTAACGGCATATTATTGCATTTGGTGATTTTTAGTGCATATTTATAGCATATCTTGTTATTTTTAGGTCATATTTAACACTTTTAGAGCATATTTTGATATTTTAAGGATAATTTTTTTATACCTCATGAAATGTTTTTTAAATTTGATTTTATAAAAAAATGAGAAAACAAAAAGAAAAAATTAAATTTAAAAAATTAAAATTAAAATAACTTTAATGGATACCATTTTATCGTTGAGAAGCTTGTATGAAACAAGATTGAATATTATGATTGAATTATGTTGTAAAAACATTTTTTTTTATTTCGAGCCCTAACCGCGAAACTGTTGTAAGTGCAGAAAACAAAACTTTACACATTGTTATATGTATGAAAAATATCACTTACGATTAAATTCCTTTGAAATTTTGACAAATGATCTAAATGATTTGAAATTATATAGATTTTATCAAAACACGAATTTCGAAAATCGGTTACGATATTTTGGCGGTCTGAACTGATAATAGTGTCTAGAATTAGATGGATAAGAAAATAGAAGATCACTAACGTTTTCATGAGATACAGTAAAAAAATGGGGAATAAAATTTCGACGAGGTTGATAAATTTCAGTTTTGCCTTATATTATAACGTTGAAATATTAGGTCTGTTCGTTTGCATATTATTTTTACTAGTTTAACTATTTTTGCAAGTATCGAAAAGCTCTGTGCACATAAAAATAGTAAAAGTAGTAAACATTTCAAGAGAAAATATTTTTCTTTTTTGCTATATTTTACTTGAATATTTTGTACACGTAAAAGTATTAAGAAATTTTTATTTTAAAATTTCTATTGAATTTTATTTTAAAACAGAACAATTAGAAAATATGTTTTATTTTTTAAACGTTTTTTGTTAAAACCAGAAGTCAATTTTGAATGAAGTATTGCAAATTTTGGATTTACGATTAATAATTTTATAAAGCTTACGTTAACAAAATTGTAATGAGCTACTAATTTATGCACATTTAAGGGGTCTTCGGAAAAGGCCGTGGTAAAGTATGGACTGATCCTTTTAAAATTTGGTACATTGACATTTTTTTTAAATAAAATGTGCGAATTCGTGTATATATTGACATCATGTTTAAGTAATTTAGGGAAGATATGGTCAATTAAAGTCCAATGTTAAAAATCTTGATGTGGTTGTTTAAGGTTAAAAAATATTTTATTTGTGTTGTATTTTACTACATTTATGAGATCTATAGAGGTCAAACTCAATTCTCGGCGGTCGTTTGTCATTTGGAAGCTATGTGAAATAATGGACACGTTTTGAACAATAGGCTTCGTCCCTGAATTTTACAAGTTCTCTGTACCAAATTGCATTAAGTTATCTTCCAAATCTACCTGTAGTTTACATGGACATACGTAAACTATTGATGATATTGAACAAGGCTAAAAATCATACATGTCATTAGATAGAAGAAATTCTATAAGAAAATATGTGAAAAATTATCTGCAAAGGAACATATGCCAATATTTTTGAGTTGTTTCCAAGTTTCCATTTAATAAAAATAAAAAATTCTAATAAACATTGTAATAATGTAGAATGCAATAAAAGAAAAGAAAAAGCTTTTGTAAAGTTATTTCAACTTAATACTTAAGATCTTGTAAATATGTAAAGTGATGAAGTTACGTATTCTAATTCTTAAAAAGTGTGAGTTAAATGAAAGATCTTTACGATTAGCACTAAAAGGCACAATGGATGCTGAAGAAGATCGTAGCGGATCAGAAAATGAATTCCATCCTGCTAGTGTCTAATAAATCTTTTTCTGTATTCTAGAAAAATTATTACAATAATGAACTTGAGCCTGAATAAAAATTCAAAAATTATTAAAAATAAAAAATTATATAAAAATTTTATTTTTTATTGACACTAAAATTTATTTTACTATATTCCGTTTTCTTACTTTTTCAAGTAAAAGTTCATTTTTGAGTATTATTTTCAAATTTCTCTTTTATTACTAGTTTAGCTAGAAATTCAAACGAACAAACCTATTAATAAAACACTTTGTTTTAATAAAAAAGATAATTTTGTTAAAAAATTATACAAAATTTTTGTTATTAAAGTACAAATTTTCGCGTTTTTTGGAGCACACTTTTCGTTTTTTACTGCATATTTAATGCGCATAAAACCCATTTTTTTAGAGCTTATTGTGGTTTCCCTGGTGATTAAGTTTAAAAAAAGTACCACTTTCATTTTTGTTCATTTCTGTGCGACAGAATAATTTTTTCATTTGCATTTTTCCAAACTGATACTTTTTTTATCACAATTAAGAAAATGATAAATTTAAAAAGAGCACCTCCAAAGGGTTAAATATTCTTTGAATTTGTTGTATACAATTAAAAATTGTGTGTCAATATTTATTGATTCAAGTTTGCTGTCTTTTAGTGGATACAAATAAAATCTAAATTATTAGTTCATTATTATGCTACATAAAATTATGTATAAACTAATAGTTATTAATAATTGAATTTCAAAAATTGTTTTCAAAGATGAATTTTTACCAAGGACCGTAATGATTATGAGTTTTAAAATAAAAATCAACAAATAATCATTATTTTTTGATTTTTATTTTTTCGCTCAACTTTTAATGATTATTGCCCCGATTATGTATGTCGATTTTTGTCATTTTCCGACTGAAATGCTATTGATTTTTTATTTTCCTATTTCTATATCCCTTGCGACTAGTTGGGTTTTTGTCTTTGATAATGACAATTTATTATGTTATTTGCTTTAAAATTTTATATTTTGTATGTCGATAGTAGTCGACTGAAATGCTAAAACAGTCACTTATGAATAAAAAGTGTATTTTTTTATATTTTTTTATAAATATGTTAAATTATTCTTTAATAAAAACAATTTCTTAACTTTAGTGGAGACTTTCTTGGAACTACATAATTTTGTCCTAGAAGAACACTGTGTGGGAGCCAAATTTCAAATAAGTGTTTTTATAAATACTGTAAAAAGCACAAAAATAAGTTGTAGTTGGTCAAACCCGATCATTATACATCTGTATGATTCAAATAGATTTTTGGGGTGGATCTTATATGGAAGCTGTGACCAAATGAATATAATGACACTTATGTATATGAGATTTGATAATCGAAAGTAGGTTTTATATAGAAAGCAAGTCAATTTGGACCGACCATAATAGATACATAAGTAGGGAACACAATACTAAACTTATATATTTATGATATGTTTATGGAAAAGCATTATCTATACTACAAATGCTATTCTATAATTTGCATAAAAATGTGCTAGCAAATTGCAGTTGTTGTAAACGTTATAGTCTTCATGAAATATTAAACTTTTATCTAGTAAAAAATTTTCTTTAAGTAAAAACTTTGATTTATTGCAAATAATTTTATTTTTAATAAAAAAATTGATTTTTAATAAAAAAAAATTAGAAAAAAAAAATCGAATTTTTAAAAAAAAAATTGGATATTTTTTTAAAAATCTGATGAAAAATATATCATCACACTTGCCTTTTAGTAAATAAATCTAATTTACGATGAGAAATCTTTTTCATTAAAAATTGCGTAATAGTTTCATTTCTCATGTTAAGTTTTATATTGTGAGCAAAAAAATAAAAACCAAAAAATAATGATTATGAGTTGAGCGAAAAAATAAAAATCAAAAATAATCATTAATATTGATTTTTTTTCATAAAAATAAAAAAAAATCATTCCGGATTCCGATAGAACCTGTTCTAAAGATTACATTTCTGTATTTAACACTTTTACCCGGTTGTTCCTTGTATCTGATTTTTTTGTTTAAAATTTCAAGAATAATGATTATTTTCTGTCCCTGATTTTTACTTTAATTTGTGTTTCTATATTTTTTTTTTAGTTTTAACTGTCAGGGGGAAATGGGTGTAAACAAAAATTCTGTTTTCATATCTTTTCATTTAAGAGCTTGATCTGGGAGATGATAAATAAATCGCTGCCTCAGTCTGTAATGTTTAAACTTTTATATAAATGAAACTACAATGATATATTTTAGCTAAAACCACAAACAGAAATATAAAGTTAATTAGTAATTAATTCAATATTCTATAAATATTTAATAAAAACTTTTAATCAATGTCGTATATATTCATTAAATCCCTAGACAAATAACAACAAAACTAAGTAGTTACCTTATTTTAATTAACAATAATTAGTTCTTTTTATACTAAAGTTTTTCCACTCATACATAAAAAAAAAAACATACAAACAAAGGTCTATGAACTAATACCAGACAGATTTCACTAATAAATAATTAACTTATGCATGTATAAACCAAATTTTTATTAACTAGATCTTTAGTAGACTGTTTATGTATATTTTAATACAATTCACCTTGATTATTTTAGACATTTTGTGTGTCAAAAGATTATGACCAGATCACTTTAAAAAAAAAAAATTAAGTCAAATATATTTTATCTCTCTGCACCTTTTTGCTAAATAAAAGAGGTAGGTATGACGTCAAAAAATTTTTTTTTAAACAAAAATAAAAATATTTTACTAAAATAAATAAGTATATTTGTTGGTGTACTATTAACATTAATTTTAAATAAATCTTCTCATCTACTACCCACTCACTTAGTTATTTTATATACAAATTGCAGTCTGAGTCTGTATTTCTTTTTCTTTTAATTTTTAATTACAATGAGAACGTTAAGGCTAAAAAGAAATCGTTCAGAACAAACAATCGATCAAATTATGAACAAAATTCTTGATTCATAAAAGCCATACATCAACATTTCTTTTTTTTTTTAACAAGGATGATTTTGCTGAGTATCAAGAAAGAAAAACATTTTAATGATTTTAAATTTGTCTCGTTTATATTCATGCGTGTGTGTGTGTGTGTTTGTCAAATGAATGAAAATAAAAAATAAATTGTATTTCTAGTCGTATTCATTATATTTATGTTGATGAGGTTCGAGTTCATAATTGAATTGACATGTTTCTTTGAATAACTTTATTAAAAAAGAAAAAATGAATTTATTTTTTGGTTACCAATTTTCCACAACAATAAATTTAAGAGAAATGAAATTTAAATGATATTTAAAAATACAATAAAAGCGACAAGCTAACAACTACAAAAATACAAATGAGTTTTATAATAGAAAACAAATACATATGCATTAAATTTGTAAAGATAAATGTAGCTAGGGTTAAACACAAAACAAAAAGTAATTTTTAATTATCTATCTTTTTTTTGAAATTTGTTATGGTCAATTATATTGTAAAAAGTATATTTAATTTCTTTAAGTAATTTGAAGTTTATAATAAAAAATTCACAATTTGTTGGTCTAGGTTTTGTTCATTAACTTTTTTTTCTACTAAATCAATTTAGCTAATTTTAAATAGCAAACATCTTAGAAAATATACGAACAATTTACGTGAGCATCACTTATTTTGGGCCCGATATTTTGTCGTTACAATGTTTTCCACCGACTGTCAGATATAGATATTTCTTTGGCTTGCAAGAAATTTAAATAGTGGGACGAGAAATATTATTGAATGGCCTAGTTTTGGTTCTATGAAAGATATTTTTTTTTTTCTTGTTCGTATATACATATTTATGAATTATGTCAGGTGGTCATTAGAATTTATTGAAAAAAATCCATCCAATCTAAATCTAATCCAAAAAGTTCATAATTCTTCCGAGAAAAATTTGGCAAGCGATTAAAAAATTTTTATATCAGAGGCCCCCAACTTTGAGCCCCTTTAGCTCCGCCCCTGAGAGGTCTGTTCAGTCCCCCTTCCAACCTTCACATTGTACACTCATCTTCCATTTCATGGAAATCCAACCAGTACATCAGAAGTTACAGATTTATTTCCAAAAAATTTCAATTCTGCCCCACTGTGCACTATTAACATCCTTTAATCTTTTAATAAAACTTCCATTTCATTTTCATTATTTAAATTTTTTTTCTAAAACCATAACTAATATAATCCTTCATTTGAAGTTAATAATATTAAAATTCATCTTAATAAAAATCTAATGATGACTAAAAATAGCACCATAGGGTCAACAAATAGATTTTAGATCCCCTAGTTTATCAAAATAAATAAAAAAATAAAATAAATAAAAAAAATCCTACCCACCCCCTCACCAAACGCACGAACAGCAGTTGCGTAGCCAAGACGTTGTAATTGTAATTTATTGTTTATTGTTCATCATCAAGACCTACTTAGTGTTGTAGTA
Organism: Protophormia terraenovae; assembly: GCA_951394005.1. Taxonomy (NCBI): domain Eukaryota; kingdom Metazoa; phylum Arthropoda; class Insecta; order Diptera; family Calliphoridae; genus Protophormia; species Protophormia terraenovae. Next base: position 7,958,003 of record OX596077.1, on the reverse strand, counting down.
TAGTTATTTTAACATAAATTTTAATGTATCATAAAACACAAACAACAACAACAACAACAGACATTGATGCTGCTACCGCTACTTCTGCAATAGCAATAGCATAAGCTAAAGCAAATAAAAACCGCAAAATCTTTTACTGATATCATTAAAATGTAAAGAAAAAATAAAAGAAAATTTCCATTTGTGGAATTTTCATTCTATTTCAAATAAATATTTACTAGAGAATAAAGATGTGCTAGCAGAACAAGAAGAGTAAGAAGTCGATGTCTTCTTTAACTTTAACGTAGTCATAGCGCTAGACTACGTATATCCTACATAGTCCCAGCAAATGTCGACACTCATTCACATGCTCACATCCTCACTCATCCATCCATCCCCATTGACTATGATTATGAACAAAATTCTTCTAGTCAAGAGTTGTAAAAAAATGTTGAAGATGAAGACTTAAAAGCAGAAGAAGACGAAGAAGGAGATGATATTCTTGTAATGTCGAGAGTGTATGTGATTTGCGTACAAAATTAAATGAAATTAAATTTGTAACAGTTTCAGAATGTCGGTTGAATGGTTGGTTTGGTGTTCTTGTTTGTTTGTGCTTGATACTTTTTAAGTTACGTATGTCTGTACGTACCTACTCGTACTTATCGTCGTTATGTTCGTATAGAAGTAAAAATACTTTTATTTCTAATTTTTTCTTCATTTTTATTTAAACATAAGTACAATTACACCCATACGTATGAGTACTTTTAAATAACCAATAGGAAATTAAAAAAAAAATCGAAAATTGTTTAGAGAAAATTTACGATAAATTTTCTTTTTATAGAAAATTAACGATAAATTTCCTTTTTATAGAAATTTACGATAAATTTTGTTTTAAGAGAAAATAACAATAAATTTTCTTTTTATAGAAAATTTACGACAAATTTTCTTTTTATTGAAAATTTATTTACGAAAAATTTTCGTTTTGTAGAATATTTGTGACAAAAACTTTCTTTAAAAAAAAAAAAAAAAAAAATTAAAATAAATTTTCTTTTTATATAAAAGTTACGATAAATTTTATTTTTAGAGAAAATTTACGATAAATTTTCTTTTTAGAGAAAATTTACGATGATAAATTTCCTTTTTAGAGAAAATTTACGATGATAAATTTCCTTTTCACATAAAATTTACGATAATTTTTTTTTTTTGTCATAGATAATTAACGATAAATCTTCTTTTTATAGAAAATTTAAGATTAATTTTCTTTTTATAGAAAATTAACGATAAATTTCCTTTTTATAGAAATTTACGATAAATTTCCTTTTTATAGAAATTTACGATAAATTCTGTTTTAAGAGAAAATGTACAATAAATTTTCTTTTTATAGAAAATTTACGACAAATTTTCTTTTTATTGAAAATTTATTTACGAAAAATTTTCGTTTTGTAGAATATTTGTGACAAAAACTTTCTTTAAAAAAAATTTACAATAAATTTTCTTTTTATATGAAAGTTATGATAAATTTTATTTTTTAGAGAAAATTTACGATGATAAATTTCCTTTTCACATAAAATTTACGAAAAAATTTTTTTTTTCATAGAAAATTAACGATAAATCTTCTTTTTATAGAAAATTTAAGATTAATTTTCTTTTTATAGAAAATTAACGATAAATTTTCTTTTTATAGGAAATTTACGATAAATTTTCCTTTTATAGAAAATTAACGATAAATTTTGTTTTTCGAGAAAATTTGCGATAAATTTTCTTTTTGTAGGAAATCTACGATAAATTTTCTATTATTGGAAATTTACGATAAATTTTCTTTTTATAGAAAATTTACGAAATATTTTCTTTTTATAGGAAATTTACGATAAATGTTCTTTTTATAGGAAATTTACGATACATTTTCTTTTTACGATAAATTTTCTTTTTAGAGATGAATTTACGATCAATTTTCTTTTTGTAAAAAATTTACGATAAATTTTCGTTTAAGAGAAAATTTACAATACATTTTTACATTTTACATAAAAAAAAAAAATTTATTGAAAAAATTTTCTGTTTAATAGAAAAAGAAAATTCCTATTAAGCTTTAAAGCAAACAAATACTCATACGTACTACAAAACAATAGAATAACATTAAAAAACACAAGAGGAAGATGATGACGAAAGTTGTAACAAAAAAAAAAAAAAAAACACACCCATGCCTTAATGGATGCTCCACAACAAGGATAATAGCAGAAAGAGACAACACACACCCACAGAGACAGACAGACAGAAGGACAGACAAACACACCGACAAAACTTATAAAATTACACACATACTCACTCTTTAATGTGTAATGTGGTCGATTTAAGCTTTTAAAAGGAATTTCCAAGTGAAAAATGTTAGAAAATTAACTATAAAAGTTGTTATTGTTGTTGTATTCTCTACTCATCTTTATTAAATTTGTTAAACATTTAAAGTGTGTTTGAATGTAACAACAAAAAATTTTTTTTTTTTTTTTTTCTGTAAAAAAAAGTGTCTCTACAACACCAACAAAACCCAACCGCACTTTATACTTCATACTCCTTCCTTTTTTTTTTTTTTTTTTTTTGTTTTACTTCAAACATCTTTTCACATTCTCATTAGTTTAATTTTTGTCAAGAATTTGCACTTTTTTGGGTCCCCAAAGGGTGTTTCCAGCCAAATGATGATAAACTTCATATTTATTGAAGGAAATATGTAAAGTAAAACCAAAGAACAAAAAAAAAAAAAAAAAAAACGAGTAAATATTATTAAATTTTTGGGTTGTTTATATTGATCGATGAATACCTTAATTAAAATTTTATGCTGTTAAATTGTATTATAAATTATTAATGTAAATTTTGCACAGATTATTAATTGTTTAAATTTGAATGAGTTTGTGTTTTGAATAAATTAACAAAATTTTCTTAAAATTGTGTACGTGTTGGTGTGAATGTGTCGATGCGTGTATGTGTGTTTATGTATAATAGACAGAGGCTTAAAGGATTAAGATGTAAAGATGAAACACACGTGTTTGAAGAGTTGCTACTTAGTTTCAGGAATAAAACAATTGCTTAAGCTAGATTTATGTAAAGAGATTTGAAAATAGTGGGATAATGTAAATTGATTTTAAAGTTTTTGTTATTTATTACACAGACTTTATTTAATAATATTAGTGGAAAATTAAAAAAAAAATTTCGTAAATTTTCTCTAAAAAGAAAATTTATTGCAAATTTTCTCCGAAAAAAATTTATCGTAAATTTTTTATAAAAAGAAAATTTATCGTAAATTTTCTATAAAAAGAAAATTTATTGTAAATTTTCTATAAAAAGAAAATTTATTGTAAATTTTGTATAAAAAGAAAATGTATCGTAAATTTATCTATAAAAAGAAAATTTTTGTAAATTTTCTATAAAAAGAAAATTTATCGTAAATTTTCTCTAAAAATCAATTTTATCTTAAATTTTCTCTAAAAATCAATTTTATCGAAAATTTTCTCTAAAAAAGAAAATTTATCGTAAATCTCCTATAAAAAGAAAATTTATCGTAAATCTCCTATAAAAAGAAAATTTATCGTAAATCTCCTATAAAAAGAAAATTTATCGTAAATTTTCTACAAAAAGAAAATTTATCGTAAATTTTCTACAAAAAGAAAATTTATTGTAAATTTTCTAAAAAGAAAATTTATCGTAAATTTTCTATAAATTATATAGTGAATAAATTTATAGTGAATTTTCTCTAAAAATAAAATTTATCGTGAATTTTCACTAAAAATCAAATTTATCGTAAATTTTCTCTAAAAATCAATTTATCGTAAAATTTTCTCTAAAAATCATTTTATCGTAAAATTTTCTCTAAAAATCAATTTATCGTAAATTTTCTCTAAAAAGAAAATTTATCGTAAATTTTCTATAAAGAAAATTTATCGTTAATTATCAATAAAAAGAAAATTTATCGTAATTTTTTCTATAAAAAGAAAATTTATTATAAATTTTCTCTAAAAATCAAATTTATCGTAAATTTTCTCTAAAAAACCAATTTATCGTAATATTTTCTCTAAAAATCAATTTATCATAAATTTTCTCTACAAAGAAAATTTATCGTAAATTTTCTATAAAGAAAATTTATCGTAAATTATCAATAAAAAGAAAATTTATCGTAACTTTTTCTATAAAAAGAAAATTTATTGTAAATTTTCTATAAAGAAAATTTGTTGTAAATTTTCTATAAAAAGAAAATTTATTATAAATTTTCTATAAAAAGAGTTTATTGTAAATTTTCTATAAAAATCAAATTTATCGTAAATTTTTTATAAAAAGAAGATTTATCGTAAATTGTCAATAAAAAGAAAATTTATCGTAAAATTTTCTCTAAAAATCAATTTATCGTAAAATTTCTATAAGGAGACAATTTATCATAAATTTTCTATAAAAAGAAAATTTATTATAAATTTTCTATAAAAAGAAAATTTATTATAAATTCTATAAAAAGAAAATTTATTATAAATTTTCTATAAAAAGAAAATTTATTGTAAATTTTCTATAAAAAGAAAATTTATCGTAAATTTTCTCTAAAAATCAATTTTATCGTAAATTTTCTCTAAAATCAATTTTATCATAAATTTTCTCTAAAAATCGATTTTATTGTAAATTTTCTTTAAAAACAAAATTTATCGTAAATTTTCTCTAAAAAGAAAATTTATCGTAAATTTTCGAGAAAAAGAAAATTGATACTGCCCCAAAGTGCATTCTAATTTTTATTTTTATAGTATAATTTTTCTTTAATCCTTCCCTAGTTATACGCCACATATTTCTATTTTTAGAACGAGCATAAAAACCTTGTCGGCACAAGATAAGGTGTAATTTTTTGGTGACAAGGCCAGAATTGCAAGGGAACAAGATGCACTTAGTATGAGGGCTATAATCTTTTTTAATTGATTTTTAATATTATTAACAAAACTGAATTCCCTTAATTTATTTTTTACAAAACTATAATTAACTCAATTATTCATCATTATATGCAAAACATCTATTGCATTGATATTTATTTATGCATTTGCAATTATTATGATTTATTATTCATTATTCTTTTTTTTTACATAATAAAACAATAACAAATCATTTCAAATATTAAAGCTAAAAAAAATAAGAAAAAAAAAAAAATCTATAGAAAATTGTCTGTTTAAGCAAAATCAGTAAAGCGTATGTATGTATTTTGCTTAATTAACTCATTTCATTTCTATACGATTGCAATCAAATAAAACAAAAGGAATTTGGTTAATTAAAAGCTTAAAGATTTGAAGCGCAAAAATATGTAATTGTAAATAACAAAAGGGCAAAAAAATCAATAACTAAAGCACATCAAAAAAATAAAATGAACATAAAAGGTCACTTTAATTATAATTTCAATTTCATAAAATTTATAAAAAAGTTTGCTTAATAACATCTATAATATATTTCTTTTAATTTGTTGTCCACTGTAAATTTTCTTCCTTGTATTTTTTGTTTGTGCAGCCAAATTATCGTTATTAAATTAAACTTTTTTGTCCATTTAATAGATTCTAATAAAACTTATTGTAAACTTATAATTATATTTGCATTTGTAAAGCAAAAAAAGAAAAGCAAAAAAGGCCAAGTCGTTTGTTGAAATTTTACAACTTTTCTTTGGCATTTAGAGTTTGAAGAAACCCCTAAAAATTAAAGGACGTGTGTATATTCAACATACGGACATGAGCCAATTAAATCTCATACCAGTCATCAAATGAATAAAAAGAAAGAAAAAAAGTCATACTTCAAAGTTTTCCGTCTAGAAAATTGCCAACTAAAGTAATATGAGCAACTTAAATAAACACAACACAAAATGATAAAGTGAAAAATGAGAGCAAACTATAAAATTTATTTATTTTTTTTTTGGTTTGTTTGTTTGTAAAATATTCTATATGAAAAGTACACTTAAAGAAATGTAGAGAGTAAAGTCGTAAAGCCAACAGGGATTATTAAATAGTTTTTTTTTTTTTGTACTAAAGCTTTGGTTATGCATTTATATGTTTAATTTAGTTTTATATTTATGCTAACAAATAATCTTTGATTTAAAAATCTATTAAAAAAGTTTTTAGTGTCTTAGATTTTAGATAATTTTTATTATGTTGTAAAAACTACATATCATGAAGAAATAATGGGTCATAGGATAAGTAAAAGAAAAATGACCTTAATTTTGTTTCTTTTATCAAGACCAGAGAAATTTTTGAGAAAAAAAAAAAAAAATAATAATAATAATACAAGGCAATAAGCAGTGAGATCGAAAAAATCTTAACACATGTTTTGGCTTTTAACTTTTTTCGGAAGCAATAATGATGTAGTTATCTTTGAAAATATGTCAGTTATTATTTTTAATGACAACACTGTTCATTTGTTGTCAGTTTGATTAAAATGAGTGACGAAAAATTAAAAAAATTTCCAAAAAAATACAAATTGGTCCTATAAAAAATTGAAAAAAAAATTAAAGGTCTGCCGTCAAAGTGTTTTCAATGTAATTAAAAAGTATCAGGAGAATTTGACCATTGATAGGAAACCTGGTTCGGGAAGAAAAAACGATGACATTGGGAAGGAATTGAAAGCTACTGAAAAGAGCTCCAAACACATCTGCTACAAAAGCAACCCGGTTAGCTCAGTGCTCTGACTATTTGGTGCAAAAAGTTAAAGCCAATGTAAGGTTGAAAACATACTAAGTTCCTTACAGGAAAGCAGCAAAAAATTTTGAAGCCAAAAAAAGAAGAAACTCAATATCGTCAATGTACCGAATTATCTCATTTTTAAGCTCTTGAATTGTTTTTGCTTTATTTGCGTATACTTTTTGTTTTAAATATCCCCAAAGAAAGAAGTCCAGCGGCGTCAAATTATATGATCGTGGCGGCCAATTAACATCGCCACGACGTGAGATACGACGGCCAATGAATTTCTCGCGCTGTGTGGCAAGTGGCATAATCCTATTGGAACCACATATCGTACAAGTCCATATCCTCAATGTTTGGCAATAAGAAGTACGATATCATATCGCGATAGCGAACATCATTCACGGTAACTGCTTGGTCGACCTTTTGCCACACTACACAGTGGGACAGAATCGAACATTTTTGGAAATAAATCTGTAACTTCAAATCGACGGATTAGATTTCCGTTTTGGTACAGGCGTAGCAGAGGAGTATGCAATGTTAAGTTTGGAAGGAGGATCCAACAGACCACTCAGGGGCGAAGATAAGGGGCACAAAGTTGGGTACCTCTAATATACAAAATTTTTAATTGCTTGCCAAAATTTTTTTTCTTGCTCGATTTCAAATACTTTTATATATTATAGTAGGCCCTGATAAGACATACAAAAACATGCTTGCATGCCATATTTATCTCTTATAAGTTTTGAGTTATTTACGTTGGAATTTTTAAGTACCTCAATTTTGCATGTTCTTGGTCCAGTTATTTTTCATATATATCCTAGTATTTCCGTTCGATTTTATTAGTATCGATTAAAGAACAAAATTATCTATTGAATAAAAAAATTTAAAGTCGATATCTTTACCGAGTGCAAAAATAAACGATTTTGAATTTGAAAATTGCAAAAATTAGGTTTTTTTTTTTTGTGTTTTATTGGCCGAAAAAGTATCTGCACTCTTTTTTCTCTAAAATAAAATTTTCTTTAACAACATATAACAATTTTATACTTTTCTGAAAGGTATTTCCTTTAAAAAAAAACAAGTCCGATAACTCAAGTGGTCAAGGCACACACCTTCTCGAATTTGACCCATTTTATTGCAAAGTTTTGACTTTAGTTTATATATTCTAAAATCCCAAAGCACGAATCGGCAAACGAAATGCAGTTTAGGAATCTGTAATATGTTGTTAAAAGTGTTCAATTAAAATCTACGGGACTTCGTAAAAATGTGGATTTTATAGCCGAAAATGTAAAAAAATTAATTTTTGAGATTTTCAGCGTTTTTTTTTTTTTTTTTTTTTTGGAATTGTTGGATTCCTTTCACAAAAATCTTAAAGTTTTTCCGCAAAACGAACAGGGCGAGCATGAACAGGTGTTTTCACATTTCCTACAGACTCGGTTTGCTGAAATTTTGCGCACAATTCTCCCGATTGTGGACACATTTGATCGATTATGTTAAACAAAAAAATTACATAGTGAAGAGAAGCCTTCGTAAATAAAAAAAAAAAAAAGATCCAAATATTGGCCTAAAAAAACATTTCTGAAATAATAATATAAAATTTAAATTAACTTTTCAAGAAAATTTAAAATTTTTAATTTTGTTGCAATTTTATTCTGCATACGTTATTTGTTTACCAAAAAAAAGTAGGAAGAAAAAAAAAAGTTTTTTTATAAAAGTAAAAAATTTATAAAATAAAATACAGTTTTTATTTAATTAAAGTAAAATTTACAAAAACTATAATAATACGTACCCAGCAAACACTTGGTAATGGCATATAGTTACTTTTCAATGACAACAATATTCCGTCTACATTACATAGAAGTAGTTCAGTCTACTTATTTATAACCCGGTATGTAATTATTTATTTATGGTCAATTTTCTTGAAATCTACTTTTTATTGATCTTTTATTCAGTTAAGCTATTTATATATTTAAAGATATTTAAAGACTTCAGTAATACTAAATAAATAAGTTATTAAATAACTTAAAAGTAATTAGTTCTTGTTCTTAACTCATTACCTGGCAACCAAAGTTTTAGCTGAGTAATAACTATTTCAATTTTTTTTTTAAGTAGGTAAGTGCCATTTAAAATATAAATAGGAATCATTATTAAAAAGAAAAAGAAAAAAAAACTATTTTCAAAAAAGTACCACAGTTTTAATAAGGTTATAATTTTCCAACAAAATAACTATGCGGTAAAGGGTAGCTACATATGTTCACTGTATTTGACATAACAGACTATAAAATAACTTATTTTTCTAAATGTCTCACATATTCTTAATTTAAAATTAACAAGAATTTGTCTACTAAAGATTTATAACTTCAATTAAGTTTTTTAATTACTTTCAGATTAACTAATGCAAACAAAAGTTTCATCTATTAAAAAACAACAACAACAATTCCTTAGAGAAAAAAATTTTGTTAAGAATATTTATGAACTAATTTGCAGTAAAATTTATTTAACTTCAATATAAATAAAGTTAATGTTTTTTTAAGTGTATGTGAAAAAAAAATAAAAAAAAAAATAAATTTAATGACAAATTATATATGAGTAAAAGTTTGTGTATGTGTGTGAATATGTTTGTTTATTTTCTTTTGTTCGTTTGTTTGTTTGTGCGTAACTATGAACCTTTAAAATTGTAACTTTAATGACACATAAAATAAAATAAGTAAGTAAGGTACATTAAAATTCTCATATGCTGACTTGACACATTTTTACTTATTCAACAGATATGTATTTTTCCAGCTATTTTCTTTTACTACGCTTTTGGTTTGTCCTTTTTATACCCTACACCACCATAGGTGGGGAGGGTATTATGCGTTTGTGCTGATGTTTGTAACACCCAAAAATATTGGTCTAAGACCCACCTTAATTTATACCAATCGGCTTAGAATCACTTTCTGAGTCGATTTAACGATGTCCGTCCGTCCGTCCGTCTGTCCGTCTGACCGTCTGTCCGTCCATGTAAACCTTGTAATCAAACTACAGGTCGCAATTTTGCACCAAAATTTATGAAATTTGGTACACAGCATTTTTTTGGTCCAGGGACGAAGCCTATTGAAATTGGTTATGATCGGTCCATTATTTCACCTAGCCCCCATACAAATGTCCTCCCGGAAAAGGGTTTAACGATCATAAATCCCTTAAATATAGCAATATTTTAATATTATTTGGCACATATAAGTTTCATATAAGTTTAAATAAGTGTGCCGAGTTTTAAAAAGATCGGTCTATAATTACTCATAGCTCCCATATAAACCCCTTTCCAACAAATCAATTTAACGGCCATAAATTCTACTAAAAGGTTAGTATCAAGTTAATATTCGACACAAATAAGTATTATATAAACATAAATGATAGTACCAAATTTTATAAAGATCGGTCCATAATTTACCATAGCTCCCATATAAGGCCCCCTTTCGGGAATCACCCAAAAGTGAATAAATTCATATAAATGTCAGCATCAACGTAATATTCTGTATTTGTATGTCTTATTTTACACTTATAAGTATCGGTCCACATTTGGGTCCATGTCTAATAAAAGACCCCTCCCCGAAATATACTGTATGGTGTAGGGTATCATATAGTCGGGCCTGACCGACTATATCTTTTTCTCTCGTTTTTTTTTTTGGTTTGTTTTTGTATCGTTTTTTGCTGTTTTGGTAATTAGTAGAGGAAATGTTTTCTTTTTTTTATATTTTTTAACATAAATTACAACAATAACAATCATAACTAACAACAACAAAAATAATAATAATAAATTGTAAGAAAGGCAAAGGGAAATGAAGAGTAAGAGTGGAAGTGGAAAATAGCAAAGACCATATAATTTGTAACATTATCAAGCAGAAGAAAAGAGGGCAGGGGGAGTAACAAACGATGCGAGCTGAAGGAACCACAATAGTTTCGCTTTTTTTTTAGCCATTATTTTATTTTAAGCCTTTTCATAACACTTTGTTGAATATTCATACACTATAGATGTCGCACAGTGGGCTTAAATCATTTTTTAAAATAATTCTGTAAATTTTGAACTGGTAGAGATATGTATGTAAATAAATAAATTACACATGGTCAGAGCTGAGATATTTACGAGTTTATTTGGAGGAGTACATTTCCCTAGCGTGTAAATGCGATTTGAATTCTGCGGATTTCGGCAAAAAGACATTTTTTGCATTTTTTAGGATATAAAATAAATTTTTTTGAACTGATGTTCAAACTAAACTAAACTATTATGTAATAGGATAAAAAATTAGTCAAAAATAGAAGAAATTACAATTTTTAAGAAAAAACATAACAAAAAACATAACTAAGACTGGGATCTGAATTTTTAAAAGCCCTTATACATAAACATATTAAAGGAAAATTTCATTGATTAATATCTGAAACAAATAAAATGACAATTACCTCATTCTTTCAAGTAAAACCATGACAAACTTAAACTTAGTAATCATTATATCAAAATCCATACAAAATTAAAATAATTTTTCGTTATATTTTCCTTACAAATTTTAAATTTTTTTTTCTTTGACCTTTGACCTCCGTATTTTAAAGGTTATCCTTGTACAATTTTTTTTTTTTTTAACTTTAAAATGTATTTTCTTACATATATTTTAGCCTATTACATAATAATTTTGTTTAATTTAAATATCAGTTCAAAAAAGTAGACTTTATATCTAAAAAAAACTGCAAAAAATCTTTTTTGCCGAAATCCTCAGAATTCAAATCGCAGGTACAGCTTAGTCATACAAGGTATTGACCTAATTCTTTTTTATTTATATTTTCTGTAGTGTTGTTTATAAACCTGCAAAGTTTTTTTTTTAACTTTTTGGAAATTTGTTTAACAAACTATTTTAAAGTTTGAAAAGTTTTTAAAAAATTTAAACAATTTTTAACCGATTATAGAAAGGTGTTTAGATTTTCCTGCTTTTCAGTAATTATTGTTCAAAATGAATTGAAAGTAGCTTTTTATTTAAACATTTATTAAAAAAATTAAAAATTTCGTTGTATATTCCTTACACAAGTGTTCTAAAACACATTAATGGTTTGGAGAATTTGTAATAACTTTTTTAATCGATTTTTATATCTTTTTATATCTATAAAATTAATAGGCAAACACATTTCCTGTAATCCCTTTTACGCTCACATTAAACATGCGACTTTTATAGAAAATATACCATTAAAAAGATATTTCCTCATAGATGTGCAGAATATAAATTTTACTAAAATCCGTTCAGTATTTAAGAAGTTATAAGCGGTAAAAGTTACTACTCACACATATACCAAAAAACTGTATATATTTTTATATTTTTTTTATTTCATTACTATAGGAGTAGCGAAGCACCCCAGGTGTACTCTCGTATATTTTGATTCGAAAGTTGGTAAATTTTGGTGCACCCTGAACTCCATATGTTACTTAAATTCACAAAAAATATTTAATGAACCACCCGTTTTACAACGGCTGGGAGATCATTTTAATAAAAAAAAAGTAAATTTTTAAAACAAGTTTTCCCCGGACTGGATTTCGGTTATTTTGATATAAAAAAGTGGGAATACTTTTATTGTCATAATTTTAAAACAAATTTATCTATATTTCATTGGAATATCTTTACTTGGTAAAATTTTATTTAGGTCCATATATTAACATTATTTTTCAAAAACATGATTAAAATTCAAATTTAAAAATTTTTAATTTATTTCGTGATCCGTGACCCAGTAGAGGCCGATACTTCTCCAAATCAACTAGAAAACACCTCAACCTTGACCATGTTACAGAATTATTTCCAAAAAACAAAATCGATTTGGGACCACTGTGCGTCGTACCCATTTATACATACATACTTACATACCTACAGACATTATTTATGTGTATGTTCTGTATTAAAAGGGTTTTCTTTTATTATGAAACATGGCCTAAATTTTGTTAAAAGACTATGGCGTGCAAAAAATAAAAATAAAAAAAATGAGAAAAATAAAATACCAAGAAACCTAAATGCTTGTTGCCATAAAAATATACTAACGAGTCACACAAATATACATTTTGTAAAAACAAAAACTATATATAAACATTTAAACAAATTAATTTGTTGTACAACAATTGTATTTACATACAATTTCTTTAGTTATTCATTTTTTATTTTATTTTTTATTTTTTTGCGTTAAACAAGTCTAGACAAAAAATGAAAATGAACCAAAAAAAAAAAAAGTGAAAAGTATTGCAAAAATATATAAAAACAAAAAATAATCTTTTATTGAATGCTGCGTAAGCTGTTTGGTGTAGTTCGAGGCCCTTGTTCGTTATAAATTGTTTACAAGTACTTTTCCAAATTGGCACTAAAAACCGTTTAAATATAACAACACACTAACACAAATATAAATACATATGAACGTATAAACAATATTTAATTTTTCAGTTTAAATGCAAAAAGTGCAAAAAATAAAAAAAAATTTGAAATCGATATTATTGATTCGTTTACCTTTAAGTTTTTTTTTTTTCTTTGGTTTTGTTCTGTTCTATTCTTTTCATATACATTTAATTTTCTATTTATTTATTAACTACAAAGTGTTTATTTTGAAACTATTATAAAGACGACAGACAGGCGTACAAACATTTGAAAATAACCAACCATCACAACAACAGCGTATAATAACAAAAAAAATCTGCAAATTATTAAAAATTTAAAAAAAAGAAAATCTTCATAGCTGGTATAAACGAACTTTAGTTACACTACTAAATTTTAACTAAAATTATGTATTTGTTTAAAATATTTTATAAATTAGCTATTTAATTATGGTTAATTTCTTATTTTAAAACTTTTATCAGCTAATTAAAAAAACCTATGTTGTACTCAAGTTAAAACATGCCACCTATTGTGAATTGTTTTCCATTTGAAGAATTAATTTCTCAATAAAACAACATGAATATTGAAAAAAATTTGTATTAATAACACATTTTAATTATTTATTTATTGTCTATGTATAGCTGCTAATAAAATTAAACATTTAATATGGCGAAATTAAATTAATTTTAATTAAACAAATATTCAAAGAAGTATATTCGATTTTTCTTTAGAAAAAATAAATTATTTAATATGTTAATTTTTACACGCAGAGAAAAAACATGGTTACAGCATGATCACCACAACTATTCAATGATTATATAGCCGTTTTTCATTGATTTAAATATACTGTGTTCATGATAGCAACGTTTATGATTCTGTTTAATCATTTAATGATTACCCACAATCAAAATTTTAATATGGTTCACTGAATTATAATATGTATTTAAATATGTTTATATGAAAACATATTTATGAATAAATCCAATCATTTAGTCAATTCTATAACTATTCAGTTAATTCTACAACCATTTAGTTAATTTTAAAAATTTGGTTAATTCTACAACCATTAAACCATTAACTTTTAATGCCTTTTGAATGCACATTTTTGTGTATCAGTCCAGTAGTTATAATTCTCATTTAGTTTATATATGAACAAATATAAATTGATAAGTTTTGTTTTTAGTCAGTATGATGATTGTACCACATATCGTGGTACAAATGAATATAAATATGAAAATATGGAATCATATATATGATAAAATGGGATTATATATATGATGAAATTTGTTCATATATATGATAAAATGGAATTATACTTATGATGGAATTAGTTTATATATATGATAGAATGGAATAATATATATGATAAAATGGAATTATATATTTGATGAAATTATTTTATATATATGATAAAATGGAAGTATATATATGATGAAATTAGTTTATATATATGATAACATGGAATTATTAAGTATTAAGCAATACTTAAGAAAAAGTTATAAAACTGACTAAAAGTTGGAATCATAATAATAATTACGTACAAATATACTTATTGTAACCTGGAATCATATATTACAATCATAGTATGTTGCTCTTAGTTTATGGTCACAGGAACCATATTTTTTCTTTGCGTGTAGGTACACAAAAAATTAGCAAAGAATTATTTATTCTACAACATTTTTTTGTCACTAAAAATATGCAAATACTTTTTCATAAGCTTCAAATGAGCCGTTCTATTAGTATTTTATAAAAGTCAAGTTACTTTTAGCATAAAGAGTTTATTATTTAAGATTTGTCCAAAAAAAAAAAAAAAAAAGTATTTTAAGACCACATTTTTCGAATTTAATAGCAATTTTATGTGCATTAGAAAATTCTTTTTAAATCATATTTTTGGTTGCCCTGGTCATAACGCTTCAGTCTTATTTTGTGAAAATTATTAGCAATTTTTTGAGTCGGTATTTTTTTTTTTTATTTTACTTTACTTTTTTAAGTGTCCTTTAGAAAAATATTTAGACTTCAGAAAATGGATTTATCTAAAAAAGTTATGGTTTTGCTTATAACTTAGATATTTATGAACCATAAATTATGATGCTCACTATTACAATTTAACTCGTCATGAGTTAATAATGTTACTAGAACTTTCATTTCATTGGTGGTATTAAACTGTGTAAATGTTATATCCAATTAGGTGGAGTTCGACATATTTGACAAGAGAAGGTTAACAATGCCTTACAGTTTCAATAGTAAAACTAAAAATTTAAGTTTTAGATTTGTTTTATTAACAGAGGGATTAAAAATGCTAACATTACGCCTAGGGTGATCGATTATTCGACTTTTTTGAGAAACCGGTTTTCGAATAGTTGGTATTTAAAAAAAACCGGTTGCACTTTTTGAAATACAGAAAAAACCGGTTAACCGGTTTATTGCACAAGTTAATATTTATATCAAAAAACTACATTTAAAAAAAAAAAAATCAATAATTCTTATAATATTTAATTTAAAATTTATTAAATGCAAACGTATAAGCCTGACAATGCCAGGAAAATAATATAATAATGAAAATATACACAAACAAATCCGAAAATTAAAAGAAAAAAAAAAATATGAACAACATATGGACACCTTCCTCTCCCTAATCGAAGTTAATTATTTGAAGCCGTTAGAATTTATTGGGATAATATTGATTAAAGTTTTAAATTCGTAAAAATTTCAAAATAAAAAAAATCGTCGTAAATGCGCTCCCTGTCCGAAATGCAGAATCAGTTTTTGATAGGATTTGGAGAGCAAACAATAAGTATAGCAACTCAAAAGTTCTTAATACCAAAACAGACTTTTCGATCCCTGGTATCTGGCTCCGTTAGAATTTGTAGAACGAATAGTTATAAGTAAGCCGATTTTTAGTTTCTTACGTCGTAGCTTCAGAAAGCTCTGGAAAGAGAAAAAAAAAATGCTAAGCAAATTATATATCTAGATGACTAAAAGATAATTACTTTTCAAAATTTTAGAAAAAAATCATAAAAAATTAGACTAAATTTTAGTTAGCATAAACAGAAACCATGGCTTAATATGGAAGCATGTCTCAATTGTAACGATTCTGCAGGTGAAACTTTTTTAATACAACACCTTTAAAAAATAAAGGAAATATTGGATCAAAAAAATTAAATTGGGTCATACAGGATAATTATTAATTATTTATTTGTTTAATATTACAGAATAAATTCCAATTTAGACTTAAACTATATTTTTAAAACATAAGAAATCAGTCTTTATGAATATTTAAAAAATTTTTAAAAAAATTCGTCCATTGGTTTTGTTTCTATAAGCAGATTTGCATGCACGGATTTTTTCGTGCACAGTCCTTATTAAGATTCTAATTCAAAATTTATCAATTTTTATTTTTACATTTCATTGAAAATCCATCATTTTTGTGGCACTAATTACTCTGGTCGACAAAAAAAAAATTTTTTGAGCTCCTTCAAAAAAAAAAAAAAAAAAAAATATGTAGACTAGATGGAATTCTGCATGTTAAACTCGAATCTGCTTTCAGTTTTTTTTTTCATCAGATCGGAATTTTTTTTTATGGGCGTGTCTAATATTGCGCCCTAAATAAGCCGATTATTCGAGTATATTTCACTATAACTCGAGAACGGTATGCACGATTTATATAAATAGTACACCAAAATATGTGGAATAACATTGGCTTTAGGAGATATTTCGAAAAAAAGCGTCTGAAAAAAAATTTTTCATGCAAAATTCAAGATTTCTTTTTTTTACTAAAACTTTTTTTTTTTAAGTGAAAGCATCCAAAATATTTAAGTTTATCACCAACACAGTTAAGTTTGAATACCCATGCATACCTATAGCTAAGTGGAAATACACTAGTAGGCAAAAAAAAAAATTTATTTTCGTCTTAAATAAAAAAAAATAGGTGGATTAGATGGAATTCAACGTGCTTAATAAGAATCTGTTTTTAATTTTTTTCTATCACATATTGATATTTTTTTATGGGCATGACTACTATGACCACGCAGTCATACTTGTATAACTCGAGAACATTTTGTCCAATTAAGATAAATTGAGCTTTAATACATAGCGACCTAAATTGTCTTTGTGCTGAATTTACATAATTTTTTGTCCAGTTAATATTTCCGTAGTTATTCGGTAATTAGTACCGAAAATTTTAAAATTTATTTTTTTGAAAAGTGGTGAAAATTTTGATCCATAACTCTGAAATTCTTCAGAGAATAAAAAATATTGTGAACGTACCTTGAAGGCAATTTTTGTATGCATCTTTCGATGTATCACTTATCAAAATCGTGTAAAAAATCTTGAGTTATAGCCTAAGTTTGACAAACCATTCTCGAATTTTATAGTGTGACCGCTGAATAACGTGATGATATTAGTCATGCACATAAACAAAATTAGTACCCGATAGAAAAAAAGTGAATGCAGATTCTTGTTTAACTCATCAGTATCGACCTAGTCCACCTATTTTTGTTTCAAGAAAAAAAAAAAAAAAATATTTTTTTTGGCCACCACTGTATTTCTACTCAACATGGGTATTTTTACTTAACTGTGAATAAAATTTAGATTTCTGCATCAATTTTGAAGATACATGCCTTATTTTTTCCGCAGCATTACCAGCTTTATGCCAAAGATGATAAACTGTAACATTTTAGATATCTTCATTTATTAAACGACATTTAAGTAACAAAAAAATCTAAAATTTTGCATGAAAATTATTTTTTTCGGAAACTTTTTTCGAAATAACTCCAAAACTATTGAGCACATAAAAAAACTAATTAAAGAGAATTTGAAGATATTTTTAGTCCGCATCTTTTGGTGTATCACTTTGATCAATCGTACACACCGTTCTTGAGTTATGAGGAAATATACTAGAGTAATGGCCTTACTATGGAAGAAATATTAGACACGCCCATAAAAAAATCCAGACCTGATGGAAAAAAACTGAAAGCAGATTCGTGTTTAGATCAAGTCCAACTATTCGTCTATGGGGGAGGATTTTTTTGTTGACCAGTGTTATTATTATTTTATTTTTATTTTTTTTCTTTATGCATGATCTGTCATTTAAAATCTCTGATTATATCTAAATCAAAAGAAGTAGAAAAAAAAAATTACTAATACAAATTTTTTCGCAAAAATTTCGCTCCATAATCGTTCGATCAGCTTCATTTGAAAAAAAAAGGTTCTGTATCTCGTACTTTTATGTGTAAAATATCGTAAACATTTTTTTAAAAGAATATATAAAATGTCCTCTTGAGGAATAAAATCTCATCTTAAAATTACCTATTTTTTACCAATTCATTTGGGAAAAAAATAAAAAACGAAAAACGTAATGGACTTTTAATTTTTAAAGGGTGTCTTGACAGAAAATGCAGAAAGATATAAATATTTTTATGTATCAATTTAAAAGCTAAAATAAAAAATAAGACGTATTTCGTATGCATTATTATGTCCTGTCGAAAAAGATTTAAAAACTTAATTTTTGGCACTATTTTGAACTTTAAAATATCTAAGATTTCCTTGAGATTGCTACTGTAAACCTTGGTGCTTTCTATAGAAAATCTCAAACAAAAAAATCTATTTCATTAGAAAGCGAAAACATTTTTGTTTTTAAAAGTAAATTGTAAAAATCTAACAAAGAGATTTTTATTTAAATTGTCACAAATTTAAATCATTCAATTTACTTGACTATGAAAACAATTCAATGCCAAATTCTTAAAATAAAACGATGTTGATTAAATGCACGCAAATATTTACATGTTGATAGCAATTGGAAAACCCCCAATTGGTATTTCAAATAAATTATTTTTAAATACAATAATGTTTGTGGTTTTCTTATAAATTGTATTTTCTAGTTTTGCTAAAATTCTAGAAAATAATACTCGGTCTAGTGTAACCAATTAATGTAGGGAAAATATTGGATATTTTATTATATAAAAATACAATAAAGTATGTAGACGAAATAATATGCTCACAAATGGGAAAAAGATTTTTAAAATCTTTAAAGTTTTGGGTTTATTTCATTTTATATTGCTGATTAAGTTATTGGTTTAAGTTCGAATATATCTCTAAAAATTCAAAATATTTACCTTTCCTTTAATATATACAAAATGCTAGAAGAAAGCTTTAGCTTTCTTTGTACATATTCCTTCCTTTACAAACTTTACTAAATAAAGATAAAAGGTAAAATGAATTAAACAATTAATTTAGTATAATTAATAGAAATCCTGACATTTCCCTTCAAAAGATACCTGATTTTAATCTCTATTTTATTCTCTTCTCTCTTTGATGTTATAATAAAATCTTCCATAAACATGCAATTTAATGGTTGATTAATGGTCATTGAAAGGCGTATTAAAACTGTCAACTTCTAGACAACTTAAATACTATGACTCGAAAGATTTACAAGACAAAGTCAACCCACCAACCAACCAAGCAACTAACTACTACAGACAACAGCAGGTATTTAACAATTAAAACCAATATTGTGTAACAAATAACAAACAACAACAATATCCTGCAGTGAAGATTATACAAATCACCTTGTTTTACTTATCCAACCCGCCATCATTGTCATTATCATCATTGTTGTCATTAAATCTAGATGACACCACCATCACCATCATCTTCCTCCTCCAGGATGTACAAGTAATTGGCTAATCAATCACCACTCAAGCAGAAACTCAAACAGCGAAAAAAAAAAAGCGGGCATATGAGCGGAAAAATGGGAAACCTAGAACAAAACAAAGTTGTATCAAAAATCAATAACAAATGAAGCGTTACACTCTTTTATGCGAATAGAAATATACATACATGATGATGATAATGATGAAGATGTTATTGACGATGATGATGATGATGAAGAATGAATATACATATTTTAAAATATGAAATCAATCGTGCATTACCCCCACCCTACAGTTAGTTCTCTCTAAAGGCTTTTTTTTGTTGCATAAGTATTCGTAACAAAATTTTTCTTTTATTCTTTTGTTAAATGAATGTTCGATTAGTGAAGCATACAATCAGGCATAAATTGTTACGTTTGTTTGCAAGAGGGAAGAAGAAGAAAAAAAAACAATATGGAAATGTTATTAAACGAGCACGTTGTCAGTTTCAATTCCTTAGAAATTCAAAAGAATAGAAATAATAAATTAAATATACATGTGTAGCAATTAAATGAAGTAACGTTTGATTTAAACTGCTATTTAAAAATTTAGATTGAAACTTTTTGTTAAGGATGTGGCAGAGGAATTATGCAAAAAGACTTTTCAAGAATTTTTAATTGTCAGTAAGAAATAAGGACTGCGTAAGAAAAACTTAGTACATGCAATTGAAATAAAAAAATGTTTGAACAAAAATTTATTATTTTAGCATCGTAAAGGTTGTGGAATATAATTTATACTATAAAATTGAGCCAAATTTCTCCATCTAAGCTTTGGGTAGATTTTATTTTTTAGTCATAAATTAAAAAAACAACAGAAACGTAGCACATTGGGTTGAAAATAGCGTTTAATACAGGGAAAAGTGATATCAATATTTATATGATCATGTTTTATTTTTTATTTATTATTAGGTAAAAAATTAATTTTTAAGTAGAATTATAAGATTTTTTTTTGCAGAAGGTTAATGTCCGCCTGTCCGTATCTACATTGGAGATAAATGGGTCGAAAATTATGCTACGTTCTGGGAAAGGTAATAACAACACTTTAATGATCATGATTTATTTATCTATTTATTACTACAGAACAAACCAATTTGTTAGAGCCACAATCGACAGGAGTGTCAGTCACTGTGCCATCTCTCATCAGAAATGGAATAAAATCCTTCAGAAATTATTGGAAGTGTACTGGAAGATTCTGGAGAAGAATCCCGGTTCATCTCCCCAAAATAACGATGCTGGCTGGTTTTAAGGTCACATCAAACTATTTGCCTGCACTAGTGAACGATCTATCGTTCCTATTGCCTATTGGAACAAGCCACGGCCCAACACTTTTTAATCGGCGGCGGCGGCGCAAATTAAACTAATACGGCTAAATTTTCGGCTGGGATTTAGTAAATACTTCACTGTGCCGCCCGGATGCTCCCCATCTACAAAAAACTTGAAGTAATTGAAATAGAAGTGAAGATTTCATTATTTATTAATTATAAATTCGCTTTTATACGATCTATTATCCTTAATTCTAATAAATTTATGATATGTAAGTAAAATTATAATAATAGATGGAGCCACTGCATACACTTCTTCGAATAAGATAGAAAAATATGTTTTTTGTTGAATTTGAATAAAATTTTAAAAATTTCGGCGGCGCATAACCTTCTTGGAGCCGATCGGCTTGTATCTCAATAATATCAAAATATTACAAAAACACTTGCAAAAATATTAAAACACCTGCATCTAAGTCAGTTGGTAAGCTAGAGATTACAAACTTCGTGTGAGTTATTTATTAAGCTTTTTAACACATTTACATTAATAGTTAGGTACCCCAAAGCCGAAGCTGCCCCAGTCTCCCCTACTATACGATTTTTTTTTTTTGCAGAGTGCTAATGTCCGTCCGTCTGTCCATACATTGGGGTTAAATGCGTCGACAATGGCGCATTTTGATGATCGTAAAACGTGATCTTTTATTTATTAGTAAGTAAAAATATGCATTCTACAATTTTTTTGACAGAATGGTAATGTCCGTCTATCTATACTAGTTTTTACATAAAGCGAAAAGTGAAAAACAAAACTTATTTTGGAATTTTAAGATTTTTTTTCTGAGAGTATCTTGATGTCCAAATGTGGAACTACTTCAATTACTTAAAAAAAGTGGTAGAGGCTTAGTACTTAATAATGACGTGTATCCACATAATCAGTACTTGCCCGTGCACAGTGGTACCAAAACGATTTTTTTTTGGAAATAATTCTGTAACTTTAGAACTGCTGGATGTATTTAAATGAAATTTCACATGGACAATCCTGAGGTGTATGCCAATTGATTTGGAGGAACACAGGTTCTTAGACGGTTTTGGGGACAAGGGGTGGACCTCTAAAGTTGGTCACCTCGGGTATGAAAATTAAAAAAAAAAAAAAATCGGCAAAATTTCATCTCTTTTACTTTAAGATATTTTTGGACCAAAGTAAAATCTTGACCCATTTTTGGACATATTTTTTAGTTTTCTTAACTTGGCGGGCTCAATTTGAGACCTAAAATTTTCTTAAATTATTCTCCGGATTCTGTACAAAATTCTAAATAATCATATAAAGTTATATAAAGTTATTATATTATTATATTATTTTGAAATAGAAATTTAGAAAAAAATTTTGATTTTTTTCAAAAAGGTGGTAACATTTTTTCACTTTACAATCCATTATTTTCCTGTAGACCATACATTTTTTTCGTGTTCTTAAATGCATGTAAAACAAACCCGAGTGCAATTGGGGTAACAGTCTCCCCGCTAGCCCTATCAGAATTTCGTTAATTTTAATTTGTATTTTTTTATTTTTTCGTGGAGCTTAAAAATGTCAAAAGCTGAAATTAAAAAAAAAAAAAAAAATATCTTGATTACATACCTACTAGGGTATCCAATTATTCGGGTGTTCATATTAATCGGTTTATTCGACAAATAATTATTCGGGGTTAAAAGTTGATCGGTTAATAACCGATTATTGAGAAATTATTCGATTAACCGAATAACATTAGTTATATATGTAAAACATGTAAATTACACTAAATATAGCATTTAATCTATTGAAATAGTTACTTAGAAACATAACATATGATCAAATTCTATTACAAGGTGATCATTTCGTAATTATTTTCTCCTATTTGTATGAAAAATTTAATTTTTTAGCTAATACTATAAAACATTCTCCTAATTCAACTTTATTCAATACATTTTTCACATAAGTTCTGTGTACGAATAATAATTTTTTAATCGAGTCTAAATTGATATTTTTTTGGGTACATTTAGGAGATGACAATTAAAAGTATTATGACTTGTGTAACTTAGAATTTATTTGAATCAAAGTAATTAGAAATAAGAAATTATTACCTTTTCTTATCGCTTTTTATAAAACATTCTATCCCAACAAAAAATGCATCGAAATAAGTCAATAAGATACTGAAATTGTGATCCAGAAATATTACAAATTCGAATAAATTTCAATGAATTGAATTTTTTGATACCTGTGTTATGTCATGTCATTTTCACGATGTGCAAAATTGCAATGAATATCCATTTTTTTTTTTTTTTACGGCTCAAGGAAATTAGTTTTAATTTTTATTACTTTTTTAATAAAGAAAATTATGCATAACATTGTGTTTCATTTGTTTCAGTTTTTTTTTTTTTTTTTTTTTTTTGTAAATGTCACTAAAATTATTATATTTATAAAAATTATTTTCATTGATTTTTACTGGAATGTAACAGTAAGATGTAGTTTACATAAATTTATCATAAAAATAAAAAATTTTCTAATTTATAACTCAAGAAAACTACATTTCGGTCAACCGGTTATTCAACAGAAATTATTCGGTTTATTCGAAAATAGAATTATTCGGACAGTTAAATTATTCGGACAGTTAATCGACAAAAATTAACCGGATAATCGTTTGGATACCCTAATACCTACATATGTTAGCTAAATACACAAAAATTATTTAATAAGCCACACCTCTTATAACGAATGGTTGACCATTTTACTGAAAAAAGTCAATATTAGAAACAAGCTTTCTTCGAACTGTTTTGGGTATATCGGAATAAAAAAGTGGGAATCTATATATATTTTTGTTTCAAGGACACATTTTTTTATATTATACTAAAATTTCATAATGATAGCTTTATTAATGTAGATTTTATATAAATTCAAATATTATTTTTTTTTGCAAAATAACACTAAACACAAAAATTTTACGTTTTTTTTTTATCAATTTAATGAAATAATTTAGTTATAACACTTTACTATTTATATATTAATATTTTTCTGTAATAACCTTTCCAACGATACCAAATACTTGCATAAATACACAATCGTCCTAATGTTTAAGAATTTAAACTGCAAAGACTACTATTATGATTTAGTGATAGTAAGTCTTTATATAAATTTATTAGGTTGCAAAGAAATTGTTAAAAGAAAAAAAAAAAAATATATTTTATATAGCAATTGAAAACCTGATTAAATATCTTTAAAATAAATAAATTATTTTATTTTATGCTCCCACTTTTGTTTCTAAAACCAAAAACTTTTCTTCTTTAGCCTTTAAAACATCATCTGCTAAACCAAATGTAAAACACTTTAGTCTCAAATTAATATGTATAATTTCTTTCTAATTAGCTTAAAATATATCACATCAATGTCGTACTCTTAAAATCACAAACATATCAATCAAAGCATCTCATTTCTACAAATATTTTCATTTTATTTACTTTTTCAATCATTAAACAGAGAAAAATAAAATGAAAATTTTCTAAAAATAATGAAAATTGCTTTAAAATTTATTTATTTTTTTGTACTTTTGTTTTATTTTAGTAAACATTGTTATTTGCTTAGTAAGTATTTTTAATTTAATATGAAATCTTAACAAGACAATTTTCAAAGGAAAAAACTAAATTAAATAAAAACGAAAATTGTTTGTGGGAAATGGATGCAAAAGATTTTTATCGATCTATTTACTTATAAATTGTAAAAAAGAAAAACAAAAAAAAAAAAAAAAAAAATAGTTTGTATTTTTGATGATGTAAATAAAAAAGTATTTCTATTGGAATTTTATTATAATTTAAATATAAAAATATCTTATTCATAACAAAGTTATAAATTTATTTATTACAAAGAAACTTAAGTATTTTTAAGATACTTTAATACTAAAATGATGTGTTTTTGTTTGGTACTTTTTTGTCAGTAGAAATTTTATACTGAGATTTCTACTTACATGAAACTTTAAGACATTTATTCCCATTAAACCTCTATTCCGAGAGGATATTTATATGGGGGCTAGGTGAAATAACAAACCAAATTAAATAAATGACCACAAGATTTATATGGACAAACAGACAGACAGACAGACAGACGGACGGACAGACATCGATATATCGACTGAGAAAATAATTTTGATTCGAAAAGTCCTATTGTTTTTTCTAAGCGTTACAAACGTTAGCACAAACCCATAATATCCCAATCACTTATGATGATGTAGGGTATGATAATACAAGCAAAAGAAGTGATAGTGCACTGATTCATTTGTAAGTAACACACCAGATAACATTAGCGTGTCATAGAAATAACCTGTCATTAAAAATTACTCATTACTTGAATACTTATGTACATATACATATCCCTGCGGAAAATTTGTGGCAATTGAAGTAATGGAGCGTTTATTCAGTACCAGTTGAATACCAATTGCCACCTAACTCCTTCACCAAAGTTCCAGTTGAGACCACCACACTCACTAAATATCAGTTAAGAGTAAATTTCTAACAGGCATGTTAAGAGCGCAATTAGCAACTTGCGCATAATAACAATCTGTGGCTGAGAGGTTAGAATTGAAGACTATAAAACGTAAGATACGACAGAAGAACATGGGTTCGATTCGGGGTGCCGCCATCGACATTACAAAAAAAAATAAATATAATTTAATAAAAATAAAAACAACAATAAAAAAAAATGGTTTAAAAAGTAAAAATTTTTCTTCAAATTTGTATATACTAATCGACTCTGAACATGTTCTCCTGGACCAGTCCTGGACCAGTCCTGTAACCTGTCCTATGACCTGTCCCAAGGGGCCAATTAGCCACCTCCAATGACAGCCCAATTTAAAAGTGGCAGGTTCCTCCCATATAAAGTTCCGGAACTAGAACCGGTCACTAGCCCTGAGAACCTGTCACATGACTAGTTCTGAACCGGTTCTCTTTCCTCTAGGGATGTAATGCGGTGTGTATATAGTAATTCTTAAAAAACATAATTTTTACTAAATAGTTTCTTTATTTAAATAAATAATTTTATTTTAATTTTAAATTCAAATAAATATTAACAAAGAAAAACTAAAATTATCTATCTGCATTTAATCCATATGTATTATTCGTTTATTTATTTGTTTGTTGTTTATTATTGAATTATTTTTAAACAAAATTTTTGTTTTCTGTCTAATCAACAGTCGATTTTAGATTGAGAGATATGTCACGCCTGAAAACAATTTATTTTGATATTTTATCAAGTGATAAATCATTTCTATGTGTGACAAATAAAAAAAAATACACGTGAGCAAATAAACAACTTTAGTTTTGACAAAAACAAGTTTATTTTTTTAATCAAATGTTTAACATGATTTAAATGATTTTTTATATGCTACATACATATACATTAATCAGAGGGATACATTTGCTAAATAAATATACAAAAATTAAATTTTAAAGCATTATCTGTGAAATTTTTAGCCAAGTTTATAAGCTTTTAATATAATTTCTAATAAAAAATGTTTGCTGTTCTCAGGTTTTTGTTTAATTTTCCGAAAACTAGTTTCCCCATATTTTTCAAGTTCTTACCAGAGAAGCAAGCCGAGGCAAAATTGTTGACGGCGGCCGTACAAAATTTGTTGGTCTCTGATCCTTGATCTGTAGATAATTTTTAATAAAAATCCTTATCTTTTTTCTGTTTTCAATTATTAATATCATTATCAAAATTTAAAAAAAAGTGGTTTCGAAAAATTTTACAAATTTTTTTTTATTATTAATATTTCTTTTATTTTATTATTTTTTTTTTTTTCGCACTGAAAGAGGACTATTTGTGCTTGCGACGTTGTACCGTTATTGGGACCTTGTTAAAAGATATTATTTTTGTGTAAAAAATATTCAATGTAAAAAAAATAACAATAATAATTAAATAAAAACGCTAGACACTATTTTGTGCCCGTAACTATATTTTCTAAAATTCCCTCATAAATTTTGAGTCAACTTATTTTAAGTTTTATTTGGTGCATACTTATTGGGGCACACAAATGAGAAAGATACGAAAAGTTAAATTATATAATTCCAGATAAAATGTAATTAATTTTACAGCTTTTTTACAATTTGAAAAAACCTGATACGTTAATATGTTTAAAATTAATATATCGCTAAAAATTATTTATAAATAAATTATAAAATAAGAAATAAATTGCAATTAAACTGGAAATATTGTGGAATTTTTCATTCGGTTTTTATATTTATAGATATTAATTTAATAGTTAACCAATATATGAACATGATTCTTTAATTTCCAAAAAAAAAAAAAAAAATGGAGAAAAATTATTAAAATAAAAACAGAATTAAAGATAAATTTATACAAGAATCTGCGACAAAAACAGATTTTTAGCCCAACTCATGATGAAAATAAATTCAATATTTTCCACTTAAATTAAATTTTTGTATCTTGTTGGAAAGGTAATATAGTACAGATTAAGATATTTTGTTTTGAAAATTTCTTCAGACTATGATGTGAAAAATGGCAAATTAAGATTCAAAGCGCTTTTTTGAAAAATAATGTTAATATTTAAATTCAAATAGAGTTTAAACGAACAAAGATATCCTATTAAAGTACAGACATAATATAGATAGACTTGTCTTAAAATTAAAGAATAAGAAAAACTCCAAATTTTTTTTACCAAAATGCTCAAAATTTCAATCAGGGAAAAACATCCTTTAAAAATTTACTTCTTTCATTAAAATAGTCACTCTGTCATTCTAAGAGGAGTCCTTCAGAAAATACTTTATAAGTGTTTAACTTACATATAAAGGTATTTAATTGGAATCAGTTTTATGCTAATCCCAGCTTTGCAATTTAAGATTTAAAAAAGTAAAAAATAAATAAAGTTTGGATAGGGCCAGGGGCAAAACCTTTGTCTCAAACTCTTTCGGATGTGCTAACCTCATGGCCGCCACTGTATATTCGAGGTGATTAACTTTGCAGATCTATCATCTACCCCTGTGATTGCTAGGAATCTTTACTCCTCCAAATTAATTCAGAAACACCTCAACTCTGATCATGTGACATTTTATTACGATATATTCAACGGTTCACAAGTTACAGAATTATTTCCAAAAAAAAGTTATTTTGGGTACAATGTGTCAAAAGTGGCGATTAGTTGAATTTTGAAATTAAAATTTTTGTAATAAAGTTGGGTACCGAATAAAAGTTTTTTCCATTATATCCCAATTTTCAACCGATTTTATGGGATAAAGAAAATTTAAAGTCGAGTTTATTGAGTCAAAAATTAAACGATTTTTAATAGACAAGTTTGCAAATATTTATAAACAGACGGACGGAAGGACGGACATCCAAATTCTTTTAAATAAAGTCTTAAAATTCCAAAAAATATATACATACTTTTTTACTTTTTGACCAATATAACAACTAAATCTAAATATTAAAGTATTGATATCACCTTTCCCTGAATTAAGTGCTATTTTCGACCCATTAACCCAAATGTTTAGACGGTCGGACGGACATTTCCCCTTCTACATAAAAATATTTTAGAATTAAAAAAAATACATTTTTTACTAACTAATAAGCAGAAAAAATAAAACGTGGTCATCAAAATTGGGATAGATGGACGGACATTACCATTCTGCCCAAAAAAAATCTTAAAATTATAAAGATACATTTTTTTACTTACTAATAGGAAAATTAAACGTGATCATTAAAGTGCTGATATCACCTTTCCCTGAATTATGCATAATTTTTGACCCATTTAACTCTGCCAAAAAAAATCTTGAAATTTAAAAATTATTTTTTTTTTTCCTAATAATAATTAAAAAATAAAACGCGCACATTAAAATAATGATATTACCTTTCCCTGAATTAATCGCCATTTTCGACCCCTTTTACCTCAATGTGCAACAGGCTGATGGTCTATGTTACTATGTTCTGTTAACTAAAATTATATGATTATATAATATTGTACAAAAATTTTGAAATTAACTGAAAACATCTGTGTAGCACCATAGATTAATCTGTGGCCAAATTATTTCAAAGTGAATAAAAACTCAAAATTAATTTTTATTTATTATATAGATAATCACCTTTATTCTAGGTGGTATCATTAGATTTTCTATAGTGCAAATACTAAACATTTTAAAGCGTTTCCAAGATTACAAAAAGCACTTCCGAGCATTCTTTACAACCAAACATTGACATAATATTAACAACTTATCCACTTAATGTAGAGTGTCTAGAAAAAGAAAAACAAAACAAGAAAAGAATTACAAAGATAACAAATATACAAATGAAAGAAAAGAATATTCATAATATTTGCTACTAGACCAACTAACGAAACAAACGAGCGAGCACTCATCCATTCAACCGTCCTAATATTCATTCACATTTTAATATTTATGTATAAAAAAACAATCATAACTTAACCATACATCTAGTCAACTAACTAACTAGCCAACCATTCAACTAAATAACCAAACTAACCAACTGATACAACTACATACACTACATTACTATTAAAAAGATATGTACACAGATACAAACTAACAAACAAATACAAGAAATTATATATTTTTGCAGATACAACGACAAATTGACAAACAAACATAAATAATACAACTTAGTTGTCAGTCAGTCAGTCAGTTTGAAAAAGAAGAAGAAGGTAAAATAGCAAAAACAAACGACTTTGCAGTAGTAAAAGTCCCCTTTTGCAAAGCGTACGTTGCGGTACGTTAATAACAAACGGAACACAAAACAAAAAATTCGATTTATTGCGTGTTGTTCTCTACTAAAAAAAAATCTACGAAAAAAAATCTATAAAAGAAAAATTTATAACATTTTAAAAATTTATTAAAATATATTAAAAAAAAAACAAGGAAGCTCATAAAATAATACTTATAGCAATACAACACATATACAAAACAAAAAGTAATATATATTAACATAGTGTAAATAAAACTAAGTCAAATCCAACCAACATATCTAACGTATTATCATCATCTTCTCTTTATCAAAGAAGTAGAAAGGAAAAAAATATAAACAAAATTCGCCATATTTCCACTAACAACAGCAATAATATCAAATATACAAATACAAATAAAAACCCTCCTCTAAACAACCTGATTAACAACAACAATCTTCAACACAAACACAGAGACATACATTTATTTGCAAACAGAGAAATCAACCTTTTGTCTATTAAAAGAAAAACAACAACATTAAAGAATAATCAAACTAACAAAATTCAGAGAAAAGAAAAACAACAACCCAATACTACTACTATTACCAAAGGAGTCTATATAGAGTAAAGGAAAGGATAGTTACAAGAAACTAGAAACTAAAACAGAAAGAAGGAAGACCGGACAAACAGCTAAAGAAACAGACTGGCAGACAAACAGACAGACATACATATAGATATACAGAAAGACGGACGGACGGAAGGAAATAAGTTTTGTGCAATTGAAACCTCTACAACATTTTTTGCTAAAATAAAAATAACAACTACAAACTAACAACAACTACAACAATAACAAAATCAACAGCACCAGCAACAACTTGACAAGTGGTGAGTGTCAGTTTCTACATTTTCTACATATATTTATTGGTATTATATTTTTTTTATTTTTTTGTTTTTCTACTCAATTCTCGTTTTCCATGTGTTGTAATTTAAATAGACCCAATACTCTTTTTTATTTTTTATTTATTTGTACTTTTTATTCACATATATACATTGATTCATATATATATGTGTGTGTGTATCCTTTAACATTTGTATGTGCAAAGAAATAATAATATTTTCACATTTCATTTTATTTTTAACTAAATATTAATTAAAAACAAACAAGTTGATATTCGAACGTAACGAAATTAAACTAAAGTTCAGAGCCTTTAGCGTATAAATTCGTTCATGTGAGATAGAGAAGGAGAAAGAAAGAGAGAGAGAGAGAGAGACATTCATATTTGCAAATAATATCATTGACATTTAAATTAATGATATTTTTCAAAGGAGTGATTTCGTAAATATAAATTAATACAATTTGCAGAGAATTTTAATGAAGTAAATTGATTAAGATTAACAATCAGAACCAAAAAATAAAAAGTTAAAGAACAAGTTTATGTATTAAGCCACAAACAACAATATTGTATAATGAGCATTTCAATTAAAATTCAAGTCAAAGTAGTTTCAACACGTGTCAGTCTTTTAATTTGTCTATTAAAGTCAGTTTGGCATGAGATATTTCATAATAAATCTTAACAAATTGAAAAAAGTTAAAATTCTAAATCACTTTCGAAACAAAAGTTCATTGAAACTATAAACGCCATAACTTGTAGTTCAATAAACTGAAATCTGGTCAATAATTTGTAGATACATCGTATATTGTATTTTAATCAAACCTTAGTTTAAAATTTCCCCTTGGTCGGTAGTGTTGTAGGAATTTAGTATTTTTGTCCTTCTTTTTACTAAAATATACAATTTTTCACATGTCCTAACATCAACCTTGTCAGATGGAGAGAATTTTCCCTTTTGGATTAAATTTTTAAAGAAAAATTCAAGTGAAGGGAATTTTGTTTTTTTTTTTTACCAAATTAAAGGGAATTTAATTTTTTTTGTTAACGACTAAAAATAGAAAAAACGAGATCTAAAGCGCTATATTCGGCAAAAAATAAATAAAAAGTTTCTGATTTTTTCGCAAGGACAGAGTCGCTAGTTTGTATAGGAGCTTAGAAAAGTCGACAACAAAGGTGAATAATGTAGAAATTAAAAACGGATTGACAAACGTATATATCGTCACTTATATATCGTCACCGAAAATGCAAAACAACGTAACATCACTTTTCATAACTTTACAGGAGGCACAAAAAACTTTCTAAAATCTAAACGAATTGTCCTACAAACGAGATTTTTGGGTTATTACATCCTTAAATATTGCCTAATATATTGGAGATGAATATTTTCATTTTTATTAAATATTTTTTAAATTATGTGGTTTACGTTTTTCAAGATTTCAATTTTCTGAAGCCAAAACAACGTAACATCAATACAAATTTTAGAAAAGTTGTAATTAAAAAGATTTCTTATAACTTTTACTCCAAAATTGTTATACTAGCTATTGAATTTTTAATAATTTGAAATCTAAATTCGTAAAAAAAAGAAACAAAAATATTTTTTTAATTTTTAACAAAGGTGATGTTACGTTATTTTGACTTAAGAAAATCATTGCCTTCGTTAATATAATTGTTATTTTTTGAGATACAAGTCTGAAAATTTGTGATCACACGTATTTTGGAAAAATAAGTTATATTTCATCAAAAACACAAATTTGAAAATTTTGATGTTACGTTGTTTTGCATTTTCGGTGACGATATACCCTTTACACCTGTAGTAAAGGGTATAAAAATTGTAAAATAAAATATTATTATTGTTTTTTTTTTTAATAATTACAAACGTTCGTATTTTTTTAACGTTTAAAAATATTTCTTTGTTTTTTTTTTTTTTAATTAAATTATTTTTATGTAGTTTTTTATTTATTTATAAACCTTTTTAAAAATATGAAAAAGTAGACCTTTTTTTAATTGAGGGATTATTCCTAAATTTTATCTGGCATCACTGTTTAAAACTAATAGTACCCTGAGTATAATTGATAGAAATTGTTTCATATTACTCATACGCTTAAATGAGACCCATTATTTTTCAATCGCCGCACAGTGTTTTGTACGTTTTAGAAAGGTAACAATATAGCTTATAGAGACCTGCAAACTGTGTCTTATAAGGCATTTCAAGCCACTTGATATTTTTCAAGTGCTGTTATAAATGTGTGTGAGGAGCAATAAATACTGTTCTGCAGGCACCTAAAACCATACAAATACTGCGTGTGTGCTTCAACTTTATGAACAAATCATGAGTGTGTTATGATAGCGACCAAACAAGACATGAGAGTGCAACGATAAAAAAAATACAAGTCTTTTGACCACTTGATTGCTTCAATAAGAAAAAAAAAAAGAAAGATTTCTTCTGTTTTCCTTGCATGTTTTTCTAAAAAAAACATATGTATGTATGTGTGCGATCATTACTGTGACAAAGAAAAACCAACAATAAAATGTAGACATAAATATATATGCGTGTATGCAAGAACATTTATAAACAACCCCTTTGCACACATTTTTTGCTACACACAGCAACTACGTATTACAAAAAACAAACAAATCATCAAGACCACTTGAATGCTTTAAATCATTTCTCAACGTCTTGTATGATTTGTTTTTTTTTTGCCACACCACTTGCACTTCAAGCAAAAAAAAAGCTGGTTTTATACTGTTTTAAGAAAAAAAAAATTTTTTCAAAATTAATTTTTCGATAAAATGCGTCGAAGTTTTGTTATTATTTTCAAAATATAGAGTTTGAAATATATGTTATTGCTCAATTTTACACTTATTTTTTATTTAAAACCTAAAAAATCATTAAATTTGATGAAGGATGCACAGTGGTTCAAAAATGCTTTTTTTTTGGAAATAATTCAGTAACAAAAAAACCGTTAAAGGTATCTCAATAAAGCTGAGGTGTTTTCGAATTGATTTGAAGGAGTACAGGCCCCTAGCGGATCAGGGGGGGAAGTGGGTGGCCCTTCAAAGTTGCCCTTCTCGGGTATGTAATTTTGTCGAAAAATCGCCAAAAATTCATTTATGATATGACAGAAAAGAAATTTTATATATAGATAGTCCTTGTAAATCTCTATAAAAAATGTGCTTACATGTGTAGTAGAGTGTCCCAAGAATAGCGTTTTTCGAGATTTCGATGTAGGAACACCCCTCAAACAATGCGTAAAAATTAGCTGGATATGGGAAAAATATTAAAAAAAATTTTAAAATTGGTCTTCAGTTCCCTACCAACGATCTTAAAATCATGGGTCCCATACATTTTGGTAAAAAAAAGTTTCGATTTTTTAATCGAAATGGGTATCAAAAAATTCGTAATTTTATGCTTGTTATGGAAAAAATATTTAAAAAATTTTTCCAATGCGATTTTCGTTCGCTAGAAGACTTTTAAAGGTATTCTGATGAACAATTTTTTTTTTTTTTTAAAATCTGGAAAATTACATATTATCAACAGTTCTTACTACAATGCAATTTTTTTAAAAAATTTGCCTTAAAAGGAACAAAATTATAAAATTCTTATCTATTAAAAAAAAATATTGACATGTTCTAGACCCATGACATTCAATCTCTGGTAGGGACTGAAGATCAATTTAAAAAAATTGTTTAATATTTTTCCCATATTCAGCTAATTTTTACGCACTCTAATGTGTAGGTTTTCTCTTTTAGTTTAAGAGATATTCGGGTCGAAATAAATATATAAATAAATATATAAAAAATTTTTACCCCATTTTTAGCCTCGCTTTTTTCAGTTTTTTTTTTTTAACTTGGCGGGCTTAATATTGCCCCTAGAATTTTTATAAAATATTTGCCAGATTTCTTACAAAATTCTAAATAATATTGCTGCAAGAATCATATAAATATATAAATCCGTTAAAAAGTTATATTGATATAAAGTTAGAACTTGAAAAAAAATTTTAAATTTTTGGGCTTTTTTATTCAGTGATAAAATTTGTTTTTTGTTCTGGGCTTTATCATTTTTTTAATGTTTTCAAAAAAAATCTGACAAATATTTGAGAAAAATTCTAGGGGCAATATTAAGCCCAACAAGTTAAAAAAAAAATAAAAAAAAGCGAGGCTAAAAATGGGGTAAAAATTTATTTCGACCCGAAAATCTCTTAAACTAAAAGAGATAACACATGTAAGCACATTTTTTGTAGAGATTTACAAGGACTATCTATATATAAAATTTCTTTTCTGTCATCATAAATGAATTTTTGGCGATTTTTCGAAAAAATTACATACCCGAGATGGGTATGTAAAATCAACTCGAAAACACCTCATCTCTGACTATGTGAACTTTTATTGAGATACCTTTAACGGTTCTATAGTTACTGAATTATTTCAAAAAAAAAAGTGTTTTGAAACCACTGTGGGATGTAAAAATATTATAATTTTTTTTTACGGTTTATGTAAGTTTTTAGAGTTATTTAACAAATTAAAAAAAATAATTAATAACAAAAAATTTTTGACAAACATTACAAAGTGATTTTCTGTTTTTATTTTAATTTTAAAAAGTTTTCAATATTAACGCAATTTATTTTGCCAAATTATAAAAATTATTTTGAAATTTAAAAACAACTAAGGAACAGAAAAATATATTTAGACTCAACATATTACGCTAAATATCCTCTAGTTGGCGCTAATTATAGAGCATTTTTTAAATTTTAATACAAAAATAACATGAATTCGATTTTTAACAATTATACGTTTTAGTCTTTTTTTTTTTTTAATATAAAAACAAAAAAAAAATAATTATTAATTATATTTTTTTTTAATATATAAAAAAGTAATATATGTGCTAAGTTTCAATTTTCTACAACACCTCCTTCTATTTTTATAAAATTAAAAAGGGTATGTTAGCCACAAATGCGATTTTCTGATGTTCTTGTTCCAATTCAAATATAAATTGTCAGACTTGAAAATAAACTATATTTAACTGCAATCACAAATTTTGGTAGAATTCTGACCAATATTTGAGTAGTAAATTCATTTTTTTATTCCAGAAAATATGGGAGATAAGCATGTCCTTGCTTCGATTAAAAAATAAATTAGCAGACTTATAAGCAAGCTATTTTTATGGCTGCCACACATTTTGGAAAAGTCCAGACCAGTATTTTAGAAAGAAATTAGTTTTTTTAACTTCAAGATGGATATATGGGAGGTAGGCGTGTCCTTGCGCAGATTTAAAAAAAATTTATATTTATTCATTCTAAGCCTAAAGTATATACGTACCAAGTTTCAACTAGGTTGTTGTATGGGATCAAAACTCCGTGCGCTAGGAAGGAACTGAAAACACCTTTTAACTTTTTTTTTATCGCAAATAACAAAATTGTTATTTAAATTATTTTATTATAAAGCTATGTTACAAATAAATTAATTTAATTAATTAATTAGAGAATTACTTTTAACTATATTCCAAGTTAATTTATTGTAACTAGAGAGACCGATTTTTTGGGGTTTAGTGAAACCGAATTTTCTAATACTTTGAATATTTGGTATTTGAAAAAAAAAAAACAACGTATTATGGAGCAGGTTAGTTGAAATGTTCAACCAAAACATATATTTAAAAAAATACCTTTTATATTAAAAATATTAAAATTAATTAAGAAATACCCTTCACTATATTAACATATTACTATATTACTATCTTACCGACATCATAATACCATCTTACCGACAAATAATAAAATTTTCGCCTTAACGTATGCTTTCATATTTTCACATTTATAAATCTAATTTTTTTTCCAAACTACGAACATTTGAATGCGAAAAAAAACAGTCATAGCAAGCATTGCTTTAAAAATATAAGCAACAACAATTGAATATTTATATATTTTTGTATGCATGTATGTATGTATGTAAACTGACTGCATCTACAAACAACAACAAGAACAACAATGTTAATCATTATATTACTGTTGTTGCTTACTAAACTACTTGCCCATACAAAAAAAAAAAACAATGCTTAATATAAATATTTTTCTGTGTATTTATATTATTAAAATTTTTGTTTAGTTTTTGGCCCATAACTCGGTTGTTTATGGACGAATTTGGTTGATTAAAAAAACGAAAAACCGAAACCCGTAGCTTATATAGGAGCTTCAAAAAGTCTAAAAATGTGTTTTGGCCGATATCTGGGATATAGTGGACCGATTTTGCTCATTTTTATTAGCGATTGTCTAAGGAATATTTCCTATAATTTGATGTATAAAACATATATAACCGATAACTGGGGATTTCTAAAAACTGATTTCAACAGACAGACGGACATCTTTATATCGACTCCCCTATCAATAAGGATCCAGAATATATATACTTTTTGGGGTCTTAGATGAATATTGTAGAAATTACAAACGGAATGACCAACTTATATATACCCTTTACACCTGTGGTGAAGGGTATAAAAATAATATTTTCATAACTTTTTTTATTATATTTATTTTTTATTTATTTTTTTCTTTTTATAATTAGGTCCATATAATATTGTTATATTGACCTAATCATAATGCTATCGATGTTGAAAAAGATATGGCCAAGATTTCTAGAAATTAATTATAAATATTCTACTTCATATTAAAAACTTTAATAAATATTTTGAAGACCTTTTATTTGATAAAATTTATACCTTTATCTTTCTGTACATATAGATAGTTAAAAATATAATAATATAATATGTATTCGTATACTAAGTACATCATTGTCGTCATCATAATTATCAACATACATGAATAGTCTTGTCATAGTTAATTTGACCAAAGGATAATTTTTTTATTTCTTTGAAAAAAAATAATAATAAAATAAAACTTAAAAACAACAAACTGAACAAGTTCTTTTCATCAAAAACAACAACAACAAAAAATATAGAAAAAAATGTTATTATAATTTATATATAAATGTCAAGTTATGAAAATAATGTCATTTATATTAAATACACATACGACAAATGTTTCAACAATATTTATGCGAATGCAAAAACATATAAATGTATTCGTATTTAAGAATATATAGAAAAATGTACATACATATATTTTATATTCAAACATATACTTTACATATGTATACATGCAATAATTTTGTAGTAGAATAATTTACCTTTTTACACAAACTTACGCACTAAATAAGTAAAGGGTAAGACAATAGGAGGTGATAATTAAATATTTTAATATAAACCTTAACTTCTATTGAAAAAATTTTAAATAATAATTGCTATCAACAATAATAATAAAAAAATTTCCTTTAGTTATCTTTCAAATAATCTTAAGATATTGAAAATATTTATATTTCAATTTTATTTTTTATTATTTCTATACAAAAATAACACTTTTTTTTATAGATTACCTCCTTTTTGTTAAATTCATTCATTCTTTATTCAAGTATAAAATAATTTCATATGCATACCCAAGCGATGACAATGTGAGGTCATTGCTGAGGGTAATTAATGGTCACAA
Organism: Protophormia terraenovae; assembly: GCA_951394005.1. Lineage (NCBI taxonomy): Eukaryota > Metazoa > Arthropoda > Insecta > Diptera > Calliphoridae > Protophormia > Protophormia terraenovae. The sequence continues at coordinate 7,919,911 of OX596077.1, read as the reverse complement.
ACTACGAACCCTAAGGGGACCTTCTTATAATACCCGTATAAGCAAATATACATACATACTTATGTAATATATAACTAACTATTTATATATTAATTCACCCATTGTACTCAATTCCTTTCGAGATATACTTGTCACATTCTATACAATAGAAACTATCTTATAAAAAAAACTACAACAATATTTAATAAATATTTGACTGGACGGTAGAAAATAACAAACAAAAAGTGACCTTCTTTAAAATATCTAGAATTCTTGAATAACTTGTGTAGAGGAGAAAATACTTCTTAAGGGAATTGGACTTAAAGGCAAATTCATTTTTTCTTTAGTTTACTTTAAGATTTTTATAACTATAAGTAATAAAGTTAAATTGTGCAAGAATATGTTTCATATTTTTAGAAATTTTATAGTATTATTGATAATTAGAAGATGATTTGAAGGAAACGTTGTTATTAAAAAATTTCATTTTTCAGAAGCAATTGAAATAGAAACTCAAAAAAAAAAAAAAAAAAGATCTCAGTTAATAAAGTGACATCGAAAACATCGAAACACGTTTTGGCTCATAACTTTTTTCGGCAGCAATATTTTTTCTTTTCTTTACTGTGTTTTATTAAATTATTGTATCAGCGTTTAATTCTTAGGCCTAATAATATGTATTAAAATCTTATATCTAAAAATAAAAACTATTTGCTCTCAGCTGAGAGTCATGCTTGCCTAATAGTTCTTAGTGGAGTTGTAAATCTCGATAACAATCTTGCTAGCGGTTTAGGATGCTGTTGTGGTTTAGCGGCATATCTCCCTCTTTTTTAAATTCTTCTTTTACTAATGTTACTTCTAAGTCTCTGTGGGTGCTCCGTAGTTTTTGTACTATGGCGCACCTGTCATAGTCCTAAGGATTTTCTATTGTGTGCTCTGTATAAGACCAATACCGGGCGTATAGATACCATACGTCCAAATTAGTTTCAATGTAGTTTTATACAGTCAAGGCTAAATTTAGATTTGTTGCTGATCAGACATTGTAGATTGGAAGCTTTAATTTTCATATGAAGCCTCTTGGCTTCAATGTAACAGAAAAATTGAAAGAATATTGAAAGGAGCTCCAAATACATCAGGTAGAAAAGCAGCATGGTTAGCTCAGTGCTCTATTTGATACGAAAAATTAAAGGCTTTAAAACATACAAAGTCCAAAAAGTTTCAGACAAGAATGGTGGAAATGGTACTGGCAGATTATTCACAGCTTCCGGGGCAAAATTTTTATGTTGCTAATACTCGAAGAAATGTTAAAGATAAGTTTAGGACCCAAAGCTGACAAAATTTCCTAAAAAAATTCTAGTATGGTAAGCTTTATGCAGTTGCGACAAAAGAAGGGTTATATAAATACTGAAATATACATCAAAGAATGTTCGCAAAAAAAGCTTCTTGTTTTCATAAAAGAGCACAATATGTCCACATATTTTTGTCACTATTTGACATCATGTCACTACGGTAAGAAAGCTCTGGAGTGGTACTAAAACAATAACATATTTTTTGTACCAAGAGAGGTCAAACCTCCAAATTGTCTGGAGCTAAGACCAGGGGTCTTGTGAAAAAAGAATTGAAGAGCACAAAAAAAGTGTTCCAAAATATTGAAGATTTTAAAAGGAGATGGGCACACTGTTCCCAAAAAGTGACCAAAAAAGTTCTACGAGTTCATAAGTAGTAGTTAGAACTATAAAAGTTATATTTTTCTGTAATCTGTAATATAATCTTCTATATATAATTTGCTAAGCATTTTTCACTTTCCAGAGCTCCCAGACGACGTATAAAATTAAAATTTGGATTACTTCTGCAACTTTTTGTCTACAAATCCTAACATATCCTAACGTATTTTGTATTTTCTATCAGGAATCGGAAATAAGCGGATTTATGTGTCATTTGAGAAGCATTTTTTCTCTTTCCAGAGCTTTCTGAAGCTCCCAGACATGATAGAAAATTAAAGTTTGGCTCACTTATAAAACTTTTTGTCCTACAAATCTTAATGGAGAAAGATTTTTAACAGGAAGCAGAGATAAAAGCTCCCAGACGTGTTAGAAAATTAATATTCGACATACTTATAAATCTATCCTACAAATCCTAACGGAGCCAGTTTTTTATCGATATGATTTGCATTTTGGGCAAGGAGGATATTTCGATTTTCTTTTTTTAATACTTAATTTAATACTTTAGTCACATTTCCTGGCAAAGGCAGGCTTATACGCTCGTCAATTAAATAAAATAAATAAAAAGTTAAAACTCTAACATTAACCGTTTCCAAATTATTGAATTTTATATATGTTAAGATTTTTCGATCTCAATCCTTAAATGCTCAACAAGTCTGTTGTTAAAATTTTCGAAAAATACACGATTAAAAAAAATATATATATAAAATATTTACAAAGATTATTCGTTGCTTTCATTTGACATTCATATTGGGTCGATATAACCTTCGTAATTATTTTATAGTATTCTTTAACAATGCGTTTTCGAAAATTTGAAGTCCTGGAAAAAACTTGGTACAGAATTTCGTTGGTTTCTAGTTATAACCTTCTCCACAGGTGTAAGGCGAGTATATAAGTTTGTCATTCCATTTGTAATTTCTACAATATTCATCTAAGACCGAAAAAAGTGTAAATATTCTGGATCCTTATTGATGGGGAAGTCGTTATAACTTTGTCCGCCTTTCCGACTGTCTGTTGAAATTAGTTTTTAGAAAGCCCCAGTTATAAGATTTATATGTTTTATACATCAAATTGTAGGGAATATTCTATAGAAAAACGCTAATAAAAATGAGCAAAATCGATTTATAAATAGCCGAGATATCAGTAAAAAATCGAAGATAATTCCAAAAGTATTTTTTGTTATCGGCATAACTTTCACGGAAAATTCATAATTTTTTTTTTTCTAAATTTGCTGAATAAATGAACAGAATTGGTTCATTAGTATCTCGGATACTAATCTAATCGGCCAAAATGCATTGTTAGACTTTTTGAAGCGCCTATATAGGCTACAGGTTTCGTAGCAGATTGGTAATTAATATTTTCTGTTTTTTTTTGAGTCAAACAAATCGATCCATAAACAACTGAATTATTGGCAAATATTTTTGTTAATTTATTTGATAACTTTTTTTATTTTTAAAGTCCCAATATAATCTACGGTCTTCGTTCTTACTCAGATCTGTCACAAATATTTTTTCGAATTTCTAAGCCAATTAATGTGTTTATATATTTTCAAAATACCCTTTTTTTATTAATGTTTCATTAACTTTAAAATGTATTAATTTTTATATAACATCCCAACTTGGGTGAAGGGTATATAAGATTCGGCACAACCTAGATCTCGTTTAAATTTTTTTCACGTGCGAGTATGATTGTTGCAGGTTGATATATATATTTGAAAATAAATAGTAAAAAGTAACTTTTCCAAAAAAATATATTCTTAAATTTTCGTGCAGCAAAATTTAAACAAAAAATAATTTTATATTGCGGGGATTCTTAGCATTCATTTGATACCCATATTGGATTGATATAATATACGTAAATATTTTATACTTTTTAAAATGACATTTGGTCAATATTTTAGGATTATTGTATTGATTTGATATATTTTCATACATTATTTCACTAAATAAAAATATTTATAAAAATTCAAAAAATATGTATGATCATTTCTTTCAACTCTCCACAATAGTATAAATGAACTAGAAACAAAAAAATTATTTATATTTGATATAAAAATCTTGACACTTTTAAATTCCTGTTCGATCGACAATTCCCCTATATTATTCGTCGTGAAAACTATGCTATAGATTTCTCCCCTCATTAAACTTTGTTATAAATTCCATTTTACTATTATCAAAAGCCTAAAATTGAATATTCAACAGCAATTATTTGAAGAGCGATAAGAACAGAAAAAATATAAAAAAAAACACAAAAAATAACAAAACATTAAAACTTTGATTTAACGCAAACGACACTATCTCTTGTCAAGGTCAGGTATCAGCTTAACATGCAACAACAACAAAAAAAAACTTCCCCTCCACAAACTATACAACTGGTTGACTAAATGTATATTTATTTTGTTTTCGCTTTTTTTATCTTGGTGTCTTTCTTTTCACATTGATACCAGTTTAATTCTAAAAATAACACATAAAGCCAAGCATCAGTTTAACTAAAAAAATAATACACATTGAAAATTTAACTTGGTATTAAACAAAAAAATACCTTTAATATTCTTATGTTAAAAGAAACGAGAACAGAGGAGCGAATATATGAAACCACAAATATTGTAAAAAAAAGCACCTTTAAGAATCTATAAATATATGAGGCGGACGGTACAATACAATGGCTACAACAACAACAATAATAATAACAATAAAATAATCCATGGCACATTAACATATGATTTTTATCGTTAAAACCATTTAATACCCAACACTTACAATTTCATTAAAATCTTATCAAGATAAGTACTATTGTAGAACCTCGATACATTGTAAATATGTACATACTTACGAGAAAAGGTACGTAGGTACTTTTTTTTTTTTTTTTTTGCTAGAGAACAATGAGGAGAAGGCAACAAAGAGAAGAACAAGTCACTAAGTTGCATTTTAGGCAGCTAAATAATTTAACTAAGCCCCTACCCTCTATTATTCTTTTTAATGTAATTTATACTATCATAAACGTACAGAACCACATAAATGCACATTGGGATCAAATGGGGAATTCAGGGAAAGGTGATATCAATATTTTAATGATCCCTTGTTATTATTAGGGAAATATGATATAAAAATTTTTATATTTGCATCTGGTTTTTGTATTGATCGAAATGTAAAAAAAAGTTATTTTTGAATTCAAAAATTTTTTTTCTTGAGAGAATTCTGATGTCTGTCCTTCCGTGCCACATTGGGGTAAAAGGGATCGAAAATGGCGCTTAATGATCACGTTTTGTTTTTATATTTATTATTAGGCAAAAAAATGCATTTTAAGAATTTTAAGACTTATTTTTTTTGTGGCATAACGTTAATGTCCGTCCGTCTATACATTGGATATAAGATCATCATTATTCTCCGCCGCCGATTTAGTCGGGCTGAATAAAATTCTATCCCAATTAAATCTAGTCACAACTACAATAACTTGACCACGTTGAGCCGAATAAAATTATAAATCAACGTAAACAACGTTACGACCAGATAATGGTTCCCCACTCCTGGCAGACTGAATAAAATTATATTCTACCAAAACAACTCCAGAGCTTTAATACACCTACTTAGTTGAATAAGATTCTGATCGAAATAGATGGGGACTACCAGTTGCTTCCCTTAAAGCCCAACCAGTCAACTTTGCGACGCAACGTAGAATGAAGAAAAGTTGCATGAATCATTTTGTACAAAAAGTCAACAAAAGTAAACGTATCATATGTTCTTGAACTTTCACTGTGTAAATAACCCTGTTTTTGACCTAAAAGTCTAAAGCTACATAACAATCTATTTTCTGTAGATATCTGCGATACGCTACCTAAAATCTATGTATCAATAGATACATACACACATCTGTATAAAACAAGTTGAAACAGCTGATTGCGATACAAGGATTTTTTGTTGATTGGTTGGACCTTAAGAATTTGTTTAATAAGGCCGAATAAAATTCTGATTTTAATTAAATGGTGTCCGCTTAGGTTGCTGGTCACGGACTAAAGGCCCAACAACATACAATACTTTTGCTTCAACTGACAGCTGCAGTAAAATACATGCATTTATATGGAATGGAACCATATGAAAAATTGCCCCATAATTGGGACCATTTTTCGTTTAGTGTTTTAGAGCCATATTTCCTGGGGCCACAGTTCGCAGAGCCCAAAATTCAATTAAACGCCAATTTAAACACATTTTACCCCAACTTGAAATGTAAACAAATTATATTATATTAATTAAACAAGTAATCTAGTGTAACTTTATTGTTGTTAAAAAAAGAACAAAATTTGAATATCAATCGAGGATTAAAGTATTAATGTTTTGGTCTCTATTGCACAATTATAATTCCCCATATCATTAAAAGCTTTTGAGAATAAAATTTTCAAAATTTGTATAAAGAACTGTAGATTAAGAACTGGTATTAATATCATATTCAAATATTCTAAAAACAATGTTATATTTTTATAATTAACCAAGCAATTAAACATCACTTTCACCACCTTAGCATAAATGTCAAAGTTTGCCAAAAAGAAATTTAAGGTGTGCTATAAAATAAAAGGTCTCCAATGAATATTTACAAATGTTACAAACAATATGACAAACTCATTTACACCTTGGTAAAGGAGGGTGTTGAAAGGTAAAAATTACAATAATAAATCGCAAATAAAAAACCCACACAACCAACTCTCCCAACGACAGAGGTATAATTTATTAAATTATTACTTTTGGAATGTAAAAATGTGTAAAAACAAAAAATAACAAAAAACTTATTAAACATACAAGTGTAAAAAGAAAAAAAAAATAAATATAAAAAAATGTTTATAAATGTTTAAATACTCAAGTAAATAATATTTTATCAAATAAAATAGGCGTAATAAAAAGAGTCGTACTTTACACTCGTCTGATAAGAATTAGTTGGTACTAAAAAAAAAAAAATAAAACTTGGTACTAAAAATCAAAAATAAAATATCAATTAAATAAATTGACTGTATAGTATGACATTGAGTGTTGAAATTTATGATGTGTTTATGAGAAAATAATCAAAATTGGCTTATTTTAAATTTTAATAAAACTTGGTTTTTAAAATCAATTTGAAAGGAATTTTAAGTAGTCTTGTTAAAATGTGATAAACTAAAATGATCATAAATTTTAATTTGATTAAAAAAAAAATAACAGAAGTATAAGAGATTTTTTTCTTCAAATTAAATGAGAAGCTGCGAAAAGGAAAAATAACACAGGAAAACACTGATTCCGCGGGACGGTGTTTCTTAGTTAAGGAGTGAGATCGAAAAAATCTTAACACACATTTTTCCTCATAATTATAATAATTTTCGGAATCAATATTCAAATTTTTTTTTTGATCTAGTTATCATGGAAAAATACTTCAGTTATTATTTTTAATAACAACCATGTTAATTTGTCCTTATTCTCATCAAAATAAGTGACGAAAAGGATTTACGTCCTACAAGTTATTAAAAAATTTCAAAAAATCCAAATAGGTCTTACAAATAATTGGCCACAGAATTAAATGTCGTCCGTAAAACCGTTTCTAATGTTATTAAACAGTATCAGGAGAATTTGACTATTGATGTGAAACCTAGTTCGGTAAGAAAAAAGGACCACATGATATTGGAAAGGCCAGAAAATTGAAGGCATATTGAAAGGAACTCCAAACACATCTGGTAGAAAATCAGCTCAGTTTTCTCAGTGCTTCGACTATTTGGTGCGAAAATTTAAAGCTAATGGGAAAGTTGATAACATATAAAGTTAAAAAAATTGCAAACTAAAATTCTGCAAAAAAAAAAATTACAAGCCAAAAATAGGACTCGGAATTTAAAACCAAATTTCATACAAAAATACTCAAGCTGTATAATTGACGAAGAAACGTAGGTGCTGGCAGAATCTTCGCAGCTTGTGTCTCAAAAATTTTTATTGCTAATGCTCGAAGCAATGTTGGAGATAAGTTTAAGACCCAAAAGCAGCAAAAATTTCTTACAAAATTCATGGTATGACAAGCTTTTTGCAGTTTTGCGGCAAAACAGGAAAGTCATTTGATACATTCAGATCTATAAATACCAAAATATGCATAAAGGTATATTTGCAAAAAAGGCTTTTTCTTTTTTTAAGAAAGCACAACGTGTCCACATATTTTTGGACCCATTTGGTATCATGTCACTACGGTAAGAAAGCTCTGCAGTGGTACCAAATCAATAACATAGTTTTAGTACCAAGAGAGGTCAATTTTCAAAATTGTCCATAGCTAAGACCAGTGGAGAGATATTGAGCTCTTGTGAAAAGTGAATTCAAGAGCACAAAAAAGGTGTTCCAAAATACCGAAGATTTTAAGAAGATGTGCACACTGTTCCAAAAAAGTGACTGAAGCAACTATCAAATCTCCAAAGAAAGGGTTTTCAAAAATGGTCCACAATTTTATAATTAGTGGTTAGAACCATAAAAGTTATATATTTCTGTGATCTGTGCTAAATTATCAAATGATTAAAAAAATAATGAAAACTCTAAGATCAACCGTTTCCAAGTTATTGAAAATTATGTATGTTAAGAATTTTTCGATCTCACTCCTTACGTAATATGGATACACAATATTAATAAGTACTTTATTTCTTCTAGTCCATTTTTATTAATTGACTCTAAAAACAATTAAAAAGAAGAATTTTTTTTGTCGTAATGGGTCCACTTCTTTTTTAAATTAGTTTTTTTTACTCATTACATCATTTACATTTCAAATGGACTGAGTCTTGGACAGTGTAGTAGATGAGTCTCACTTTGTACTAGGGATGACAATACCGAAAATCCAGGGATTTTGTAATTCCAATTTCGGGACTTATTGACATAAATACAATCCAAAAAAAATTAACTTACCATATCTTACATTCCACTTTCTTGTTGTAATGATGAAATGCGAGATCAGGCCAGAAAAAATAGAAGTATCATTTGTTATGAATAAAGTGCTTTTATCCCTTACGTACAAATGACTTGACAGAGCAAAAACTTTTTCAACAATTTTGATTTTTTTACACGGTATTTATCTGCTCCATTTCATACAATATCTGTAATATGGAATTCCTACCAGAATGTTATAAAAATATTAACCTTTAGAAGCATTCATATTTAAAAAAAAAAAAATAATCCCAAAAACTTTTGTCTTCTTCTTTGCCATCATATTTCTTCTGCCATTTCTATTAGCAACTATTTTTACTTTGTGGGTCTTCAAATTATCTTTCTAAAACTTCTTTGATAAAAGATACTGAGCTCTTTAATAATTGAGTCGAATTTCATCCAGAGATATACGAATTTTCTCTCCTCTTGTCTAGAATCTTACAGTCTGTAAATCCACTATTACTCTTTGGTAATTAGGACTCCTTTCGATCATTAACTAATTGTATTTTTTATGAATCGAAAAACTTCGCTCTCTAAATCACCTGCACTCCTAGAATTTGTTTTGTTGGGCTCAAAAACTAATTATGCTATTACAACAAAATTTATCACACAGTTACTGAGAGTAATAACAAATGTAAACCAACAATTGGTTCTAAAGTTTTTTTACGTATACAAAAGTTATAAGCCTTAAAGCGTGCACGGATTTGTTTGTGCGCAGTCCTTATCTGACCATATTCGCTTTACGCTTTATGTGGTTTGGAAGAACTAAAATGCATCTAAATATCACTATAATTTAATTTAAAAAAGTAAAGATAAATTTTGCTAAATAGTTTCTTAATTTTCGTCGAATATTTTCCTAGTCTGACCATAACTTGCTGCTTTCAGTTTTTTTCCATCAGGTCATTATTTTTTTTTATGGGCGTGTCTAATATTGTGCCCTAAATATGCCGATTCCTCGAGTATATTTCACTATTACTTGAGAACGGTATGCACGATTTATATAAATGGTATACCACGATATGCGGAATAAAATTTGCTTTAAATCGCTTTACTATCAAATTTTTAGTTTATAGTTTAGGAGATATTTCGAAAAAATTGTCGGAAAAAAATTGTTTCATGCAAAATTCAAGATTTCTTTTTTTTTTTACTAAAACTTTTTTTTAAAGTGAAATCATCAAAAATATTTAACTTCATCACCTTTGTCTCAAAGCTGGCAAAACTATGATTAAATGAAGCTATGTATCATAAAAATTGATGCACAAATCTTGATTGGATTCACAGTTAAGTTAGGATACCCATGCATACCCGTAGCTAAGTGGAAATACACTAGTGGGCAAAAAGAAAAATTTTTTTTTCGTCTTAAATAAACAAATAGGTGGATTAGATGGAATTTAGTGTGCTAAATAAGAATCAGATTTTACTTTTTTTCTATCACGCATTGATTTTTTTATGGGCATGACTACTATGACCACTCCTTTAGCCAGTCACACTTGTATATCTCGAGAACATTTTGTCCAATTAAGATAAATTGAACTCCAATATATAGCGACCTAAATTGTCTTTGTGCTGAATTTACATGATTTTTTGTCCAGTTAATATTTCCGTAGTTATTCAGTAATTAGTACCGAATTTTTTTTTTTTTTTTTTTTAAGTGGTGAAAATTTTGATCCATAACTCTGAAATTCTTGAGCGAATGAAAAATATTGTTGACATAACTTGAAGACAATTTCCGTATGCATCTTTTGATGTATCACTTATAAAAATCGTGTAAAGGGTTCTTGAGCTATAGCCTAAGTTTGACAAACCATTCTCGATTTTTATAGTGTGACCGCTGATGATATTAGTTATGCAAATAAATAAAAATCAGTACCCGATAGAAAAAAAGTGAATGCAGATTCTTGTTTAACTCGTTAGAATCCACTTAGTCCACCTATTTTTGTTTCAAGAAAAAATAAAAAACCACAGTATTTCTACTCAATTGTATGTAACATGGGTATTTTTACTTTACTGTGAATAAAATTTAGATTTCTGCATCAATTTTGAAGATACATGCCTTATTTTATACGCAGAATTACCAGCTTTAAGATAAAGATGATAAACTGTAACATTTTAGATATCTTCATTTATTAAAAGAAATCTAAGTATCAAAAAAATCTAAAATTTTACATGAAAATTATTTTTTTCGGGCACTTATTTCAAAATAACTCCGAAACTATCGAGCACATAAAAAACTTTAGTCTGGGGAATTTAAAGAATTTAGTCCGCATCTTTTGGTGTATCACTTTGATCAATCGTTCACACCGTTCTTGAGTTATGAGGAAATATACTAGAGTAATGGCCTTACTATGGGCGAAATATTAGACACGCCCATAAAAAAAAATCCAGACCTGATGGAAAGAAAATTGAAAGCAGATTCGTGTTTAGCACATCAAAATACATCAAGTCTAACTAATCGTCTATGGGGGAGGATTTTGTTGTTGACCAGTGTTATCAACATCAATGCAACAGGATGTTTGTTAGAAAGTGTTTAACCACTAGCGAATTTTTATTCCTTACCCGATTCAACGATTTTTATATCACCTTAAAACTCTTGATAAATCCTTTAAGAAACATGATTGCATATATTATTCACTTCATACATTTTTCGATCTTGGTCAAGTTTCTTCCATATATAGCCCAACATTTTCAAAGAATTTTTTATATTTTTTGTAGTTAGTTAAAGAGAAAAATAATCTATCGAATAAAGAAAACTTGATATCTTCATTGAGTCGATATCTTCATTGAGCCCAAAAGTAAACGATTTTGAATAGGAAAATTTGCCAAAATTAACAAACAGACGGACGGAAGGACGGACATCAGAATTCTCTCAACAAAAAATGTTAAATTCCAAAAATACAATTATTTTTTTAAGTTTTCGATCAGTATACTCGTACAAAAGAAATTTAACTATAAAAATAATGTTGTCACCTTTTCCTGAATTAAGTGCCATTTTTGATCCATTTAACCCCAAAGTATAGACAGATGGACGGACATTACCATTCTGCCAAATAAACTGTTAGAACTCTAAAAATTCATTTTTTTACTTACTTATAATTAAAAAAAAAAGAGAGAAAAAGATATAGTCGGTCAAGCCCGACCATATGATTCTAAGCCGATTGGTATAAATTAAGGTGGGTTTTAGACCAATATTTTTGGGTGTTACAAACATCAGCACAAACGCATAATACCCTCCCCACCTATGGTGGTGTAGGGTATAATAAAACGCGTTCAATAAAATACTGATATAACATTTTCCTGAAGTAAGCGCCAGTTTCGATCCAGTTAACCCCAATGTATAGACAGACGGACGGACATTACCTTTCTGCCAAAAAAAAAAAATATTTTTACTTAATAATAAATAGAAACAACGATCATTAAAGTGTTAATATCACCATTCTCTGAATTAACCACCATTTTCAATTCCTTTTACCCCAATGTGCAACGAGAGGAAAACTCTTCTGGAAAATCTTATTTCTATTGCATCTACAAGAAACGACAACGAAATTATAATTCAAATAATTATAGGTGTCATTTCCATCTTAAAAAGGAAATATCTTCAATATAAAGATCCTTTAGCTTTCTAGTTTTTCGTTTGACAAATTCGCTTTACACATAGCCACTTTTTTTAATCAACGATGATAAGGAAATGTACAAGAAAATTATATAGGATCTGAATAAACAATGTGAATCCGAAAGTTTACACATAATTTTTTATTTTTTTCAATAATCAAGAATTTATTGTTAAGTAATTATGTATTTAAAAAATATATAATTATTTTCACCCGCTAAAAATATTTTAAAGGGATTAAAATTATATATTAAAATATTCTTAAAAGAATTAATTTTATTTTAAAAATATTAATTAATTAATACAATCTCCTAAACAAACTAGTCTAAAAAAAATTTTGTTTAAAAATTAATTTTAGAATTTTTCAAAATAAATAAATTACTTAAATATCTGAAAGACTTTAGTAGCAATTAACGCACAAACATTAAGAATATCAATAAACAAATCGTAATCAATACAATTTCTAATAAATATTTGTGTGTTTATAATGCTGGTGTTGCTAACAAGACAAATTAACATCAATAATGCGAGTACGACATCTAAAAAAACAAGATTTGTTTTTTTTTTTTTTTTTTTTGTTTTTAAACAAGATCATTAACCTTTATTGATTTGAAAACAAATCCAAAAGATTTACAATTTTTTTTTTTTTCTTATTTTTTCGAATACAAGAGACGATTTTATTTATTCAAATCGAATCACAGCTAATGAGCGAAAATTCGATCAATTAGTTTTGAAACAGTGATCAAACGGAACGTTATAAAGTCAACTTAAACGGTTACCGCATTTTTGCTAGTGTTTTAGTTTAAATCGTTTTATTTATTTATTTTTCTGTTCTTTTTTTTTTTTACTAAACAATTAATACTTAAATTAAATTTTCGTTCAGGAGACAGGCAAGTCTTTAACGCATTTGAATTTAAAAATTTTTGTTTATACATCAACAATACAGTTTAGTACATCTTTATTTCAAACTTAATCAAGCAAAATTCAGTTAAACAACAAACCATCCACATTCATTCACTCACTGATCCGCCAAAAAAAAGCAACCAACCTACCGACCGTCCAACCAAGCAATATTAACAACCAAAAAAACGCTATGAACATTTAACTAAACGCAAGAAAATTACCAAAAAAAAAAAAAAATCAGCAAACAACAACTAAATTTTATTTTCCACATTCAGTCATCGATATGGGCCACAACAACAGCAATACGTGTTAATTTAGTTTATAACACAGTGGGCTAAAGGAGTCATGTTAAGCTTTCACGATTCATCAAATATGAAGAAAAAATAATAATTAAGTAAAAATACAGTTTCCTATGAATTTTTCCGGTTCCGGAACATTTCATCCAAAAAAAGGAATTAAGTTTTGTCTTGAAATGGATATCAAAAAAATCAATTATTTTATACCAGTTTTGAGAAAAATGTTTTAAACATTTTTTTCAAAGATTTTGGTCTACAAACCGTCATTTTATTACATCATGCGAAAAAAAAATGAATATGAATAAACACTTTTTAATTCTGTCCCTTTTGTGACCAAAATGTAAAAAATTTACGTTATAGTAAGTTCTGTTTATAACAGATTATCTATTCAAAAAAAGATTTTATCAAAATGCCTTAAAAGTCCTGTAGCAAAACAAAATCCCATGGGGCAAATTTTTGAAATATTTTATCCATATTCTGCTCATTTTTACGCATCGTTTGAGGAGTCTTCCTACATCGAAATCTCAAAAAAGGCCTTTCTCGGGACACTCTAATATACATATACCCACTATCTGCAACTTTTTACAATCTCTGCTTATATGGGAGGTGGGCGGTAAAATGAGCGGACCACACCCATTTTTTGTTTTCGAGTTGATGTTTCACCCTATATTGAAATCAAACCCATTTTTGGTTTCCGGATTTATATCGATCCTCGAACTATCTATACAAAATTTCGTTGTCATATATGCTTTTCTTTAAGAGTTATTTGCAGAAAAGTATGAACTGAAGTTACAATGAACAACATTTTTAAGTTAAAATGAGAACTTTCAAAATTATATTCTGCAACAGCAATTTAAAATTAAGTTTTTCATTTTAGTTTCAGAAAAGAACAATTGAAATTTTCCAATTAAAATTTTGAAAATATCACTTTAAAGTATAAGTAATTCAGAAGAGAACATTGACATTTTTCATATAAATTTCAGAACTGAGTAATTGAAAATGCGGTATTTTATTTAGAATTGGGAAAAGATTACTTGAAAATTAGATAGCTCGAGGAAAGTCGTGACAAGAGGCACTCCACTAAGAGGAGTACTCTTCCCACTCTTGTGGAATTTTGTCATGAACCAAGTCCTATTCGAACTCACGAACAGAGGCACCAAAGTAGTCGCATATGCTGACGATGTTGAGCTCCTCATCAGGGGAAAATTTCTCTCCACGATTAATGAACTCATGGAATCAGCTCTAGGCGTTCTATTGACATGGGCTAGGGAAAACGGTTTGGTAGAAAATCCTACAAAGATCAAACTAGTGCTTTTCACTAGGAGATATAAGGTACCGGTTTTCAACCACATCCTGGAACTTAGGCATTACCGCGTTGGTTATGGCATCTTATTGAATGTAATAGGCAGATCAGCTCGTATACAGGGAACTGATTATTTAATACCGAAAATTAATTTTGATACAACCTTCGACCATTGTAAGATCGAGATGTGTTGACGACTGTATAGCTGTATAGCTTTAAATTTGAGCTAAAAAATTTTCAAAATGTTGTTCAGATTTTCCGGGTCCAAAAATGGTACGATTTCCAAAATTTTCCAGGCCCTGTATTTCGGAACCAAAAATATCTATCTTAATTTGTTATCGCAATCACAAAAACAAATTTTGTGCCAAATTTCGTAAAGTTATCTCAACGGAATCGGGTAGTGGTAGGAAATGGGTTAACTGAGCTAAGACACCTTCTGATATGGGTTCCATACAGTTATACAAGGTAACGAAATGGCGGATGAATGCGCAGTAAATGCTATCGTCTTTTCGTTGCTGTATCCAATACTCTTGATAAATGGACGGTGAATGAAATGGAACTCAGGTGGTCCTCAATCACCACTTGTAGACTATCAAGGACTCTCTGGCCACTCCGGTCCCAGAGTAGAACTAGAGCATTACTATCTCTTGACAGGTCATCGATAAAGCTTCTTGTAGTATTATCACAAGGCACTGTATGATCGGACGTATGTCGGAACATATGGGTTACACAGGAAATAGCTTTTGTAGAAGTTATTTAGTTGAAGAAGAGGAAGAATCCATACAACACTTGTTATGCGAATGTCCAGCACTGAAAGGGCGTAGACTGAGACACCTCGGTAGACAACTCTTCCACGATCTGGATTGTCTCAATGACATGCCACTGTCAAACCTGATTAGTTTTAGTTTATAGAAAGGGAGAGGAGGATTCTTTCCATATAGAGCATCAAAATGGGCCTAAGGGCCTCCGAGTGCACTCGCAATAGCGGGCGACGCTTATAACCTAACAGAACCTACGCACATAATGACAAACTCGATATGCCCCCAATATTTTTGATAGTGGGTAAAAAAAAGTGCTTGCAAAAGTTATTAATTATAACTACCCAGCCAAAAAAATATCAAGTAATTTTTCTCTTTTTTTTAGCTTTTTTGGAAGTTATTTATAATGAGTTCTAAACAAGTGAAAATAAATGTATTTAAAAACAAAATAATAATATTTAAAGAAAATTAAAATATGACAAAGTATTTTTATTACATTCTAATAAAGTTAAAACAGATTTCTTATTAAACAATTTTATAAATATAGTTTTAAGAGAAGTACTTCAAGAGCAATGAAAAAGAAGAATAAAAGAATAACATCCTATCAATGGCAAAAATGGGTTAAAAAAAGAACTACTGCAGCTCTTATTCAGCAGTAAGTACTTACTTCCAATGACAACACAATGTTAAAATCATGACTTTTTCAGCTGCTATGTATGTTAGAGTAGGTCAATTGTTTTTGTCAAAAGGCGTATAGAAAACACATAATCTACGTAGAATTGTAAGAAAACTTTTCCAAGAAACTATGGGTCTAAAATCAAAATATTTATAAACAAAAATAGTTTTTAATTTAATTATATTAATTTCGGTATAACGGTACCGAAACTAAAATACCGGTATATACTGTTATTATTAAAAATCTGCCAAAAATCTTAAAAAAGTTAATTTTTTTTTTCTTTATTAATTTTGAATTAAAATTCGCGAAAAAAAAATATTAAAATTTTTATGTCACTTGAAATTTTAAATTTTTATCGCGGTTCAAAGTTCACTTTTTTTCTGATTTTTTAAACATATGAAATTCAAATAAAATTAGACTCAAGCCGATGCTTAATAAATCCAGTTTGTAATTATTTTTACTAAGGAATAATCATTCCAATCACCATAAAAAATTGTAAAGAAAATAGGCTTTCCAAAGAGTTTTTAGATTATAGAACTGTTTCGATAAGAGTTAAATCAAATGTATCAATTACAGACTAGATAGAGGAGTAATAGCGCTCCAGTACTCATTAGGTCCCTAGGTCCCCCATTTACCCACTAGAAGTTTTTAAAGTTATACGTAAACATTTTTGAAAAATTTCAAGACTAAAAGTTATCTCATAAAATTGTGATGGACTATTTAAAACAAAATTCCATAAATATTACATTTAATTAACTCTTATTATTAAAAATAATTTCATCTTTCTTATTTCCTCAAT
Source organism: Protophormia terraenovae (assembly GCA_951394005.1). NCBI lineage: Eukaryota > Metazoa > Arthropoda > Insecta > Diptera > Calliphoridae > Protophormia > Protophormia terraenovae. The sequence goes on along the minus strand of OX596077.1, from coordinate 7,902,967 downwards.
TAAATTATTTGTACAATACCAAATTTTTAGAAAATAGTCTTCTTAAAATACCGGTATAAAATGGTACAGAGGGAATTTGAATTGAATATTAAAAAAGCAATAATTTCGGTATCGGTTACGGTTACGGTTACCAATTGTAAACGGTGTTTAATCGATATCAGTTTATAACCTTGGTATTTGGTTATCTAACCAAGAGTTTTTATAATTTCAGAATATAGTCATTAGTAACAGGGTTGTTAGATTTTTTTGAGCCTCTGTCGCCAAATTGTTAATCAGAAATCGCCAAAAATCGCCTAATTAAAATTTATTTATTTATTTTTTTTTTTTTAAAGAAAAACTAAAAAGTCAACTAAATTTGTTAATGCTTCAAATTTAATATAACAAAGTCAAAAATAATTGCAGTAGCTAATAATAATTGAATAAAAAATAAAATTACCAAATTAAATACACTTTCCTGACATATAGATCCATTTTAGGTCAATTATTTTTTTTTTTTTTAACAGAACGTTTTCTTTTCATTGTGACTTATAAATTGTAGAGATGATGAAAAACAAATTATCAAACATTTATTGAAACTATTTATAAATAAAGGATTGCAGCAATTTTTCTTGTTGCAATTCTGATTTCGTAGACAAGAGAGGTGAACAGAATGTAAAAGTTTAGTATTTCCATCTCCTTTCTCTCCTACGAACTCAGAATTGCAGCAAGAAAAATTGCTGTATGTGAACCCCAACTTAAATCAGGAGTTCTCACAAGCTCTTACTTCGTGACCCACTTGAGACGTTAAAACTTGAAAACGACCCTCAGCCATTTTAGAGTAGCAAATTAACTGTATCCCAAGAAACTAAAATCTTTGAAATTTGATAATTTAAACGTATTCCTTAAAATACGTATGTTGAATTCAAGTTTGAATTAAAATTAGTATTCATTTAAAAAAAAAAAAAAAGTTATACTTTCTCAATTTCATATCGAACGTTATTCCTAAATAATTCTTAATTAAAAAATACATTAATACTTAAAGAAAAAAATAGTGGTATTTTCTCAATGTGATATCAAATGCTTTTGTTTAATCAGGCTATATTTAAGAAAATACTGAAACATTTGATTTCGATTTATTATAAATTTAAGATAAAACCTTTGTGTTTAAAAAGGTTTTGAAAAATTGGTATTAAATGTCTTGACTTAAGGACGAAATATCATTAAATGATATGATAATAAAAATCAAGCACAAACAATAGTTTTTGAGTTTTTACTCTATATGAATATCTTTAAATACTTTGCAACTTTAATTAGCAACTTCGAATTATTTTGTAAGTACGAAGAAATAAATAAATCTGTGTTATCTCTTTAAAGAAATTCTTTTAATTATATGTTCAAACAAAAGGTCTTAAAAATCTTTGTACGGACTCGTTGCATTTGAGAACCGATGCGTTAAATAGAAAAAGTGCTAAAAATAGTCGATTGCTAGTAAGAAAATGTAATAGTTTTACTTCACGAATGTCTACTTAAAAAAATTTTAAAAATTAGCCAAATAAATGTTTACCTTGTTAAAAACTGCCAAAAATTTCGCCATGTCGCCAAACGGAAAATTCAGTCGCCAAGAGCAATTAAAAATCGCCACGTTTGGCGAAAAATCGCCACATCTGACAGCCCTGGTTGGTAAATGCGTACCACTGCTTTCATATTTCTAAAATATCATGTCAGTTCCGAATGTTTTAATTACTGCTTACTTCAAAGTTAATTACTTTATAAAGGAGCTTAATATAAATATATAGATACAGTAGTAATTAAAACATTTGGAACTGATAAAATATTTTACCTTTGCATTTAAACCATCAGCGTCCACTGTGCTTTGTACAAGTGGCTGTGTGATTTTTGTGATGATATTCTCTCAGTCGCAGTGACTGTTAAAAAAAGAAGGAAAACTGCTGGAAAATAAGCGTATAAAAAGTATATGTACGTGGTACTACATGCGTCATATCGTGTGGATGGAGTAGAGTGTTGTACGAGTATTATTTAGTGTAAATATTTGTAAATTTGTTTTTGGTGAGTTTTTTTTTCTTGTTTGTGCCATTAATTGTTTTTTTTTTTTTTTTTTTGTTAGTTGTTATATGGACTAAACAAACATTTCTTTATTTTTTCTTTATAGTAGAAAAGTGCATAAAAATAGCATTAAAATCATTAAACTTATGATTAATTAACTAAAATTAGTAAAAGTAATAACCAGTAAAAGAATTTTATGCCAAATAACTATAGTTGTAAAAATAGTTAAGAATTTATATTAATGCAATATTTATATTAAATTTATAGGAAAATAGCTTAAAACAGTTGTGATAATTTGAAATTGATTTAATTGTCCTAAAGATTCAAATTTATGATTTATAACAAATGCTCCTTTTTAACTCTCATCTGTACATATTTGCCGTCATTTGTTACTTGTTTAGTTAGTATCGTACTACTAAAATCATATGCGTGGATTTTCCTCAAAAATGTAATTTTCCCAATTTTTCTTTTTCACAATCAATTTTTGTTATTTATATTTCGTATATGTACCTTGTACTAACTAAACAAAATCACCTGAAAATGAAACTATTTTGCAAATAAAATTGGATTTTTAGTATAGTGCTAATGATAAACAATGTACGTCCGTCCGTCTGTCTATCCGTCTAACTGTCTATCTATTAGTATGTCTGTCTGTCTACCACAAAGCAAACGTAAATATTTAATGGACAATTTAATTAGTCATAAAAATCATCATCAACATTATCATCAACGCTGCCCAGGGAGAGTATAAATGAGTATTTTTTTGTTTATCGTGTTAATTTTTATTTAAAACATATTGTTGCTGGTTTTTTTTCTTTATTTTTCATTGTTTTTCGATATAAATACAATGATTTCGAATAAAGACAACAAGAAAACAATAGAATAGAAATGTATACAATGAAACTCAACACGTTGGGAATTGTTTACATTAGAAAATAGAGAAGAAATAAATAATAAAAAAAAACAAGCCAACAAATTATTAGACCATTTTTAAACGGTCACTAACTTATAGCCAAATAAACCACCAACACCCAACCAACCCCCAACATCCATTTCAATTTTTTTGGCGTCATGGGACTGACAAACAACCGACCAACTATTGAAATAGAAATTACAGAAAAGAAATTAAAATTACATGAAAGATGTCGTCGTCATCAACCACAACCATTGCACGGAAATTACTCCTATTAAATGAATTTCCTTATTTACACATGTTGCTCTTACAAACCACAAATGAAAAAAAATAAATAAAAAAAAAATTATAGCAATTATATTTTTTGGGGAATTTTTTTTAGGTTTTGTTTATTTAGCTTGACTATAAATCAATTTTAATATTCATTTTAATAATAATTTGTTGGAACTGTAGTTAAATTTAAATTAATTTTTCCTTTTTTAAACACATATTTATTTCATTTACCTAGAATATATTTATAAATGATACTTTTTAATTTATTAATGCCCACGTTGAAAAACTGAGCTAGATTTTCCATACTTCAGTTCCAGGAAAAATCAAATTAATTTTGTGGTTTGCATAACAAAAGTCAATTAAAGATTTTTACCTATATTTTTGTAAATAAATTTTGATTTTATGAAAAATGTTTCACCATAAAAGTTTAATTTAATTGATATTTTATATACATAAAGTAAAGTTCACATTACGCTAATATTTGACGATTTAAAAAAAAAAATACGTATTTACCTAATGTGAAAACCAAATATTTTCACGAACCAAACAAAAATATTTGCTTTGAGTAAAAAAATGTGACAAGTGTGAACACAATATGTTAAATATTTGCCCCTATTTTGGGCGAATTTTTGTTTGATCTTACAAAAGAAATGTAAAACCAAACCGGGGCAAACAACAGCTGATGTGGCAGGCTGTTTGAGTTAAAAATTTGTTGTTTTATGGATATAAACTTAATCGACAAAAAAAAAAAAAAAAAAATAAATGTACAACTTATATTTTATCTATTAAACTACAGTTTTTTAAATAAAACTTTTAATATAATAAGTTTTATTAAAACCATAAACCTGTTGTTTTTTTTAACGTTTTCTTTATTTATATATTGAATCTGCCCTTCTTTTAAGGCCTCACAATATGTATTTAAATCTTAAAACTAAATACTGCTTTATCTCTAAGGAGAGCATGGATAAGTGAAAATTTTTCCTTTTAATAACAGGGTGGAAAGTTGGCTTGAACTTCAGTAAGAAGTCTTGCAAGTGGGTTAGGGTGAGTCTGCAGTTTTATAAGGAGTGCAATCGAAGAAATCTTAACACACGTTTTGCCTCATAACTTTTTTCCGAAGCAATATTTAAAATTTTTTGTATCTAGTTATCTTTGAAAAATATGTCAGTTATTATTTTTAATGACAACCATGTTGATTTGTTGTGAGTTTTGATCAAAATGAGTGACAAAAAAGATGTACGTGCTATAAATTATTAAAATATTTCAAGAAAATCCAAATTGGTCCTACTAATAATTGGCCAAAGAATTAAATGTCTGCTGTCAAACTGTTTTCAAGGTTATTAAACAGTATCAGGAGAATTCGACCATTGATAGGAAACGTGGTTCGGGAAGAAAAAAGATCCACATGATATAGGGAACGCCAAGAAAATTGAAAACATATTGAAAAGAACTACAAACACATCTGGTAGAAAAGCAGCCCGGTTAGCTCAGTGCTCAGACTATTTGGTGCGAAAAGTTAAAGCTTATGCGTAGTTGAAAATATATAAAGTCCAAAAAGTTCCAGACTGGTATGCTGCAAAAAATTTAGAAGCCAAGAATCGGGCACGGAAATTAAAATCAAATTTCATACAAAAATACTCATGTCGTATAATGGACGACGAAACGTATGTGCTGGCAGATTTTTCGCAGCTTACGAGTCAAAATTTTTATGTTGCTGATGCTCGAGGATATGTTAAAGATAAGTTTAGGACCGGAAAGCTGACGAAATTTCCCAAAGAATTCCTGGTTTGGCAAGATTTGTGCATTTGCAGCAAAAGAAGCAAGTCATTTGTTACATTGGGCTCTATAAATACCGACAAATACATCAAAGAATGTTTGCAAAAAGAAGGGTTACCAAAAAAGATCTATGAGTTAGAAATATAAAAGTTATATTTTTCTGTGATCTGTAGTATAATATCAATTAAATAAAAAAACAATCAAAACTCTAAGATCAACCGTTTCCAAATTATTGAACTTTATATATGTTAAGATTTTTTCGATCGCACTCCTTAATGCATTTTTCACTGAGTTTTTTTAAACTCGTCTTTTACCAAATGGAATCTCTAAATCTCTATGGATGTTCTCACTTTTTATATTCCATGGAGCACCTGCCATGGTTCTAAGAATTTTTGAATGGGCCCTCTGTATAATGTCTATGCTCGTATTACTGGCTGTACCCCATAATTGGATACCATTTGTCCAATTTGGTTTTAAAACGGTTTTATGCAGTATGACTTTATTGTCAAGGTTTAGTCTTGATTGACTGTTTATTAACCAGTGAATGCTGGAAGCTTTTAACTTCATACGAAGTTCTCGTCTTCTATATGACTACCAGTGTTGCCATTTTAGCACTTTCAGTGCTACATTTAGCATTTGGAGAAGTTAAAATGGATTAACAGTTTATAAAAATATGCTAAATGCTTTTTAGCACTTTTTTACTATAATACGTTTCTTTATCTTTCCAGTTAGACGATTTACTTGTTCTATGGTTTCAAGTTTTTCACTGAAACCAAACTGATGAACTGGGACGATATTTCTGTCGTTCAAGAATTGAAAATTATATATATATATTTTTTTTTTAATTACTTTCTCGAAGAGCTTCCACAAACAAGAGAGGTCTATAAAAAGATGGTATAGTAGAATCTTTTCCTGGCTTTGGTATCATTTTTATACCCTTCACCACAGGTGTAAAGGGTATATATAAGTTTGTCATTCCGTTTGTAATTCCCACAATTTTCGTCGGAGAGCAAAAAAGTTTACATTTTCGGGATCCTTGTAAGAAATGATGACGATAGGACCATGTCCGTCCGTCCGTCCGTCCGACCGTCCGTCCGTCCGTCCGTCCGTCCGTGTGTCGGTTGAAATGGCGTTTATGAAGCCCACCGATAACTGACATATATAATATATATATCAAACGATCGGAAATGCTTTCGAAAATTTTGCTATTGGAATTCAGCAAGATCGGTTCGAACAATGCGGAGATATGTTAAGAAAACCGGTTTTTAGAACCGGTTTTCCAGTTTCTGAAGCTTCTGTATATACTAGGGACTTCGTTTTTACAAAGAAGTCTCGGACATTTTTTTCTGAATTTTTGTTCTGAAAAAATGAAATAAATCGGTTCAATAATAACTGAGATATCGGACAAAACGCATTTTTTATTTTTTAAAGCCCTGGTTTAAGCTATAGATTTTTATTTTTATACAGATCGGTCACAAATATTTTTATAAAATTTCGGTTTTTTGAATCAGCAGGATCGGTTTATAAATGGCGGAGATATGCTTTAAAAACCGGTTTTTGGAACCGGTTTTTCAGTTTCTGAAGCCTCTGCATATACCAGAGACTTCAAATTTTTAAAGGGGGCTCGGAAATTATTTTCTGAATTTTTGTTCTGAAAAAATGAAATAAATCGGTTCAGTAATAACTGAGATATCGGGGAAAACGATTTTTTTTATTTTTGAAGCCCTTGTTCAAGCTACAGATTTTTATTTTTATATAGATCAGTCATAAATGTTTTTATAAAATTTCGTTTTTTTTAATAAACCAAATTCGTTCACAATCAACAGAGTTATGGCCCAAAAACAAATTTGTTAAGAATATAAATACACATACAAACATGTATATTAAGCATTGTAATGACTATTAGTGACGTTTTTTGTTTTTTGTATAGACAAGTAGTTTAGTTAGAAACAGCAGTAATATTATGAATAACAGTGTTGTTGTTGTTCTTTGTATATGCAGCCAGTTTGTATATACACACATAAAAAAATATATAAATATGGAATTGTTGTTGTTGTTTATTTTTTAAAAGCAAAGCCTGCTATGATTGTTTTTTTTATATATTCAAATTTTCGTAATTTGAAAAAAATTTAGATTTATATATGTGAAAATATGAAAGCATACGTTAAGGCGAAAATTTTATTATTTGTCGGTAATATGGTAATATGATGTCGATAAAATAGTAAGATGGTAATATGGTGAAGGGTATCAAAGATTCGGCACAGCCGAATCTTTTTTCAATTTCATTTTAATCTGAGATGTGTTCCACATTTTTGGAAAAACTTCTAGTTTTAAAATCACATTGAAAGTTATTGACAGCACGATTATTGCCACATTCTCTATGTTTTTAATCATGAATGGTGTTATTGAGTGATAACCAGGTAATTTTCTAACATTTATATTTTCTGGGTTAACAACAATTATATCATTATTTGATATAGTGTTAGGTGCCTCTCCCAATAAAAAATTATTTGTTTGGGGATTCAGTTGAAAGACTGAGCTTAAATAGAATGCAAATAAATTGGTCTTATTTTCTGAACTACAGGCGCAGGTACCGTAAGCTTTCCTTAAAAGGCTTTGTGCCTCTACCAGTGGCTTAATATCTTTCGTTGCCTTCCATAAAAGACTTTCAATGTAGTTTCTACATTGGCGTTCCTCTTCTAGTTGAAGGAATTTTCTTAGTTTTTTAATTGCTGTGGATACCCTTAGCTTTGCAGCTGGTGATCTGGTTTGTTGCCATTCTCTTCTAAATTTTCTTTTTTTCAACAAGAAGTTTTTCAATGCCATAATTGGAAATATGCTTATTATCTTTTTTAAAAGTTTGACTTTTTGAATGATCCATGGCTGAATTAGTTAACGACGTAAAATCGTTGACACATTTGTTTATATCTTCCTCCGTAGTTATTGTATTTCAGTTTATATTTTTAGATATGGAAAAATCTATGAGATCAAGAATTTTTCCAGGATCAGCCGGCCAGTACGTCGGATGCCCAGGGGATACGAAATCCATGCCATTTTTGCGATCAACTAGTGCCTTATAAAGCTGTCTACCGCTAGGATTCATAAACCTTGAACCCCAGTATGTGTGTTTGGTATTATAGTCACTACATGCCAGGAAACGATCTCTTAGTGTGTTAAAGAGTTCTTCAAATTTGTCCTTAGTCATTAAAAATCGCGGTGGACAATAAGCCGAGCTTATTGTTAAACTACCTGAGAAACATTCAAGGTGAATAGATGTTGCCTTCAAGTAATCTTTTGATTACTTGAAGGTACCATGGTAATATGGTTAAAATCAAATAATTTTGAGTAAATAATTTACGTCTAATCTGAACAGGCTTAAAATATTTTTTCCCTTCTCGTAATTTACGATACTTGATATCTGTTTCATCAAACAATAACAGTCAAATAAATGCGAGTAAAGAAAAAAATAAACTCTATATTTAATTTGGAAAAAATTACGGAAAAAGACGATAAAATATTTCACGACAAATATTTGCGTAATCTGAACTTAAGTACAATGTATGTTAATTGTTTTATTGTTATAAATATTCATGAATTTATTTATATTTATTTTTATATGTATAGAAAAGGGTTTTTTTTATTTTGGTTATAATATTTATCTATTATATTGCTATTTAAATATGAAATCTATAAAACTAAAACATTTATATAGGCAGCACTTGTATTGCAATTTGTCTAACCGTTTCATTTATGATGATTGAATAATATAAAATTAGTGATATAGTTAAAATTAGTGCAGTTTTATCAAATTATAGATTTGATAAGTAAGGCAAAACAAATTTAATCTCTAATTCCATAAAGCTAAGTTATCAATGCTGTTGATTTAATCAGTAATATTTATTAGATTAAATCTTGTTATTTATTTTCTAGTGCTTAATAGTTTTGATAAAATGTTTTGAAGTTACTTCAAAGTTATAAATGATATTTTCTAGAAAAATATTATTTCTTTCTATAAAGAACACAGAGTTTCAGCAGACTTCTTCCATTTCTGTCTATTCATTGCAATGCTTTTGACTTTTTTCACATTTTCCTCTATTTGATTGGGATCTGATTTTGCCAAGTGTTCGATCTTTTGTTCAACATTCTTCGGGTTTCTTATGGTTTCAATAGCATTTCTGGCTTTATGTAATGTTACTTTATGGGTAGTGGCCTTATCCAATTCCATATACTTTTTTAAACTTCATTGGGTATTGTTGTTTGATACTTTTCAATCCATAGAATTTCTGTCGAGATGATTTGAAGCCATAAAAAAACTCGTCGTAGGGTAAAATAAATAACATTCGTCATAGAGGCACTTATCCATTTCTTTTAAACTAAAACAAGGTGCCCCCTTGCACTGGATTTTGAGAGACTCAATTAGCAGCGCCAGGCATCTGAAACAACTTAAAAGAGATTAAAACTTACGTCGTAAACGCTGTTAAATATGTGGTTACGAAGTGTCGTAAGCTGACATCCAGTTCGAAGGACCATAAACAAGTTTATAATCGTAAACTGCCTTACTGTCTCTGTTTGTAGACTATATTTTTGACATTAGCGACATGCAACACGTATTTTCTGTGTCTCTATACACTTCATCTGCATTCGTAGTATATTATCAATTTCGGTTTTGTTGAAACCTAAACATAACTTGAATCCTAAAATGTTTTCTAAATTACAAAATTCTAAATAATATCGATTCAAGAATCTTGTAAATATATATGTAGTTCTGAATGCCTTCTCGAAGTCGATCTGTTTCCCTGGCGGTTTAAACTTCTCGGGCTATACCATTAGCCTATGCTCATTTATTTCCACAGGCACTTATATTTATTTTGCAATTCCAATTCAAGTATTGCGTTTGCAAAATTGCCTTCTTGCTGCTTTCTTCTTTTATCTTTAATCCTACTAAAGATATTTGTAATGACATTTCTAACTTTACTGCGGTCTTTCCAACAATTGCTGAATTATTAACAACTATGATTCGTACAACGCATGAAAATATGTAATTGGATTCGTCCGAGGGAAGTTTCCGTCTACAGATTATATTTATGCGCACATTAGCTATTAGAAGATACTCACTGGGTACATCGAACCCTTTTCCGCATGTCCAGCAATGAGCTATACAATTTCCTAGAGATGATTGTGTGCTTTTATTTGTTTTCTATGACAAGGTCCAGTGACATACATGGCACTTTAGGAATAGTCTTAGTACTTAGTTGTTAGCTGCACACATATTTAAAATAACACTCTGATCTCGCTTCTTTGGCCTGGGACCTGTTTGGTAACTAAAATCTCTCATCAACACCATAATCTTATCGTTTAAACATAGTTAAACGATGCTGGAACTTCATTAGTACTTTTATCGATTTTTCTCAGTCTAATTCAGAGAATTACAATATTTGCCATTTGATAAAGAATAGAAATTGACAAGAGGACCTTTAATTCCTTAAATATATATGTAGCTCAGTTATAACAAATCACTAATTCTTTAAAAGTGTAAATCAATTTCATAAAAAAATTAACTTAAAATTTCTCATAAACAACAAGCAAAACTAATTAATCATTTATTACTCATATTAATTAATAAGACGGAAATATTTCTTATACGTATTTATCTAAATAACAACGTAATATTTAAACAATTAATAATTATCTAGACTATAATTAAATAAACTTTTAATCACTTACACTGTCTGCAATAGTATTTGATTAAATTAATTAATTTCAAGTGATTGATTTCATTAAAACCAAACGATAAAATTAAACAAAAATAGTAAAAGAATTTAAAAAAAAAACATTTTCATTTCAACAAAACAACAACCATTCAATTATGATGAACACATTTTATAGCATACACACAAACAAACAAACATACATACATGAATACACACGTCGCCAAAACGATTAATTTCATCTATAGTACTAGAAATTCATCAAAACATTTTCTCATTTAAATTTACATGTGTCTAAGAATACTTATCCTGGAATACAAGAGCACACACGTATTCCTTACTCGTTCATAAGTGGTATTTATAATGAAAAGTAGCAAATGAATGTCTAAATTGTGAATAACTCTGTGTATATGAATGTGTATGAAGAAGAATGGATATGAATCTAAATGTTAAAATTCAAAAGTCAATCACATTGATTAATATTGTGTCAATGATATTGATTGATACAGTTTTACACCGTTCATTTATCGAAATCGAAAAATATGAAATCATTGATGAATTTTAAGCAATATAAATTTATGTTTGTTCGAAGGAGTGCTCTATTGCGGTTGAGTGGGTGGTCGACAAAGTGAAGGATACGAGTAAGAGTTCCGTGGTGCATCACGTCTTTTTTTTCATAGTTGTACAACGGCGAATGAATACGAATTCTGGTATACATATAAGAGGAAATAAATGGCACTTGAATATTTTTGATACTGATAAAAAAATATATATAAATAAGAGTTGCCATTATTGGGAAAGGGAAAATTATTAAAAGGAAAAGGCAGTCAATCAAGACTTTAAATATATGTAATCAAATTATTGCAAAACAGTAGTTTAGACTATAGTCCAGTTTCGACAATAGTCTAGTTTAGACTAGAGTCTAGTTTAGACTACAGTCTAGTTTAGACTACAGTCTAGTTTAGACTAAAGTCTAGTTTAGACTATAGTCTAGTTTAGACTAAAGTCCAGTTTAGACTATAGTCTAGTTTAGACTATAGTCCAGTTTTGATTATAGTCTAGTTTGGACTATAGTCTAGTTAGCCATTATTGTCAAAGGGAAAATTATTAAAAGGGAAAGGCAGTCAATCAAGACTTTAAATATATTTAATCAAATTATTACAAAACAGTAGTTTAGACTATAGTCCAGTTTCGACAATAATCTAGTTTAGACTATAGTCTAGTTTAGACTACAGTCTAGTTTAGACTACAGTCTAGTTTAGACTAAAGTCTAGTTTAGACTATAGTCTAGTTTAGACTAAAGTCCAGTTTAGACTATAGTCTAGTTTAGACTATAGTCCAGTTTTGATTATAGTCTAGTTTGGACTATAGTCTAGTTAGCCATTATTGTCAAAGGGAAAATTATTAAAAGGGAAAGGCAGTCAATCAAGACTTTAAATATATTTAATCAAATTATTACAAAACAGTAGTTTAGACTATAGTCCAGTTTCGACAATAATCTAGTTTAGACTATAGTCTAGTTTAGACTACAGTCTAGTTTAGACTACAGTCTAGTTTAGACTACAGTCTAGTTTAGACTAAAGTCTAGTTTAGACTATAGTCTAGTTTAGACTAAAGTCTAGTTTAGACTATAGTCTAGTTTAGACTATAGTCTAGTTTAGACTATAGTCCAGTTTTGACTATAGTCTAGTTTGGACTATAGTCTAGTTAGCCATTATTGGGAAAGGAAAAATTATTAAAAGGGAAAGGCAGTCAATCAAAACTTTAAATATATTTAATCAAATTATTACAAAACAGTAGTTTAGACTATAGTCCAGTTTCGACAATAATCTAGTTTAGACTATAGTCTAGTTTAGACTACAGTCTAGTTTAGACTACAGTCTAGTTTAGACTAAAGTCTAGTTTAGACTATAGTCTAGTTTAGACTAAAGTCCAGTTTAGACTATAGTCTAGTTTAGACTATAGTCCAGTTTTGATTATAGTCTAGTTTGGACTATAGTCTAGTTAGCCATTATTGTCAAAGGGAAAATTATTAAAAGGGAAAGGCAGTCAATCAAGACTTTAAATATATTTAATCAAATTATTACAAAACAGTAGTTTAGACTATAGTCCAGTTTCGACAATAATCTAGTTTAGACTATAGTCTAGTTTAGACTACAGTCTAGTTTAGACTAAAGTCTAGTTTAGACTATAGTCTAGTTTAGACTAAAGTCTAGTTTAGGCTATAGTCTAGTTTAGACTATAGTCCAGTTTTGACTATAGTCTAGTTTGGACTATAGTCTAGTTTGGACTATAGTCTAGCTTAGACAATAGTATAGTTTAGACTATAGTCTAGTTTAGACTATAGTCTAGTTTAGACTATAGTCCAGTTTTGACTATAGTCTAGTTTAGACTATAGTCCAGTTTGGCTATAGTCTAGTTTGTACTATAGTCTAGTTTCGACTATAGTCTAGTTTAGACTAAAGTCTAGTTTAGATTATAGTCTAGTCTATAGTTTAGACTATAGTCTAGTCTATATTTTAGACTATAGTCTAGTCTATAGTTTAGACTATAGTCTAGTCTATAGTTTAGACTATAGTCTAGTCTATAGTTTAGACTATAGTCTAGTCTATAGTTCAGACTATATTCTAGTCTTTAGCTTTTAATATAATATAATCTTTAGTTTAGACTATAGTCGAGCCTATAATTTAGACAATAGTGTAGTCTATATTTTTTACTATAATCGAGTCTATAGTTTAGACTATAGTCTAATTAAAACTATAGTCTAGTTTAGACTATAGTTGAAACTATATTCTAGTCTATAGTTCAGACTATATTCTAGTCTTTAGCGTTGACTATAATATAGTCTTTAGTTTAGACTATAGTCGAATCTATAATTTAGACTATAGTCGAGTCTATAGTATAGACTTTAGTCGAGTCTATAGTTTAGACTATAGCCTAGTGTATGGTGCAGACTAAAGTCTAGTCTATAGTTCAGACTATATTCTAGTCTTTAGCTTTTAATATAATATAGTCTTTAGTTTAGACTATAGTCGTGCCTATAATTTAGACAATAGTCTAGTCTATAGTTTATACTATAGTCGAGTATAAAGTTTAGACTATAGTCTAATTAAGACTATAGTCTAGTTTAGACTATAGTTTAAAGTATATTCTAGTCTATAGTTCAGACTATATTCTAGTATTTAGCTTTGACTATAATATAGTCTTTAGTTTAGATTATAGTCGAATCTATAATTTAGACTATAGTCTAGTCTATAAGTTAGACTATAGTCGAGTCTATAGTATAGACTATAGTCGAGTCTATAGTATAGACTTTAGTCGAGTCTATAGTATAGACTTTAGTCGAGTCTATAGTTTAGACTATAGCCTAATGTATGGTGCAGACTAATGTCTAGTCTATAGTTTAGACTAAAGTCTAGTTTAGACTATAGTCTATATTTTTAACTATAGTCCGAAATATAACATAGTCTACAGTCTCGACTATAGTTTTGTCTGTAGTTTATATATAGTCTAGTTTATAGTGAAGAATATAGTCTGGTCTATAGTGAATAGTATACAATTTCATCTAAGGTCTTCATAATATAGGAGTTTAGTTCATAATAGTACAGACTGTAATCAGTAGTTTAGAATAGTCTATTCTATAGTACAGACTATAATCTATTCTATAACCTAAAGCCATTTAAAATATTTTCCCAAAAATTTTAATAAAAGTCCCTACATTTCTACCCCTAAATTTTTTTATAAATCGTGGAAACTTCCTTCAATTTTACATCGAAAAATGTAACTTGTTCTTCCAAATGACGCAGATGGTGCAGTATTTCAGTATTTCTATGTAGTTTTTTTTTTTTTTTTTTCAAACATTTCTATAAGGTGAAGGTTGGTTTTCCTACTGTAAAAGTAAAAGATGGTACTTATTACCAAACAGTACGACTAGTACTTGCAGAACAAAAAAATAAAAAAGAATTCCATAACACGATAAAATAAAAGTAAAAACAACAAATATTTTAAATGAAAATAATTTAAAATGAAAAAATATTATAATAAAAAAAAAAAAAAAAGGAAAAACACCAGTATGAACTCGTCATCATGGCACTTACAAAAGTCAAACCCATCGCGTACATATAACACTCGGTACATATTTATTTAATTTAGAACAAGAAATTGTTATAAATTTCATGTTATTTAGTATGGAAATATTTATACTGAACATATAAGAAAATTTATTGGGTACGAGAAGTAATGAAGTACTAGAGAGAATTAATGAAACAACTTACGAACGAACATACACTTTCAATTTACCACCGCTGGGGTATTATTGCAACATGCTATGATACATTATTATATGTATATATATATATAATTTTTTTTTTTTTTGTATTATATTTTTTTGCTTTTATTCTTGTTGTAGGTTTTTAGACATATTAAAATTAACTATTTTAACATGTATTGTACTACTATATATATACTTACACACGTATGTACATATGTATGTATGTTATGTATGTAGGTTTCAGTTGATACATTTATTTTTTATTGTTATTTTATTTTTATATTTTTTTGTTAAATTTGGTCTACATTTTGCAAAAACAAAAAAAAAACAGTTTGTGTGATAGTTTGTACATGTTTTACTCTGCTGACATCTACCATCCTGATGGCTATTAATGAATGGCATTTATATTCGTAGCAACAGCCAATGTTAATACTATAATTACCACATTTGCTGCACACAAAATATGTGGTGTAAACAACCACGAAACATGGATTTTTCCTAAATGAATTTACGATGACTACATGAGTTTGTTTGCTTGTTGGTATATTCCGCATGGAACGAAAACAACAAAAACTAAAAATTAAATATTCTTCAACATTTTCAAGATATTTGAATATATTAAATCATAATTACATATATAGTCAAACAAAATTTCTCGTGGTCTATAGTTTTTAATTTATACCTTTGGTTTATCTCAAAAATAATTTTTTTAATTCTTTATTTTATTTAACAATTTTTCATTCAATTTTTTCATTTTTATTCACTTGGGACCATATATTTTTTAATTTCATATTTGTAGGTTCAATATAATAGAAAATTCAAAAAGCACCATTGGAAGAACGAAAAAGTACCACAAAGTTCCCCTCTTGAATTCTTACCCACATGGGACCATATATCTTTAATTTCATGTTTCTAAGTTCAATATTGTAGAAAATTCAAGAAGTACCATTAGAAGAATGAAAAAGTACCACAAAGTCCCCTGTTATGAATTCTCATTCACTTGAGAACATATGTCTTTAATTTCATGTTTCTAGGTTTAATATTATAAAAAATTCAAAAAGTACCATTAGAAGAAAAAAAAGTACCACAAATCCAATTTTCTAAATTCTCATTCATTTGGACCATATATTCATATTTGTAAGTTCAATATTATATAAAATTAAAAAAATTACAATGGAAGAACGAAAATTTGAAAATTCAAAAAGTACCATTAGAAGAATGAAAAAGTCTCAAAAAAGTCCCCTATTATGGATTCTCATTCACTTAGGATCATATATCTTTTTGGTACTTTTTATTCTCCCTGAATGTAACGAAGATTGTACTTCAATGAATTTCTAAATTGTACTGGGATCTAACGTTAAAATATTCATATGTATGTGTCAGTAAAAAGAAAAAAATATTTTGTGGAAAAAGTACCAAAATCAGGTATGATTTTTAGTCCTTAAACGTTCGAATTTCCAAAAAGTACCAAACTTGTATTCATTAATTTTCGATAAGGTATTAATTTAATGCACATTTTATTTCTATGCTTACTGGATTAAGAGATAGATAGTGCTCCAAAAAAGTACCAAATTACAGTTGTTACCCGTTTTCTCCCTAAAAAAAACAAATTTCGAAAAAGTACTAGACACCTATCCGATTATTTTTTAAATGAATAACGATAACTATTCAACTTTTTGTTTATCTCTATTAGTTTAGGAGATATAAGATTACCGATTTTACCCCCTAAACATTCGAATTTCCAAAAATTCCGTCTTAGTGGATCTATTCGGTCTATATTTCATTTTTCTAGCTTTAACCGTTTGGGCTGTGCGATGATGAATCACCAAGTAAATCACTCAGTCATTACTCTTTTATATATACATATATACAAATTAGCTATAATGCATATTTTTAAAGCTCTGACATATAATACTTATGCCATTTAGTTTAGAACACCCAAAGCCTTCCCATTTTGCTTCATTTCATTATTTTGTTCAATGCAAATTTTTGCTCAGGGTGAATATATATTTATAGACATACTTACATACATACAAACATACATAGTCAAACATAAAGTACTAGATGAAAATACTACATACATTAAATGACTTATATTTGTGTGCTTAAGTGATTGTGAAAATAAGTCGGTCAATGTAGATTGATGTGTATCAACGTATTTTGCACGTCAAACAACAACAGCAACAACAACATGAAGAACAACTACAACAACAACAAAAAGTAAAAGGGTTAGTGGAATTATTAGTAAAATAAACTGACAGAACATATTTAATAAAACATAAATTAATGACCAAAAAAACCATTCACTCACTAACTCACTCATTTAATCAGTCACTCACTCTCACAAACATCATTATCACAATTCTACCTCATAAAAATCACACAATAAATTCAAATATTGCAATCATGAATATAATCATAACAGAAGGGGGGTTGGGTGGACAAAACATACGTTATTGTATATTTAATCAGCTGTTTTAGTGTTTGAAGAAAAAGCGAAAAAAAAGCTTTTTTTAAATGTTTATGTTTTTAGAAAAAGCTTTTTTTATTTAACATATTATACTCTGGCCAGAGAAACAACATGTCAAAAAACCTAACAAAAAAGAGAGAAAGAGAGAATGTTTGCTCAAAAGGGGGTTGGTAAAGAGCAAGAAGACCAGGGAGTGACTAATATTAAAGCATATTTAAATTAACGAATATTAACACTTTTAAACTTAATACAAACAAACAGATACAAATGGCAAGAAAGATAAACAGACAACAAAATAAAATATTAATAAAAATAAAAACAATTGAACAAAAAAATTAACTACAAGTACAACTACTACTGTTTAACACTTCAACGAGGGCAGTTCTTAAAAAATTGTAAAAAGGTTGAGCTTATTTTTTTTTAGACTTCTCCTAAGCACAAAATGCCAAAAAAAGTATATTTCTGGCCATAAGTCATTTTTGAGAATTCGAAAATTACGACTATGGCAAATTGTAAGGGACATTTAAAACCATATTTCCCGAAGTTTTCATTGTAATCCATTTACACGATATCCTTCTGCATGCAATCAAAGTAAAAAAAAAAAAAAAAGTTCTTAGAAATTAATTTTATAGGAGGACCCTTTTTTGGTATATAGTTTTATCGCAAAAGTTGAAAATTTGTTGAATCGTTCGATATCTAATAGACAATTACAAATCCTCAATCCGATAATAAAAATTGTTTATATTACTAAATCTTATAGAATGTTAGTTTTTGAAAAAAGTTGCTTAAACTTCATCCAAATGACAAATGGCCAAATCGCAGCTATTTATAATAGTGTTTCTAGATTTTCGTTTTAAAATAACATTTTTTTTCTTCTTTTAACAAATATTTATCTGTGTATTAACACAGAAATGGATACTTCTGATATAAAATATATGTGCAATAAATTTACAATCTCTATTGAAAAAAAAAGTAAATGGTGCAAGAAATATTTTAGCCTCTACCATAAATAAATTGATTTTAAAAAGTTATATTTTTAATGAATATTACTTCACTTAAATAAGAAAATTTAAAATTTAAAATTTTTCCTTCATTTTAAACTAAAATTAATCGTTGGTACAGAAGATATTTTTATAAATAATTTTAAACAAAAAAATCTTAGAAATCATAACCTTAAAAATTTCCAGACAAAATGAATAAAATAATATAAAAAAAAAATAATTATTATTGAGTATTTGGAGTCCGCCATTTTTTTTTTTTTTTTAATTTGCTCCCGAGTTCACTAACTCCAAAAACAAACAAAATAAAATTTAGATAAATACGAACATATAACAATTTTGGACGCCATATTGTTTCCGTCATTTCGAATTTTAAATATTTTTTTTATAATTTTCTAGAATACAGATTTCAGTTTTATTTTTTACAAATTTATCGATGATAATAAAAGTTTTAATTTTTTAAGATATTAAAATAAACTTAAAGAAACATTTTTTTTTTTTTGTTTCTTAAATTTTGCTTAAGTAACTATTAAACTGCTTCAAAAAATTTTAAATGGATCAGAATTTTAACAAATTATTTTGGCAACCATTTTGGTGCCATCATTTTGAATTTTTTCCTTTTTTGTTCATTTTTGGAATCAGTAAGCCCAATTACCTTGAGATGTACATAATGTATATAAGTAGAAGATCACCAGAATTTCACACATATTCACCAAAATTTCATAAAAATTCTGAAATTTCACCAAGAATTCGACATTTTTCATCAAAAATTTAAAATTTCGAAATTTTTTCAAAAATCTAAAGTTTCGCCAAAAATGTGATTTGTCAACAAAAATTTAAAAATTCCCATAAAATCCGATATTTCATAACAATTTTCTAATTTTACCAAAAATTTAATTTCCACAAATTTCAACAAAGATCTGTTATTTACAAAAAAAAAAAAATTAATAAAAAAAAAAAACGAAAATATACAAAATTTCACAAAAAATAATCATTATAGACCCCACATATTCTGGGCCCATCTAGGTAACTTAAAAATCCGAAATATCACCAAAATCCAGTATTTCATTTTAAATTCGATTTCTTTCAAAAATTTTAAATTAATAAAAAAAATCTTAAATTCCATCAAAAACCCATTTTTCATAAAGTTTTCGTAATGTTACCAAAATTTTTAAACTTATTGAAATAACTATGCCCGTCTATGTGTTGAAAGAAAGTCTCCGAAAATATCAATTTTCAAAATATAAGATATAATATAATATTTTTTCAACAAAAAAGCTACCATTTTTCCAAAAAAAAATAATACAATTTAAAAAAATAAATTTCCAAAAAATATCATTTCTAAAAAAGTACCAATTTTGAATATAAAAATGTACGCAAATTAACTGAAGTAAAAATTTAAAAAAGTACCAAAAATAGCTACGTTTATTACCCCTTAAACGTTTGAATTTCCAAAAAGTATTAAATTTATATTTTTGATAAGCTACCAATAAGATGTAAATTGTATTTCTATGTTTACTAGTTCAAAAGATATATAGGGTGCCAAAAAAGTATCACAGATTTTACCCATTTTCTCCCTAAAAAGTCCATATTTCAAAAAAGTACCAGACACCTGTCCGATTGTTTTTTAAACAAAAAAACTATTATTATTCAACTTTTGCTGTATTTTTATTAGTTTAGGAGATATAAGGTTACCGATTTAACCCTTTTTGCCCTCTAAACATTCGAATTTCCAAAAATCCGTCATAACAGGAGACCAACCTACGTTTAAAATTTCATTTTTCTAGCTTCAGGCGTTTGAGCGTTAGTAGGAAATATGAGTAATCACAGAATTTTGTCCTTTTGACTCTATCTCTTCTAGTTTAACTTTAAATTCGGTTCTTATGTTTTTCATATAAAATATGATTTTTAGAAGGAAATAAGATTTTTGTCCTTTTGGCTCTTATCTCTGCTACCAAAGAGCATTATTGAGGTTGCAGGTTTATTCCTGCTAGAGACTTTGATCTATTTTCACTGCAACGGGAATATGGTCTTCGTAACCCCGTTCTGGTAAAGAATATAATTTGTAATTAAAAATATGAAAAAACAAGCTTTTAAATATAAATATGCTATCCTGACCAAAATATGCAATGTTTTGTTCAAAAACTATATTAATTATTAAGGAGCGCTTACAAAAACGACTAATTCCATAATGTAATCATCAAATGTTTAAAGTAGTGCTTTAGAAATATAAATACAAACATTTTGTATAACTTAAATTAATTTCAATACAATATACACAAACTTTCACAGCTACCCTCGTATATTAGATATTTAAAGATAAAATGCATACAAGTTGAAGAGGTTGTGTTGCAGATAAAAGAGCTTTTGCACGAAGTCATGATTTTTTTTATTGTTATTTTTTTATTTTTTATTTTAATTTTAATTTTCCTTTGTCTCTCCCGTAAAACCAGTTATGAAAGAACGAACGAACAACTTCACTAGCAAAGTATGTTTGTATTGAAGACAAAGACTGAAGGTTTTTCATATTTCACCATTACTTATTTCTTAATTGGGCTAAACAACGTTAGTTAGAAGGGGCCTTTAACTGCTAATTTATATAATTGAAAATTTTAAAAGCAAAGGCAAATGAAAATGTTTTTCTCCAAGAAAAATTATGATAATTATTTCGATTATTTCAGAATTTATTTTTGAATTTTTTTTAGAAAATTTTCCATTATATAGTATTTTAATCATAAATTTTTATTTACAGCTAATAATCCCTAAATCAAAATATTAATGTATTAAAATTTCAAAATATTTATTTTAAACAAAATAATTTATTTCAAACATTTTTTTATTTTCATACATACATTACTTCAAAATTTGTTGATCTAAAGTAAATGATCACAAATTACTGCATATCAATCAAATATATTTTTATTTTACCAACAATTTTCTTTTTAATGATACCAGGGGTCTAAATATAAACTCTATCTGGGCCAGATCTATGTATGTGTCTGTCTATCTATCTATTAAACAAAGGTCACAGCCAACGAACTCATGTAACACTAACCTCAATGAAAATATAAAATTTACAAAAAGGCAGCGTGTGTATTTGTCGTCTCGGCAAACAAAATTCTCGTAAATTCATTAAAAAAAAAAATAAGAAATTAAATTATTATTTTTGGCTGCAAGGTCGTTGTCAACATATTTCTGCTCTGTACCGAAAAACTAAAGAAAAAAAAGAAAGAAATTTTAAAAAGATCAGCTAGCTGGCAGCATTAAGATTTTTTAATTCTAATGCCTCTGTGGAGATGTTTGAGGTGGATCAAAATAATAAAGGTGGATTTTGTTTGAACAATTCTTAGAGGAAAAGGGGGCCTATGGTGTTTTTTATTATACATTTACTTTTTATCCATAGATTTCCTAAGAATTCTACAAATATTCGAAATATGAGAGAAAAATATTTATTTTCCAAAAGCATGTTTTTTTTATATTCGAACTTCTAAGAGAAGATATTTATTAAAAATAAAATTTAAACCGAAACGTATATTTGGTTAAATTTTAAGGTGACTAAGAAGCACCAAGTTGAGGAAACTAGTGACGTCAACGTTGTAGTGTGAATGCAACATCGTCAACCATTATCCGGTTCGAAGGACCATAAACAAGTTACAATCGTTTTGATACATATTTTGAAAGTTGTATACAATATTCTCACTTCAATGTTCCTTGAACAATAGCTCAATATATGTGCCTTAGGGTGGCTCCAAAATGAATTTTTGAATTAAAAAAAAAAAAAAAAGTTGTTATAATAGCTTTAGATTGTATTACTTTTACTTTATTTTTTAAATTTGGTCTTATTTTTTAAATTATTTGAACTGGTCCCAGATTTTTGTAACGTTATTGAATGCGCGTCTCAAAGGCCTTTTTTGCGATACCAAATTTTTATATTGTTCCTTCGGCAAAAATATAAAAAAAAAAAAATCGAAAAACTGCAAAAAAAATAAAAAAAAAACTTTTTTAATTTTGATCTAGATCACAAAAGGATAATTTCAGGAAGAAAATTTTAAGAAATAGTATCTTAGAAAGAACATATCTCTAATGAAGTCAATCAAATATTCAAAATAAAAACGATGTAATATGTTTTTTAGAAACTGTTAATCCTATAAATCCTTTTAGACGAATTCTGTTCTACAAAAAAAGAAAAAAATGTTTTTGAAAAGTTTTTCTTTTTTTTTTTCTGAAAAAGCAGTTTTTCTGTAAACAAATGATTTTCTTAGTCGATTATTACTACAACCAACGCTAGAGAACATTTTTTATTGCAGTATAACACTTGAGAAAAAACTACTCTAAAATAAAAACAGTTTATTTCGAAACTGTGAGATATATCTGGACTTTTAAAATGATTTGTAAGGTAATTAGGAATAAGTAAAATTTTTGTTATAGTTGTAATAGTATAACCGTTTTTAAAACTGTTATAAAATTATAAGTATTTTTATGCATTATAACAGTTTTTATTGGAAATGCAAACTAAAAGTATAACATTTTGCTTTAAAACTGAACTAAAAATGCAATTTCTTAAGACAACTGTTAATGAAAAAAAAGTATGAAACAAAATAAATAGTATAACAGTTTTTCCAAAACTGTTCTAAAATTATAACAGTTTGAAGATGTAATAAAGCTATAAATTTATAAAAAAAAATTTATAATGCACAAAGGATAAAGTATATTTTTCCACAGTATAACAGTTCTTATAGAAAATTATTCTGAAATTATAGCAGTTTATTTTGAAAAATTCGAATTCTTTAGTCACCCGTTCATGGCAAAAAATATTAAGAATATTTTTTGAATAGTATAACACTCTTTAAAAAAATGTTCTAATGTTCTAATATTATAACAGTTTATTTAAAAAATTTAATAAAAGTAGCAAATTTCTAAAACGATTTTTAATGTGCAAAGGGGAAAGTAAATATTTGGTACAGTATAACAGTTTTTATGCGAAAGTATTTTTATATTATAACAGTTTATTTTGAAACTTTGTTAAAAGTGCGACTTCTTTCGTCAACTGTTAATGGCAAAAAATATTAGGAAAATGTTTCTAAAAGTAGAAAACTTTTTCAAAAAACTGTTCTAAAATTATAACAGTTTATTTCAAAGATATTATAAAAGTAGCAATTTTTAAGATGATTTTTAATGTACAAAGAGGAAAATAATTTTTTTGTAGAGTATAGCAGTTTTAATGGAAAAGTACTCCAAAATTATAACAGTTTATTTTCAAACTATACTAAAAATGTGAATTCTTTGGTCAACTGTTAACTGCAAAAAATAAAAACATTTGTTTGCAGTATAACACTTTTTCAGAAAACTAACTGTTCTAAAATTATAACAGTTTATTTCAAAAATTTAATAAAGGTAGCAATTTTTAAAACTATTTTTAATGTGCAAAGAGGACAATAATTTTTGGTACAGTATAAAAGTTTTAATGGAAAAGTACCCCGAAATTATAACAGTTTATTTTCAAACTTTACTAAAATTTTGAATTCTTTGGTCAACTGTTAATTACAAGAAACTTAAAAAACATTTCTTTTACAGTATAACACTTTTTCAGAAAAATGTTTTAAAATTATAACACTTTTATAATGTGCAAAGAGGAAAATAATTTGTTGATACAGTATAACAGTTTTTATGTGACAGTATTCTGATATTATAATATTTTTTTTGAAATTGTATTAAAAGTGCGACTTCTTTAGTTAACTGTTAATGGTAAAAAAAATATAAAGAATATTTTTCTAAAAGTATAACACTTTTTCAAAAAACTGTAAATGTAAAAATCATAACAGTTTATTTCAAAGATGTAATAAAAGTAGCAATTTTGAGACGATTTTTTTTTTTTTTTTTGCTTCTGTATAAAATTTTATATGGAAAAATATTTCGAAATTATAACAGTTTATTTTTAAACTGTATTAAAAGTGTGACCACTTTAGTCAACTCTTTATGTTAAAAAATATTTATTTATTTTATTTTTTTTCTTTGTTCTCAATATAAGAACTTTTTCAAAAAACTGTGCTAAAATTATAAGAGTTTATTTCAAAGGAGTAATAAACCAAAGACAATTTCCGAAATTACAATAATTTATTTTTAAACTTTACTTAATATATGACTTTTTTAGTGAACCAAATAAGGACTGCGCACGAAAATATCCGTGCATGCAAATCTGTTTATAAAAACTAAACCAGTGGGCGAATTTTTTGAAAATGATATTATTATTGATGACTGTTATGTTCATGTTCTAAACATAAAAAAATAAATTAGTTCCTGTTGGTTTTTAAGGAAATATCTGATATTTTCCAGAATTATTCTAATTAAAGGTTTTATTGTGTTTCGGTCAGTTTTTTGCTCGAATAAGTCCACTTATTTTTTAATGTCCTTTAAATTATTTTTTACTATAGTGCAATATCTTTCAATTGCAAGGAGTTTCGGACAATTTGATGGATTAGCCTCTTTCGGTACAAACTCTTACAATTTCTTTGTTGCAACTCCATTGTTTTGTTGTTGTAATGAGTAGAAGCGGAACCAGGCCAGGAAACAGCGAATACACTGAATTTTATTAGGAAATTTCTGTGTTAATGCAACCATTTTTTTTATAATGAAGAGCTTCATTCCTGCGTATGCATATGACTTCCCAAATCAAAAACTTTCTTGGGAATTTTGATTTCTTTGATACACGAAATTTTTTTGCCATAATCCCTTTAGCATCTGCGACATAGAATTCCTGGCTAGGAAGTTGAAAAAGTCATCCTGTACGAACGTTTCATCGTCTACTACACAGAAATAAAATTTCTAAAAAAATTCGTCCGAAGTACTTTCATGTTATTATACCTTTCACCACAGGTGTAAAGGGTATATATAAGTTTGTCATTCCGTTTGTAATTTCCACAATTTTCGTCGGAGAGCAAAAAAGTTTATATTTTCGGAATCCTTGTAAGAAGAGATGACGATTGGACCACGTCCGTCCGTCCGTCCGTGTGTCGGTTGAAATGGCGTTTATGAAGCCCACCAATAACTGACATATATAATATATATGTCAAACGATCGGAAATGCTTTCGAGAATTTTGCTATTGGAATTCAGCAAGATCGGTTCATACAATGCGGAGATATGTTAAAAAACCGGTTTTTAGAACCGGTTTTCCAGTTTCTGAAGCCTCTGTATATACTAGAGACTTCGTTTTTACAAAGAAGTCTCGGACATTTTTTTTTTTGAATTTTTGTTCTGAAAAAATGAAATAAATCGGTTCAATAATAACTGAGATATCGGACAAAACGCATTTTTTATTTCTTGAAGCCCTGGTTTAAGCTATAGATTTTTGTTTTTATACAGATCGGTCACAAATATTTTTATAAAATTTCGGTTTTTTGAATCAGCAGGATCGGTTAATAAATGGCGGAGATATGCCTTAAAAACCGGTTTTTGGAACCGGTTTTTCAGTTTCTGAAGCCTCTACATATACCAGGTACTTCGAATTTTTAAAGGGGACTCGGAAATTATTTTCTGAATTTTTGTTCTGAAAAAATGAAATAAATCGGTTCAGTAGTAACTGAGATATCGGGGAAAACGATTTTTTTATTTTTGAAGCCCTTGTTCAAGCTACAGATTTTTATTTTTATATAGATTAGTCATAAATGTTTTTACAAAATTTCGTTTTTTTTAATAAACCAAATTCGTTCATAATCAACAGAGTTATGGCCCAAAAACAAATCTGTTAAGAATATAAATACACAAACAAACATGTATATTAAGCATTGTAATGACTATTAGTGACGTTTTTTGTTTTTTGTATAGACAAGTAGTTTAGTTAGCAACAGAAGTAATATAATGAATAACAGTGTTGTTGTTGTTCTTTGTATATGCAGCCAGTTTGTATATACATACATGAAAAAATAAATAAATATGGAATTGTTGTTGTTGTTGTTTATTTTTTAAAAGCAAAGCCTGCTATGATTGTTTTTTTTTTTATATATTCAAATTTTCGTAGTTTGAAAAAAATTTAGATTTATATATGTGAAAATATGAAAGCATACGTTAAGGCGAAAATTTTATTATTTGTCGGTAATATGGTAATATGATGTCGATAAGATACTAAGATGGTAATATGGTAATATGGTGAAGGGTATCAAAGATTCGGCACAGCCGAATCTTTTTTCAATTTCATTTTTTACCTCCAAATTCTTGCTTGCGTTTTTATTAGGATTTTTTTCTTACTTTATAAGTCTTCAGGCTAGACTTCCTTTAAAATTTTCTGATAAAGATTCAAAGCAATTAACATTTTGTGACACTTTTCTTCCGGAGATGAGGAGATTTTCTCTTAAAATCCTTTCTATTTAGCCTGAGTCCTACAGCCTGAAGATACTATTTGTCTTCCATAACCAGGTTACCATTCAGTGATCGTGACTTCTTTGCGTAATACTATGACCCAAGAAACTGTATTTTGCGGCCCAACAGCCTTCCTTGCAATTATTTTATAGGACCAATGCAAGATTTCATGAAAAATTTTAAGGTGTTTTTTGTTAAACTTCCATTTTAAGAAAAATCACTTTTGCTATTACCATGAAACTTAGCACATGGCAAGTGAGCATAATGGCAAATATAAACCAGTTTATTATTAATTAATTAGAATTATTAATTTTTCACCACATCAAAAGTTATAAGCCCAAGAGCATGCACGGATTTTTTCGTGCGCAGTCCTTATATTAAAAGCATGTGGTTTTATAACACATTTAAACAATTTTGTTAAAAAATTAATTAATTTTTAAAAATTATAACAGTTTCGAAGATGTAATACAACTATACATTTTTAAGACAATTTAAGCAGAAAGCAATTTTTAATACAATATAACAGTTTTTATGGGAAAGTATTTCAAAATTATATCAGTTTATTTCGAAAATTTTATAAATCTGTTTTTTAAACGACTTCTAACAGATAAATCTGTACACTAACATTTATATAGCACATTTTTTATATACGTTTAAGTGATTTTCAGGGAGGATCTTATATGTATGGGAGCTAAGGTAAATTGTGGATCAATACTTTCAATATTTGACATTTTAAAACTTATTGCTGCCAAATATCGCTATTAATATTTATATGGGATTTATGTACTTTAAAGTGATTTCTGTTCAATTAAAAACCGATTTCTATAAATTGCGTTGGGGAAATTAATGGTTATGGTAAATTTTAATTGTCTACATTTATTTAAGACAGTTATATGTATTAAAACTCTATTAGGGAAAGCATTTTTGTAAAGATTAGGTGATGTAATGAATAGACAATAACAAATTTTAATTTTTAAAAACCAGATGTCAAGCTAGGCGGTTGGACATCATTAAACCGACGCAGAAATATTTTCTATGTATGTATATCATCAGAAAGAGTCAGCCCCTAATAGTTCTGAAACCACATTTATTATACCATCACACTATAACTTAACCACAACTATAAGGCCCTCTAGTTTGCTTGTTACAAGCGCCTAACAAACCTGTATTTCACCCATGTAAGACACGACCTACACAAAACGCCAAAAAACAAAATAACGAAAAAAAAAATACACAAGTTTTTTGCCATGTGTTCTCAATAATATTTTGGTTCAATTGTGCTCAGTTCTCAATACTCTATAACCGTAATGGAAATGCGCATTTACAATATTTCCGAGTAACAGACTCTGGCAAAAACAACAACGACAATAATACACATGGCAATAGAGCAGAGCAAAGTAAAATACTGAACAAAGTACTCTGTATCTAAAGAGCTCTAAACTCACTGACACTGGCAAATAACCAGACCAGACTACCAGACCGACCACTATCAAATCAAACTAACAACGAAATACACGTAGCAAACGTTTCATTTTCAACGTACGGACGTCGTAGTATAAAAAAAAAAAAATATTTAGAAAAAAAAAACTAAACAAATTTTTGTTATTTTTTTTTTTACATTTGTATTGTTTTCTTTGTTTGAACAAAAACAAAAATCTAATTTGGTTTTTTCGTTTTATTTTAATAATAATAATACAACAATTTGAAAATCTATGAACATTTAGTGCGCAATTTAATGAACACAACTAAAAAATCTAATAAATATATCGATGCAAAAAAAGATTTTAATTGAAAATAATTTGAAAATCTCATAACAAAACAATAAAAGTGCAGCAGCAGCAGCTATTGAAATTGGAAAATTGCAGGAAAATTTTTAGAGGAATTACATCATTGAATAGACTGCAAACGAAAGTAAGAAAAATACAAATATAACTTTCAAACTAAAGAAGCAGGGAAGGACGTAGTGGATGGAGGGAGCTTAAAGAAGGCAGCTGATGTGAACAGTAAGATATTAATGTAAATTAAAAAAAAAAAAATCTTCTTTGAGGTGATTGTATGACAACAGAACCACTATAGCTGGCTGTTACGACAAGTGAATGTGGGTTGAAGACACCCCTGGCTGGTTACAGTATTTTAAGAAACAAGATTTTGAACGGAAATTTTAAATTTGTCATCACTTAAACAGTAAGCTGTTGTGTGCATGTTTAGCATCATTGGCAGCAGTTAGTAGCCAGTGAAAGATTCATCATCACCTTTTAAAGTGACCCCTTATAGAGAATTACATTTATGAATTTCTTTCAACAATAAGCTTTATCTAACTCTTTTCAAGAAACGCATGCCACCACTGGTTTTTATGCTACAACAACAACAACTAAAGCATAGTAACAAAACAAAGACAAAGCAAAATATAAACAAACGCAATAAAGAAGTAGAAAAAGAGGAACAGCAACAACAACAACAATAGCAGAAAAATCTTGTGCAAAACTTTAGCAAACAAAAGCCTAGAAGAAAAACCTACAACAACTACGAAGTTTGTTAGCAAAACATAACAAAGCAAAGAGAATGTAATTGAAACCAATTATCGATTTTCCTCAGAGCGTGTTCTAGCGAATTAATCAACCGTGTTTATTTAACAAAGACACACATTTCAATGTGAAATTGTTTAATAAGAAAAACCAACGACAACTTTAACATAAATTACAAAGCAATAAAAAAAGAAGAAGAAGAACAACAACAACAAAAAACAAGGAAATCATCTGTAATAAAATAAATTAAACGGAAAATAATAATAGTAACACTCATACTCCACCTTCAAAACCCAATAAGGATTTCCAAAGTAGCCAGTGGCAGCAGCAACAGCAAATAGCTGACATTAACATTAATAATGCCGTCTTTATTAGAAGCTATAGAACGTAAATATTTTTCCGATTGTGATTTTGATTCGGAAGCCAATAAAGAAATTACCTTAAGTGGCAAAGACAAAGAATCAACATCGTCTTCATCTACATCGCCCTCTTCATCGTCGTCGACATCGTCAACGTCGGGTGAACGTTTAATTTCAATTTTCATACCAAGGCTGCCGCCTCTGCTGTGTGTGCCAGAGCTATTGGTGCTAAACGATTGTGACATTGATTGTGCTGGGGACTTTGATAGCATTAAAGACAAATGTAAACGGGTGCGTGAATTGGATTTGGCCCAAAATAAATTACAGGATTGGCAAGAAGTCTTCCAGATTGTAGAGCATATGCCACGCATAGAGTTTCTTAATCTAAGCAAGAATACTCTAACCAAACCCCTGTCCAAACTCTGTATACCACCTATAACCAATTTAAGGGGTATAGTCTTAAATGGCACTTATCTCAATTGGGATAGTATTGATGTTTTACTAGAGCATTTGCCGGTTTTGGAGGAGTTACATTTAAGCCTTAATGATTATGAAGAAGTGCTATTAGATACTAATGAAGCCTGTTGTTGCCAGAATAAGGATAATGAAAAAGCCTGTGATATAATAAACTCTTCTTGCTGCTGTTCGTCGTCCGCTAAGAAATATAAGAAGATTTCTCCTCATAAGGCTCTGAAAACTTTACATTTTACTGGTAATCCTGTAGAAAAATGGCCAGAAATTTGTCGTTTGGGCAGAATCTTTCCTCACATGGAAAACTTGGTGCTAGCCGATTGTCCCATTAGAGCTATAGAATTTAAAGACACCAATAACACCGCCAACACTACAAACTCCTCACCCTTAACTAAAACACAAAATGATAATCTAGAAGAAGAGGACGACGCACCCCAGCGTCACTTTCCCAATTTGTTATTCCTTAATCTCAGCTATGCCTCTATTAATACCTGGGATGATATAGATCGTTTGGCCACATTTCCCAAACTAAAAAATCTACGTGTTAAAAATTGGCCTCTCTGGGAGCGTTTAGAATGTACCGAACATGAACGTCGTCAATTGCTTATAGCCCGCTTGCCTAACGTTGCCATTTTAAATGGTGGCGGTATTATCACTGCCGATGAACGTGAAGATGCCGAAAGAGCCTTCATACGCCACTACATGGATAAACCCGAACATGAAAGACCTTTACGTTATGATCAACTAGTAGCTAAACATGGAAAACTCGATCCTCTCGTCAATGTTAATCTAAAACCCGATAAACGTGTTAAAATCCTTTTGACCTATCAAGATAAAAGTGAATCACGTTTGGTCGATATTTATCGTACGGTAGCTGATCTTAAAGTGAAATTGGAAAAAATTGTAGGTTTACCTGCCAATAAGATGCGTTTGTACTATTTAGATCAAGACTATAAGGAATTTGGACCCGAGGAAATGCGCTTCCCCAATAAGTTATTGTATTCTTATAACATACAAGCCGGTGATGAAATTATAGTTGATGTTAAAAAGTGAAAATGTTCTTATGAAAATATTTTTAAAATGCAAATTTAAATTTTATATTCTAACACAAAAATCAAATTATTATTATACTTATTCTTATGTATTCTCTTGTATTGTATTGTACTGGTACTATATGTATATTTTCTATATCAATAAACATTAGAGTTTAATTATTAAAAGTATATTAAATTTTAATTATATAACATACATATGTAAATAATGTAACTAAACTAAACTTTTAAAATAAATAAATAATATTGAAATGTAAATAAGTAAAAGGTTAAAATAATAATAATAACAATAATAAACTAAAAACAACAAAAAATAATTAACAAATAAAACGTACATGATATTGAAAAAACGTTCCCCCATTGTTGTTTAAGCTTTTGTTTGTTTGTATGTGTCTTATGTACTCAAGGGTGATGATCTACATACAGTCGTATAATGTTTGAGCTAAATTTAAACTTGAATTAATTAATTTATTGTTAAAATTTTTATTTTTTGTTTTATTTTGGTTTAAATAAATTTAAAAAATATGGAGAAAACAGGGTGAAAGGAGTAAAGTTTATTAAAAACTTTGGTTCTAAGTAAGAAAAATCAATTCATCTAAATAACACCATAATTTTATTTTTGTCCCAAAATTGTTAATATAAAAATTTACTTTAAAAATCCATCAGCATTTTTTGAAAAAATTGACGCTGATTGCAATTTTGTAAGAAAAATTAAAAAATTCAAATTAACGGATCCAGTATGGCGGTAATGTTTTTCTTTGTCTTGTTTTATGAAATTTTTGATAATTACATTTGAGAGATTTGCGGTCCCTGAATACGAAAAAAATTAAAATATGATTTTAGGAATTCGGCTATGATCCCTTAATTTTGGCTTTAATTAAAATACTTGGTGTACGTAAAAAGTGCTTATCACATATACTATTTTTGGCGCTGACTTCGAATTTGTATTAAAAAATCAAAAATCAAGATGGCAGCCATATTTTATTTTTGTTATTTGATAAAATTTTAAATAGTAACATTTGACATTTCTTTTTTTTTCTTTTTCGATTTTCCGAACGGAAAACGAGGTAGAAAGATATAGTTTATCAAGCCCGACTATATGATACCCTACACCATCATGTAATTCGGGGAGGGGTCATATATTAGACCTGTGGCCGATTATTTTACTAAGTGTAAAGTAAAATATGTATACAAATAAAGAATATTACGTTGATACTAGCATTTATATGTTTCTATGCATTTTAGGACTATTCCCCGAAGTGGGTTTATATGGGAGCTATTATAAATTATGGACCGAACCTCATAAAATTTGGCACTGTGATTTCTACTTAAACAAAACTTATTTTTGTCGAATATTAACTTGATACTGACATTTTCATGGGATTTATCCACGATAAAGTGATTTTCGGAAGAGGGGTTTATATGGGAGCTATGGTCAATTATGGACCGAACTTGATGAAATTCGGGACATAAGTAGACGCTTATGCAAGAATTCTTTGCACCAAATTTCATTAAAATATTGATATATTTAAAGCATTTCTGATCGCTAAACCTCTATCCCGGGAGGACATTTATATGGGCGCTAGGTGAAATAATGGACCGATCATAAACAATTTCAATAGGATTCGTCCTTGTGCAAAAATAATTACTTGACCCAATTTTCATCCAAATATTTAAAATTGCGACCTGTACTTTGTTCACAAGGTTTACATGGACAGCCAGCCAGCCGATCAGACGGACGGACGGACATCGTTAAAAGTCAAAAAGTGATTCTGAGTCGATCGGTATACTTTAAGGTGGGGGTCCGGAGATTTTTTTGTGCACTACAAACATCAGCACAAACGCATAATACCCCAGCAGGCCACATGTCCATTAACGACACTTTCATCGAGGATGTCGTCTAAATTTGTCGTCAAGAAAATGCATTTAGAGGACAAGTTTTATTAAAAGTCACCTATATTGCCATCTTACCCCATTTTCGGCGACTTCAATAATAAAATATACTAAATTGTCGTACATATCTAGTTCGGTGACAACATGAGTAAAATGTCCAGCGAGAATGTCGTGAGTTAAACCAAACACACGACATGCTGCATGACAATGTCATCAATAACTATCAGATAAATAAAAGCATTTATAAAACCATTAAAAAGTAGAGAATGTTGTAGCTGAAGTGGTAAGTGCGCTTGACTATTCAGAAGAGGAATTGGTGTCCTGGGTTCAAATCTCGGCGGAACCCAACTTTTTTTTCATTTATTTTTCTTAAAATGGTTGACGAAAATATGCATGACACTGTCGCTCAGGTTATCGTTGATGACTTAAGTGCCCTTTGTTCGAAAATGTCACCAATGTTTGTTCGGAGCTGTCGTATATGTGTCATCGAAGACTGTGGCAAATCATCAAGACATCGTCGATATTTTCTACAAGACATGGCCTGCTGGGACTCCAACCACCTATGTAGGGTATAACAATTCAGGGAATTCACCAGTATTATTAATATGAAAATATCTCTTGAAAATTCCTATTTTTGAAAATAAAAAATAATATTTTTGACAAATAAGATCATTGTTTCATATAAAATTGCCCTATAATGACACAATTTTTTATTTTAAGTATTTGTTATCACCTTTTTTACGTGAGATCATTTCCAAACACCCTTTTGAGTAATTATGAATTTTTACACTACTTATAATAAATAAAAAATTTCTGTAAAAATATGATATTTTGACTTTGAACTTTTAATTTTAAGAAACGGTTACCCGCAATAACATACATTTTTTTGGGCATGAAGTCCAAAGTCCTTAGATTACATAAATGTTGATTTCCTTCAAAAATTAGTGAAGATACATTTACATGCCATATGATAGATAAAAATACAAAAAAGATTTTCTTAGCCCAGCCTTCTACAACATCTGGGTGTAAATTTTAATGGAAAATCAATTTTTTTAAAAACAAGTTTTTTCCACATTTCAGGTATTTTGGGAGATTTTTTAATTCCCTTATTTTATAAAAAGTTTATATACATTGTGCAATAATTTCATTGAAAATTTTCTGCTGTTCTAAATTTTACTTAAGGACTGCGCACGAAAAAATCCGTGCATACAAATCTGCTTGTAGAAACCAAACCAATGGGGGAATTTCTTTTAAATTGTTTTTTTATTAATGACTGTTATGTACAAGTTCTATACATAGAAGAATAAATTATTTAATGTTGGTTTTTAAGGAAATACCTGATCTTTTCCATAATTATTCCAATTAAAGGTTTTATAGTGTTTTAGTCACTTTTTTGCTCGAATAAGACCATTTATTTTCAAACTTCGTTTCATTTTAACCTGAACTTTTAATGTCCTTTAAATTTTTTCTTTACTAGAGTCCAATAGCTTTCAGTTGCTCCGAGTTCTAGACACTAACACTAACAATTTCTTTATTACCACTCCATTCTTTTGTTGCTGTAATGAAAAAAAGCGAGAACAGGCAATTTCCTGTTTTCTGAAAACTTCCAGCATAATGGCAAATGTAAACCATTTAACAAAATTTTTATTTTTCACTACATCAAAAGTTATAAGCCCAAGAGCATGTACGGATTTTTTCGTGCGCAGTCCTTAGGTCCAAATAGTGACATTATTTTTCAAATATGCTAAAAAATCAAAAAACGCTAGGGGCCTGCACTTATATTCAATATTTAAGTAATAAATGTATTTTTGACTATTTTGTAAAAATATTACATATCCGAGGAGACCATCTTTGGAGGTTTATCCTCGAAAACTCGAAAATTCTTTAGCTCGTAATAATTCTAGCCGTAATTAATTTTAAAAAATAAAGTAAAACTGTTTTTATCTAAAACTTAAATTTTAAATTGTGGGATTTGTGTGATATTAGTGCTTTTGATTGCCGCAAGTGGGCTTTATCTGGGAGCTATCGTTAGTTATTGAACGATCTTTGTTAAATATACTCTACAGATTTATATTTATCTAAAATTTATTTTACTTAAATATTGATATATTTCAGACATTTATGAACGTCAAAATCGTATTCATGTAGGACATTTGTATGGTTTTTTTTTTAACAAATTTCAGAAAAATATTGAAATTTTTTCGAAGCCCTTATGAACCTAGAACCACTTCTGACATCACATTGTAAAGCCTAGTGTCTTTTTATTTATTTTTGGTATTCAGATGAATGAAAATTTATACTGAACAACGAAATAGGATTTATTTATTATTATTATAATCTTAAACAAACATTTGGTTTGAAAAGTATATGTATAACTTAAATATTTATTTATTTTGAACAATAAATTCAAATTTACAAATCTATAAACCGCTCTCACAATAGGTTTTTAAACAAAATAAAAAAGCTTTCAACTAAATGGCACAAGAAAATTCTAATCGTCAAAAAGCTTTTATTTTTCTCTGTTGAGGGGACAACATGTAAAAAAGCTCTTTTTTATATTTTCAAACATAACAAATAAACTTAATTTATGTTATCAATGATAAATACATTAATATTTCAGATACCACATATATACGTCACACTTTTTAAAGGATATGGATAATAAATCTAGGTAAAGAAAAATACATATTTACATATTTTGGCTTTTTCAAAACTAATTCATGCTGTATAGCTAAAATTTTGTTCCATTTTAAATAAAACTGCTAAATTTTCTTTATTTAAATATGTATGTATATAAATTTCACTAAATGCGTTGATAATTTTAAAATTAAAAACATTAATTAAACAAAATATATAAATTAAAAAAAAAATGGAGATCAAACATGCGTTTGATTAAAATAAATTAAATAAAGTTTTGTTCCTTTCAGCTCAAATGAAATGTAAATGAACAGACCAAACAAAAAAACTGATTGCTAGAAGATAATTCCAAGGGTGTTAGATAAAAATTGATGGTAACCAATTTAATTAGAAATTTATAATCCACTAAATTCGGTAATCGGTCAATTAAAAATCAAAATAATAAATATTTGACATTTGAGGAAATAATATTTTTAAAAATTATATCGCTTTTTGCCTAATTTATTTGACATATTTCTTCTTTTAGAAATACATTTTATAATCATTTAAATAAATATTCCATATTTCTAGTACTTATTTTGTTAAATTTAAATTTCATTTTAAATACAAGCATTAAGCTATATAAAATTTAAAATCTTACTTTAATGTATTTACTGCCAAACCCTGTAAATTTTATTCAATATGTACAATGATGATGAATCAAAATTCACAATTTATATTTACATTCATTACCCTATATTTATATTATCCACTAAATAAATTGAAATTTATTAAATTTTTTCCCCAAATATAATAAAAACCAATGCACAGTGGGGAAGAATCGAAAAATTAAATTATAAACTCTTGCCGATTAGAAGTTACAGATTAATTACAAAAATTCCCGATACTGCCCCACTGTGCAATGTAAGTAAATAAATTTGTAAATATAGTGATGATAATAATTTTCATTCTACTTGTAGTGTAAGTTAGTTGAAGATCAGTAAATAAATTAAAAAATTATATTACTTTTTATTGTATATCGATGGTTTAATACAAAAAAAGCGTATCTCGATTGTTCAAAAGAAAGTTAATTTAAATGTGCTTGCATATCTAGTGCAGTGCTACAACATTTATAAAATTGAATTTTGTCACCATAGCTTACTTAATATGTTTAATGGATATGTATTTAAAAGAAAACTAAATTCCAAAAACAATCGAGATATACCTTTACTATATCTCGCCCTGACCGCCAAAATATCATAACCGACAACATTTTCGAAATTTATTTTTTGGTGTAAATCTACAATTTAGAATCATTAACATCATCTGTCAAATTGTTATCGACGTATCAAGTGATATTTCAGATTTACAGCGAAAGCAATTTTATCGTAAGTGACATTTTCCATACATATAACAATGTGCAAACAATCACAAAAATGCTTCTCCTGTAAAGTTTTGTGTTCTGCATTTACTATATTTTCGGGGTTAGGGTCGACTATGGTCGACCACAAAATTCTGCATCTTCATTAGACATTTTACATGTAATACCCAAGACGAACGACATAAAATAATACGAAACGTAAAAATTCTAGTGAATCGAACAACAAAGACAATAAAAAAATTAATTTAAAAAAAGATTCGGCTGTGCCGAATCTTTGATACCCTTCACTATTTTACCGACAAATAATTACATTTTCGCCTTAACGTATGCTTTCAGTATTTCACATTTATAAATCCATAGCAACAACAATTCCATATTTATTTATATTTGTGTGTGTGTATATACAAACTGACTGCATATACAAGCAACAACAAGAACAACACTGTTAATCATTATATTACTGCTGTTGCTAGCTAACTAAAAACAAAAACGTCAGTAATAGTCATTACCAGGGCAAGTTTTTCAAGCTTTTCGCTTGGAAAGTAAGCATTTGCATATTTAAAAAGAATTTCACAAAAAATGCTTATATTTTAAATCTTTGCATAAATTTGCATATAATGGATACAAAAGTTAGTTTTCTTAACAAAAACACAATTTTTTGGTGATTTTTTGGAGTTCAATCAAATGATTTCTAAAATTTTTTTTGTGAGTATTTTGAGTACATTGTAAATATTGTAAAGAAAAAAAAAAAAATTCGGAAGCGTCAAATATGATACTTAAAATTAAAATAGTTATATTTTTATAAACATTGAAATCTATTAGAGTTAAAAAATGCATATTTGTGCATATTTTCTACACATTAATATATAAGAATGCATAAACTCGTCGGTTTTTATATACATATTCATGCTATTTTTGCATATTTCTGTGCATATAACACCATTTTTTCGTGCTTTTTCAAGCGCATATTTAAAATATTTTTGTGCATATAAAAACTTGCCCTAGTCATTACAATGTTTAATATACATGTTTGTGTGTGTATTTATATTCTTAACAGATTTGTTTTAGATTTGGCCCATAACTCTGTTGATTATGAACCTATAGCTTAAACAAGGGCTTCAAATAATCAAAAATGCGTTTTGCCCGATATATCAGTTATTATGAACCGATTTATTTCATTTTTTTTAGCAAAAAAAAAAAAAACAGAAAAAAATGTTCGAGCCTAGTATATACAAAAGCTTCAGAAACTGGAAAACCGGTTTTTTTTAACATATCTCCGCATTGTATGAACCGATCTTGCTGAATTTCAATAGCAAAATTCTCGAAAAGATTTCCGATCGTTTGATATATATATTCTATATGCCAGTTATCGTTGGGCTTAATAAACGCCATTTCAACCGACACAAGGACGGACGGACATGGTCATTTCTTACAAGGATCCCGAAAATATAAACTTTTTTGCTCTCCGACGAAAATTGTGCAAATTACAAACGGAATGACAAACTTATATATACCCTTTACACCTGTGGTGAAGGGTATAATAATAAATATTTTAAACAAATATTTCCATACATTCAAATTTTTTAGTCCTCTCTTTGTATCGATCTGTGTGTGATTTTTAATTATAATGTACTATGCTTCATATTGATATTTAAAAGATTTGAGTTGTGTGATTGCAAACCAGTCATTTTCCTTATACAGCGGCTTTAACATTAAGATTCATTAAGATTTTATGTCAACTAAGTATTAAACTCAAAAGATAAAAACAGGGTTAACTTGTCTAAATTCTTATTTCCTAAAAAAAAATCCGATACTTAAAATAATAAGATCAAATGAGAAAAATTTATTTATAGTCAAGATCAAAAATGAGAAATTTATTTTTTGTAGTCAAATATCTTTTAAACCATAAGAGACAGTAAGCATGTTTCTTTCTCTGGCTTAGGAGAATTCAAAAATGTAAAAATATTTAAAATCGGTTCATATTTGAAAATAGTTATAAGCACGGATATGTTTTTCACCCTAAAGGTGGTCAACTTTGGCCCACTGTAGTGGCGTCCGTGCCCCAGCTACACACTCCAACCAACAATATTTTGAAAGCCTAACTTCCCTCTATCGATGTTCCAAGTTTCAGTCAAAGATCCAGACTTATTACCATTTATTTTGCTTTTGGCCCTACTGTGCCCTGTCGTTATAAGACGTTAGAAAATACTTTTTGCGCGTTTACCTTACATATGGAGGTATATAATTAAAGTAATTTTAAGTCGATCTCATCTTTGCAATTTGAGAACTTAAAAAAAATAAATAAAAAAAAAATAATAAAATCAAAAATTTACAAAGTTTGGATAGGAGGAGCTTGGAGCAAAATTCTGCCCACAAGCTTCTCTACTTTACACTCAATTGCATTAAGATTTCTTTTTAAAACATTAATAAAATGATAAAGCCCAGAACAAAAAACTAATTTTATCAGTGAATAAATTTTGCCCCCCTTTTGGAAAAGAAAAAAAAAAAAAAAGTTTTTTTAAAGGTCCAACTTCAGATTATTATATTAGGAAAAATTTTAGGATAATATTAAGCCCCCCAAATTAAAAATAAAAAAAACACAACAGAAAAAAGAGCATAAAAATGAGACAAAAATTTATTTCGAACTAAATATCTTCTAAATCAAAAGGAAAGGTTATCCCATGTTAGCATATTTTTTGTAGAAATTTACAAGGACTATCTATATATAAAATTTCTTTTCTGTCATATCATAAATGAATTTTTTGTGATTTTTCAAAAAAATTACATACCCTAGATGGCCAACTTTGGAGGACCCCTTGACACGCTAGGAACCTGCTTTAGAAACATCTCAGCTCTAAGCATGTGAAATTTTATTGAGATATCTCCAACGGTTCAAAAGTTACATAATTATATCAAAAAAAAAAACGTTTTGGAACCATTGTGGGTAGAGGTATTTTAGCGTTAACGGTATTTTCAGTCATTTCGGTAACGGTGTTTCGTTATCGTTATTTCGTGCTTTTTGGTCCATAACCAAGGAATATAAAATGGAGTCAAGAGCTACAAGGTCGTTCTGGGATACCCATGACATTATTACAACATTTATTTTAATTGTATTAAAAATATTTTTTTTATTATTATTATTTTTTTTTCCTTAAACTGTTATTAGAAAATACCGATATTCTTTTATTTATCGGTATTTTCTTTTATTTAGGTGGTGGTACATAAACGGTAACTGTAGCCAACCATGCGGGAAATCAAAAATTGCATCATCTATTTGTAGGATTAAATAATGTGAAATGTACTTCAAAATTATATTAAATTTGGATCATATTTTATAAATAATTTAGAGTTCAAGTCGGCACAGTGATCGTACTTAAAAGCGATTAAAGAAATACACATACGATAAATTATAATTACTCTACAATATTAACGAAGTTAGCAAGAATTTGAATTTATTAAAACAAATTATTAATCTATCCAAACAAAGCTTTACTTAACATTTTTCTTTGGGTGTAACCAGTGAACCCGATCATTTTAGTACAAACTTATGCGCTCTTTTCATCACTTATATTTCTTTGGTTAGCAAGTAAGTAAGTTAAATAGTTTGTATATGTTATTTTGTCTTACTGATAACAAAAGTGATTACGAAGAATGCACGTTAATTTACTGCTGAAAAAACTCTCAATTATGTTGACAATGTCAACAATACTCGTACGAATTTATATATTCGTGACATGTTTTTATAATGAATGATTATTTATTAGTATTTCTACTTGCGTTTGCTTCTCATACTTATATTCAAAGGGAGGCGAATTAAAAATGAAAAACAAACACTTAAAAAAACTTTTCGTCACAATCCTTATCAATATCCAATTCAGAAAAAAAATGAGCAAAGACAAGAAATTTCACAAAAAAGCACGATCAGTATTTACGGCAAATCAAAAAGTAAACAACGGTTATTTATTTGCTAGAACAAAATAATTTCAAAAGACAACAAATTAATCAAAATAATAAAAAAAAATATTAAATTATTAGGAAAATACCAATTAGCACTATTAACACCGTGTCGCTGTGTCATCATACCTTCCCAAAAAATATTAATTGCCCTTTTAAACATCTGAATATACAAATCCATATTATTAAACTTCTGATTAATAACTAGTGACGACAATGTTGATGGTTACACGCTTATTTTGATCGTGTTTGTTGTACTATTCGCAATCTTTTTTTGAAGTAGACAAATTTCATTTTAATGGGTTTGGTTTTCAATTTTTGGCTATATAGTTTACGAGTACATATTTGTTTTATTTGGTTTGAAATAATGTCATAAAAATAACGCATTTTATATGCGAGGTGTGTTAAATAGATAGACTTGAAACACTTTAGTGTTAAAGAAAAACAAAATATCCAACAACTTGAACAGTTAATATTGAAAAAGGTTTTCAGTTTAAAACGTTAATAAAAGCGAAGAGTATTAAATTGAAATTCAAATGCGTCAGACGTTAAGACGACTAAAATTTTTGCAACGGCAATTAAAATTTTTAAATAAGAATAATTAATTAATTGTGTGTCTTGTAGAAAAAAAATAAAAAATAAAACGAACGATTGGTAAAAAGAAAATCCTTTAACTATGGATCCCGATAATGATCCTATAATTTTTTATGAAAAAACCTTTAAACTTAGGCAAGTAAAAGAAAAAACAACAACAACAAGAAACTAACAAAGACAAACTAATCATACATATGATCATCGAAACAATAATCAAAAGCAAAGATCATTGTAATTTACAAAAAAAAAATCATAAAAAAACTTTTATTTTTATATTATGAAATATAAAAAAATAAAATAAATAAAAAACTAATTTTGTTTAAAACAAAAATCTCTTTACAGGACATGTAAGCTCATTTCACGTCCACCTGATCGTTTAGCTCAACCGCGAATGTCACTACTGGGGAAGCCTCTAAACTATAATCGCGGCAATCGCCGTGATGTACGGTATAGAAGACTTCAAAGTCGTGTATATAATTTCCTGGAGAGGCCGCGAGGACTACCAGCAATTTTATATCACGTGGCGGTGTAAGTATATTTCAAATTTTATAATTTTAATTTATTAACTTTTTAAAAGAAAGACTTTAATACTTATTATTATGTTTGAATTCAAAATATAAGAATTTTTAATTTTATTTTACTTTTTGTGTAAATCTTTTTAAAATTCATATTGTATAATATGTATAAATTTCCCTAGTAATTATATAATGTCATGGCTATTAAAGTGCTAAAAATAGATAGCAATTGTTAAAATTGGTAATTAAAATGCTGCACGCAGATTTGCCAAAGAATAATAAAAACTTAATTACGATTTTTGTTAAGTTTTTTGCTAATTAATTTAAAAAAAAAAAACTAACATAAATTAATCTTTTCTTGTTAAGATAAGATGAAATAAATGCTTGTTTATTAAAAATATTTCTTTAGAATGTTAAGGTACTTGAAATGTAAATGCTATTTTTTTAGTTTCAAATTTATTGTTTATAAACCTGATTTACTTTTGCGCATTATCAGTTTATACTTAAATACCCCTTAAGCACTCGTCAAGAACTTGTGTTTTACAATTGACTCTATTATCTATAATGATTATCATAATAATTTCGAAATTTAGAACGTTAATAGTTAACCCTCTGATGGCAAAATATTTACAACTTTTAGATGTCTTCAGATAGTATCAATAACTCAATCATTAGATAAGAAAACTTTAAATATTGTTTCACGGCTGTAGAAATATTCTAAAATTTCAAAGAAGAAGGAAAAAATAAAATGAAGTAATTTCTGAAAATTGAAAGAACTATGACAAATACATTAGTGGTGAAAACATTCAGAACTGAGATTATACTATTTCACCTTTACATTTATTCTTTGATCCTAAAAAATATATATTTTTCGATTTTTTCTAATGCTTAATAATTCCATTTAATTCAATAGAAAGAATTTATTATAAGGTACAGAAAATAATTATTTAGTTGGATAGTCGAAATTAGACTTGAGAATAATATTTCATTTTGGTGAATCGTTCGTTATCGGTCAGTACGACTGAGTGAAAAATTTCTTTCTTTTCTTTTATCTTTCATTTACTGAAGTATGTATGGAATAGAAACAAAAGAAAGATTCTTTCTTGTCTCATTTACTGAATTAGGAATGAAATGGAAAGGAATGAACGATTTTTTTTTTTTTTTTTTTTGTGAAACAATAATGTCCATTGAATAGTTAAGCATTTTTTTATTTAGTTGTTTTGAACATACCACATTTGTGTGTTATTATTTACATCATTTTTTTGCCGGATGAATTCACATATTTAAATCAGCTGAAAAAAATATGACAGAAGAAAAGAATGAAATATGAAAGAAATGTGAAAAGTGAAACATAAACATGAAAGATTGTGAACTATTTCATATCTTTCATTTAACTGAATCGTTCAATTGAAATATTTCTTTCATGAACTACACAACTCTAGTCGAAATTAAGATGTTTCTCTATTTCTAATTAAAGTAATTAACACTAACAAATGAGTGGAATTAACAGTAATCATTTTAACTTTTATTTATTATTTTTCACATTTTATAAAGAAATACACACTAGTAATTGTTACATTTAAATAGTTTTAATTCAGTGTTTCAAAACTAAGCTTTCGCATTAAAAATTTTTGTGAAAAAGGAGTGAGATCGAAAAAAAAGTTAACATATATAAAATGCCATAACTTGGAAACGGTTGATATTAGATTTTTGATTTTTTCTTTTATTTCATTGATATTATACAGATCACAGAAAAATATAAATTTTATAGTTCTAACCACTACCTACTCGTGGACCTTTTCTGGTAACCCTTCCATTGGAGATTTGATAGTTGTTTCAGTCACTTTTTTGCAATATCTCCTTTTAAAATCTTCCATATTTTGTGTGCTCTTCAATTCTTGATGACAAATCGGGCCAAAAATATGTGGATACATTGTGCTCTCTTATGAAAGGAAGAAGCCTTTTTTTGCAAACATTCTTTGATGAATATTTCGGTATTTATAGAGCCCACTGTAACAAATGACTTGTTTCTGTTGCGAAAAACTGCAAAAAGCTTGCTATACCAGGAATTTTTTAGGAAATTTTGTCTGCTTTTAGGTCCTAAACTTATCTTCAACATTTCCTCGAGCATTAGAAAAATAAAAATTTTGACCCGGAAGCTGTGAAAAATCTGCCAGTACATACGTTCCGTCGTGCATTTTGTAACCTGAGTATTTATACCCTATACCACCAAACGCATCGGGGTATTATGCGTTCGTGCTGATGTTTGTAACGCACTGAAAAAATATCCCAGCACCCACCTTAAAATATACAAATCGACTCAAAATCACTTTCTGAGTTGCTACTGGTACAAATAAGTTCTATACAAAGATAAATCTGAGTATAGGTCCGATATTAGGTCCATTTCCGAAAATTTCTGAAATTATTTTAATTCACAAACGCAATGGTGTAGGGTATCAAATTGTCGGGCTTGACCGACTATCTATCTCGTTTTGTATAAAATTTGATTTTAATTTCCGTTCCCTATTCTTGGCTTCTAAATTTTTTGCAACATTCCGTTCTGGAACTTTTTGTACTTTGTATGTTTTCAACCCTGTATTGGCTTAAACTTTTCGCTCCAAATAGTCACAGTACTGAGCTAAACGGGCTGTTTTTTTAACAGATATGTGTGGAGCTCTTTTCAATATGTTTTAAATTTCTTGGCCTTCCCAATATCATGTGGACATTTTTCTTTCCGAACCAGGTTTCCTATTAATGGTCAAATTTTTCTAATAACATTTGAAACATTTTGACGCCACTTTTTTGTAGGACCAATTTGGATTTTTT
Organism: Protophormia terraenovae; assembly: GCA_951394005.1. Lineage (NCBI taxonomy): Eukaryota > Metazoa > Arthropoda > Insecta > Diptera > Calliphoridae > Protophormia > Protophormia terraenovae. Next base: position 7,857,976 of record OX596077.1, on the reverse strand, counting down.
TTTTTTAATTTTACAATGTACTTCTTTTTTTTCACTCATTTTGATCAAACTCACAACAAATCAACATGGTTGTCATTAAGAATAATAACTGACATATTTTTTAAAGATAAGTAGATCAAAAAAATTTTGAATATTGCTTCCGAAAAAAGTTAAGAGGCAAATCGTGTGTTAAGATTTTTTCGATCTCACCCCTTTTCCTGATTTTGTGTCGATTTTCCTGATTCGCCAGTTCTTGTGGTACCTATTGTTCATACTTTTGGATGAATCCAAGTACTTTTAAACGTTTGCATTGCTGCATACTTTACTCCAAACGATTTTGTATTTTTTGCTTTCTGCATAAGTCCTGATCGAGAAAAATCTCATCTTTACATATATCGCCACATATAAAATGTCTAAATCAATCACGACAAGTTGCCTTAGCTAAAGCATAATCCCTATTAAATAATAATGAAGTAAAACCTTCTAAAAATTATCCTTTTTATGGTACGAAACGAAACCAAAACACCAGTATCCTTAAAAAATGAAGTAAAAATTTCTCACAAATGCTACTTTTTTGCAACGAAACTATATTTATAGCTTGAAAAAAATGGTCTGCTTATGTTTCAAGAGAATAACGAATACTATTGAAAAAATACTATTAGTGACATCTAAAGCAAAACTATGGAAATTAATGCATACATCCCATATATTTAATAGTTTAGGAGGGTACGCTAACTGGATCCATTAAGCCGCATCCATTATTTACAATAGACAATTTTAAACGTTAAAAAATTTAACCATTATAACTTTAGAATATTTCAAACTAATACCCTAATTTTTATTATTATATTAAACTATCGTTTTTTTATATTTTCATTCTTTAACAGATTCCTAATGGTCTTTACCTGCCTTGTTTTAAGTGTTTTCTCAACGATAGAATCTTATGAGAAAGAGGCACTATTTATATTATTTAGAATGGAAATATTAGTAGTTATTTGGTTCACAATGGAGTTTTTCATGCGGTAAAATAAATAAAATTAACATCAAATATCTACAAATACAATTTGAATAAAATTTAATTTTTTCCCTTTTAACAGGCTGTGGTCATCCGGTTGTCGTTCGCGATACCAAGGATGTGTTGGTCGTTTTAAATTTGTAAAACGACCATTTTGTATTATAGATATTATTACTATAGTTGCTTCCGTAGTTGTATTAGGCATGGGCACATCTGGCCAAGTATTTGCCACAAGTGCTTTAAGAGGTTTACGTTTTTTCCAAATCTTACGTATGGTACGTATGGATCGACGTGGTGGCACTTGGAAACTATTGGGCAGTGTAGTATACGCACACAGACAAGTAAGTTTTTTCTTATTAAAAAATATAAATATATTATTTAAATTTTAAACAAATAAATTATTTTTATTTATATAATCACATAGGAACTGATAACCACTATGTATATTGGATTCCTAGGCCTTATATTTGCATCATTCCTGGTGTACTTAATGGAAAAAGATGTTAATGAAAAATTTAGTAATTTTGCTCAAGCCCTGTGGTGGGGTGTGGTAAGTTGTATAAATAAGTTGTATAAAATATTTAAGTAAATCATAAAACTGATAAAGAAATTATTTAAACAATAATTTGTTTAAATTTATATCTTTTTATTACTCATATTTGTTTTTGAAATATTTTAATTTATTAATTTGATTGATAATGACTAGGGCAAGTTTTTCAAGCTTTTCGCTTGGAAAGTAAGCATTTGCATATTTCACAAGAATTTAACAAAAAATGCTTATATTTTAAATCTTTGCATAAATTTGCATATAATGGATACAAAAGTCAGTTTTCTTAACAAAAACACAATTTTTTGATGATATTTTGGAGTTCAATCAAATGATTTCTAAAATTTTTTTTGTGAGTATTTTGAGTATATTTTAAATATTGTAAAGAAAAAAAAAAAAATTCGGAAGCTTCAAATATGATACTTAAAATTAAGATAGTTATATTTTTATAAACATCGAAATTTATTAGAGATTAAAAGTTAAAAAATGCATATTTGTGCATATTTTCTACACATTAATATATAAGAATGCTTAAATTCGTTGGTTTTTATATACATATTCATGCTATTTTTGCATATTTCTGTGCATATTATACCATTTTTTCGTGCTTTTTCAAGCGCATATTTCAATTATTTTTGTGCATATAAAAACTTGCCCTGATAATGACTTTAAAACTGATGTCAATTTTTATAAAGTTGTCATATTTTGATAAATTAAAATAATTTTTAATTATGAACAAATATTTAGTAGTATAGAGTCCATAGTGTAATCTATATAGTTTAGTCTAGTCTTTCATACAGCTTACAATCAATTCTTGTCAAGACTATAGTCTAGTCAAGACTATAGTCAAGTTAAGACTATAGTCTAGTCAAGACTATAGTCTAGTTATAGTTATAGTCTAGTCAAGACTATAGTCTAATCAAGACTATAGACTAGTCAAGACTAAAGTCTAATCAAGACTATAGTCTAATCAAGACTATAGTCTAATCAAGACTATAGACGAGTCAGAATTATACTCTAGTCAAGACTATACTCTAATCAAGACTATAGTCTAGTCAAGACTATAGTCTAGTCAAGACTATAGTCTATTCAAGACTATAGTCTAGTCAAGGCTATAGTCTAGTCAAGACTAAAGTCCAATCAAGACTATAGTCTAATCAAGACTATAGACTAGATAGAATTATACTCTAGTCAAGACTATACTCTAGTCAAGACTATAGACTAGTCAAGACTAAAGTCTAATCAAGACTATCGTCTAATCAAGACTATAGTCTAATCAAGACTATAGACGAGTCAGAATTATACTCTAGTCAAGACTATACTCTAATCAAGACTATAGTCAAGTCAAGACTATAGTCAAGTCAAGACTATAGTCAAGTCAAGACTATAGTCAAGTCAAGACTATAGTCAAGTCAAGACTATAGTCAAGTCAAGACTATAGTATAGTCAAGACTGTAGTCTAGTCAAGGCTATATTCTAGACAAAACTATAGTCTAGTCAACACTATAGTCTAGGTTATTTTAAATATATTTTTTTTAGCCCAGAAATCATAGTGTAGTTAATAGTCAGGACTACAATCTAGTCTATAGTCGAGACTATAGACTAGTCCATACTTTATAGTCAAGACAATAGTCTAGTAAAGTCTATAGCCAAGAATATACTTGAGACTATAGTCAATACTATAATAGTTTAATCTAGATTATAGTCTAGAGCATATAATAATCGAGTCTGTAGTCGAGATTATAGTCAAGACTATAGATGAGTCTACAGTCAATACTATAGCCTAATCGATAGTCCATACTATAGTCTAGTCGACAGTCAAGACTATAAGGTAGTATATAGTTAAGACTATAATCTAGTCAAAACCACAATCTAGTCTATATTATAGACTTTAGTCTAATCGATAGTCACGACTATATATAGTATAGTCAAGTTTATAGCCTAGTCTATATTTTATAGTCTTTATGTGAAAACTTTTTTAATTATTCTCATTTATAAATGTTTGCAATATTTATATTTTAGATAACCCTTTGCACAGTAGGCTATGGCGATATGGTTCCTGAAACGTGGCAGGGTAAATTAATAGCCTCGTTTTGTGCATTATTAGGTATTTCATTTTTCGCTTTACCAGCGGTAAGTTATTTTATTATTTCAATATATTAATCCCAATGTGAAATATTATTTAAATTTCTTTTTGTATAGGGTATTTTGGGTAGCGGTTTTGCCTTAAAGGTTCAACAACAACAGCGCCAAAAACATATGATAAGACGTCGTCAACCTGCTGCCTCGCTTATACAAGCTTTATGGCGTTGCTATGCCGCCGATGAACATTCAAGATCTGTGGCAACATGGAAAATACATCAAGTAGCTTTACCCAGTCCGCCTGCCTCGTAAGTAAACAATACTTTTTTTAAACAAAAAAATTAATTTAATTGATGTTTAATATTATTTATAAGAATTTATAAATATGAAATTTTGTTTTGTATGTTCAATGTTTAATCATTGTTATAATTGTCATTTGATTGTTGCATTAATTAAGAGAACAAATCTATGATTTTTTGTTTGCCTGAGGTATGTTTAACATCAGAGTTTGGACATTAATGAAAGATTGAAAAGGAAGTAATTTCCCAATATGATTTTGTTTGGAATATAATGATTTGAAAAAGTGATTTTATCTTTAATTATGTTTGTACTGTGAAAGAAACATTAATATGTATAAAAATTAAATGTATCATTTAATTTTGCTTTTAAACCAAAGAGTAACAAATAAATAAATAACAAATAAGAAATTTAATTGAAGATAGTTACAGTTTTTGATTAAATGTTTAATTGATAAAAGATTTCATTGCTGCACGCAATTAAATTACATTGAAATAAAAAAACTGATTTAATTACGATCTTAATTGAAACCTATTTTTACTTAATTAATTATAAACATAAAACACCGTATTTATGAGAAATTGTTTATTTAAACAAACGTTTACCAGTATAAATTCATATTTAAATTTCTTCTAATTTATGTAAATTATAAAAATCTTAAACAAGTTCTTGTTCCTATATATTTTTAAATATATAATTTCAAAAACCTTTACAAAAATCACTTTTAAAATTATAATTCCAACAAATCGGGAAAAGTTAAGATATTTTTCCATAATACAACAAACCAACAACTTCTTTCTCTATTTTCCCATTACTCTCAAAAGTAAATTTTAACAGAGTATCATCATCTAAAAGTGCATGATGGCATTTTGAATAAATCATTATGAAATTGTTTGTTTTTTTAACTAATTGAACCGAAAAAATTAATTTTTACCTTTTTGGTTTTTCCATATTTTCAGTTCTGAGTATTGGGATAGACTGTTTAAAAATTTAATTGAAACTAGGTAAACTTCATATCAATAAAAAAATACCATAAAAACAAACGCATTTTTTCCAAAACAAATACCAACAACCAACTTACAGTATATTGAACACCACCGTATTTATATTGTCAGTATTTATCTCGCATTCACCTCTTTTTGGAAACTCTGTATTTCTCATTTTATTCAAATATTTGCGCTAGCTTTCGATAGTTTTATTTTTAAAATTCACTAACAAAAAAAATTTTAAATAAAAGTTATATAATGAATTGAAACAATGTGGAGTGGGTTTTAACCATATTATCAAATTTAATATTATTTTATTGCTAAAACAAAACTAAAAAATAATTTTTTTGAACACTACTTTTTCTATTACTCTCTTCTACCCTTCCGGCTTAATGGTTTTTATTGTAATTTCTATTACACATTTTAAAATAAATATACACGAATTTTACACTTATTATTAAAAGTATGCACCGGAAAAGGATTTTGTAAAGTTTTAAAACACACACACATATGCACCATTGAATAAAAAGGAAATATTTAACAAAATTTTAAAATACATTTCATATAATTCATTAGTAGTTAGAAAATCCCAGCTTCGCAGTAATTTATTTGATGAAGAATTAATTTGTAAAGAAATATGTAAAAGTAAAGTTAAAGGGGTATTGGTATTACATAACTATTTTATAATATTTGGTCAAATCATTTCATATAAATTTCATTAATTCGCTTGAGCAATTGAGTTTCTCAATTAAAAGAAAAATTTGATTTATTTTCTCAGTACAATTATTTGTAGAGTTATCGTAATTATATTTTAATAGTGTTGTACAAGGTTCTTTAAAATGGAAATGTCTCCAATAGTAATGAAGGTAGACATATAATCCAATAAAAAATTATTTAAAATACTATTATCCTTACGGTACACACCCGGGTACCATTTTTATACCCACCATCAAAAAGATTTTGTCATTCCGTGTGTAACATATCGAAAGAATCATTTAAGACCCCATAATAGTATATATTTTCTGGGTCCTGGTTCGATTCAGAGTCCGTCTGTTGAAAACAGGATATGGCTCGAACGGGACAACCAAGAAAGACGAAATTTGGCCCAAATATTTATCTTATATAAAGGTTTGTTTAATATTGAAAATGAGCAAAATCGGTTAATAATCAATTTTCTTAACTTGGTCTATATGTAAAAATGGCTTTAAAGTTGATACCTACGGGAGTCAATACCCATGGTACCCGGGTACCCCTATATAATTTCTGTATTTTGCACTACAATTAAGTTTTCTTTGCACTATGCATTATTGAAAATCTTATTTTTATTGTTTTTTGATTCATATAAAGTTTAAATTTTACTAATTATTTGCTTAAACTAGTGCATAGTATGTCCATGACAGGCAAAATTGCCAAATGACTAGGGTGATCGATTATTCGACTTTTTTGAGAAACCGGTTTTCGAATAGTTCGAATAGTTGGTATTTAAAAAAAAAAAAAACCGGTTGCACTTTTTGAAATTCAGAAAAAACCGGTTAATATTTATATCAAAAGACTACATTTCTTTAAAAAAATCAATTCTTATAATTAAGTTAAAATTTATTAAATACAAGCGTAAAAGCCTAACAATGTCAGGAAAAATAATATAATAATGAAAATATGCACAAACAAATCCGAAAATTAAAAGAAAAAAATATGAACAACATTTAGACACCTTCCTCTCCCTAATCGAAGTCAATTATTTGAAGCCGTTCAAATTTATTGGAATTATATTGATTAATGTTTTAAATTTGTAAACCTTTCAAAACAAAAAAATCGTCGTAAATGGGCTCCCTGGCGAGAGATTTCAAAATCTGGCTCCGTTAGGATTTGCAGGACGGATAGAGTTATAATTAAGCTGAATCTATGTCTTCTGGGAGCTTTAGAAAGCTCTGGAAAGAGAAAAAATTCTTAGAAAAAGGCACATAAATCCTCTTATATCCGCTCCCTGATAAAAATTTCAAAATATGGCTCCATTAGGATTTGCTGGATAAAAAGTTTTATAATTAAGCCAAATTTTAATTTTCTACGTCGTTTGGTAGCTTCAGAAAGCTCTGGAAAGAGAAAAAATGCTAAGCAAATTATATATCTAGATGACTAGAAGATAATTATGTTTCAAAATTGTAGACAAAATCATCTAAATTTTAGTTAGCATAAACAGAAACCATGGCTTAATATGGAAGCCTGTCTCAATTGAAACGATTCTGCAGGTGAAACTTTTTTAACACAACACCTTTAAAAAATAAAGGAAATATTGGATCAAAAAAATTAAATTGGGTCATATAGGATAATTATTAATTATTTATTTGTTTAATATTACAGAATAAATTCTAATTTAGACTTAAACTATATTTTAAAAACATAAGAAATCAGTCTTTATGAATATTTAAAAAATTATTCCTAAATTTTCAAATATCAGTATTTAGTACATGTTTTCTGAAATAAAATGCTATTTTTAAAACCGGTTTTTTGTGTTTAAAAAACCCGGTCTATTCGACATTCGAAAAATGAACATTTTGAAAAAACCGACAGCACATTGACTGAAAAAACCGGTTTTAAAACCGGTTGGAAAACCGCGTCGATCACCCTACAAATGACTCCGTTAGAATTTGTAAGAGAACTAGTCGCAGAAATAAACTTTTTTTTTTTAATTTCTAGGTTATTTAGGAAATTCAGAAAAATAAATAAAATAATAATATGTGACGAGTTAAAAGCTTTTCGAATTATCACTGTTCGTATTTATGAATATGACAATGATAGTGCACATTTTAGCCGTTTTTACATCCTTCACCGCATTGACTTTGGTTTTTATGAATTCCTTTAATTTTTTGAATATCCAAACTTGTTAGGACGCTATGCCAAACACTGACAAGATTCCTTAGTGCTGTAAAAAAAGTTATTCTCGGATGTAACCTATTTTCGGTGAGGATATTATATAGATCCGTTGCTTAATTGTGGATAAAGTCTGTGCTAACATTCTTTAGGACTGTAAAAACGTTATAGTCTGTCTTGACCGATTTTTCTCAGAGAATTTATATGGAAGGTGCGTTTTATTTTAGATAAAGCATTGTTGTAAAGTTTAAAATTACTATTTATACTTTTTACAATATTTTGTTAAAAAAGAAAACGTAGTAAGTTATTTTATTCATGACCTATTATGTAATACTTAATACATTGTTTTCACTAGATTGGGTTAGTTTAATTTTTCTTGCCGCAATTATAAGTTCGTAGAAAGGAAACATGGTTTACATTCTCTTTACCTCTCTCGCCTACGAAATCAGAATTACGGCAATAGAAATTGCTGTGTTTGAACCTCGACTTTTAATAGTTTTCCAAGCAACTAGGTCACGTGAAAGTACATAAAGAAAATAGTTTTTTGTTCTTAAAATATGGAGAGTTATGTACCAAAAACTTTTCCTTTTTTTAATTTTTATTTTTGTTAAGAACACTTCTTTGGAAAGTCATCAATTATGATGTTTGCCCAAGCAAACAAGAAAATCGACACAAAAGCCGAATATGCTCTGTCGCCAAGGCAATATACTCTGTATTTAGTGGGATCTGAAAAGTGTAATTTTTGTCATATTATAGGCTATTGAAACCGAGTGAAATGATCACGGGAGACCTGTACCGAAAACAATTGATCCGTTTGGCCGTATATATTACTAAAGTTATAAAAGAGATCGTCTCAATTAACAATTTCACCTAAGTCGTTAAAAAAATCCTTATAATTAACATCTAGCCTTGATACTTCCTTTGCCAGTAAATCGGTCATGATGTTTTCGTGTCATATCTAGGGATGTCCGTTGTACATGAACTATAGTTGGGTATTAAAGCATATTTTCGATGGTATATTATTTAATTAATTTACAATGCTTTCAAGTTAATATATATCTATAAATTATGTTTTGAAAATAAGTTCATTGGTTTATGAATGGTGTAGGGGTTTCTTAGTCTAAAACATTTGTCATTATACACTTTTTTAAATTAACAACCATTTTTTCATTTGTATAGCTTAAAATAATTTAAAACACATGCCTTAAAAACAAATACATATATACAACTTTTTGTAATCGGATTTATATATACCATATACAACTATGTATGTAAAAAAGCTCTATAAATGTATGCCTTAAAATTTGATCTCTACTGTATTTTAAATTCAAATCGTTTTAAAGAATTTTGTTATTTTAATCAAAAAATATTGGATTTAAAATGCAGTTTAGTATTCAAATGCTTTATAATTATGTCAGACAAATTGATAAATTAGCTAAATTGGTATATTATTGGTATACTTTTGGTAGTCTTGAAAGATTTTATTTAAGCTATGTATATCTGAGAATAAAATATGTTGGGTCTTTTCTATTTATAACTCTTTAATTATTTATGAACTATGTAATCGCTTGATATATATTTAGAAGTTTAAGAAACAAAACAATAAAAAAAACTTAAGAATTGATGATTATTGTTTTTAGAATTTGAAAGGAACATTTTATAAAAAATAAAGAAAAAATGTGGTCACACTATACAAATATTTGAGGAAATAAATAAGTTGTGTGAAATCAAAATCAATATAAAATATTACCAATCAACGTAGAACAGAAAAACAAAATCAAAAATGAATAAAGAAATGCTCAGACTGATCAAATATTTTACCAAAATGATGGAACCACTATATAAAATATTTTCTAACTTCTCCATTTCAATGAGAAAATATTTTTTACTTATCGATGACATTTTACCCAATATTGTGTACCGTTGTTTTCTCTTACAAAACATTTGTAAGATCAAAAAACGGTAAACTATTTTTTTGTTTTAGTACAACTAGTGGTCCCGCAAATTTGGTCAAATATTTGACAAATGTGAACATAGCTTAAGTCGTAAATGGTGGCTGCGCTTATACCATTGTAGCTTTATTAAAAAATACTGCCAAATATTTTATAGTGGACCCGAAATAATATCTTTGTTACTATAACTTAACAAAATTGTAATTTAAAAACGATATCACCAATTCTTAAAAGTTTTTATTGTTTCTTTATCATTAACCTTCAAATTACTAATTAAACAATAAAAAACTACACGAATATACCTCTACTAATTAAACATTATTTCAAACTTTCCTCCATCAATCAATCTCCATTTCGTTATGAACAAAAAAAAAAATCAAATCAAAATCACAAATTCGCAGAAGAGCATCATCTAGTTTTAAGCACAACGCATCATTTGTGGCCCGCCTACCCACCATCAGACGTCACAAACCCCAGTCTATGCAATCACCGGGCGGTGATGGCATTAAAACAGTCGCCACCAATCGCGTCTCCAGGTATACGCGCAACATACGTGAAATTAATCAATCGGTGGAAAATCTTGGTGAGTATAAATGTTGAAAATCTTATTAAATTTAAATGAATTTAGCGTACGTGCATGTTATTTTTCGATCTCGCTTACTTTCTTCTTTTTTAATTTAAACGCTTTGAATTTTTTTACCCAAAAAAAAAAAAAATATATTAAAAAAATAAATTAAAATATTTGAAAAGCTCTACAGCCCAGTTTGCTGCTAAGCGATAAATTATTTTGAATTTAAGAAATCGGCAGTTATATAATAACCTCTTCGGATATTGTTGTATATATATATTTAAAGAAATTTATTTTTTACAGTTATATTTTATTGCATACTGGCTGTAGTTGCTATAAAAAACAAAAAGTTTTATTGTTAATTTTGTTATTTTTTTGCATTATACTAATTGGCTAGATTAAGAGGATTGCAAAAATTTCAAAAAATTGGTCAGAAAAACAGCTTCGTTTTATGGATAAATCTGTACGTCATATCAATGAAAGTTTTCATTAAGGTAGTTTAATGTAACGGAATATTTTGTTAATAAAAAATTTCATATGCATTTTTTGAGTAACATATATATTTTTTATCACATATTATTTAATTATCGTATATTCTTTAAATGTATGGTAGTAGAAATATAATAAACAAAAAGGGGTGTAATTTGTGTGACGAAATCTTTCGTAAATACTATTAAATTTATTCAAAGGAATCTTTAAAATAATAAACAAATTTTCTTTTATGAAACGCAAAGGTAGTAAGAAAGTAAAAAAAAAATATATAAAAATATTCTAAAATTTAATTCAAAGATGCCTATTTCATAGCAACAAAAATATATATTTTTTTTTTTTTTAAATATTTTTAAATATTAAAAATTTTCTATAGTTCAACAATAATCATTAAAAATATCCTATAAAAAGAAATTAAACGAAAATTATTTTTAAAATAAATTTCCTACCAGTGATGTCAATTGAATTTTTTTAAATTGTAATAAACTGCTGTTTAAATTATACTTTATTGACCTCAAATGTACAAAAATGGGAAATTTTCATAGAAATTATCACTTGAAGTTCAGAAATGCCGTAGAACTCACGATATAAACTTAATACTTTTAAATTATGAAATATAATGGCATTTATGTATATAAATTTTGATAACAATTTTTAATTCCTGCCAATAAATGCTTTTTATTTCTTAATCCTATTATAAATGTCCTTCTTTATCTCTTCATAGTTTTCATTAAGCAATTAATATTAACAATACAAATTGAAGTGTGACCGGCAAAAAATATTTACTTGTCCTTCTTCAAACAAAAATAGATGGTCTAGATGTATACGAGTCTGCTTTCAGTTTGCCTCAGGTCCGAATTTTTTTATGGCTATGTGTAATATATAAATAAGGCATTGCACAAGTATATTTTACCATAACTCGAGAACTAAAACAAATTCGTGCCTAGCACGTCAAAATCTATTTAGTCCACCTATTCTCCTTTAAGGGAGAATTTTTCTGTCGACCAGTATTATTGATGTCGATATATCTCCGAATAACATTTCTAAATAAGATGATTTTCTATAGCAACTTTACAAAAAACTCACATCGGTTATATAAAACAATTGCTAGGAAGGCAAGTGTGTAACAAAATACAGTTTATCGGGTCATAATATTATACAAAGAAGTCATGACCATTGAAAGGAAACCTGACAGTGGAAGAAAAATTTTATCTTCAGACTGTAGGACACGGAAAAAATAGAAAGGATTTTGAGAGAAATTCTCCTCATCTCTTTAAGAAGAGATCTCTACTACTTTCTGATCTCACTACTTCTCATTAAAACAACAAAGCATAGAGTGGTATCAATGAAATGGTGTGTATTTGTACCGAAAGAGGCTAATCCATCGAATTGTCCAGAACTCCGCGCATTTGAAAAGTAATTAGCCCTGGTAAAAATAATTTAAAGGACTAAAAGCTTAAAAATTTAACGGATTTTCTAAATTATATGAGCAAAAAAGTGACCAAAAAAATTCTGAGAAAGATCAGATATTTCATTAAAAACCGACAGGAAATAATTTATTCTTGTATCTTTAGAATATGAACATAATAACAGTCACTAATAAAAATGTAATTAAAAAAAATTGCCCATTAATACTTTCTATAAATATAAATCAATTTAATATTTTTACTGAATAAAAAGACAAATTTTATAAATCGAATGGTAGACGAAAAATTTATACATATAAAATCCATCGGTATTATCTACAAAAATGAAAACCGAAGTTGTTCATTAAAACAAAAATTTTTAAAAATTTAAATAATTCCCATTTTTTACGAAAATCCCCAATTCCCACCCCACGAAAATCTGTCACCAAATGACAGTTCAAATTCCTAATTTGGATAGCACAATTTGCTCTTACAACAGTGTTACCAAAACTTTGAGGCGATATCCCACTAGATTGTATTTGAAAACCCGCTAGAAACAGCCTACACTTTAAATAAAATCGCCAATTTTTATATGTTTAAAATTGATATCTTAGCTTCAAAATCTTCTGAATACATTCCAGAGTCATCAAATCAAAGTTGTAATCTATTTTTTGTTTAGATTTTACTACATTTGGGTGACATAGATATATAGAAGATTTGCAAGCAAAATCAGCTTCTAATTCTTTAAAAATTATGCTGTATCTTCATACTGAAAATATCAAACAGAGGGGCTTATTGTATATTTTGATTCGATTTTTAATGCATTAATTTTCGAAAACGTTTTCTTTCGAATCGAAAGATATTTCCATAAAAACATGTTGTGGTGATTTAAAATTTTTAGAAAAAAATTTAATTTCAATATCTTTTTTATAGAAAAACAGTTTATTTCATATAAAATTTTCGGGTTTCTGAGAACCTCAGTCGTTACATAAATTAATTAGTTGTAGTAAAAAAATTTCTTTGATTTTTTTTTACTTCTGCGTCAAACCCATTTTTTAACAATAAAGTAAAAATCGCTAGAAACCGCAAATTAGAAAAACGTTGCAGCCAGAAAATCCACTTAGCGGTTTTTTATTGAAAGTACCCGATATGTACAATAAAATACCGCCAGATCTAGCGGGAAAACCACCGTTTTGGCATCACTGGTCTTTCAATTAGTTGTTGCATAAACAGTACAAATGCTTATCGGGTGTTATATTTTTTACAAATGCACTGAAAAAAATTAAACAAATTAAACTATTTTGTTATATGAAATGTTTTTGGAAATATTCAATGCCTTTTTTGTTATAAAACATTTAAGGAAAAAAGAAAATAACTTCATTTCATAGCAAATTGAATATATTTTGTAAGTTCCTAATATTATATTTTATATATATCAATGACTAAATATTATTTGGGTTATTTTATTATTTAATTCTTACTTTTCACAAAATTTTTCTTTTAGTGCAATTTAGTTTTTCTCACTAATACAACTACAGTTTTTGTCATGGGCATCTCTGATTTAATCTCATATTGAATATAGAACAGACATTTTGAGATAAAAAACAAGTTTTTTATAAATTTAATCAATGTTTTGTCCTTACTTACAACAAATATTTATTAAATTTAAAAAAACTTTTAGTTAGAATCTAGCAAAAAATTTAGTTCTTCATGTATTATTTGTCAAAATTTTTATTTTTTCAATTAAACATTAAACCACAAAATAGCTCAATATTAAAATTATAAAAAAATACTAAGTTCTACATTAAAGAAACTCAAAAATTTGCAATCAATCTTAATCGAGTCAAAATTTAATTTTTAAATTATAAAAAATATATACTTGTATATAAAACAAACAAAAAAAAAACAAATATATATTATAATAAAAAATATAAATATATAATTATAAGATTAGGAAATTAATGGTATTGAAGAATGCCGCAAAAAAATAAAATACTATCACAATCACAACAAAGAGAGAGCAGAAATTATGATTTATTCCTTTAGGGAACCAGCATACGGGAATTGCATGACTTTTATTGAAATATTTTAATATTAAACAACAAAAAATATACTTAATCTATTAAAAAAAAACATAAAACCACCAAACCAAAATAAAAATCTTTATAGCGATTTGCACTTGTATTTAAAATATTTAATATTTAAACAAATTCAAACTTCAAACCCTACCCCAACTTATAGAGCTGCGCCTCTGAGGAATTTATATATATAAAGGGGAATTGTTTATGAATGTAAGTTTCTGTTGACATTAAACGATGTTTTTTTTTTTCTTTTGTTTTAAAATTTCTTTCCAAATATAATCAAAGTAATAAGTTTCCTTAATTTTTCCTTATAATTTTACTTATTTATTTTTTTCTAATATGAATTTATATGTATGAAATACTTTGTATTATTCTCTCACCGATTTTCACAGTAAATGTTGATTTTATATATATAAACTATGTATAACTATATATACAAAAAAAATATTAAAAAAAGATTTAAAACTATAGATTTCTTTATAAAGAACCAATTATCAACACTAATTAAATATAAAAAATAAGTTTAATAAACAAAAAAAAAAAAAAAATCAACCTAAATATCTATATAATAAATTCCCAACTTTAAATAAATGCCAAGAAATAATAACATATTTAAAAAAAGTTTATGTTGATGTTCAGTGTAACGCAGTTAAAAGCATGTCAATTTCAAATAATTTTCATAATTTTGTTTCTTTTTATGTTTTTGTTTTGTTAAAAATTTAACCCAACCACAACTGTGTTTAAAAAAATTATTGGTGTCTCTTAAATTTATTTCATTTTTGGACGTTGTTTTTTAAGTTTTTCTATAACTTGTATACTTATGGTAAATTTTCATATTCTAATGTTATGATTTTATTAATCAAGGGGATGCAACGATTAATTTAACTACATGCAGAGATAAAATATAGTTGAGCATTGTTACGAAAAATATATCAAGTTTAATTTTTTATAGTCACTGGAATAATTTTGTTGTAGTAATCAAATATTCGATCCGTAATGTAGTTATATTTGTGGTAATCATAAATGATGTTTGTCGCAACCACTAATATGGTTCCCTTCTACCTAATTCTATAATAAGGTAGAAGGGAACCATATTGTGGTTTTAATATTTTATCTATATTTAATCTTGCGCTCGTCCCAAAATTTTTGTTATTATTTTTTGATTTCGCCATCGTCTTCAACACAAATACTTTATTTTTAAAAAAGAGACGTTAATGCGAAAATGTTGCGTTTTTTTGAAAATGTAAAATTTTTTTATTTAAAAAAATAATTAAAATCTTTAAAATAATATATTTTGAGAATATATTTTACCAAACGATCATAGATTTCAATTACTTTCAGTTGTATTCCGCGATTGAAATGTAAATTGTATGTGCTTTTGAATCAATCAAAAACATCATAATATATATATGAAAAATCTGAATTGATGTTCTTATTTTAGAGTAGAGAATGCATCCCGGTATTCCAAGGAAATTTAATTTTTTTATTATTGTACCAATTATTCAAGTGATCAGAATTTTATATTATTTTTAATAAAAATAAAACAATTTATCGGCTTTCTTTTTGAATAACACTGGTCGGCAAAAAAAATCCTCCCATACAGACGATTAGTTGGACATAATGATAATAATTTTGATATGCTAAAGACGAATCTACTTTCAGGTTTTTAAAATCAGTTCCAGATTTTTTTGCTTTATGGACGTGTCTAATATTTCGCCCACACTATAGTTTATTTTTAATCATAACACAAAAACGGTATGTACGATTCATATAAATGATACAACAAAATATGCGGAGTAAAATTGGCTTTAAATATTGGTTCTAATATAATTTTTTTTAGTGTACGAAAATTATCTTTCAAAATTGAAGATTTTTTACTAAAATTTCTTTAAAAAAAATTAAAGCATCAAAAATGTTTATCATCTTTATCTCAAAGCTGTAAATACTACGAATAAAATAAGGCATGTATCTTTAAAATTTACACAAATCTTGATTTTATTCAGTTAAGCAAAAATCCCCATGTATACTACAATTAAGTGGGGAAAAAATATACAGTTGTGTGCAATAAAATAGTAGCGCCATATGTAACATTTATACTTTCAATAAAATTAAGATTTTTTGTTTATTTACAAAAATGATTGTTCATGGAATTTGTTATACTTTTCCCAAATTTTACACAAAATAGGTAAATCTTAAAATTTAGCATCTTAATTCAGATAAAATACTCAAAGTTATTGAACACACTATAAATTTGCTGTGCAAAATAATGTGCAAAAAAAATAACTGTAAAAATAAAACTACGTGATTAAGTTTTTCTTTTTTTAGCATGTTTTGTTTACACACATTAATATTTTTTAGAATAGCCCTTATTTGTTTTGACAGCGGCGGGACGACGGGATTTGAGTTCGTTAATAACCCCTGGACCTATTTATGGAAATATTTTTCCAAGCTGACTGCACTAGCGTCCACAATTCCTGCACACTTCCCGGTTTTTTTTTTTTTCATAACCAGAATCTTTGACATTTCCCCAAAGATTTTCAATGGGAATCAGATATGGTGACTGAGCAGTAAGGAACATCTGTTTTATTTTCGGAAAACCATTTTTTTTTTTTTTTTTTTTGTAAATTTGCTCGTTTTCCTAGGAAAAATTTCCTGCTAAGACACTTATTTGAGTGGTATATTCTCTACTGAAAAAGACAACATGACTGTTTTTAATATTTCCACATACATGGGGGCATCCATGTTACGTTTTATTCAAAATATGGACCCTGAAGCATAATATGAAAGGCATATCCAAACGTTGATTTTCTCACCACCGTGCTTAATGGACTTCAGAACAAATTTTGGGTCATATTATTTGTTATTTAGTCCCCTCAAATATATTATTGTCCCATGCATCCCATATGTACCAAAAAGAATTATTTTGATCTAATATAAGCAGTGAATGTTGCACCATTTTGTATGAGGCCAGTCGCAGTGAAGTATAGCGAAACTAAGGCGATTGATCACCTGTCTTTTAGTAACGGGATTTTTTTGAGACATATTTCGTACAGATTTTGTTTTTTGAGATGTCGATAAATAGTTGACGCACCAACTTTCAGATCTAAGTCCTGTTTTACCTAGACATGGGCGTCACAAATCGCTTTGTACGCATGGTAAGTTGGAAGTTGTTTTTACTTGCGAGTTCGTGTTTCTTGGTTTTCATTACATTTTTTGAAATTTTCAATAACTGTGTGACAACATTCCACAACATTTTTGCATAAATAGGTATGTTTTAGCATCAAATTACGGATACTAGTAATACAGTCACTTGCCATGTGCTAAGTTTCATGGTAATAGCAAAATTGGTTTTTCTTAAAATGGAAGTTTAACAAAAAACACATAAACACATAATTCAAATTTTTCATGAAATTTTGCATTGGTCATATAAAATAATTGCAAAGAAGACTGCTGTGCCGCAAAATACAGTTTCTTGGCTCATAATATTATACAAAGATATCATGATCACTAAATGGTAACCTGGTAATGGAATACAAATTGTATCTTCAGGCTGTAGGACTCAGGCAAAATAGAAAGGATTTTGAGAGAAATTCATCTCATCTCTGGAAGAAAAATGTCACAAAAAGTTAGAAAAATAGAAAAAAAAAAAATAGAAACGCAAACAAGAATTTGGAGGTAAAAAATAACATGAAAGTTCTTCGGACGAATTTTTTCAGAAATTTAGTTTCTGTATATTAAACGATGAAATGTTCGTACAGAGTGACTTTTTTCAACTTCCTAGACAGGAATTCTATGTCGCAGATGCTAGAAGGATTATGGCAGAAAAATTTCGTGTATCAAGAAATCAAAATTCCCAAGAAAGCTTTTTGATTTGGGAAGCCATATGCATATCCGGGAAAAAAGGGCTTCATTCTTAAAAAATGGTTCCATTAACACAGAAATATTCGTAAATGAGTGCCTTTGGAAAATACTTCTTCCTTTCCTAATAAAATTCAGTGTATCGCCTGTTTTCTGGTCTGTTCCCGCTTCTTCTCATTACAACAACAAAACAATGGAGTTGTAACAAAGAAATTGTAAGAGCTTGTACCGATAGAGACTAATCCATCAAATAGTCCGAAACTCCGTGCAATTGAAAGATATTGGACTCTAGTAAAAAATAGTTTAAAGGACATTAAAAGCTCAACATAAAATGAAACGGAGTTTAAAAATAAGTGGACTTATTCGAGCAAAAAAGTGACCGAAATACAATAAAACCTTTAATTAGAATAATTCTGGAAAAGATCAGATATTTCCTTAAAAACCAACAGGAACTAATTTATTATTTTATGTTTAGAACTTGAACATAACATTCATTAATAAAAATATCACTTTAAAAAAATTCGCCCACTGGCTAAGTTTCTACAAGCAGATTTGCATGCACAGATTTTTTTGTGCGCAGTCCTTAAAATAACGGTAACTTGCGAAGATGCATAGGAAAGGACAAATAATTTTTTTATAATTATTGTTCATGTTTAGGACTTTCATATAAACAAATTGTTTTTAAATTTCATGTCTAGGAACTATGCAGCGACAAAAATTCTAAAGTATTAAATAATGCTACTATTATTTTGCACGCAGCTGTATATATACAGTACAAACTTGATAATCCGAATTATATGCGCACAAAGCTTTTTTGTTTTTTTTTTGTTCAATACCTTCGTTTTAAGTTAACTTTTTTCTAAAATATTTTTAAGTACATACAACCTTATTTGTATAAGACGAAGATAAAATTTTTAAAAAAAATTTGAGTATAAATTGTATTGCTTGAAAATATTATTAATTTTATTATTACAAATTTTATTATGTCAGAAAAAAAGGATCGATAATCCTGATAATTCGTTTCGGATTGGGATCTGCAATCAGTTATACGGATTATAGAGTTTATACTATATATTTATTTTAATTTTAATTTTTTTTTTTCTTTTTTTTTTTTTCTTAAAAAAGTAGTCGTATTAGATGAAATTTAACGTGAAATTTAATGTTGACAATTTTCGTCTGCATCTTTTGTTGTAGTTAGTAGAAAAAGGCATATTCCCAGCTTTTTTGCCTTTTGGTAATGATCACCAGTTACCACACTTGTTATTTTGTAATAATATATTAATATTATCCTCCACCCTATCTATATTTTTATATAATTTGTGTTAAATATTCCCAATATATATATATATTTTTTTTAATTTAAAACACTTGACAAATACATTTTTTTGTCCATAGTTTATGGAGCAAATGGTCTTAAACATTCAAAATATAATGTTGGAGAGACTTTGCTAAACTTGCTTTTGTGATCTAAAGGGTATTGAAAATAATTCTAAGATTTTTTATTTTAATTACATATTTCAAAAATATATTTTATTAATAAGTAATGTCACTGGAAACCAAATCTTATATTTGTTCGTAGAAACAAAAATCGTTGCATCCCTATATAAATAAATGTTTTTTTTTTTAATACAAAAGCAAACAAATATTTAAAAAAAAAAAGTTTTTTTACACTTTTGTAATCTTACATAAAAATACATAATGAAAGGATTTTCCTTTTTATTCACTGCTTAAATATCTAACAAAATTTATAATACAATATTTATAACTTTGAATACATACAAATTCATTAAATAAAAAATTGTAAATGTTAATATTTTTTTGCTTTTGTTAATTAAAAAATTATTACAATTAACAAAATTTATTTAATTTATTTAAATATATTTAATCCAACGAAAATGTATGTATGTGCTTTTTATTTTGTTTAACAACAAAAACTATTCAAAAGTCAATTGATAATTTTGTTAACAAATAAATTGATGTAAATTTCATCACCATTTAATATCACAAAAAGTTCAAAATAAAAACCGGAATATTACAAATACTTAGTCAGAGGAATGTTAGAAACAAAGATGGAAGCCAAAACTACTGTTATGATTTTTATTTTCTTGTTATTATTTTTTAGTTTTCTTTTAAGAGAATGTTAAAATCTAATCTGGTTGGCATTAATTCAGTTTTTAACAGTTTGTTAAAGGAAGGCATCCCACAGAGGGTACATACAACATAATAATTATAAAGACAATGATTAAAAATACATTTTTAAGAAAGAAATTTTAAATTTGTCTACTATTAACCCTGAAAAGTCATAAAATATTCGGAAATAAATAATACTTTGAAAGCGTAAAAAAATTAATGTCATCATGAGCATCGCAAAACGTTTTTGGAGGCCGATAAAAAGGAATTATTCCAAAGGATAAATAATAAATCATATTTGAAAGTCATCCTTTTGACATCAAAAGTCAAAGAGATTATTATTTAAAATCAATCTATTTTATAATTAACTCAAAAGTATAAAAATTACATTCCTTGATAGTAGACATACGACTTCATATTAATAAACTTCGCATTAATAAAGACTTACACATTTTACAGAACTTATTTTGAAAAATATAAAAATAATTATGACTTTACAGGGTTAATAAAAATTTTTAATTTAAAAATACATTAGAAATAATTTTATGTTTAAGATATTTTAATTTTACCTTTATGGATTTCATTTCCAAAAACTAAAATCGTTTTGTATTATTTTGATAAAAACAGGAACACAATTTAAATTAAATTTTGAGCTGACCTTTACACTGGGGATACCTTCCTCAATTATTCTAACCAAAAATAATTTTTAAATTATTGTGTTATCTTTTTTTTTTGTTGTTGTTTAGTCCTTATACTTTATCTTTCTTCTTCTAATCCTTCTTGTCTTTCTGTGTGAATGTATAAATGTTTATCTGAGATAAAATTGAAAGCAAAGGGAAGCTGCTTAGGCGTTTTTTTTTAGGAAGAAACACTACCAAAATTACAAACAAAAACGAATCTTTGCTAAAAAATAGTTTTTGGTTTTTTTATTGCCAAATTTATTGCATTTCAGAAGTGGTACAAAATGGAAGATCGTTAAATCCGAGTTTTAGCGAAGACTCTGTCGCAGATACCACTTTATTGAAAAAGAATTCCGATGGTAAGTTTATGCACGCCTCTATTACAAAAACAAAATAAAAAAAAATAAAAAATAATCATAATACAAAGTTGTCAAATGGATGTTGTTTTAAATGTTGTATCAAGAATGTTAACGATAACCGATTAATAACAATACAATAATAATCTTAATTAATATTAAATATCGCCCAGAAACGATAATGATGACGATAACAACGACAACAAATATCGGTGGATGTTATACTATATATTCAATACTTTGTGTAGAATTTTTAGCAAATTTAAACACAAAAATATTACATCATTTAATGGATGTCTTTAGGATTTGTTCTTTCTTATTTTGAAATAGTGAGAAGGGATATCTACATATGTGATAGGTAAAATATTTAGGTTAATAAAACATTATTTTGTTTTACGATAACAATATTTAAAAAATAATAATTTTACATTACATACATTTTGTACTGGAACAAAACATTTAGTGATTTTCTTTAAAAGTAAAATGTTCCTTAAGGAAAATAATCTCCTGATAAAGAGATTTGGAAAAAAAAACTTAGCTTTTGAATGGCATAATTGTTACGTTAATTTAAATCATTCATACATTCGGAACAGTTAGCTAAGATTAGTTCTATGCTAATTAAAATTTGGTGTAAAGGACACCAAATGGGAACATTTTAAACACTACATGTTTTAAAAATTTTTATCACAAAGCTCTTATTTGTTATAGAGGATTATTAATCCTATTATTTATATTAAGAAGAAAATCCTCATCCTATCCCTTATGTATTTTGTGTAAAATCCCAGCGTAAGAATTTAATTTACATTTTTTTGTACCCAAGTCTTTAAGTCTTGTAAATGTAAAAAAAAAATTTACAAAACAAAAAATTGCAATATTGTAAATTAAAATGTTAACTGAACAACAATTCAAATTTTATGTATATTAGCAGCCTTAAGTCCGCGCTTTTTGGCCCCACAGCGCAGACATAGTTCTGTATCGCTGGGAAATTTATCATCTTCTCAAAGTGAGAGTTTACAACATAATTCCCTGACAATACAAGAGAATGAATCGTATATGGGTGGAGACTTTAGTAAGAATACCAGCAGCAATATAAATCCAAACAACAGCAACAACAACAATAATAGTGGCAACAGATCTAAATTGATTTTCAGCAATGTCACTTCTATACCCATTGTACTCTGTGGCATGCTGCAGAGTGATATATTTGGTTCTAATTTAGCCATGCCTCCCCGTCCAAGTTCATCGATTTGTGATGACAATAGAAATCAACAGCAAGAACAACAAACAAGACGTAGAGCCTTTTTTGATCCACAACAATTTGGTGATGACACTGAAACCAATAATGACAATCTTACAGGTCACTTAGATGAAGGAAGTGCGTAAATGATTCCTTTTAGAAACAATAAAAACCAAAAAACAAAAATAAAAAGTGCAATTTGCTAAATAATGTACACCACTCCACTTTTTTTCCTAAATATATATTTTTTTCCATACCATTGTAATTGAAATCCATGTAATATAAACGTAACGTGTTTTTACTTAATTATTACTTAATATTCTTTGGAAACAGCTCTCGTGTCTCTTACTCTATTATACATTAAAAAAAAAAAATATCAAAAAATAATTATCTCAATGAAATGTCATTTATGTTGAGCAAACAACCAACCAACCAACTACACAAATAACCCGGTGTCCAAATCCCTATTCCTTGAATGATATGTAAACGTACAAATTTCAAAATATATCTATATAAAAATTGTACTTTGATATCGAATTTGTTTGCTTTTCAAGCTAGTGTCAGTCAGTTTATTAAACAATCAGTCAGCTGGTATAAAAATGTATTCTTATAATGCTAAATGAACCACCCGCCACCACCACCACTACCACGCCTATCTATCACTATTACACGCATCACTATAACACAACCTTACACCACCGCCTCCAACTACACCGATTATAAGAATATCACATTCAAACGCTTTTGGTACGTTCTGGGAATCTGGGAGAATCGAATTATTAGTTCGAAAATATTTAAAAACCAATACCAATTCCCAGCATCTAAAAGCAAACCAAGTTTGAAAGATATTCTGTGAAAAAATATTAAACACATCCAAATCTATCGCATGCACTGATTTTTCGTAAAATTAGCACTTAAAATGGCACGTTCGGTATTTAGAATCCTAAAAAAAAAAAAAAAAAAACCAAACAATTTTCAATTTAATTTCGTAAAAAATGTATGTATGTAAGAAGAAGTTTGTCACATTACATACATTGTGTAGTAGTTGAGCAGCAAGTTGTAATTATGTTGTAGTAGTCTCTTGTATCTTGTGTAATATAAATTTAAATACTTTTTTTGATTGTAATTATTATTGAATGTGTCTGTAGATTATTAAATGGATCTGAATGGTTTTTTAATAATAGTATTTTTCTATTTTTCTAATAAATAAAATTGTCTGTTTGTATTTTCTTCAATTCCAAAATAGATGAAGATGATGAGCCACGCTGCACTCAATTAACTAATCAGCATAAGACTGCCATAAGATTTATTAGAAAGGTAAGTAAACAAAAATAAAAACAACAAATGCAACAATAATTTCATTCATTTGAAATAAAATCGGACTTTTTGTATTGAAATTAGAAGCACTGTTATTTTATTTAAAAAAAAATAAGTTAAATGTAAAGCACGCTAAAATATGAGTGAGTCCACACTATCAGTTGTGATAACCTTAGGTACAAAAAAATACCTACCACCAATTCTTTTCCTTTTTAATGGGTTCTCAGGATATTAAGTTTCTATTAAATTTCTAGTCGTTATATAAAATCAGTCAATGTACATCAGGAATGGAAAAGTTAATACTATAGTAATTGTTTTGATACTATTTAACACTCAAAAATACCGAACTACTCCCTCGAATCATTTGATATTGTCAAATAATTAACTTTATATTCTTTATATCTCGAATTAAACATTTTTAACTGAAAATATATTTTGGAGGCATATTATTTTCGAATAGAAACCTATGTATTTCTTAACACCTTTGGTGTTCAGAAGCAACAAAGAAATAGCAATTAACACTACCTCTAATTAAATGCTGGTTCTACGAGTTCCCAAAAAATTTGACACGTAATTGAGACAAATCAAATTAGTTTATAGGGCAAAATTACTACATTATAGAAATATTTGAGCTCTAGGTTTAATTTATAAAATTGTAAACTCTTAAATATATATGTGTATATTACTAAAAACTGCACGTTTAATTGAAGTGAAAATGTTCCGAATTTTAGTTATATTTTATATTTTAAATAAACTAAATACGAAATGCTCGATTTTATAGATTTGATCTTTGGGGACAGGGCCACATTTATTAAGATCCTCATATTTTACTATAATATTTAATATGAATAAAATCATTCAATGATTTGGTACCGTACTTTATTTTTCATTTTAGATGTACAAATTACATTCTTTAAGTTTTGCACTGAATAGAAAGTAAATAAGTACCAAAAATTTTAATTTGATACTGAAAAATATTTTAATTTTCCATCCCTGATGTACATCTCCGAGATTATCTAGATATTGAAGAAATCGCCTCCCCAGATGCATTTCTACTATTCCCTACACAACATTAAAACTGCTGTATCGATTTTTCTTACTCCCCGTCCAGACAACTTTTGCAGTAATCATTATGGGCAATATCCGATCTCACCGAATAGGAATACTCATCTGCTTTATATGGGGGCTCTACTCCCCTTTGACCTATCCTCTCCTAAAATTTCATACAACATTTTTTCCTACAAATGTTTTTTAAACTTTCACTAAATGATTTCTTTAAAAGTGAGCAAATTAATATTTGCTTTCTTATCATATTGTATACATGAATATATAATATAAAATAGTTACCCCAAAATTTGAGGTCTCTTACCATGATAGTTCTTTAGATGTGCAGTTAAAAATATTTACTTTATATGGGGAGTATTATTCTCCCTGGTCCTACCAGTCCCATTTTCATCTTAAATATGGAGGTTTACAAGTCTATTTTAATTAAAAATATTTTTCAATAACAAGCTCAAAACAAGACCCTTTTCGAGAATTTTTTCACCTTAATGTATAACACCCATAATTTTCCAATAAAGGGTAGAAAACTAAAGACCAACTTTAAACTTATAACTTTTATAATTCTAAACACTACTTATGAACTCGTGGACCTTTTTTTGGTAACCATTCCATTAGATATTTGATAGTTGTTTCAGTCACTTTTTTTGAACAGTTTACCCATCTCCTTTTAAAATGTTCAATATTTTGGAACACCTTTTTTGTGCTCTTCAATTCTCTTTTCACAAGAGCCCAATATCTCTCCGCACAATTTGAAGGTTTGATCTCTCTTTGGTACCACTCCAGAGCTTTCTTACTATAGTGACATGATGCCAAATCAACCCAAAAATACGTAGACACATTATGCTCTCTTATGAAAGGAAGAAGCCTTTTTTGCAAATTCCTTCATGTATTTATAGAGCCCACTGTAACAAATGACTTGTTTCTTTTGCCGCAACTGCATAAAGCTTGAAATACTAGGATTTTTTTTTTGAGCATTAGCAACATAAAAATTTTGACCCGGAGGATGTGAAAAATCTTAAAATCAAATTTCATATGAAATTTGATTTTAATTTCCGTGCCCTTGGTTCTAATTTTTTTGCACCATTCCTGTCTAGAACTTTTTGGACTTTGTATGTTTTCAAGCCTGCATTGGCTTTAACTTTTCGCACCAAATAATCAAAGCACTGAGCTAACCGGGCTGCTTTTCTACCAGATTTGTTTGGACCTCTTTTCAATATGATTTCAATTTTATTGGCCTTCCATGTAGACCTTTGTTTCTTCTCGTACCTGGTTTCCTATCAATGGTAAAAATCCCCTGAGACTGTTTAATAGCTTTGGTAACAGGATTTTATTCTATTATACTTCTTGTTCACTGCTTTTGAAGCACTTCTCTTAAAACTATGTTTATACAATTTTTTAATAAAAATTTTGTGTTTGCCCTATTAAATAATAATAAAAATGCTTTAAAATTTTTAAAATTTTAATTTTGTTAGAAATTATTACCATTTTTTCTCGCTAAAAATCCATTTATTTTCACCTTTTTTGGAAGTAATTATTAAGAACTTCCAAAAATGTTTAAAATATGCACTTTGTTCCACTTTTGAAGTTGGAATCGAATTGATTTTCAGGAGTACAGGTTCCTAGACCATGGTCTTAAAGGATTTAAAATTTAGATTTTAAGAATATTTTTGAGAAATAATATTAATATTTGAACTGAAATGAAATTTAAACGAGTAGAGATATTCTAATCCCAAAATTTGTAAGACTTGTCTAAAATCAGGGAATTAAAAAAACTCCCACTTATTTGTACCAAAATTCCTAAAATCCCAGACCGAGAAAAACTCGTTTTTAAAATTTCCTTTTTCCATTAAAATGGTCACCCAGTAGTTATCAGAGGCGAGTTTACTTTACATTCGTTTATGTTAAGTTTTCTTTTGAAAACACAAATAAAAATTTTATGATTCGGAAGAAAAAAAAAAAAAAGAATTTTAACGTAAAAAAATATTATTTTTGAACAAATTTAAATTTTTTTTAAGTTTTATTTTCAAAATATTATAATTTTATATAGATATATTATATAGTGATTCTTGCATCAAAATTATTTACAATTTTGTACAGAGTCTAGGAAATATTTTCGAAAAATATTAGGACACAAAATGAGCCCGTCAAGTTAAAAAAATTTACTCCAAAATTGGGTCCAAATTTTGCTTTAGTCTAAATAAACTAAAAGAGATATATCACACTTGTAAGAGTGTATTAAGAGATTGTGTGTGTAAAATGTTTTTCAACCAAATCATAATGAAATTTTGATTTATACCACATTTACACCAAAATAAAACTAATTGGTTTTGTTCCCTATGTACCCAGCAAAAACTTTGGTTGCCATGTAATGAGTTAAGAAGCTAATATAATGGCTCTTCACTACTTACACATTAGCTGAATAACTTATTATTTTAACACGGTGGTGACATTAGAGGCAACTACTTACCCTACACATTACATTACCCTGTCATTACAATAACTAATTACTTCCAAGCTGTTAAATAGCGCATTGATTTTAAAACAGTACTAAAGTCATGATTAGTAATAACAGTAGGAACTAGTTGCAAGTATACAATTAAAATAAATGTAATAAAATTAAACTATTTTAGACTACAAATTAATTCATAAGCAAATTTCCCCTTTTAAATT
Source organism: Protophormia terraenovae (assembly GCA_951394005.1). Classification (NCBI taxonomy): domain Eukaryota; kingdom Metazoa; phylum Arthropoda; class Insecta; order Diptera; family Calliphoridae; genus Protophormia; species Protophormia terraenovae. The sequence continues at coordinate 7,830,396 of OX596077.1, read as the reverse complement.
ATGTAACCCTTCTTTAAATATATGAATTGGTAACTGCATTATAAAAATGAATGTTTTCAAAATAAATAATTATTTAAACTCGGGTTATAAATAATTAGTTACTAATCAACTTCTATGTAATGCAGACAGTATGTTATTGTCATTACAAAGTAACTACATCCGTAACTACATGCCACTACCAAGTTTTTGCTGGGTAGTTTTTGTTCACGTTTTTGTTTTTTTATTTACTTTTATTTAATTTGTATTTGGCTTTCAATTGTTTTTAGAATGTGTTTTAAAAATATTTTATACAAAATTTATGTAAAAAATTACGAATCAAATGAAATCTTTAAAAAAATAATAACATTTGTATTTTTTCGTTCCATATAAAAGCTGACTGTTGTGAAATCAGTTGAACAGGATGTTTCATAAATAATTATTTTAGTAGTTTTTATTTCGTTTTCAGCAAAAACTAGAAAAAAATGGTTTTTGATTTGCATGGAAAAAACTAACTAAATGTATGTAGTTTTTTAATCAAAAACCATATGAAGCCAAAAACTACTAGTTTTTCTTTGGTGTAAATGCCATATTAAAAAAAAAATAGATACCCGAGGTAACCAAGTGGAGGTTCAAAAATATCTGAATTACTGCTGTTCACATGCTTTTTGAACCAATTATTTTCAAGCACAAATAAGTATTTCATTTTTTTATGTTTAAACATTCCAAGAATTAGTTCCTAAATAAGACTCTCAACCACATGCTGTTTTTCCTTAAAAATAAAACTCACAATCCGTCTATATCACGCTCTGGAACCACTGGCTTTAAATTTTATATTTCACACTTAAATAAAAATATTACAAAGAACATCTATCAAGCTATCTGTATAAGGTTAGTAGAAATGAAAAGAAATAATTTAAAAAGACCCTCACAAGAAAAGCCCAGTGAGCAAATTCTGTTAAAACAAAAAGGAAAACAATCAAATCGTGTGACCACAACATATCGTTCCAATCATCCCGTTAAATAAATAATTCCTAGCAAGGAGTTCAAAAATATTTTGGAACTAATTTTGAAAAATTTCCTTCTCATAAACAATAATGTAAGAAAGTTTTTGAAAACATTTTATCAAAGTAGTCATTCCTTGCAACCAACCACACACTTCAAACAAACAAAGTCCGCATTTAGTTGAAATCTATTTTAGTTCTGGAAATTACAATTTCCTGTATTTACATTTTGAAAAATATTTTTCAGCTTAAATACTTTGTTGCCCGGCGAAAATTTAAAGAAGCCCTCAAACCCTATGATGTTAAAGATGTTATGGAACAATATGCCGCTGGTCATGTAGATTTGTTGGGACGTGTAAAAAATGTTCATGCCAGGTAAAATAAAATATTCCAATTTAATAAATTTTACACATAAACTAATGAAATATAAAACTGTTTAATAATAATTCACAGATTAGATCAGATATTGGGAAAACAGGGTTCCAAATCAAAAGACGCATATGCTTCTAAAATAAGCTTAGCATCAAGAGTGGTCAAAGTCGAAAGACAGGTAATTTTAAATTGAATATAAAAGCGATGTGTTGTCTCTAATTATTATAAAATTTTTTATAGGTGGCCGATATAGAAGAAAAATTAGATATTTTAATTAAAGCTTACATGGAGGACCGTCATCGGTTTCAGTCTCTTCCCCCTAATCCTCAGGTCTCTAAACATTCCAACAACAATCACCTCCCTAATCATGGCCATTGTGGTCTTACTACCAGTAGTAATATTAATCAAACACTAGATTGGCAAAATCGCACAGCGAAAACAACAACAACAAATGATGCTTTAGCATCGGCAACAGCAGCAGCAGCAACAACATCATTAGATGCCTCAACGACCACAGCTGGGCTGTGCCCCCCTCAGGGGACCAATGAATATACAAAGGTATTTAATTCAAAAAAAAAAACAAGCGAGAATATTATATTCAGCTTGGCCGAATCTATATACCCACCATCAACTTTTTCAAATTTTTTCGTTATTTGGGAGGTGGGCGGTAAAGTGGGCGGACCACACCCATTATTTGTTTCCGATTTTACATTGGTCCTTGAACTATTTGATCGACTTAGAATCTAACCAGGACCCAGAAAATATATACTTTATGGGGTCTTAAATGATTTTTTCGACATGTTACACACGGAATGATAAATTCACCATCTTTTTGATGGTGGGTATAGTAATCAACACATGTATGTTTCTAATTATTATTATTTTTATTATTATTTTTTTAATGCTCAGTCTTCCGATACCTGTTCATATCCTTTATCAGCCGATGTTAGACCGGCACGTGTTTATCAACAGCGTAGTAGTGATGGTTTCATAGCCGACATAGAAAGTAGAACTAAAAAAAGAGTAACCTTAAGGTAAATAAGACCAAATAATTATTAATTTTCAAAATTAATCTTTCATTTCATAATTTCTATTTTAGATCAATATCACAACCATATGAAAAAGAAAATCAACTGGATGAAGTAGCGATATCAATACCTAATATAGAAACACAATCACTTGGCTCTAGTCCAGGGCAAAGGCCGGAAAGTTCAAGTAAGTGTTATATTCAGCAATAACAAAACTAATCAGTCAATTCAAAATAAATCATTTCAACAAAAATATTTTCAGTAATATTAATAGATGAATATGAAGATTTGGAAGAAGAAGATCTCAATTGCGAAGAAGAATTCGATCAGTATCCGTCATGGGAAATTGACAGTGTCGATGCTGATGCTGAAGGCGATTGTGATGAAACAACGGAAGATACCGCCTTATTACACCGACCAACACGTACTGCAATAGTTATTACACCTATTAGTCCCGTATGTATTAAATTTTTAATATTTAAATAAATAATTTTATTTTTTGTTTTGTCATAATTTACAGGTAAGCTCCGCACATAATCTCCAAAGTATGGATGACCAAAATGCTCCTACAATCAATAAATCAAATTTACTATCACCGGATTCCGGATAGCAATCGTAACATATGTATATTTTTTTATTATCGCTTACAAATTTATACTCTTGTGTTCAAAAACAACAAACAAAAATATAGATGCATAAAAAAAAGAAAAACTAAACAAAAAAGCTACAGAAATAAATAATAAAAGCAAAATAAAAGTATTTTCACCCAAAAAAAATAATAATAATTTGATTTTCCTTTTCTTCAGAATATTTAAGGTAAGATGTGTCTATTCTTCAAGCAAACTAAAAAAATTGACAAACTATTCTATGGCCATTTTTATTGTAAACGAAATCTATTGTTTTTTTTTTTTTTATTTTCTTCTTTAGAGCCAAAACAATGAAAATCTGTGATCACTTGTATATTTATATAAAAAATCGATTTTTATATGAAAAATCTAAAATTGCTTATAAAACCTAAACGAAGAGGTTTAGAGCCAAAACAATGAAAATCTGTGATCACTTACATTTTTATATCAAAATTCTGTGATCACTTGTATTTTCCTTTAAAAATCGATTTTTATGTGAAAAATCTAAAATTGCTCATAAAACTTAAACGAGCAAAACAATGAAAATCTGTGATCACTTGTAATTTCCTTTAAAAATCGATTTTTATATGAAAAATCTAAAATTGCTCATAAAACCTAAACGGAGAGGTTTAGAGCCAAAACAATGAAAATCTGTGATCACTTACATTTTTATATCAAAATTCTGTGATCACTTGTATTTTCCTTTAAAAATCGATTTTTATGTGAAAAATCTAAAATTGCTCATAAAACTTAAACGAGCAAAGCAATGAAAATCTGTGATCACTTGTATTTTCCTTTAAAAATCGATTTTTATATGAAAAATCTAAAATTGCTTATAAAACCTAAACGAAGAGGTTTAGAGCCAAAAGAATTAAAATCTGTGATCACTTACATTTTTATATAAAAAATCTGTGATCACTTGTATTTTCCTTTAAAAATCGATTTTTATGTGAAAAATCTAAAATTGCTCATAAAACCTAAACGAGCCAAAACAATGAAAATCTGTGATCACTTGTATTTTCCTTTAAAAATCGATTTTTATATGAAAAATCTAAAATTGCTTATAAAACCTAAACGAAGAGGTTTAGAGCCAAAACAATGAAAATCTGTGATCACTTGTATTTTATATCAAAAATCGATTTTTATATGAAAAAACTAAAATTGCTCATAAAACCTAAACGAAGAGGTTTAGAGCCAAAACAATCAAAATCTGTGATCACTTATATTTTCCTTTAAAAATCGATTTTTATATGAAAAATCTAAAATTGCTCATAAAACCTAAACGAAGAGGTTTAGAGCCAAAACAATGAAAATCTGTGATCACTTGTATTTTCCTTTAAAAATCCATTTTTATATGAAAAATCTAAAATAGCTTATAAAACCTTAACGAAGAGTTTTAGAGCCAAAACAATGAAAATCTGTGATCACTTGTATTTTATATCAAAAATCGATTTTTATATGAAAAAACTAAAATTGCTCATAAAACCTAAACGAAGAGGTTTAGAGCCAAAACAATCAAAATCTGTGATCACTTATATTTTCCTTTAAAAATCGATTTTTATATGAAAAATCTAAAATTGCTCATAAAACCTAAACGAAGAGGTTTAGAGCCAAAACAATGAAAATCTGTGATCACTTGTATTTTCCTTTAAAAATAGATTTTTATATGAAAAATCTAAAATTGCTCATAAAACCTAAACGAAGAGGTTTAGAGCCAAAACAATGAAAATCTGTGATCACTTGTATTTTCCTTTAAAAATCGATTTTTATATGAAAAATCTAAAATTGCTCATAAAACCTAAACGAAGAGGTTTAGAGCCAAAACAATCAAAATCTGTGATCCTTCAAAAATCGATTTTTATATGAAAAATCTAAAATTGCTCATAAAACCTAAACGAAGAGGTTTAGAGCCAAAACAATCAAAATCTGTGATCACTTATATTTTCCTTTAAAAATCGATTTTTATATGAAAAATCTAAAATTGCTCATAAAACCTAAACGAAGAGGTTTAGAGCCAAAACAATGAAAATCTGTGATCACTTGTATTTTCCTTTAAAAATAGATTTTTATATGAAAAATCTAAAATTGCTCATAAAACCTAAACGAAGAGGTTTAGAGCCAAAACAATTAAAATCTGTGATCACTCTGTGATCCTTTAAAAATAGATTTTTATATGAAAAATCTAAAATTGCTCATAAAACCTAAACGAAGAGGTTTAGAGCCAAAACAATCAAAATCTGTGATCACTTATATTTTCCTTTAAAAATCGATTTTTATATGAAAAATCTAAAATTGCTCATAAAACCTAAACGAAGAGGTTTAGAGCCAATACAATGAAAATCTGTCATTACTTGTATTTTTATACCAAAAATCGATTTTTATATGAAAAATCTAAAATTGCTCATAAAACCTAAAAAGAGGTTTAAAGCCAAAACAATGAAAATCTGTCATCACTTGTATTTTGATGAAAAATCTAAAATTGCTCCTAAAACCTAAACGAAGAGGTTTAAAGCCAAAACAATCAAAATCTGTGATCACTTATATTTTCCTTCAAAAATCGATTTTTATATGAAAAATCTAAAATTGCTAATAAAACCTAAACGAAGAGGTTTAGAGCCAAAACTATAAAAATTTGTGATCACTTATATTTTCCTTCAAAAATCGATTTTTATATGAAAAATCTAAAATTGCTAATAAAACCTAAACGAAGAAGTTTAGAGCCAAAACTATAAAAATTTGTGATCACTTATATTTTCCTTTAAAAATCGATTTTTATATGAAAAAACTAAAATTGCTCATAAAACCTAAACGAAGACGTTTAGAGCCAAAACAATCAAAATCTGTGATCACTTATATTTTCCTTCAAAAATCGATTTTTATATGAAAAATCTAAAATTGCTCATAAAACCTAAACGAAGAGGTTTAGAGCCAAAACAATAAAAATTTGTGATCACTTATATTTTCCTTTAAAAATCGATTTTTATATGAAAAAACTAAAATAGCTCATAAAACCTAAACGAAGAGGTTTAGAGCCAAAACAATGAAAATCTGTGATCACTTGTATTTTATATCAAAAATCGATTTTTATACGAAAAATCTAAAATTGCTCCTAAAACCTAAAAAGAGGTTTAAAGCCAAAACAATCAAAATCTGTGATCACTTATATTTTCCTTCAAAAATCGATTTTTATACGAAAAATATAAAATTGCTCATAAAACCTAAACGAAGAGGTTTAGAGCCAAAACAATCAAAATCT